>VTGB01000018.1:0-600000 GCA_013403855.1 Calonectria honghensis
AAAAAAAAAAAAAAAAAAAAAAAAAAAAAAAAACAAGCAAGCAACTATATCTTGTTTGCATTCTTTCTCTCTCTCGTGACTCATTCAACCTTGACTGCTGTTGTTGAGATATGCGCTGCATCTTCGTATTATTATAAGCCCCCCTTCCCCTCCCCCCCCTCTCCCCCACACCAACTCATCATGCAGTAAAATAAACATCAACAACTTTTCGCTTATTATTTATTGTTGTTGCTGATGGTTGCACCGCGATTTTTTTCTCTTCCAATCGCGGTCCAAACACACAACGAACCATCACATGCTCCCCGATTTGGGCGGCAACAAAACATGCAACGTTGGAACCTGAGCAACCATTCACTCCCTATTAATGACGATTGCTTGTGGCTCCAGCTCCTAGCGTCAGGTTCGCCAGGTGGGCTGCTATGGAAAATCATGGGCCCTCCAGGGACACTCCATGTCACAGGCTGGAAAACCTCCGAGCTTCCCCCTCGCCGCCTGAAGCACGGCCACATGCCAAGTTACAGGTCACCGCAAGGACTGGGCGAATAATATAATAAGCTACTCTAAGTTAATAGTTGACGTGATATAGCAAACAATATTGTTTCTGCCATGACATACTAACTAGGGTAATTTCTTTTCCCAGCGCTGCGAAGATGAAGGAGCATGACGGCGACATGATTACCATGATGCCCATCCGCGCCGGCCAAACTTTGCAACCTGCGCATTTTGATTGGCTGCAGCTACGTGTGCCACTGTCTCATTGTGAGCTCATGGCAAAGTTTCAGAGCCCCCCATGCGGTTGCAGGCGGTAAACGTAGGTGCCCGCATCGCTACGGCAAGGTACCCAGCCAGTTGCTTAACCGTTCGTTACGGTACCTGACATCTCCCAACGTTCTCGTTGATGACTAAGCTTCTTATCGCAAACCCTGTCACCGCCGATAACCAAATGTTGGCACTGGCTCAATGACACCTGATATTCCTGGTTTGGTTGTCAATCCTCGTCCCATCGGCAAACCCCTCCGAAACACCTTTTCGCAGTTTGACAACTCTCTTCGCAATGGCCTCAATTGCCCGTTCGCTGCGCGCCGCTGCGCCCCTCACCCGGGCTCTTGCCCCCCGAGCTGCACCCCTCGCTCGCGCCACTTTCCGACCTTTTTCCACTACAAAGCTAAGTGAGTCTTTACGTCTTCGGACAAAACTTCCGGGTTTCGCATAAAACAACCCCAGTTGGCTAACCAAACCACCTTCTTTCTTCTTCCTCAATAGACCTTGTTCGCCGATACACAAAGGAGCACGAGTGGATTGACCTCTCGGCTGACAAGAAGACGGGCTACATTGGCGTCTCTGAGTACGCCGCCGAGCAGCTCGGTGACGTAGTCTACGTTGAGCTCCCCACGGAGGGTGACTGGGTTGAGCAGGGCGATGCTGTTGGCGCCGTCGAGTCGGTCAAGAGCGCCAGCGATATTAACGCCCCCATCCGACTCCGCGTCACCCACGCCAACGAGGCTCTTGAGGAGAAGCCGTCGACCATTAACCGGGTGCCCGAGGACGACAGCGCCGGCGGCGGCTGGATCGCAAAGGTCGAGGTCGACGAGAAGGGTGCCGAGCAGTACGAGAAGCTCATGGACGCAGAGGCCTACAAGGCCTATGCCCAGTAATCAATTGACGCAATCAATCCACAGTAACGAGGAACATGTCGGCGTCGGTTGGTTAAATACCGAGGATGCTTTTTATGGACATCAGAACAGAGCCGGGCGACAAAACGAAGAGAGAGACGATATATAGACGCATAGGTGTACCATACAGGAGATTCACGTCCCCGGAGGGGTATATTTTCTTGGGGCTATTTTTACTGCCGATATTTTGATGCGGCACTCATTAAAGTTCATATTTTGACGACCATTTCCTTTCCCTTTTTCTATTTGACTGTTTCCGGCACTTGGCGGGATGCTGTGATATCGGCCAGAATCTTACCTGCTCCCCGGTTCACAAGTTCCTGGGCCACCCGCTTGCCAAACTCATCTGCGGCCTCGTACGTGGTGATGTCCTCTGTCTCTTCGCAGTCGACGCCAATGTCGCCCCGCAGTCCAACCACGGTCGCCTTCATGCGAAGCTTGCCATCCACCCACTTAGTCTCAACGCCGATAGGAACGCTGCAGCCACCCTCCAGGGTGCGCATGAGGCTTCGCTCTGCCTCGCAAGCAAACTTGGTCTCCTTGTTCTCGATCGTCTTGAGCATTTTGATCATCCTCTCGTCGTCAGAGCGACACTCGACTCCAAGCGCACCTTGGCCGACGGCGTGCAGGATGCCTCCGTTGTCCGACTCGAGAAACTGCGAGATGTGGTCGCCGAGGTCCATGCGCTGGAGCCCCGCAGCAGCGAGAATAATGCCGGTGAGATCCGGGTCATCCTCGAGCTTCTTCAATCGGGTCTGGATGTTGCCTCTGTGGTCCTTGAACTTGAGCTCGGGGTATCGTCGGACCAGCTGCGCAATGCGGCGCACACTGCTGGTGCCGATGATGCTGCCGGCCGGCAGATCAGCCAGCGACTTCCACCCATGCTTGTCGACGAGCGCCTTCTTGATGACGAGGGTGTCGCGGGGGTCCTCGCGGGACGTGATACAGCCAATGACACAGCCCTCGGGCAGCACCGTCGGCATGTCCTTGAGCGAGTGAACCACGAAGTCAAGCTCCTTCTTAACGAGGAGCTCCTCGAGCTGCGACGTCCACAAGGCCTTGCCGCCGAAGTTGTAGAGGGCCGTGTTCTGGTCGCGATCGCCCGTTGTCGTCATGCCGTGGATGGGGAACTCATAGTCTGGGAAGTGGGCCTTGAGGGAGGCGACGACGATGTTGGTCTGCGCCAGCGCCAGCGGCGAGTTGCGGCTGCCGACGTTGATGACTTTGGACTCGGCCATGGTTGCAAATGCGGACGAGGAGCGAAACTGGAGCGAAAACAACGAGATGAAGAGAAGAATTGGACCTCGTTGCGGGAAAAGAAGGAATCGAAAGTGGTCTTGGAGGGGTAGAGCTTTCCGATCGGCCAATGCGATGGTGGGGCAAATGGTGGTGGGCTTTTTTCTCCGGGTCCGTACTCCCTACCCTACACAATGTGCGCCGTTGGGGGTGAACGTGTTCGGCATTCGGGTTTTTGTTCCGAGTAAATGAATATGTAATGTAAATTTCTTTTGGACTGTGTTATTTGTTAGTAAGAGAGATTCCCAATTGCATTATATGAATTGTTTCAAGCTTTTACAAAGAAGGTGCTATTCACCATAAGAAGGTGCTCGTCCAAGCGCATATTCGCTACCAATGAATCAAGCAACAGGGCACTTCCAGTCAGTGCGAATGAATATAAAACATGAGAGTATTCTATTCTGTAACCTAAATGTAGGGCTGCTCCTCCATAGTCGTCCCGTAAACTGTTATATGGATAACGGAATGGATTCAGTGATGCATTACTCTGGAAGCTCGACTTATTCATGGCAACGTCAATAGGCCCACCTACCATATATAGGCAAGCGATTTCACAAACATACTCCACAACATACAGGTGACTGATTGTGATCCAGGGACCAGAAGTTATGCTGTTGCACTAGGAGGAGGGACCGGCATCAATTAGGTCAGTGTATCGTCGGCTTCTATATTCAAATCGATTAGGACCATTTTGAGTGTCGAGTAGGGTGTATGTAGAACCTATGTGACGCGTTCTGATTACGAACATAGCTAGGACGAAAGTACAACCACCCAATTACGGCCCTTAGTGTTACCTGAAGCCCAATGACAAAAATTAGCCATGGCCGACTTTGATTTAAAGAAGCTACAAGCCCCGGCAATTGATCGATTTTGCGTCTGGGACAACCATTATCTTGTCAGGGAAGCCTGGTATTATATACAATGAAGCTTCATATTCTTTTTCTTGGTCTAGCCTCCTTGGCAATGGCCCGTCCTCAGGATCCCCCGCCCGTTCCACTCCCAACGTCAGATCCTCCCCCGGTCCCGAAACACACGGACCCGGCCCCGCCAGCCCCACCGGTCCCGACGGGAGGGCCCCGGACAGGGCCGATTTGCGAGTGCGGATACACATATTGCGCCGAGGTTCTCATGGCCATGGGTAAGATGAGAGAGACTAACCCTTGGGTGAGGTAACATGTTGACTTTTTTCTTCTCCTTCTCGAATAGCCAAGCCATGGTCCAAGGCACAGCTTGAGCGAGCATACTGTGACACGCCGAACGTAAAATGCCCCGACGACAAGCCGGCAACCAACATTACCGCTGGGCTATACATTTGCCTCTGCGATGATGTAGATCAGAAAATAGGCAACAAGCTCGACCTATTGAGCGGATGTGACGAGTGTCTCCTCGTTGAGCCAGACTTTAGAGGCCGCTGTCGTACGCCATGTGTAGCTGAGGGAGGATCCTGCCCAGCAAAAGGCGATGATGATGCTGGTGATGACGACGACGACGATGACGAGAAGGAATGGAAGAAAAGCCGCTTTGGGAAAATATGGTTCTAAGGAACACCTATGAACACTGGTGAATGCAATCTACCAAAACACAAGATTGAGGGGGAATTTACATGTGAGGATGGGGATACTAGAGAATTGATTGGGAACAGTTAAGCCGGATTTAGGTGAAGTCGCTCGCTTTTGGCTGACAACGGGTAGCTAGAACCAACTAAGGCCCCTCTTTTGACAATTTTATTCTTGATTTTATTTTGTGCCATTGCACCAACGACGGGTTTTATGACTGCGTCCTTCATCGGATGTACGAGCCGTGACCCAAAACCCCATGGGTTCGAGTTGCGGATTTGCCAGATTACCAGTGCTAGCGCAATTTGGAACGATCAAAAATAACACTAAGAACTCGATAAAGCACGTAATGTAGCATTTGGGAACACCGTGTTTACAAATGGTTCCTTTGGGATTTGCAGCATCCTATTGCAGCGTTACGTTGCATATGCGACTGGGATCTCCCAAGCTCCTGGACCGATGCTACGCGTTGAGATGCAATTGAAACACTTTCTTCTTTGAGATGTTAGGTGTTGGTTGAAAGAAGAAGCTGATGTGAGATGCCACTTGTTCAATCTTTGGGTTTTGGGTAGCCGGGCTTGGATCTGGGTTGGTTGCGTGGTGTAGTGTTTTCTTTTCGTATGGGTTTTGTTTGCTTTAGCTCACTTACATAATTGGAAGTGGTCGAGTCTCCGGCCCGAGGTAATGCCCCGGCCAATGCACCACCTGGCATCGACTGCATTCTCCCATTGCGCATGCTTGTGGTGAGAGCCTTGACAAAGCTGCAGAAAGCTTCCAGTTGAACTCTAATGATGGGAAGCTTACGCAATGTAAAGGAAGCAGGCTCGGGCCGCTGGCGTCGACGACCTCAAAGGGGTTTGACCGTTTTCCGTTCGGTTCCCGACCAAATATCCGAACAAGACACCCTCTCGCATGCAGGAGAAGCAAGATGGAAAGGCAGTCGGCTCAGGAGGGTACCCTGAGGGGGTTCTTGATCAGGCAGCTGGCCAGGTTCCCCTCACACCGTTTCACACCCTCAAGCCACTGCTGCATGGACCGGCCGGATCGTACAGGTATGGAGGGGGGGAACCGATCACCCGCCGTCAGAAGGGATTCGGGCTGGCCAGTGGCGTGCCAGCGCGGGCCTCCATCTTCCGAAGTTTCTTTTTTTTTTTGCACTGGGCTGGCTGCTGGCGTGTGTTCGTGAACGACACGGTGCCGCCGCGGAGACGCGGGGAAAGCAGTCGTCTGGCATTGTGGCTTGCAACAAGACGGTTTCGGGCGACGAGGGGAAAGGTCGAATTTCAAGACATTTTGCCCCGCCCCCGGGTTTTGCTAGCGGCCATGGCGCACATCACCCCACAACCGGGCTTGGTGCGTGCCGATTCTACAAGGGACGCAGGGAACGCAGGGAACGCCCGCAGGCTAATCGATGGCCTGCCTGCCTGGCAGCCGCCGGAGACTTCGGTGCCAGCTGTATCGAGGACACCCCCCCTGCCCCGGCTGTGATGCCAGTGACGTGACTGGTGTGGGTGACTCGGGCAATTGCTTCAAGCTACCCTTGTAAGTGGCCCCCTGGGTGCCAGCGGCGGGCTTGGCTGGTCCGCGTACAATGGGCTGCTCTGCTCGACACTGCTCTGTTGCCTTGACGGCACTATGTTCCTTTTTTTCTTTTGGCTCTGCCTATTATAGCCGATTGGGAAACGGCTCGACTGGCCGGGAAGACGGTAGGACCCCTCCTTCTGCTTGCGCCCTTGTGCCCCGCGTGCCCTCGTGCCTCTGCCGAGCCTCTCTCCTCTCATCTACTCTGCTCCTCTCCTCTTCTTCCCTCTCCTTTCTTTCTTTTCTTCTCTCTTCCTAGCCCAAGTCTGAATACCTTCACAAGCCATTTCTTCCCTTTTGGTTTGTGGATGGCTTCTTCATTCTTTTCTGCAGCTCCCCGCTAGTTGTATCCCGTTTTTTATACCCTGGTTCCATTGTGCGGCTGTAAGTGTCATCGTCTGCTCCAACGTCACACTGCGTCACCCGGGCTCCGATTCTCGCTCTCGCTCCCCCCATCACCCACCACCACCATTTCGCCAATGGTGCCCGGATAGCTTTAGCTAGATATAGCTCCAGCTACCTCGGGAATGGCCTCCAGCTTACTTTTCCCCGTGGCTTCGGCCTCGGCATTGGCCGCTCCAGAGCTCTGTCTGGCTTCGCGCCTGGCTGTGACGTCTTGTCTGCGCTTCCGAGGCAAGTCTCCATGATTTCCAAACAAGCTTTGCCAGGTGAATTTTCGCAACTGACACGGATTGCTCTTTTTTTGGGCCTGCCTCAGACCCAATTGCCCTCTCCCGCAATCGATGGCATAGCTCAATTGCGCCGGCAAACCGCCTCCGCGCTCTTGTCCCAGCTGCCCCCAAGCCTCTCGCCCTCGTTCGCCATGCCTCGGTCATTGCGACTGCTCCGCCCCCAGCCCCGCGAGCCCATTCCACCACCGTCGTTGAAGCTCCCAGCACACCCTACGCTAACCTCACCGTTGGAGTTCCCAAAGAGCTCTACCCCGGTGAGCGCCGCGTGGCCCTGACTCCTGCTAATGTCGCCCTGTTGAAGAAGAAAGGCTTCAAGACGGTCCTCGTTGAGCGAGGCGCCGGTGTTCCTGCCGACTTTCTTGATGCCGCGTATGAGCAAGCAGGTGCAACTCTTGTAGATGCCAAGCATGTTTGGTCTGGTTCCGACATTGTCCTCAAGGTGCGCGGCCCCGAGCTGAGTGAAGTCGACACCATAAAGGAGGGCCAGACCATCATCTCGTTCCTCCAGCCCGCCCAGAACAAAGACCTCGTTGAAAAGATTGCCGCCAAGAAAGCCACCAGCTTTGCTATGGACATGGTCCCCCGTATCTCCCGTGCCCAAGTCTTTGATGCCCTGAGCAGCATGGCCAACATTGCTGGCTACAAGGCTGTTCTGGAAGCGTCTAATGTATTCGGAAGGTTCTTGACTGGTCAGGTAACGGCTGCTGGAAAGATCCCCCCTTGTAAGGTCCTGGTTATTGGTGCTGGTGTCGCTGGCCTGAGTGCCATTGCTACCGCTCGTCGTATGGGAGCCATTGTTCGTGGCTTTGACACTAGGTCTGCCGCGCGTGAACAAGTTCAATCTCTCGGTGCCGAGTTCATTGAAGTCGAAATCGAAGAAGATGGTTCTGGTGCTGGAGGCTACGCCAAGGAGATGAGCAAGGAGTTCATCGAAGCCGAAATGAAGCTCTTCAAGGAACAAGCCCAGGACGTTGACATCATTATCACGACTGCTCTGATCCCCGGAAAGCCTGCGCCTAAGCTCATCACCAAGGATATGCTCGATGTCATGAAGCCTGGAAGCGTCATTGTTGATCTGGCTGCTGAGGCAGGAGGCAACTGTGCTGCGACCGAGAAGGGCAAAGTGGCGACTTACAACGACGTCAAGATTATTGGTAAGTTAGGGCGTGAAATCTCCGAGAGTCTTGTTCTGATTTGATCCCATAGGCTACACCGATCTGCCGTCTCGATTGCCCACCCAATCTTCGACCCTCTATTCCAACAACATCACCAAGCTGCTCTTGTCAATGGCTCCAAGAAGCAAGGAATTCGGTATTGACCTTGCGGATGAAGTTGTCCGTGGTGCCATTGTCACCAAGGACGGCGAAATCCTGCCTCCGGCTCCCCGACCGGCTCCCCCACCTGCTGCAGCCAAGGCTGAGGTCAAGGCGGCTGTTGTCGAGCCTGTGGAGTTGACTCCATGGCAAAAGAAGACACGCGAAGTCGCTGGCATCACTGCAGGAATGGGAAGCATGCTGGCCCTTGGCAAGTTTACCAGCCCGCTTCTCATGTCCAACGCCTTTACTTTTGCCCTCGCCAGTCTGATCGGTTACCGTGTTGTCTGGGGTGTCACTCCGGCTTTGCACTCGCCCTTGATGAGTGTGACCAATGCCATTTCTGGAATGGTTGGTGTCGGTGGTCTGTTTATTCTTGGTGGTGGATATCTACCGGAGACGATCCCCCAAACTCTTGGAGCTCTCAGCGTTCTTCTTGCCTTTGTCAACGTTGGTGGCGGCTTTGTCATTACGAAGCGCATGCTGGATATGTTTAAGCGTGAGTTCAGCGTTGCGAATTGTGAATTGTTGACTAGACAGCTAACAGTTGCGTAGGATCAACTGACCCTCCGGAGTATCCTTGGCTTTATGCCATCCCTGCTGCTCTTTGCGGTGGTGGCTTTGTCGTTGCCGCCTCGACAGGTGCCGCTGGTCTGGTCCAGGCGGGATACCTGGTCAGCTCCGTTCTCTGCATTGGATCGCTCTCTGGCCTCGCCTCTCAGGCAACTGCTCGCATGGGCAACATGCTTGGAATACTCGGTGTAGGCACGGGTGTTTTGGCTTCTTTGCTTGCCGCTGGCTTCTCCCCCGAGGTCCTTGCGCAGTTTGGTGGCCTTGCTACTATTGGTGCTCTTGCCGGTAAGTCCTTCGTCTTACTACATTGCACAGAATCCTCACTCACAATTGCTAGGATTTCTCATTGGTAAACGTATTACGCCTACCGATCTTCCCCAGACTGTTGCCGCTCTTCATTCCGTTGTTGGTTTGGCAGCTGTCCTGACGAGCATCGGAAGCGTCATGACTGATGTCAATGATCTGTCAACCCTCCACATGGTCACAGCCTATCTTGGAGTTCTCATAGGTAAAAAGCCTGCAGTTCCCCGAAATTATCTTTATTGATGTCTGTGTAGGTGGCATTACCTTTACTGGTTCAATTGTAGCATTCATGAAGCTTGCCGGCAAGATGGCCTCGAAGCCCAGAATCTTGCCTGGACAACACATAATAAACTCAGGGTTGCTAGCAACCAATGCAGCAACAATGGGGGCCTTTATTACTATGGCCCCTGGAAGCCCCATGATTGCAGCCGGGGCGCTGGCAGCCAACACATTGATGAGTTTCATCAAAGGATATACCACTACATCGGCAATCGGAGGCGCTGATATGCGTAAGTTCACACAAGTACTTCCGTTGTATGAAAATACTCACGAGATTGATTAGCTGTCGTCATTACTGTGTTGAACGCATACAGTGGATTTGCGCTTGTGGCAGAAGGGTTCATGCTTGACAATCCACTGCTGACAAGCGTAGGAGCGCTGATAGGCGTTTCGGGTTCCATCCTGTCGTATATCATGTGTGTTGCCATGAATCGGTCCCTGACGAATGTGCTGTTTGGCGGTATAGGCACTCCAACAACATCTATGCAAGAATTTAAACCAGAGGGGGAAGTCACAAAGACATCAGTCGACGAGCTCACGGAATCTTTGCTCAACTCTGAGTCGGTCATCATTATTGTCGGCTACGGCATGGCTGTGGCCAAGGCTCAATATGCCCTGTCCAGCATTGTTTCGACTTTGCGCTCCAAGGGCATCCGCGTCCGATTTGCTATCCACCCCGTTGCGGGCCGCATGCCTGGCCAGTGCAACGTACTCCTTGCCGAGGCGAGCGTTCCGTACGACATCGTGCTGGAAATGGATGAAATCAATGAAGATTTCCCTGATACTGACTTGGCCTTGGTCATTGGTGCCAACGATACCGTCAACCCAATTGCCATGGAAAAGGGCAGCTCGATTGAGGGAATGCCCGTGCTGCATGCCTGGAAGGCCAAGCAGGTTGTTGTCATGAAGAGAAGCTTGGCAAGTGGCTATGGTGAGTTTACCGGTCCTTCTTCAGCGTACACGCAAAGTTACTGACACACAACAGCGGATGTACCAAACCCCATGTTCTTTATGCCCAATGCTAGAATGCTGTTTGGAGACGCCAGGGTTACTTGTGAAGGTTAGTATCGTCGCTCACTATCGCTCGCCCTCGTTCTAACACTCTGCAGCTATCAAAGCGTCCATCGAGTCAAAGTCGTAGAAGCATTGGGAGGATGCGTCATATATGGGTTGCATAGTTGTTCATAGTCTGATAAGCATCGATATATAGCGAGCACATATTCCCTAGATGGTAGATGATGTGTGGTTCCCTTCAATTCACTCACTGCGCCTCAAATGCACGCAAGTGGTACCCACTGGGGATGTTTTGGATTTTGATGTTGAGCAACCGTCTTGGTTTGGCTTCTTTTAAAGTTCCATTCTTCTAACCCTGTGCAAAGAAATATGTACACACGCTTCCTGCGACTGATCTAATCCCTGATGCCTATGATCGTGGAGCAGCCACGGGCTGCCAAGCCTGAATCTTGGGCTTGGTGCTGTAAAATGTTAGCACATCTGGTGTCCCTTCAACCCCATCCTTGCGCCCCGGGCGGAGCCGCATGTCCGCAACTTACGTGTTGTAGGTCTTGAAAGCACCTCGGGTCTGGGTGTAGTTGGGGATGGCCTTGGTGGGCTCGAAGTGACGGGTGCCGGGCTGGATCAGGGCGTCCTGGGTGGGAGGAGTGTCGAGGGAGTAGCTGATCCAGGCGTGCCAGCCGGGCTCGATCTGGGCAGCGTCGTAGTCGTGGACGGCGTACTCGACCCAGCGGTTTCGCAGAGGCAATTCCTCGTTGTTCTCGAAGTACTTGTTGCCGGCGCGGTCGACGCCAACGAGATGACCGTGCTTGGTGTCACCTACAGAGAGAAGATGTCAGTCCTCGGATGCTTGGGAACGGAGCTGGAGAGGGAGAAGGCGTACCGATGTACTGTTTGCAGCGAGCAGGCGTTGTTAGTCAAAGCTGGCCGTCGTGATGCGAGGACGTCGGCTACGTACCAGCAGCTGGTTGAAGTAATCCTGGCCGGGGGGTTAGCAATTGGCGCCTGAGCGGTCGGCTGGGCATCTCGACGGGCAGCACATACCTTGATGCCAACCTTTCGCAGGTTGCGGAACGTTCGGGTTAGCGTCGACATGGTTGCGGTTGGCGACAATTGACCTCTGCGTGGGGGAGCGGAATGGCACGGTAGAGAGGTTCATTCGACGACGCAAGTGAGGATTGCCGGAGCCGGCTCAACACCGGCTAAACAACCCTTGGCGCCCATGGCCGCCAATGATACCGAGTGGGAAAGTAATGGCATTTTTGGAGCTTCACGGTACAAAAAAAGGCATTCCGAAGTTCGGCCCACCGTCCCTCAAAGGAATTGGCATTTGCTCAATTGCTTCCAGCGTCCACGGAAAATCGACCAATTGCGCAATGCTCGTCCGCAGCTGCGCCCGCTGCACTTCCAAGCTCCGGGCCCCGGCCTCGAGGCCAATCGCCTCCCATGCGCCGCCCGCTCGCTTCCAGTGCAGGCGGTATGCGATGCCCTCTGGAGCCGGGGCGGGACCTGGCGCTGGAGCTTCCCCCAGCGCCGTGAGCAGCGCGGGGGCTCTGGCGCCATTTGTTAGCGAGCTGGACCGTCTAGCACCAAGTTTCGATATTAGGGGAGACCAAATCAAGATCATCAAGACCCCGACCGAATTTTACGAGACGCTCAAGGTTAGACTAGACTGGCTGCGTGGGGGAGAAGCTATTCCCAACCGCAGTATAAGACGTGGACTAAAAAAAAGCGAGCGTATCATGCTAACGGGCACGCACACAACAGGACCGAATTCGCAATGCACGACGACGAATATTCCTCTCGACCCTGTACATTGGGAAGTCGGAAAAGGAACTCATCGAGACGTTGCAAGAGGCGATGCGACAGAACCCTGACGTCAAACTAAGCATCCTGACCGATGCACTGCGGGGCACTCGCGAAGCGCCCAACCCGTCGAGTGCGTCGCTGTTGGCACCGCTTGTGGAAGAGTTCGGAGCCGACCGAGTCGAGATTCGCATGTATCATACCCCGAATTTGACAGGGTTGCGGAAGCAGTATATTCCCAAGCGAATTAACGAGGGATGGGGCCTGCAACACATGAAGCTGTATGGTGTTGATGATGAAATTATTATGTCTGGGTATGGTCCCTATGTGCCTCTAAGAAGAAAGAAAGAACGATTGAAATCTAACTAACCCTCTGCAGAGCCAACCTCTCGACTGATTACTTCACCAATCGTCAAGATCGTTACCATCTCTTCTCATCGAAGGAGGTCACTGATCACTTTGAAAGGCTTCACTCGGGCGTTGGGTCGTTCTCGTTTCTCGTTGAGCCCTCCAAGGAACCCGCTGGATTCAACCTGGCATGGCCCAAGTCGAATTCAGCCCCTTCGCCACTTGAGAAGCCGCAGGCTTTTATCAAGAGCAGCACATCAATGCTGCAGTCCTTGATACACCCTTCGGGCGGAAAGCCCCCGGCAAACGACATTGAAGACACAAGGGTTTACATGCTTGGACAGATGTCCCAGATTATGAAGCCGGATACCTCGACTGAGTTGCCCATTGTCACACACATCCTCAAGACATTGGCCTCTCCCGCATACAAAGACTCCTCATGGACCTTTACTGCAGGCTACTTCAACCCTGCCCCCTCACTCACCAAGCTTCTCCTCAATGCCGCTTCCACAAACAACACCGTCATCACTGCCCACCCCGAGGCCAACGGTTTCTACAAATCCAAGGGCGTTTCTGGTCTTCTCCCAGACGCCTACACCCTCCTCGCCCGCCGCTTCGTTCACCGCGTGCACCACGAGGGCCGCGATTCCGACATTGCCCTCAAGGAATGGCGCCACGGCGTCGTTGGCCAGCCTGGCGGCTGGACATACCATGCTAAGGGTCTCTGGATCACCATGCCCGGGGACAAGAACCCGGCCATGAGCATCATTGGCAGCTCCAACTACACCAAGCGAAGCTACTCGCACGATCTCGAGGCTGGAGCGCTCATCGTGACGCGAAACGACACACTCAAGGCTCGCCTCGGTGACGAGCAGCGCTGGCTCCAGGACCATGCGACCAGGGTGACGAGGGACGACCTTGCAACCAACGAGCGAAGAGTCGGTCTCAAGGTGAGGGTGGCCATGTGGATTGTCTCGGTAGTCGGTGGGGCGCTATAAAAAACAAGCATGGACTATACGATCTGGACTATACAATCTGGACCTCACGGTCAGTGTAGATTACTGTATAAAAAAACAAAGAAGGCAGTTCCTCTCTTTTGCTGGGCAATATCTTGTTGAGAGGAATTGAACCTGGTGGTAATTTAAGATACCCAATTTAGATTCGACAGACTTGACTTGGCTCAAACTTGCAGATGAGGAATTGCGGTGCATGGAGTATCGTATCATTTGACATAAGTTTTTTTTTGTATACATCAAGAGTATAGTACATGTCTAGTCTACAGTTTTCCACCTCACAACACAGTGCCCGGGTTGCATCTTTTAAGCTCCCAGGACTGTTGTGCCGGTGGCTGGCCCGCCCTTGACGAGGCCCTGCATCACAACCTTGCTCACCAGGTCGCTCTGGTGCTGCTCAATCATCTCTCTTAGCACGCTGCGCTCCAGAACCACCTTGCCCGTCTCCAGGAGGTCCTTGACGTCCACATCTTCCAGGTCCAGGACTCGGCCGTGCTGGGGCACCTGCTCCATGGCGTCGTACAGGGCTTCGCGGCGGTCGCCGGTGACGAAGAGGGTGCGGCCGCTGGCGCGGCCGAGGCCGAGGTTGCCCAGGACGCCCGTCATGTAGCGCTTCAGGTACGACTCCTTCAGGCCGTCCTTCATGTACTGGCCGGCGACCAGCTCAAAGTCCTCGGGGAGCACCAGGTCCATGCCGTCCTCGCAGACGATGAGGTCGCCCTTGCGGTAGCGGTAGCTCAGGGCGGTTCGCCAGGCCTTGTCGTACACCTTGCGGTTCAGGCTGGTGCCGAAATCGCGGGGCTTGGGGCCAAAGGTTTTACCACCTCCTCGGAGCACGGGGCTCTGCTTGGTGCCGAGACGGGCGCGGCCGGTACCCTTCTGGGGGCGCATCTTGCGGTGCGAGCCGTGGACTTCCCATCGGTTTTTTGTCGAGGCGGTTCCTTGTCGGGTGTTGTCGCCCTCGTAGACGACGGCAAGGTGGAGGAGGTCGCGGCGGAGGGGTAGGTAGAGGTGGTTGACGGACCATTGCTCAAGGGATGTGGGCTCGAGCGAGGGGAAGTTGTGGATGGTGAGGGGGACGGTAGAGACTAGTCAATTGTAAGTGGGAGAGTTCCATGGAGGAGACGGGATCATGATGCCACAAAGTAGAGCGGCATCGCAAGAGGATCAAGACTGACTTGGGTTCCAGGAATCGAGGATAGCCTGGGGATTCGAGGCGGCAGCCTTTGTGGACTCGGACGCGGAGGCCTCGGTGGCCATTGAGCGGGTAAATGTCCTGCCAATTGTCGCAGGCTGTGGTTATGCTGTGAGCCATGTGTAATTTGAGCGAAGTGGTCGCAGAATCATACCTTCATGGCGGACACCCGCAGAGCGCCCATGGCCTCTGCGAGGCAGCCAATTCCCTTTCCAGCCATTTCTGTACACGCGCCCTAGCGTTTCTCCGTGTGCGGGAATCGGCCTAGGGGAATGCAGGCGGTGGTGATGCTTTTTTTTCCTGGCGGTTTGAGTGTCGAAAACCCGAGATGGTCTATGGTGTTGCTGCTCTGGAAAAGTGGCTCGGCAGCCTCCGCACTGGCCAATCCGCACGCCACCACGGCCGGTTTTTTAGTGGGGGCTCTCGTGCGTCTTGCACCCAGAGCTTTTTTCTCGTTGGCAGTCTCTTTGGCTTTTGGTGATCGAAAACCGAACGACTCCCTCCACCACCCACATCGCCAACACAATCATGTCGTCGCGGTGCCAGGCCGTCGTGAGGCCGCTCGCCCGGCAGCTGCGCCCGCAGTCCGTCGCCCTCACCCGCCCATTCTCCGTCGCCGCCGCCCGCGCTGCCGATGCCCAGGCCCCGGCCCAGGCCCAGCCCGCAGCAGAGGCGACTCCTCTGGACCTCGACCCCAACACAGTCCTCCCCGAGTTCGAGGCTCAGCTCGTCAAGACGGGCAAGATGCCAATTGGCTCTCGCCGACGCCGTGTCGCCATCCGCACCACCTCCGACCTCCCCTTCGAGCACCTGCCCTACCAGGCCTTCCAGGAAGCCCGCAAAATCTTGGCCGCCGATCGTGAGCAGAAGCTGGCCCAGATTACACAAGTGCTGGAGAATATCACTCTTCTCGAGGGAAAGAGCGTCGACAAGATCAAGGGTGGTCAGCAGATGAAGGACACAAAGCTGGCCAGCATGAGGAGACATGCCGACAAACTCAAGATTCTGGCTGATATCAACGATCCCGTGGTCAAGAAGCGATATGAAGACGGTCTGGGTAAGTGGGAATCGTCAATTGGGACGAATTGGCTCCAGTTGGCATAATTTGACCTTGAAGAACCCCTCGGCGCTAACGCATGACATCAGGCGATATGAACAAGCCCATCTACCGCTACTATTCCGAAAAGAAGTGGCGCTCCTACGACCACCGCCTCATCAAGCAGCGTATCAACCAGTTCAACATTATTCCCGATGTTCTGCCCAAGCTCGAGCCCACAGCCGACGTCCAGCTCTACTTCCGCAAGCTCAAGATCCCTCCCGGCCAGATCGTCGACAGCGTCGTCAGCGAGAACCCCCCACGACTCCGCGTCCAGGTTTTCGACAAGGGTGAACGTCTGGTCTCTATTGTTGTCCTCGACTCCGATGTCCCCGACGCCGAGTCTGACGGCTTCAAGAAGCGATGCCACTTCCTTGCCGCCAACATCCCCGTCGACCCCACCAACACCTCGCTACCCTTGAGCAGGATAAAGGCCGAGGACCAGCTTGCCGTCCCCTGGCTGCCCGCCTTTTCCCAAAAGGGCGCTTCCTACCACCGCCTGGGCATCTACCTGCTCGAGCAGAAGCCCGGCGAGAAGGTTGACGTTGCCAAGCTCAAGGAGCTCTACGCCCAGCGCGATGGCTTCTCCCTCAAGTCGTTCCGCGACAAGTTTGGCCTGACGCCCTTTGGCTTCAACATGTTCCGTTCCGTGTGGGACGAAAACACGGCCTCGGTCATGGCCCGCCACAACATCCCTGGCGCTGATGTTGAGTTCCGCCCCACTCGCGTCCACAGCCTCAAGCCTCCCGTCAAGCCCCGTGGATGGGAAGCCAAGCGCCAAGGTCCCAAGTACAGGCACCTATGGAAGTACACCAAGAGAATCAAGGGCATTTCCAATGCCAGGGGCTGGACCAAGAGGAGGTAAGGAGCAGGAAACTTGTGTATCATACCATTGTACATTTAGACGACGACCTCATGTAGAAGTACGACCGGCGGGGAGCCGTATGTCAAAAAAATCATCACCTGTATTGCCAACACCTCGATTCTCCTGATATTTCTTAGTCACATGTTCCATGGTTCAGCTATTGCTTGTGATTGTGTATGCTTTGGTTGCGTAGTGCCCATTCTCCACGCGTGGCTAATGCTGAAAAGCGTGATGCATCATCTTGAATTTGATATGAAACTGGAATAAAATCATGCAGCCTACTTGTTCAGCATTTATGTTAAGCGCACCAGGTAATATCAAATCATCATCGACGTCCAGTTGGTGAATCGGTTGCAAAGCACGAAGTAGAATCCAAAGAAATCAAGAATTAGAAATGGTCATTACCAGATAAAACGTTGCGACAAACCAATAAAAGAAACTACAATATATCCATTAATTTCAAGACATGCGCATTAGTCTAGCCTTGACTCCATCCCAGCCTCCCATTGAGCTAACGTTGTCTGATGCGAAATTGTCTTGCATTCTAAATTTCCGGACGTGTCTCGAATTATGCGAGAGACTGTGAATACACCGTTTAGCCATATGTTCCCAGGCTTTAGTTTGTATGTTCAATGCATATGAGAAAAAAGAGTTTCTCTCCACTGTCAAAAAACAACAGACGTGACATAAGACGATAAAATGTGGCTTGGGAAGCCCGAATTTTGGATTAGCGAGCGACCAAGTTCTTCCCAATTAACGGAAAACTTAATGCGACCTTCACACGTGCCCCGTTTTGCACGGTGAGCTAATAGGTTGAGTGTGAATACCTAAAGTGGTGGTAAATTTGAAAGTGGCGAAAATTCACAATTGAAGAAAGATAGGGAAAATCCAGAATAGATTGAAGAGGTAGTAACGGAATAAAGGTATATGATTAAAACTATCCCATGATACCTTCATGAGTACAAAGCAAGTCACAAACTGCAGTGCAGTGTCTGCACGCGTTACAGGGGCACGACTGGTGATGGTGCATTTCCCCCTCGAATATGATCCTTCGCAAACCGACCCAACTCATGCTCGTGAGAATTTCGTCTAATGTCACGTCTTTGAACGCTTCTCAAAAGCAAACCCTAAGCTTGTTAATGGAGACATTTGGCCAAAAATCGGCAAAAGGCTAGCAACTACAACGTGTTGCGGTGCGTTGAGCATACTATTTTCAAGATTTTGTCAATGCTCTTAACCCCTTTTTGGGGCATGATAACCGCGTATTCATTGACCAGGCCCTCGCGCCTCTCCTGGAACTAGCTGCCGTTTCGCGGTGCTTGGCTACTTGTGGGATGGAATAACTAGAGGGTATACCGATCAGTGTTACTTGTTGCGCCATAAATCAAAGACTCCAATCCAAATATGGACCCTGGGGATCACGAATTTACACAATTTCGTAAATAGGGTCTTGTATTCGCATCGTGGAACAGGTGACCGACCATACAAGATACTGGGAGAACAGGACTTGGAGAGGTTTTAGGGGTCACCCTCACTCTCAGGCTTTTAGTTATCTGTGGAATTTACCCATGAATCAACTCCCCGGTTTACTCTTGACCAACACTTTTGCCCTATTCTTACGTTCTCTAATCATCTAGACGCATCAGCAGTGTGATCAACAAACACCCTTACGGCAATTATCAGTCAGATATTCCCCTAAATATTCGAGGTACTTTCCTTGGGGGGGAAACTGGGGTGCGGCAAGGCAAGCCTCGTATTTTGCTGCCCCCCAGGTGGGCAGTCTTGATGCCTCTGCATATTAAGGAGGTCTGGTTTCATGCTTATCGGGGGGTAGGAGCGGCGGGGAAAGAAAAAAACATGCCTCGTACAAAATCTCATCAATCGATCGTTGTTCTCACCCTACAATTAAACCAAATGTACCGCATTAGCACATCATAGCCACGTAACGGCCACTGCTGACGCGCACGCTTGGCTTAGAACGGAAAATCATAGCCAAATCTAGATTACCCCAACTTTCAAGCATTGAAATAGAGAGCGGGACTGCGGAGTTGGTGTTACATTTATGATGCTATTGGCCGGAATAAAGGGTACAGTGACTTCTTTTGGGTGGATGGGGTCTTCTTTTGGTTAGTTATGCTGCCGTCAAACGTATGAGCTGATATCACTCGAAAGGCCTGGGAGTTATTGACCGTACCGAATAATTTCCAGCTCCCTAAATATCTGCACATCAGAAACTTGCTGATCATATTAAAACGGTTGGAAACCTACCGAATCCCCTACGGCTTCAGCAACCGACTTCCCGAGAACCGCACACCGCGCTACTCTTCGCTACATAATACATGAGCCATGGATGTCGTGTTGCTTCCGCGGGGTCTATTGTAGCTATTTTCACTTCAAGTGTGCTCTTCGTCGCAAGTAACCTTGGATGATTGGCATCAACTGTTCATTCGAATGCACTCAGTGACGTATTCCATCGCCCAGAAGGATATGGATATTCCATATCCTTTTACCCAGTAAGCAATTCCACCAACACTTCCGGTACCTCGTGCAAAGCAATAGAAATGCAAATCAACCACAGTTCCGCTACAAAACAGAACCATGAAAATCCTGTTATCTATGACAAGAGATTTGGTAAGTACGTATTGCCTGGCTGGGTGGATGATGGATGAAGTTGTCAATATGGACTTCGGTAGCCCAATCAAACGATAAATGAGTGCACTCCATGGCTGCTCCTTTGCCGTACTGGTAACTAGTCTATTATCTCGAAGTCTCCGGCGGGCTCTGGGGTTCTCCGATCTAGGTAAAATTGATACAACATGGCCAGCAGGTAGGGAAACAAGTCCGAAAAGCCGAAATCTCTGCTCCCTATCCTCCAAAACACCCCTTGTGTGAGTTGATGGATGGCTAGATGGAGCAAGCCGGTTGCGAGAGCTGCAAACCGTCCATTTTACAGAGCTAAATTCTGCACACAGGTAACTTTGAAGTACTTTGACCAAACAACGCTGTCTGGATATCACTGACGGGGAAGGGAAACAATTGTATTTCTGCATAAAGAGGGGCATGTCAGCTGGATTACATGGTGCCTAGAAAGTTGGAGAACTGAAGCTACCAGCATGCGATTGAGGTCAGCACACTACACTGCACAATGTTCAAATGCCCCTTTTATTCGTATCAGGACGCTAAATCAGAACACCCCTCGCATCCAAAAGTTAGGCAGTGAGTCCCTTTGAGTAGCTCCTGGTACATTATACGGTATTAGATCATTCTGACGATATGGCCTGATGCTTCTCGCAATGAGGATTTCGGTGCAACGCACGCCTGGATATCCTGACAACCCGGCAAGTACCCTTTCCAGAGGCGAGAAGAAAAGGGTTCCAATAGGCATGTCCCGTTCACGCCGCCATTATTCGAATCTCTCATGGCTAATGCTGCAGCCACCCCCTTTTAGCACATGGACACGGAAGATGTAACAGAGGCGGTGCCAAGCGCCGGCTGTTTCAATAGACCAGTCACCGCTATGGCAAAGGATCCAGCAGTAATTGCAGTCACCGTGATTACTCTGTGGCACACACCCGTATATAACGTTAGTACAGGGCCCCAGGCCCTGTGTAATGCCTACGTCATAGCAGATTTCGTGTTGCCTGCGTGCAGGATTTCCCGGCTCGAGGAGGAATAAACCAAGTAGGGCACTCTAGCGGGAAGTCCGCAGGCGGCCATGCTCCCCATTTATGATGGCTGATCGCTCATGTTGTTCGTCAGCAGTACTTACTCATCGCCCGCCCGGGAATGAATTGATTACAACTTCAAGAAACAAACTTGTCAGCTCCAAGTAAAGCCAAGGAAGACTTGTGTCGAACTCTCGAATTGGATTAGATTTCTCGTGGTCGCATAACTACCTAGAGTATGGAATTGGAGGCCGCCATACAGAACCATTGTTGGTACTTGGAACTTCGAACGAGGAGATGTGCCTGTAAGTCCGCTAATGCCGTCACCGCGGCAATCTCCCTATCACTATCACCACTATTTCAAATGCATGCCAGCCTTTCAATCATTGTTGTAATCTTTTATCGTTATATATCATTGGAATTCTGACTTCCATGTGCATGCCGTCTGTTGGTTTGTATGCGATTATATTGAAACTCCCACCAAAGTTACAGCTCAGCCAGCCCTTTTACCCCAACCTGCTTCGTGACCTTTGGTTATAGAAGAGCTTTGCAGTACTTCCACATAGAGAGGCATTTTGTGCTGCTCATTTGCTTCACAAGGCCCGCGAGCCAGGCTGACGAGGGTTAGGATGCAATATTGACGGCGCAACCGATATTTACCATAGCCTGCTTCACATACATGTACGAAAATTGCCACGTACCTCGTCTAACCAACCATGTACTCGACATCACCAAACGCCGAGTGGGCGACAAAATCATTCGCATTTGAAGACCGTGTTTATCAACCGTTCTGACTGCCAGCCGCACATTTTGCCTCTCTAACTGGGAGACTGAACACTGCATGTCGATTTGACCCTATCCACCTTGTCATGGACAATAATTCCGAGGGAAATTCGAAAAGTTTCCCATGAAAAGATGACAAACGCTAATATATAAAGTGCTTGTGTCGATACTGACTCGAGATGTACGCAGCACCAAGACTCTTTTTCATCTCTCCACGAGCGCCCAAAATCAATCAGACAAGCCCGCAAACCAATACACCAATTTACCCATAAATATAATCATCATAATTCCTCCTCATTATCATGCCCCCGAAACTTTCCTCTCCGCATAGTTATGCAAGGCAAGTGGCATGGCTAGCAATACCCAGGAAACGATGCGGTTGACACTGTAAAAACGATTGAGCTCAACTTGCTTCCTCAACAAATTCCCTCGCCCTCTCGTTTCTTTTACATTGCTCAGTCATTGAACAATCCCCTCGGGTGTCCTTTTCGGCTCTCGATCGGGGGTCGTCATCGGGTTTCGATCCGCGCTCCGCTAGTTATGCCCTACTTTTCGTTCGCTTCGACATGGCTAAAAATCAAAAAGAATCAAGATTGAATCAGCGGGACTCCAGGCAGGCCGAGGGGAATAAATCAACCCCTGAAGTGTTTCCATGATGGTCCCAGCCGAATCCTCCTGGTCTCATTCTTTCTTGGGTCGCGAAAACGCACCCAAACCTTCTTCTCGTCCTCCAAGCGAAGCGGGTGCCCCGAGTGGACTAAGACCTAGTTTGCGAATTCTTTTCCTCTATGGCATTTTATTGAGCATCATGTCGGTTGTGCGGTCGTGGTTCATTCCGGCGTCATGGGATATAGTCGAATTCGTTCTCGATGGCGTTTGCCCTATAGCACGCGGAAAGACGTTAGTCGATACCGAAATTGGCGGAATCTGGTATGATCCAAACGCAGTGGACGTGAATTAAAGTTACCAACCGTCCTGTTGATGCTGTTCGTGGCTGCATAGGCCTTGCTGACATGCTTGATTTTCGAAACGTTGTCTTGACCTTTCGAGAACCTTATTGGCTTCGCTTTTGATCCAGCCGTCGATATTAGGGTCGTTGCAGGTGGCGTGGGCCATAAGGTAATGTTTCATCCTACCAACTTCGTCACGAAGGTTCCTATGTTCCATTTGAAGGCTGGTGTTTTGCTGTTCTAACTCGTCTTTAGTTTCTTCGAGTTGGTGAACCCACTGCTTCTTCTTTTGCCGACAACGCGATGCCGCAAGCCTGTTTCGTTTGAGGAATTCGTCTCGTTTTGTTCCATCGTGCAGATCGTCATCGTCTCTATTATTTCTAGACTGTGACGCGACGGTTGGTTGTCGCGACAAGTTGATGGTGGAAGGGGAGGTGTAGCTTCGACGCGGCTGTTTTGGCGGGTTGATCTGCTGGTTGGAGGGATGCAGGCTGAGGTTGTTTCCCATGGTAGACCAAGGTGAAGCGATGACAGATGATCTTCTTGATTCAGCGGGAGAAATCAACAAGTCCGAGTGGGCGGATGGTGCCCCTGACGAGTACGTGCCGTGGCTGCTGGGAGTACCGGCCGACATGATGCCAGACAAGGACATCGCATGGGTGGGCGAACTGAAAGTTTCCATTGGTTGAAGCAGATTGGAATCAAACACGAGAGAGGTGTTCAGGACGGCGGCACTCGTGCCCATGGAACCAAGTAAGGGGTCGATGTTCGCATCGGGGGGTCGAATTAGGCCTTGAGGAGCGTTCCAGGACTGTTCACTGTCATCAACAAACTTCTCGCCATCTTCCATTTCCGATTCATTCGTGTCCGGGGAATCCCGTCCCGTTGGCCGTGATGGGGGCTCTGCTCTAGGGCGCACGGGGGTTTCTAGACTGTCGCTGTTGGCTGCGCAAGAGTGCTGTTCAGATCGCTATCACAACCACCAAGGTTGCGGATGATGATAGGAACCTAGGATTGACGTCTTTGCTCGGATTGTGAAGGCATCTATGCAGAATGAGGATGAGGTGGCGTTGAAATAGAGCACCAGGTGTGATTCGTCAGCAATACCCGACTGGCTGCCGTATTGTTCCTGGCCGCTGTGTGCATACATCGTCCCGGAATAAAGGCTGAGGCTAGAGGGGGCATTTCCCTTTTTAATAGCGTGATCTGGTTGGATGGTGTAAGAGGGTGAGAGAGGTGGGTGCCGAAAACTGGCGCGCCGACAGGCCTCTGAACGCCAGTGAACACTTTGGGCCGCTCCGGGCGGACCAGCCAATCCGGTTTTATCTTCCTTAAACCCCAAAGCAAGCTAGGTCTCGGCCGTAAACTTCAGAACCGATCCTGCGTCCCGAAACAGGTCAAACCTATTTGGTCCTTTTCCCCTTCCTCGCATTTTCCCCTTTCTTCCTGACTCAAGGGCGCCAGCAGCAGAACTAATTCTATATGGTATGGAACATGTATTTCAGCCTACGTGTGGGGGATTGGAGCTGACCTCGTACAAAGCTTTGGGCGGCTTGGAGGGTTACCTTAGCGAGAGTAGTATCAGAGCTGCGTGGATGGGGTATGCCTGATGGCCCAACACGCCGCCGTCCTCCACGTTGAGCAAATGAGAGGCGAAAGCAGTTCGCCCCCAACATGTAAACCGAGGTGAAAATCAATTAATCATGCATTTTTCTTTGCTCACAAAATGCAAGGGTCTCGAAAAGCGATTTAGAGGCGAAGCACAGAAACAAGACCGAAGCTGACTCCCTGATACGACGCTAACAGCACGGGAGGGTGGGTAAAAATGTGACACGGGGGGGAATACACATGCCTAGCTCAGTTGGCTCCAGATGAAAAAAGTTGTGTCCGTGATTCCAGCACCACTAGGATCATATTCTGATCGGCGCTATATTCTGTTGCTGCGTGGGTACACGCCGTGCGACGCGTAGAGGCCAGCATAGAGGTTGGGAAGCTGGCAGGATGGCGAAGCAAGGGATAGGCATCTATTGCCACTCACCCAAACTTCGTTTTAATACGTGTGCTGTACGGAAGCCCCGAGTTGACCCCGCGGACAGGATGGCGAGGGTGCAGGCGATGGGTTTGGTGACCATCCAACTGCAAAGGCCGGATGATTCCAAAGATAACATGGCGTGTGCTTGTGTGTTAGTTCATTGGCCAAATACGCACTCATTTCAATGTGGTGATCATGCAAAGTGGTGTGGTGTCAGGCATGATGGTGGTGCTGATCTTGAGCTAGATTCCAATCCGATGGGCTATCAGAGACTCCGTTATGTGGGCTTGACTTCTCTCGAATATTCCATTGGGGATTTTTGCCACAGATCAGTAGACTACCGGTAGATGTGCTGTTCTCCACACCATCACCACCAAGACCACCGGGCTGGTATGCCGAGACACATCATTCGCTACTGACTTGCAAGAGTCGCCTTTGGACCGCAAATTGAAAAAAAAAAAAGGAACTTTATTTGATTGATATCGGATGTCGCCAAAACCTGCCAAGACTTATTCGCTAGGAGGTAATGCGATGTGGTCTGGTGCCAGCAACTCTGACCGTACCGAACATTGCTTCGTGCGCACTCAATCTCACCTCGTGAATTCGAGATGATAATATTGTTGGAAAGGCCTCTCTCTTCCACACAAGCCACTTCTTTTTAAGCAATGAAACCACATATATTGGTGCTACTAGATGCATCGCGCCAGTGCTAGCCACATATTGCGGCCTCCATAGCATACGGCATCCTATTCTATCCGCAGCAGCCATCGTACGCTATACTAATGGAGCCACCTGCATATGCACATGGTCTTTTTGAGCTTTCCTGTTCCAGGAACGGGTCTTTTATATGGATTAAGAGGAATGCGCAACATCAAAGCTGTCCGAAATCGCAGAGAAGCACACAAACAGAGACAACATCATTCATCAGTTTTCCCTCGGTCTCGTTTTGGAAATTAGCCTAATCATTGCGCGGGGCGGCGGTGCACTCGGGAGCGTCAGCCAGCCACCTCACGAGCTTGCCCCGCGACGCAGCAGGGGTGATTAGATGGATAAAAGTTACTCTTGGAGGTCCCAAAAACGACCCGCTAGTTCGATGAAGCTCCCCAAAACAAATATGTGAGCCGAGTTAGCGACCTGCTCCGCCCAGTGACATATACTAGCACGACTTTGACACATCCTCTACATTGGTGTCTTTTGGCATGGTTGGAAGATGAAATACGAGTAAATTCGATGAGTTGATTACAGCGGTTGTTAATTATACCATGGTTGGGGCTTTTGTGTATGGCAATATGAGAAATGTATTTCATTGAGCTAGGATGCCGAGACGAGGGCGAGGAGAGAGAGACGCCACCAAATACTGAACAGTAATTGTCTGCAGCATCCAAACTCAGCGCCTTTCTATTTTTCCTCAATGCTAGAAGGCTAGGAATCTCAAAATAGAACTTCAAAGAGTTCTGAATACCATACCATGGCAGAAAAGGCATGTCAGTCAGCAAGCAGTGGTTCCCTATGCAAGCCATGCCTTAGAAACAGAGCCCCGCGGACACGGGGAGAGAAAGCCCCGTCCATGTCTGATCATACATATTGTGTTTAGGTTGTTGCTAAATTATTAGCCGAGAGCTCTTGGCTCTGTGGCCAGCACAGCTTGCTAGGGCATTCCGCGCCAGTTCCACAGGACCGCGTATTTCAATGCGTAAAAAGAAAGACGAAAAAAACGGTGGCTTGTAGATTTATTGATTTCCCAGAGTACAAAATTGAGCTGATCACCTTCCAAGACAAAAAGAAGCGATCCGTGCACGCATAGAAGACCAGTTCAAGGTAGAAGCAGTGTTGGGCGGGAGGGGACATGGAATGCCAAGTCTACTTTGGCGAGAAGAGAACATTTTGAAAAGAACGTTAGCACAACCGGGGATTTCGGGGCAGATTAAAAGCCGGAGCAAGCCAAAAAGAAAGCATGGAAATTAACAAGGTTGATCGCTACATCGTTGTGTCTTGGGTGCCCAGGCCTGACGCTCTAGCGGAGACGGCCCTCCACTCCGAGGCGCTGGTGGAACCGAATGGCTTGCCAGGAATGGGACAGGATCACCCGCAAACTAGCATGGGTCACACGCAATGTCTTATCGCAGCTCATGCCGGAATACAATCATCCAATGAGGACGCTCGGAGCCAAGACCGAGGTCTCCAAGGGTCCTCATGGGCGCTTTTCCATCATTCCCTCAACGCCTAACTTACACCAATCCGACGATGGTCGTCGCCATCACGTGTATGCGCACGTGCTGACAGCCCATTCCGGACTTTAACCGTCAACACGTGATATCGCGATGCGGCAGGCTGCAGGCTGCAGAGTTGCTTCAACTTCATCACGAATCCGGTCGGTTTTTATTTAACGCATATCGTTTTGCAAGCCTATCCACTGCAGTACCTACCCTTTTCGCTGCTTATTTTTTTCCCTGCCAGTTAGTTGCGTGACGATACAGGGGAAACTAGACTAAACATGGCCGAACAAATGTCAACCCCGCGTATTACCGCGAGCTATCTCGACAGCTTTGTTGGCCGAGTCGTCATGCTTGTGGGCAGAGTCACCCAGCTTATGGGAAACCAGGCTACCTTGGATTCTGATGGAACTGTCACCGTAATCCTAAACCATGTAAGTCTTTTGTCAAATTTGACCTTGCAAACTGGTGTACACTGCATGTATATCGTCAAGCCGGGCCCTGACGCAAGCTAATAAATACCTAGGAAGCTCATCTCACCAACGGGAACGCAGCCCAGGTGATTGGAAAAGTGAACCCGGATCTTTCCATCAAAGTTTTGTCGTCAAGTGATCTCGGATCAGGCCTCGGTAAGTTCATCGCGATGCCACTCATTGGATCGTCGAATTCTCGCGTCATCATGAAGAGTTGTTCTCCACATCCTGGTGAACCAAAGCCTCCCCCCTCCTCCAAGTTCCCATAAAACGGGCTTCCAACCCGGTGACCTTTGCGGGTACATAAACAGTACATTGGCAGCTCTGATCGCGGGCTTCTGACAATCTGCCGTCATTCTCTCCTCGTTGTTGTGATACATTTGCTGCGTCGCCCTCCAATCCCTGCTGACAGCTCGTCACAGATTTTGGTCTTTACGCATCCGTCGTCGAGGCCACCCATCGACACAAGAGCATTTTCGTATCTGAAAATTGACTGGCTGGACCAGACCATGGCCGATACCGCCCCCTCCGTCAGCATTCATATACTCCGCATGTGGCCATGGTCTGGTCTTCGCCCCCCATGACACCATCTCACCCACCCCCAACCCGCCAAAACGCACCTTTTGAACCCTCCCCCTCCCGCAATCGACCAGAACTTTCAAATCCAGATTCGTTCGATTCGAGATTTGGCTCTGGCAGTCCACGTCTACCAGCGAGACAACTCCGACGAGTGCCGTCCTCCTTCACCGAAGACAGTCGTCCATCTACCGCAGAATCGTTTACCACATCGTCCTCTGATTTAATCTTTTCGCCCGCACCGCGTGAATCTCGGATCACCATGGGGGCACGCCTTGCATCAACAGAGTCATCCTCCGAAGCGGACCAAGAGTATGCATCATCGCTTGAAGAAGATGCGGTGGACGCCCTCACGCAAGACTTTGCCAATTTTGGAAGCTTATCGACGATTCCTTCTGCCCAGCCCATCAGCGACCGGCCATCTCCTTCTCCTTTGGAATTCTCTCTCTCCCCAATGCCGGGGGAGTTTCCGTCCCCCCCTCTAACCCAGCCGCAGTATGATAGTTCCTTCGATTACCCCACAAGCTCTGCGGAATCATTCCCGTCGGGAGTCCCTCGTCGAGTTCTAGACGGCCCAAACTCAGATGCCGACGACTCAGAGTTGCTTTATTCAGTGGTTGATGGAATCGCCCGGCTCCACGTAGCTATGGAGAGGGACGACGCGGGACGATGGCGAATCAGAAGGCTCGGGGCAGAAGAGGACGTGAGTCCGTAGCCCCGTGTCTTTTCACCCAATCAAATTGGAACTAGCCCCATTTCAGACATCTGCTGAGGATCCGAGCATGACTAGATAGCAACTCCAAAGTGACCGTCAGTCCTCAGCTAGGGAGGGAAAAAAAAACATGCATGTCACGCTGCTGCGCTGGATCCTTCTGTGCTCGACCGGGGTTTCAATTCGGATGCGGCGGGCAGCCGGACGCTCCTCCGCCACAAAACAACAGTTTTCGACGCGGGAGGGTGGCCCTAGCCGCCATGCTTTTCAGGAGCCCTCGCTCCGGCACAGCCCAAGGCAAGCCAGCAAGGGCTCTCTGACTGTGACCTCTGTCCATTCGACCTGCTGATGCAGCCATCGGAAACCTACCACACTGGGCGCCCTGCCACATGCATTTCAAAGAGAGACAGCACATCCAGTTGAAATATTCACCCCCCCCTGACAAATCTCTGAGACGATTAATGTGAAAGAATGATGTATTTCTCTGTCCTGACGTTAGGCGTTGAATCTAGTGATGAATATCTTATGTGACACCGGAGCAGTTCACTACTCGCCACATCATGCCCCGTGTTGTAGGCCCCAGTATCCCCAGTATCCCCATGCCCCCAATTTCCCTCCTACATCATCGTGACCCTTTGGAACCGAAAAGCTTCTTTGTATTCATCTGAATTCCATCATGGCCCTTTTTCATATTCTTTGCCATCTCATCTTTGATTGACAGTTTTGCTTTCCTATGAAAGCCCATGGAGGCTGAGGGTAGGGCAAGCGTTCTGCAAAACCATCATCGATCCCAACTCCATGAGAAACTTTTTAAACCCGCGCCGGAATCATCCCAAAATCATCTCCTCTGCAGTGAGAATCACCGCCATGACATTTGCTGTCCCATTTCCTTCCAAAGACCTCCCCGGGCTAATTCTTTGAGTTGGTCCAGAGGGGGTAACTGCTAACACTTCACAGTATTCGCGTTACGACCGGTCGAATCGTTCCCTAAACTCGATCCATTACTTCGACAATCTACAACTGCTGCCGCTTCTCTTATCTCCCGTAACCTCCTCGGGATCCTTTCAAAAGCTTTTATCCTGTATTCAGCGACCTCGGCCCGTTTCCTCCAGACCTTAACTTCTCTCCTCGTTTCGCGCAATTGTTGACAAACTATTCCAATCTCCATGTTTCTCTGCATCCCTAGTTGCTTCTTTAGCTGTGCTGCTTCATGTGACTTTGAATCGAGCCGGCTTTTGAGACTTCTGATCTGAGCGTACAAGGCTGTTGTGCCGCGAGAACGTGGCGTGGCCGTGAAATCTCCGCCCACTCCTTCGATCAACCCGTAGCATCGTCGGATGTCGGGGGTGGACAATGAGGGTCGAAGCAAATCAATATTAACCACAATAGGGAGTTGTTCCAGAGAAGGAGCTATTGTATCTGGATGTAGAGGGTCCTGGAGCGAGGGCTCAGGGGCTGTATCCGAGATGGGTTTTCTGACCCTGTTTCGCAGAACCGCTGTCTCTGTTTGCTCCTTTGCATTGGCGATCTCCAAATCTTCCACAACATGGACTGGTTTTGTATGTGGAGCTAGATTTTGATTGATGGCATTAACCAGTTTTGAATCTACTACAGAGCCCTTCTGATATACCGTTACCCCTGACGAACTTTGAGGATTTTGTTTTTCGTCCTTAGTCGACAGGTTTCTTGAGCTGCGCAACAAATCCAATCTTGGCCTCGACGACATTGCCCCCTTTTCGAACGAACTTTGCGAATATTGAGATACCGGGTTTTGGCTTTCTTTCTTCAGTGTCTGTCGTACGAGCAACAACTCCTTGAGCTCTTCATCACCTTCAGACATTGCTGTCATATCCTTCACTCCTCCTTGCTTTCTTGTAGCCTTTTTTGCATACGAGACAGCATGGGGGGTTGATTTGGAGTCTAAAAGCCTATTCCAATTCACAGATGGCACAAATTCCAGAGTCTCTGGTGGTTGTGAGGCGCTTTCGAAAAAATCGCTAGACCAGTAGGTTGGAGGGGGAGCTTGAGTCGCACATGGGCGACTGATGGAATTTTGACGCGTTGTTTCTACATCTGCATGATCATATGTGCTAGGACGTCCTCCCTTCCGACCGCCGGCTTTCGCAGATTGCGGTGCTTCCTGTGCGAGGGTGCTGGGGGAAACCTGCTAGGCTTCTGCGTTTAACCCAAGTGAAGTCCGGTCGGTTGGGACAGCATGGCTAGAAAGACTCGGAGTTGTTCCTGTTTCTGCGCCGAATGGCATGCATGATGGCCGACTCTGTGGAACACCAGAATCCAAAACTGTTTCTTGATTAACAGATTCTTCCAAACCTCCTCTCGGTTTATCCGGCCAAGACTCCCGTTCAAGCTCAGCATGTTTTCCATCTTCTTGGTCAGTAAATGAAAATCCTCGAAGCGGCCGAGATGACTCAGTATCTTCTTTGTCGAAAAAGGGCGGTTGGTCTGCCTGGCCTTGGCTGTCTTGCTCCAAATTTCTACTTCTCAGCCAGCGCTTAGTTGGACCTGTAGCTCTTTCAAGTTTTACATGGATATCTTCGTACCCCTGCCGCTTCTTGAAGGTTGGAAGATCAAAATTCAATGGTTTTCTGGAAGAAGTACGGGGTGGGATGTTCTCAATCGAAACTCCCGGGCTCTCACCATTGGTTATTTCTCCGTTTCTCTTCCCCATTTTGAAAGCACATTCGCTGTTTTTGGCATACCTAGGGTCTTCAGCTTCATTTTGGGCTGATTCTTTCCGCGACTCGACACTTTCCAACAACCAGAACTCGTTTATTTCGTTAAGATGCGTGCTATTTGAATTCTTGTCGTTTTGGGGAACCTCTTCGATTTTGTTGCTCGAGCCCTCCATCCCTGTTTGGTTCTTCGACTGTCCCGTCTTGGATTTCTCTTCTTTCGTTGGAATTTCCTCCTTTGTTGGAGTGAGAATATCAATGCTTGGCCTTGGGTCGACCCTAATAGATGCTGAACTTCTTTTCTTTCTCCAACGTTGCGGTCTTGTGTCTAATCCAGGGTATTCTAGTTCGGGGCTTTCATTCTTCAAATTCCGATACTCATCAGAACTAATTCCCATGCATGATTGAATAGTAGGTACCTGGTTCCAACCCACAGATCTATTGGAGGCAAACGGTTCGGATATTGATCGGCGAACAGAAATGTCTTGCAGGCTGCTGAGCGAAGGCGTCTGTTGCGCACGATGCATGCTTATTGACTTCAATTGGCGAATGATGTCCCTCCAATTTGAGATGAGCATCTCGGTAATACGATTTGCAACGAGAATATTGTTAACGCTAAGTGATCCCGATCGGTTGATTTCCGCTTCCTTGGTGCGACGGCCTTGGCGCTGTTTCGGCGGACCAAGGGGAAACAGGAGCAATCCTGACTCTGGAGTGGCTACTTTTGCAGAGTAGCTATCCAGTATACCCCCTAAAAGAAGAGGCCCAAAGACTATCCCAAGCGCACTATATCCCATCAGGCCACTGGTTGGGAGAGGGCGTCCGCTCTCATCTTCCCTGGGAGCCACCTCTGCAACACGGCCAACCAAACTCAGTAATCCAAAGACGGCACAAATCAAATCTCTTCTGAACTGTGACTCAACAGTCGCAATCGCAAGTGCGATAAGCCGGGCTCTGACTTTGGTTTGTTTGGTTCGAGGAAACTCCGGCTCGCCGTGTAGCTGGGAATGGATGGCTACAAGGGCATCAAAAATGGACAACGATCCTAGAATACCTCCAGGCAATGTTGAAAGAAGCCGTTTGAATGTCGATGCAACATCGTGGACTGAAACTTGAATGTGCGTTGGCAAGTTGGCACAACGAACGGTGCTGGAAATTTCAGCTTCTCCTTTCTCAAAGTGGCAGTAGTAATCGAAGAGGGTGTTGACAACCCTTATGGACCCAGGTATGCGAAATATTCCGCGCGTGGCGACATGCTGAGCCAGGTAGTTTGCTGTGGCTCGCAGACAAGTGGGCAAGATTAAGGCGCCAGGTGTATGTTCTGAAGGGAGATAAAGTATGCTTTTACCGCTCAGCCGGATTAGCGATTGTATGCTGATTATTTTAGAAGATTCTCGCCGTGGGTGAACGAAGTTATGGGCAATGTTGGAAACACTTCGCTTTTGTCGCACTTGGCGGGGTTGAATATGTGGCATTGTTGGTGACTGGCTCGAGGTAGACCGGAACATTCGATAGAGCCATCCTCGCCCGGAAAGGCTGCTGGACGCGTTTGTCTAAAACCTGGGTAAGAGATTTCTCTCGGCATGTATGGCGCGGGTGGAAGACATATTCATAGAGGTAGCACTCACAGGTAGTTTGAGATGAAAGTCATCAAGCACTAGCACGCCAATACCATGCTACAATCAAATCAGCTATCATTTTCTTGAAAGAAGCGTTGAATTCGTCACCGTTTTAGCCAACCGATTATATTCCTGTACAAACACTGCTCTGTCCTCTACTATGTCATTGTCGTCTAGTAGTTCTCGCTCGCTACTTGCCGTCCATGTCCTGCTGTTGCGCATACAACGTGCCCCATGGTTTTCGGTTGTCGTCTGTGGGAGTAGGAATGGTTCCGCACTTTCGCTTAGGAGAAGTGGATGAGAGGGCAACACGAGAGATCCAGATGGATATCGAATGTGGTCGGGCTGTGAGGTCGAATCCATAGATAGGGCGCGGTACGCACTGCTGGCGAGCGATTAGCGTCGGTTTGGTAAAAGCAATAGTGATTTAGCATCAAATAATCAGAATAGCTGCACGTGTGAAGTCATCTGTGATGTCAGCATACCTTGATACAATGGTTACGTTATGTGTCAGAATAGGCCGGTTGTGGAGGGAATACCATGTCCATTGCGGCTGGCTCAGGATATTCCGCCGGTCGACTTTTGGAAGGAACCTAGTAGTCTCAGAATATAGCTTCTTAATATAATGTTTGTGTTCTGCCGCAGGTGCCGGCAAGCCAAACGGATGTGGGAATATAGTCGCTATTGTGGTAGTGTACCGAAGGAATGAGAAATGATGTTTGATTAGTCCAAGTGCGAATAAAGACGTGTTCAATTTTTTTCAAAGAGACACGAGAGAAAGCCGAGGCCAGGGCCGCATTTTATTGTTGGATAAATGGGGTAGGTCAAGATGGAGGTAACAGTTGTGGACAGGATGCAGGAATCGGCAATAGATGGCGGCACGCTGCCGGGCACCTGACCAATCCGCTAGGCGGCCACGCGGTTCTCGATCATCCTGTAGTTACTTCTCGGTTTGGTTGCCAATGAAAGCGAGCTATACGTGAATCACCACGAGGCACGTGTGGGCGTGGGCGTGCCCAGGAGGTGTGACAAAAGGAGGACAATGCCCATAATCTCGAGTTGGTAAGAATAGTGCAACGGTGGCTTCACCGTGCCGCGACTGCGGTGATATCATTGTGTGTATATTTAGCCACTTTCAAGTCTCAACTGGCAATCTAAGCTACCCGCTCCAGCTCCAAAGACCATGGCGATGCACCAACGACTCCGCTCACATGGCCATCTAGTTTGTCAAACAAATCCAATGCAACACAAAGAAAGTGGCAGGACATGATTGTCGGAAAAGACTGTAACCGGATCAAAGGAACAAGGAAGCATTATTGTCACCTTTCTTCTGCGCGCATCATCAGCGTGACGCTGGGCCAGCCCCTACCCACCTCCACCGTCTATAGTGAAAGAGCAAACTATGCAACACCATGGTAATCCGTCCATTGAGATTCCCCCGATACGCCATTTGGATGCACCCCCGCTGTACCCTGCTGCGCGTCATCCTCTCTGTTAATGAAATTCGTTCCTTAGCCGCGGGGCACATGCAATCGTGGGCGTCGTCTTCGTTTCGTTTCCGGTAATGCATTCGCTACCAGTTGGTTGTATCTTCTACACCGGACAGCAACACGTATTTGAGAATGTCTGAAAGGGAAATGATTCCTTTGAGCTTATTGTCGTCGTCAACCACCACAAGTCGATGCACTCTGCTCTTGCGGATTGTGTCGAAAATCGAGTCCAGTCGGTCCTCCTCGCTGCAGGTATAGATGCCGGGGCTTTCGTCAGGACGCTTGCCGAGTGCCTCACCAACCGATCCATCGAGGTCGTCGTAGACACCCCCTTTGATACACGGAATGACATCGACAGCTTCGAATACATTGAGCACCCTGCCCTCCCTGTCGACAATCGGGATGCAACTAATATTCTGGTCCACCATCAGGTGGACGACGTCAAGCACGGAGTTACCCATGCGAGCCGTCGCCAGACCCCCGTAGCTGCCGAGGCCGATATCGCGCACCGTCTTTTTGAGCAGAACCGTGTTATGCTCGTTGTTGACTGCAATAAACTTGAGGATACGATACTGGGTAATGACGGACACGACTGTCTCTTTGCCGGTCTCACTATCGGTATCGACGAGGGGGATTCGGCGGGCGCGGGTCTTGAGCATTCGACGGCATGCTTCGTACAGAGGTTTGGAGGGGTGGACGGAAACCGTTTCTATGGGCATCGCCCCGATGGCTTTTTCAATATCTACCAAGTGTCAGCCGGTGCCGTCGTGTATGTCGTGAATCTCGCGGGTGTCATAGATGCACCCGACGCGGAGGGTGAACTAACCTCGCAGGCTGCTCAGGCGGAACTGATCGAGCTTGCTCATCTCGTCAGGGAACTGGCAGTAGTATTGGATGACATTGATAAAGTCGGTGCTGTTGAGGATACCAGCAAAACGACCAGACTGTGAATCCCAGAGGGGAGCCGACACGATGGCTGGCGAGAGAAGTTAGTATCAGGGCCGATTGCGGCGACGGAGGGGCATCGCAGGGCGGTTGGAGCACGCACAGTTTTGTGTCAGGATGTTGATGGCCTTCTTGATGAGCAGATCGGTATCGAGGACGATAAGGCGGAACGAGAGGGGCAAGACATCGTAGCTAGTGCGGACCTTGAGGAAATCGCGAATGGCATTCTGTCAGACGGAAGCGCAGTTAGTCGCGGGCTAGAGCATTTCGAAACGGGCCAAAAGGCAATTCCATTGTCGCCTTGGGGTTGTTGAGGGGCGGGCACGTCCAGCCCCACGCACGCAGTTTGCGCAAGTGAGCCCATGGGGAGGAGGGCGGGCGCATCACGGGCGGGCGGGCGGACAGACTGGGGTGGGAGAGCGATCGTCTGGGGAAAGCTGGCACAGGAGAGGAAGAAAAAAAACGAAGACAAGGAAAGGATCACGTACCAGACCCTGCAGCTGCTCTTTGTCAAGAGGGCTCAAAGGCTTGGGCTCGGGGTGCGCCATTGCGCTCCGGTTGGAAATCCTGGGGCGAGGACGGAGGTAGGATGACGGAGCGACAAACTGAGGGACATGGCCGTGTCCGCCTGCACTTGTCGTGGTAGTGCTGGTGGTGCAGGCGTCGGCTGTGGAGGCAAGCATGGACGACGTGGTGAATGCCCGCTCCCGGCGTTGGTGACCAGCCGAAGCCACCGCCCCAGGTGCTGGTGCTGGTGCTGGTGCTGGTGCTGTTGCGGTTGCGGTTAGGCCTGGGCCCGTTGCACGCGAGCTGCCGAATAGACTGCCCATAAGACCACCACCACCACCACCGCTGCGACTGCCATTGTCCGTGAAGGCGGCCCCTCTGGTTGCTGCAGCGAACCCATTGTTCTTGTTGCTTTTCCCGCCACCTGCCCCGTCCCTCACCGCGTCAAACGATGATGAGAAGTAGTTGGTAGACCGCAGCCAGTTGTCCACGGGGCCCGGTACTGGCACCGGAATTGGCAGCGTACCTCCCAGACCAAAACCGTCCCAGTCGGCCGCGGCATCCGTCCGGGCTCGGCCTCGCATCACCCGGGGCCCTGCCTCTGCTTGCGGTATTGTCATCCGTCCCTGCTCTTCGCCGTGAAGATGGCGTGCGCTATGGTCGTCCGTCGTCATTTTTGAGGTAGCACCGTCAATCGGGTCGTGGGGGAGGCCCCTTTGCCCAAACTCCGGATTTCCCTCCATTCCAAACCCTCACCGCCGCCAAGATGCACTCCCTGCCGCTGCTTGTCCTAGGCTTCTGTCTCGCTCCAGTGACTTTTGTTCATGCCACGTCCTAAACAACAGAACGAGTTTGGCGAGCGACTGCGATAATAATAAAAAAAGAACTGGCGAGCTAGCTGCAGCGAGCGAGCTCTGCTCTCGGAGGGGGAGGGGCTACAGGCGGGATGGGTTACCGGGAGTGAGAACAAGTGATGGTCAAGATGCGGGAGGATAAAACAAAGATAAGGCAGCAGGAGGATGGAAACGAGCGCGAATCAGACCCGTCAGAATGGAACAATTGGCAATTATTAAGACAGGCTTGTTTCGAAAGCACCAACGCCATCTCCCCTCCTCTGGCGCCGAGGTGAGGTACAATCAGCGTCACTGATATGATAGCACACAAAATGTGATAAGACCCAGCACCTAACTTCAAACCGCACCCTGAATGGCGCCGCCCATCATATGTACGGCACTGCACCCTTGCGCTTGCGCGAAACAGCGTCATGGATATGGATACAGCCATGACGCCCGCTGGGTCTCGCCGCTAAGTGACTTTGACCAGTAAACGGTTCGGACGATCCACTGCCCTCTCCTCGATTACATATGCCCGACTCGGGTCCAAACCTCAACATCTCTCTCGCACGACCGACCCCTGCGCTACCTCATTGCCGGTGCGCCGCCTCTCTGTCGTAGGGGAACCTCGCATACTCTTGCCTTGGTGCGGTAGCTTTCTTGCTCCAGCGGCCAAGATATGGGCTCGTAAAGTTGGCGAGATGGATGGGACTGATTGGTAATAGAGTCCAAAACCGAGACCCAGTCCTCCCTCCCTGCCATGGAGGAGACTGGCCAAACCTCCCTGCCCGAGATCTGGGATCGACAACCTCTAGCGAATGTCACCGTTGCTCCCAGTCCACCGCTGGAGTCCAAGGCCATTTCCCTGTCTGGGCAGCACCTGGCACTCTCAAAAGCGTACTGTGCTTGTTCAACAAATGGCTCTTGCCAATCTGTTGACCGGACTCGGGCCCCCTTTCGACATGCCTGTTGTCTTGGGTTAAATACTGCCCTGAGCCAGACTCAGAAAAGCCGCGGCATGGTACCACATGCAAAGTGCCCACCACTACGGCTTGGGTGGGTCAATATTTGGTGGTAGGCACCAGCCTTGCATGCTCACCATGAGACCCCCCAATGAGGCGGCGGGAGGCTGCAGTCGCAACTGCTGACGCATCGCCCAACCCACCTGGCTAGGTGTGGCGGCTGAGTAGGACAATGGCAGTCGCCGGTGGTGTCCGCCAGGGATGCCGCAGGAAGCATGATCTGCATAGCTGCAGCAGCATGTGTTGTATGCGGGTGGTGGAAGGCCTCCCCAAGAGACCGCAATGCGCCATGGTGGGTGGTGTTGTCAAAAAGTGACGAGAGACTCAAGAGCTGCTGGACACGAAACGGGGTCAACCTGTCGACTACGATTACGGTGAGCCGACACAGACATCGTTGTCTGGGTGTCAGAGACAAACATGAGCCCATCAATCCATGCTTGGCCCAGACGAACCTGTACCAACGTCACATGCGAATGCAGATGCATGCAAATGTAAATGCAAGTCCAAGGCAAGTGCAAATTGGCGGTGATGACGAACTCGAGCAACTTTTGGTTGGGTATACGATACCTTTTTGAGGACCACAATCCGATGTTTCTAAACAAGAATACGGTCTTAATTGCTGTAGGACAACAGACCTCGGCTGCATTGAGCTACGATATGAGTTGTCTATGCGCAGTCCAGAATATTCGCCGGAGACAGGACGTGCATAAGCTGCGTCACTCGGTCGCCGTTGAAACCAGTCGCGTATCCTCATGCATGAGATTATAGTGGCGAATATTCTGTACTATGTGTAAATTTGCATAGTCGTTGAATGAGACGACCAATGCTAGCTCTTCCTTTGACGGACAATATCTAGCCTGTGCCACTCTATCTAACGGGGGAGAAAAGGCCGGTCCCATCTCTCGATCAAGCAAGCTTCAATGGTGGAGCCCCGCTGCCCTGGGCAAAGCTGCTGCGAAGAATACGCGGCACTAGAGGCAAGGTTTTTTGTCAACCCTATCCGTATCGAAAATAATCAGCCAATAACGCCCTGCGATAGATGGCACTGATCTAGCCTGGTATTGGGGCGCGATGTTCTTTGTTTTTTGCGTCTATTCTTAGCCCTGCTCCCGTTGACAATGTCTCCCCGGTGCGTCATGTTTTCCGTCGTCCGCCTAGCATCTGTCCGTGAGCCTGCATCCCTTGTCTTGAAAACACGCCCGGACGCGCGAGCCTTTGGAAGATCAGCAACTTGAGAGCAAGATTTGCAGTAACCACCAAGCTTGATGCTGGAATGGAGCGGCATCGGTTGGCGGGTTCGCGCGAGAAGCGATGGGGTCGGGATTCCAAGGGAGAGGGCCAAGAGGCTCGTCGTCACTGCAAAGCCAATGGATAAGGACAGGCAAAACTGGCGATACAGACCCCCAGGTGCTCCCCTGGACGCCCGGGACAGAGGCCCCACTGAAGCCGCCGCTGACCCTAGGTGAGGTCCACTGCAGCGACCTGCACAGCACACGAAAGCAGACATCATAGCGCAACGTCGCCGACTAGCGCCCCTCCACCAGTGGAACCTTTCCATGTCGCGGTTGAGCGCGCACGGCTCGAGGTACCTTCGAGACATGGGGAGACACTCGCTGATACCAGGTGGGCAGCAGCGGCCAGGCAACCCCGGTCGGTATCTTTTGGAAGCTCAGCGTACCTTGGTGTACCTGGTACCGCGCTAAGGTGGTACCTGACTTGAGCTTCCGACTCTTCCTCAGGCGTCCCCCGTTGCTCTGCCTTGCCTTGTTTGTCGTCGTCTCCATCCAATCTTCCCTCGTTCCCCAGCTCAGGCCAATCCCTCCATCCCATCTTCTTCTCTCCGTCGTCACTTTCCTTTCCTTGGCTCATCCGCCTCCTCCCCCCTCCGTCGGCGCAACCTCACCTTGCATCTGCCATCCGCTCGTTCCCCGCCACGTTTTCGCTCGTCGCTGCCACCATCGCCGATCCCACCAGCCTTCTGTGGCTGCTGCTCCCGAGCAGCTCAAGCCCCGATAATCGTAATTCGAGACGCCGCCGGCCTGCCGCTGTGACGTTATTTCCGCCGACCGCATCGCCCTTTCGTCAACAAACTTCGTCGACTCGCGCACCACGTCCTGCAAAAACACGACTTGGACGCCGCAGACGACCCTAACCCTGCCGCCCACCGACGACCGACGACCGAATTATCCCTCCACCGAACCAGCGGCTCTGGACATTTGCTTCGGTATGGGTGCCGTCTGCTCGACATGCTGCGGAGGTTAGTCACTACCCGAGTGCCGCTATCTGCAACCACCACGATAGGAGCCACACAGCTAACAACGCCCATCCAGGACGGACCCGCGATGGCCTCTATGAGCCCGTTCTCGCCGACAGCGAGCGGGAAGCCGTTGCCGACTTGCTGCAGTACCTCGAAAACGTCTGACCCCTCCCTCACACTCCTTGTTCCCCAGCACCCCGGCTGACCCTGCAGCAGCGTGGCGAAACCGACTTTTTCTCGGGCGAGCCTCTTCGAGCCCTCAGCACCTTGGTCTTCTCAGAGAACATTGATCTTCAGCGAAGTGCAAGTCTGACCTTTGCCGAAATCACCGAACGAGGTATGTGGATGCAAGACGCGCCTGCCACCGTCGTGTCAGCGAATCTCTACACGACTATGCTGCTCCAGTACGACTTAAATACACTGACACGCCAATAACCAGATGTCCGCGAAGTCGATCGCGATACCCTCGAGCCCATCCTTTTCCTCCTTCAAAGCCCCGATATCGAGGTCCAGAGAGCAGCCAGTGCCGCCCTTGGCAACTTGGCCGTCGACAGTACGTTTACCAGCAGCAAGCTCTCTTTACGCTTACGAAACTAATTGTGCCGCCAGCTGAGAACAAAGTGCTGATTGTGCAACTTGGCGGTCTGACTCCATTGATTCGTCAAATGATGTCACCCAACGTAGAGGTTCAGTGCAACGCAGTGGGGTGTATCACAAACCTGGCCACCCATGAGGAAAACAAGGCCAAGATTGCTCGATCGGGTGCACTCGGGCCTTTAACCAGACTTGCCAAGTCCCGGGATATGCGAGTTCAGAGGAACGCAACGGGTGCCCTGCTCAACATGACGCACTCCGGTAAGCTTGAACAAGTCAACTGGGAAATGCTCTACTAACAGGAGGATAGACGAGAACCGACAGCAACTCGTCAACGCCGGCGCTATCCCCGTCCTGGTCCAGTTGCTCTCCTCTCCCGATGTTGACGTCCAGTACTACTGCACCACCGCCCTCAGCAACATTGCTGTCGACGCCAGCAACCGACGAAAACTCGCACAAACCGAACCCAAGCTAGTCCAGTCTCTTGTCAACTTAATGGATTCGACTTCTCCCAAGGTCCAGTGCCAGGCTGCTCTGGCCCTTCGAAACCTTGCCTCCGACGAGAAGTACCAACTCGATATTGTGAGGGCCAATGGTCTTCATCCTCTCCTTCGTCTCCTTCAGTCCTCGTACCTGCCCCTCATTCTCTCGGCGGTTGCTTGCATTCGAAATATTTCCATTCACCCGATGAACGAATCCCCCATCATCGAAACCAACTTTCTCAAACCCCTTGTCGACCTTTTGGGCTCTACCGACAACGAAGAGATCCAATGCCACGCCATTTCCACTCTCCGAAACCTGGCGGCCAGCTCGGACCGCAATAAGGCTCTTGTGTTGGATGCGGGTGCTGTGCAAAAGTGCAAGCAGCTGGTGCTGGATGTGCCCGTTACGGTGCAGTCTGAGATGACTGCCGCAATCGCGGTTCTTGCACTGAGCGACGATCTCAAGTCCCACTTGCTGAACCTCGGCGTGTGCAGTGTCTTGATTCCCCTCACCCACTCTCCCAGCATCGAAGTCCAGGGCAACAGCGCTGCCGCTCTGGGCAACCTGTCTTCCAAAGGTAAGCCATCTGTTTCTCGAGATGCTCCAGAATCACTAACATGTTGTCACAGTGGGCGATTACTCCATCTTTATCCAGAACTGGACCGAGCCCAGTGGCGGAATTCACGGGTACCTCTGCCGCTTCCTCCAATCCGGCGACGCCACGTTCCAGCACATTGCAGTCTGGACATTGCTGCAGCTCTTCGAGTCTGAGGACAAGGACCTCATTGGCCTCATTGGAAAAGCGGAGGACATTATCGAGCACATCCGAACCATTGCCACTCGCCAGATTGAGCCCGAAAGCGAATTCGATGACGAGGACGAGGGCGAGGTAGTGAACCTGGCCCAGCGCTGCCTCGAGCTTCTCGGACAGAGTATGTCCAAGGCTCACATCGAGGGCTAAGGGTCGACACGCACCCGGATTCGAAACCACGCCTAAGTCGGAGGCATTTGATCATTTTTCTTGATAAAAGCGAAGCGTTCAGGGCAAGGCTACTGCACGGAATGGTGGGACAGGATGGTGTTGGTGGCGTACAAGTTTTAAAGACTGCTGTTTGGTTTCTTGACGGTCGAATTTTTGTTTTTTTACTATATGGGCGCTTGCATTGTTCTGCTGGAGCTTCCTTTTTTTTTTGTTCTTCTCTCTCGTTATACTCTACTCTTATTTCGACGGCTTTAAGGGAGGGGTTGGCTCTCGCAGTGCTCCCGGTGACGAAGAACGGTGCAAGGGCTTGGTGCAGAAGGGCTTTTGGCATTTCGTTTTCCTTTGCTGTTTTTCTTTGTTACGAAGCATTTCGCGGCCGATATGTAGCCGCCGGGTTCCCTTATTCATTGGTCGCGTCAGTAGCAGGACGGCTTTCCTTTAGGAGATGGGGGGCTGTGTAATTAGACGACGGATGGTGATAGGTTTCTATACCCTTGCAAGAAGAAGTCATATTGTACATGAGGTCGTCAACGGTGTAAAGGCAGTGCTAATTTCATAGTGTACATGGTTTGCGTAGCATCATGGCTGGTCTAGCAGTTATAATTCGATTTTTTCCAGCTCATTCGTCATCCACTTGCGTTCGTTCCAAGGCAAAAGTTTGGCCATAAGAGTACCCGTAACAAGAGCAAGCGGCAAGGGGCCAAAGTGCCTAGAGTCACGCGAGGCGGGAAGATTGTCTCCCGAGATCCAGCAGTGGCCTTCTGGGACCTGTGGCGCTAATATTAGCAAGCAAGATTCCGAGATTCGGCCTGCGGGCCTCGGTCAAGGCAAAGCAGAAAAAACGCACCTGGATCATCAATTCCTCACCTGGGTCACCGGGAGTTCCGACAGAAACATAGTCACCAGGCATGCCAATTATTCGCTTCACACCCCACTGGTTGGAAAGAATAGGGATGCGGTAAACAACTAGGTCGCCAACGCCAACACCACGACCGTAGCGGCGAGTGTTGTTGCAGAGGATCCAGTCGCCGTCAACCGAGAAGGTGGGGAGCATAGACGGGCCCTGAGCAGGGCTGATAGTGTAGCCATGGCTCAAGCCCAGATGGACCAGGCAGGTGGCCTTGAGAAAGGTGATGGAGGTGCGCACGGGATGGCGCGCAAAGTGGTAAAAGGGCATTTTGGGCGGAGCCCTCGGCGAGAGAGACGTGGTTTTATGGATGTACTAGCTGCGGTATGCCACTCATGTCGTGAGGGCGCATGAGCGGGCGATGAGCCGTTGCGCGCAAGTTGGTTGGCGGTTGTGTTAGAGTGAGAGCTTGCAACTGGGTCTCGTGAGTTCTGCGGGCCGTGATTGGCCGAAAGCTCCAAGTTGTGACGACGGGCTCTTTTGCCGACGCCGCCCGCTTTTAACAGGCGACCAAGGCTGCATTGAGCACCATCACGACGGCCATATCACCACAATACGGCCATTGCGTGCGGGTTTCGACATCTTTACCCTCGAAACCGCATCCTGCAAACCTGGCTCCACCCCATTTCACAAACCCCGCCATCATGAACACTGTGGCCTGCGTCAACAACTCGAGGCGTGCCCTCTACCGGGTGTTTGTCTCCCCGCTCGAGCGTCGCCAGGTTGCCCTTCAGCGCCAACTGCTCCCCCTCGTCCACGCCCAGTCATCCCGGGTCTCTCCAATTGCTCCTCCATGCCAGTCCCGCAGTTTCACTGTGCAAGCTCCCCAATTGCGAGCAGTCAAGGGCGGCCGCGGCGAACCTCAAGCTGTCGACGACGATGAGCGCGGCTTCGACAGGCGATACACGACCAAGGAGGACATTGAAAAGTCCGGCCGCGACCGCCTCCCTCAGGACCACGAGATTACAGACCCCAAGATCATGGTGCTCGACAATGGCAACTTTGACGGGCCGCTCGTGACCCGCCATGTCGTCAGTCGGCTGGACCCCAAGACGGAATCCCTGCGCATGATCACGCCGTACGTGCCTGCGAAGCCCAGCGACAACAAGCCCGCAGAGTACGCAGTTTGCAAGGTGGTCAACAAGAAGGAGGAGTACCTGCGCCAGCGCGAGGCCAAGGAGCGCAAGCGCGTGTCCAAGGTGACGACGGTCAAGAGCAAGGAGCTCGAGCTCAACTGGGCCATTGGCGACAACGACTTGGCCACCAAGATGCGCCAGCTGAGCACCTTCCTATCCAAGGGCTGGCGGGTCGAGGTGATCCTAGGCCGCAAGAGGGGCGGCCGCAAGACGGAGGACGCCGAGGCCGAGGAGGTGCTGGCCAAGGTGAGGCAGGGCATCGAGGGCGTCAATGCCAGGGAGTACAAGGAAATGGCCGGCCACGTCAACAGGACGCTGCGGCTCTTCCTGGAGGGAATCCCCAAATAAATCGCCCACAGAAGAGAGCACGGTTCAAAGAAGGAATCGGTTTCATGAACATGTGAGAGCAACTTGGCCCGCTCGAGAGCGGCGGTGTATCAATAGTATATACTCTAGGCTAGCTGCCACAAAAGCGGTTGGGCCTGAATGACAAAAGATGTGTAAAACAAATGAAAAATCATCAATCCAGATTTTTTTCGACTCCAAAACTCCAACAAAATGCACATATAGTCCCACCCTCAAGAGTCTCATGAGTCTTTCGCTCAGAGATCCTCATCCCCATCATCTATCCACCCCGCAGGCATCTCCGAGGTCTTGATTTCCGCCTCGACTTGAGCAAGCATTCCCACTTCGACGGGCGCTCCGTTGCCCTCGGCGGCAGCGTCGTCGTCGTTGTCGTTGTCGCTGTCGTCACTCTCCATCTTCTCGCCGGCCTCGGCGACCTTGTTGATGTCCTCCCAGTTCTTGCTGCGCTGCTTGACGGCGCGGCCGCGGCCGACGCTCTTCTCGACCTTCTTGCTGGTGCGCTCGATGACGGCCTCGGCCATCTCGAGGCCCTTCTCGTGGCGGCGGCGGGCCTTGGCCGACATCTGGCTCTTGCGGCCGTTCTTGACCTTCTTCTGCACGCCGGCCGACTGGTGGACGGCCAGGACCGAGGGCCGCGCGGTCGAGCTGCGCGAGGGCGGCTTGATGTCCTTTAGCGACTTGTCCGTGTCGATGCTGGGCGAGGTTGCGCGCCGAGCAGCGCGGGAGTGGATTGAGGGACCTGGGAGGATTGTTAAAAAGTCTTGTTTCGAAGAGCCCCATACAGCATAGAGGTGTAAAATCGGCGAATTACCTCTCTTCTTGGCCATTTTTGCGTCTATTTCGTACAGTTTCTAAACTATCAGAAATAAATGTTGTATCTGGCGGGGTGCGAGAATGATTTTTTGGTGGTGACTGATACCCCACAAACCGATAAGCTCACCGGGTATCTATCTTATCGCTGCTCACCGAGATAGCGGCTGGCGCTACCTCCGGCTCCCGGGCGCGGCTAAGCCATCGTCGTGTGAGCGTGCCGTCTCTCGGCTAGGCGAGCCATGTATGTCTCAGTCTGATTGTTTACTCATACGTCACCTGTACATCTTCTGCCTCCAGGTTGCTGTCCTCCAGACTTCACGTAAAATACCCCCCAGTTCCCCGACGACTGGCAGTAAGAGGGTCATATTCCAGTATGAAGCCGCTCGTCACCGTCCTCGTCGCAGGGCTCCAGTATCTCATCCACCCAACCAAACTTGTACATGGCTGCCTCCCACTTTGATGCTGCAACACCGTGGATGATAACCAGTGCACGCAGGGCTCCATCGAAGAAACCATTAATCCGGATGCTATCCTCCCGGTGACGCTGCTCACAACCGAGGAAATATTCGGCGACATTGATGGTCTCCTGCAGTTCCTTGACGAGTACGACGATGTCTTTTCCCCAGCGTTTGGCGGGGTGCTAGTGGAGAAGCCAGGCTCCGACAGCGCGAGCAAGCCGGCCTCGCTCAAGGAGGGTCTAGATCGTCAAGTGTACCACTTGGGTAACATCACTAGTCTAGATAATAACTGGTCAGAATTACCATCCGGGCCGTATATATTGCATGGCCCGAATCTCCATCAAGCGTGGAGGCTATACGATGATGACTTTGGGGCATTTGCATTTGGCGTCATTCCAGAGGATGCCAACCAACCTGACAAGTACATTGCAGCAAACCCATTTCAAAGAACGTCACTAACACGATACAGGTTCCAAGTCCTAGCCTCTCTGTCGACTCAAGGTGACTCTAAATCAGTCGCGGTACCTTCCCGTCTCTACTTCCCTCAGCCCTCTAACCAGAAGCCCCTCTCCGGCGTGCGTATCGCCATCAGTGATCTCGTCTCTCTAAAGGGCACGCCATCGTCGCTGTCCAGCCGGGCCTGGAGATCCCTTCACACATCTGTTTCAACTACCACTGCAGACTTTGCCCAAAAACTAATTGATCTGGGTGCCATCATCGTTGGAAAGACCAAGGCGTCTCCACTGGGCACCGGTACCAATTGGGTCGACGAGCAGGCTCCTTGGAGTGCAAGAGGGGATGGATACCAGGCTCTTTCGGGAGTGTCCTCGGGAAACTCTGCCAGCTTAATAGGATACAAATGGCTGCAGCAAAGCATTGGTGGCAATGGCAAGTATAAATGATGTGCTATACAATTGCATACTAACCACGCTTGTAGATGACGGCTTCTCGGCCCAAGATGGAGTATATACACTCTCTACATCTCCTGGTAGTATATCTCACGACGGCATCATAAATATTTCCAAGTTCGCAATAACGGCCCCGGTTAGAAGCTTAAGCTAATTGATGTGGCAGAAATGAGAGCGTCGGTCTCTACAGCCGCAGTCTCGAGGACCTCTTGAATATCGCTTCAGCATCTCTCGGTGCCAATCCACGCAAGGCCAACTTGCCCAGCAGGGTTTTATACCCAGTTGATATGCACCACTCAAGCGACCAGCAGTCGCACTCTGCCGATTTTATTTCCACGCTAGAGGATTTTCTAGGCGTTTCGGTAGAAAAAGTGAATCTCGAGGATATTTGGGCTAAAAGTCGTCCAAGTGAAGCCCACAGTGAAGTGCTGCAGGAATATTTAAAAGATGTGAGCAGTCTACATCTACAAGCAGAGTTCAAAACTGACGGACAAGGCCCCGTTTCATGCTTGGTGCTACGAGTATTACCACAAATTCGAGGATTTTATATCTCAATACCGCGATACGTTCGGAACCGACCCATATGTTGAAACTGTGCCAAAGTCATCCTTGTGCGTGTGGCGAAGTCCCAAGATATATGACATTGCTGACCAGATGCAGGAATACGGGAGCGACCGTTACCGACAAAAAGTACCAAGAATACTCGGGTCGACTTGAATTGTTCCGCAAATGGTTCGACCAACATGTCATGCCGCTCGCGCAGACGACCCCCAATGCCGAGGCGATCATAATCCTACCCTGCGGAACTTCTCACGTCTTGCATCGGGATGAGCCCACACTGTGCGTTTCATGGCGTCTGCATCTCTGCATAGCAAGCTGACACTGGTTAATTAGTCCACCAACCACTCCCGAGGGCGTAAAACCCGAGTTCCTAGCTGCCGTGTTGGGGGCGCCACTTCTATCCATCCCGTGTAAGTGCTCAAGAGAAATGCCATGCCACCCGGTCCGTGAATTTGGGGTACTGACCGGGATCCTTCCCGACAAAGTCGCTCAGGTACCGTACGAATCACAAGTCAGCGGGAACACGGAGTACAAGCCGGTCTGTGTTTCTCTTGCGGGGACGCGGGGCAGCGAGGTTGGAATGATTCAGCTTGTCAAGCAAGCCTTTGCAAAGGCACACTGGCAGACACGGGTTGGTACGGGACGGTTCGCCTTCCCGCCGGAGCAAGAATCTCGCGCCAAGGAGAAATCGGGCGGTCTCCAGGTGCAAAACCTGCAGGATGAGCTATAGCATCAACTGAACCCCCAAAATCACACCACTCTTGATAAGCGGTCTGCGCTTCCGGTCCCTCAGGTAAATGCCCCAAGGCCAGCCTGATGTACCCCAACTGTGCAGCCCCATCTCCCCCACACGCACACACACCTTCACCTACACACGTATTGGCCATCAGCAGGTGTGCTACACCCCCCGCGCCACGGCAGCCTTGTCCAACGACCGGATCATTTGCACTTCCATAGCCCAGCCGCTCTCCCGCCGGGGCCCCGGACATTTGGCGTCGCTTCCCGGTCCGCGTAAATGGTGGGGGAGACGTCTCCCCGCTTTTTTGCTTGGTTCGTTGCTTTTTTTATCGCTACCCATGGCTGCCATCGCTGAGACATGGGAGCCTTTTGGACGGGGACACACGACCAGTAATAGGCTGGAGGATCAAGCCCCAGGAAATTGCCTCATGCGGTGTAGTCAGGAAAGATTCGAGAATTGAGAGAGCGTGTTGAAAGAAGAAATTGGTTGTTATTTTTGCAGATAGTTCTTATCAAACTGTTTTTTTTTTTACAACCCATGCCAGCTGGCTTCACCGTTACAACCATGCCCTCCAAACTAAGACGTCAAGGCGCTTATCTCGGATTCGTCGTCTCTTGACTAGGGTCTACCGCCGCCAAAAGTCGGGCCGTGGGGGGTGTTGTCACAGCATCGATCCACCCGGGCTGGGCACTCTTTGGGCTGCTTGGCTGCTGCTGGCTGCTGGCTGCTGCTGCTGGCTGCCGGCGCAAAGAGTGTGCGAGTTGTCGATTGCGGCTCTTCCTGTCCGTCACCACCTCTGCCGCTCTTCCCCCATTGCTCGCTCGTCTTTTGCCTCAATACGCAGACAGCCCATTTCAACCTCCTGCGTCGTCGCCCTTGTATAAATCTCCCCCGCTCCTGCCCCCGAGCATCGACGCAATGGCTGAGCCAACCAACACGCCGGTGCCTGCCTCAACGCCGAGAGCCACATCGCCTGCCCCTCCGGTGCCTCTATTCTCTCACCCAACGTCTCCCCTCTCGCCAGCCAAAGTCGCCATGGCTGGCTTAGCAAGGCTGCGGGTGCTGCACATTGGCGACCCCATCAAGTACAACCCGGATACGTACGCGCGCTTCAGCGCCCAGTTCGACGTGGTGCGGCCGTCGGCCGAGGAGCGCGAGCGGCCAGAGTTCATCAAGGCGCTCAAGGAGCGCCGCTGGGGCGACTTCCACGCCATCTTCCGCCCCTTCTGGGGCACCGGCGGCGAGATGGGCCAGTGGGACGCCGAGCTGGTCGACCTGCTGCCGGAGAGCGTCCAGGTATTCGCCAGCGCCGGGGCCGGCTTTGACTGGGCCGACACCAAGCTTCTAGGTCAACGAGGTGAGTGCAGTCGTGTCCTCGTGAGAATTCATGTGTACGGTCGCATTGAAACTAACATGTTGAGCAGACATCATCTACTGCAACTCTGGCCTCGCAGCTTGCGACGCCGTGGCCGACTTCTCCATCGCCATGATCATCTCCACCTTTCGGCAGCTGCCCTGGTGCACCAACGCGGCCACTTCGGGCGCCAGCGCCGACTTCCAGGAGTGCCACGCCGGGGCCACGGCGCAGGCGCAAAACCTGCGCGGCCAGAACGTGGGATTCATCGGCTTTGGCAACATCGGCCAGCAGATCGCGGCCCGCTGCCACCATGGCTTCCAGATGCAGGTGCACTACCACGACGTGATGCCCAAGCCGGCCTCCGTCACCGAGCCGCTCCGGGCCCGCGCCCACGCCTCGCTCGGGGCGCTCCTTGCCGCCTCGGACTGCGTTGTCCTGTGCACCCCGGCCGGCGACGGCGCCCTCATCAACGACGCCTCGCTAGCTCTGTTTAGCCCCGGCGCCCGCTTCGTCAACATTGCCCGCGGCAGCCTCGTCGATGAGGACGCCCTCGTTAGAGCCCTCGAGACAGGCCGCTTGTCCTCCGCCGCTCTCGATGTCCACGCCAATGAGCCCAACGTCCACCCGGGCCTGCTCGACCTCGCGCGCAAGGGCCGCGTGATGCTCACGTGCCACAACGCGGGAGGCACCGTTGATACGCACAAGGGCTTCGAGGAGCTCAGCATGCGCAACATCATGGCCGTGCTCACCGGTGCCGAGGCCATCACCCCCGTGAACCTGCACCACATTCAGCGGTAAGGGGAGCATAAGGACTTTTACTGTTCGTTTAATTTTCTCGAAAAAAAAACAGGACAACTTCGCTTTGCATATCGAAACGGAGCAAGGGACTTCCTCATTTTTTATTTCTTTTCAGATAGACCACATTTTGAAGATTGGCTTTTTTTCTTGGTGTTGTGCGGAGGGGGGAATTGTTGCATGGGCGCGAGGATGAATGGGATGGGCATTTCGGTGGAACATGATGGCGTTCTTTTGAGCATTTTTATGAAATAACTAAATGAGAAACATGATATGGGTAAAAACAAATTTGGTCAATATGTGAGTGAGTGAGTGTGAGTGTGAGCGTGATTGTGAGCGTGAGTGTGAGCATGAGTGGAGTAAAGGGGTATTCTCAAGGGGCGTGAGCTGAGGTCATTTTTGAGAATCTCCGGGCATATTTTGCGAATAAGAAATATGCGTACCATAGGACCTCTAGACTAATACAATTGCATGCGAAAAAAAAGTCCAACCCCTGGGTATTTCTCACTGCATTGGCGGAACTCTGCTTCCGATTGCTCTGCCGAGGACCGCTCCCCCCCTCGGTTCAGTCGCTGCAGCTCAGCTGGCAGAATGATTTTCGTCCGCATGCATTAGCCAGCTTTCCTTCTCTTACTTGCAGAGAGGAGGCCCCCTGGGCAGAAATAAACCAACGGCACAGGCCCGAGGACGCTTTCTAAAGTTTCCACCTCCCGGAAACTGCCTAGTTCCCGCCACGGTCCCGGCCCTTCGGCGCGCGGCCGGTTGGTGGAGATGGGATCGCCGCCAAGGTCCCGACAGGCCGCATTCACATTGGTGGGTGGCATTGGGCCAAAGCCGCAAAGTCGTCATTGGTGGCAAGACTCTTTGGTCATAATTATGCTAGTCTGTACGGCCTTTCATATGCTTGCAGATACATTCTCCAGACTCCAAGGCTGTCCCATATCCATATCCATATCCCTTGTCCCAACGCCCGATAACCAATTACAGTAAATGCCATCGCTCAATCCTCGGCCTTCTTCACGAGCCCCGTAGACAAAACATTGACTTCCGGCGCTTTGCCTTCGCTGTTGCTGGACGCCGCCTCCTCCTTGGGCTTCCTCTTGACCAGTCCCGCACTGAGCACGTTGATCTTGCTGTTTGGCTCGTCCACCTTTTGGCTGGCCGAGTCGGTTCGCTTTCTCTTAATCAGCCCCGACAGGTTGTTGATGGGAGCTGCGCCATTTGCGCCCCCTGTTTGGCTTGGTGCTGGCAGCTCACGAGTGCCCGTCACGGTAGCGCCCCAATTACTTCCCATGCCAACCTCATTCACCCAGCGACGGGTACTACCCGTTGCTTTGTTGAGGTTGGAAAAGTCGAGGTGCAGCAAGAGCTCAACAATCCGTTTGTAGTTGGTTTCGCTGACAATTCTCTCTCCTCGTCCCTCCACGGACCAGGAATAGTAAGCTGTCGAGATTGGGCAGTTAGGCTGGTAGTTGCGCAGTTCCTTCTTGATGCGAGGGGTGCGGGGAATGATGGGTCCCCTTAGCTTCTTCTTCTTGGGCTTCTTTTTCTTGTCCTTGTTACTCTCTTCTCTCTTAGTGTCTGCTTTGGTGGGAAAGAGCTTGCGGGGTGTCGTGGTAGGGGTAATGTTAACTGTCCGCTGTTTCTTGGGGGTTTCTGGCTGAGCAAGGGGTTGGGATGATGGTGCAGAAGCGGGCTCCGCAGCGGCAGTGTCATCCTCATTATCATCAAAGACGACCCAGATGAAACCAGTCATCCGACCGCTCGAGCATTCTTGTCGAAAAGCCATCATCTCCCAAAAGGTCTCCAGCGTCTTGACGCTCTTCCACCGCCCAGTCGTCTTCATCTCCTTTGAATTGCTGGCTTCTTCATCCAACTCATCTCGGAAACGGGATTTCGGGTCATCGGGGAAATGAGGAATCAAACATCTCGGCGGCACCCAGTCAAACTCGCGGTAGTAGTGTGATATACGCTCCAGGGGGTGGCCAAGGACCCATGACGAGGAAACGGCACTCCGGGGGACCAAAGCTTTGGTCTCGTACGCCTCAAGTCCGGGGACAACGAGGTAAGCCTTGGAGCTCTTCCAGGGAGCGGGGGTTCCTTTGGGAGCGGGTCCTAGAATGGGATCCAAGACTCGACACCACCATTTGATGAGACCTCTGTCGTCCAAGACATGCTTCGCGCCATGGTCAACGCTGCCCGGGAAAAGGTATTGCGATTGAGCTCGGGCAAACAAGTTGACAATAAACTGCACATCCTTTCTTCTGCGCTTCTCGAGCAAATGTCCGACAAATGCAGCGCATACCTCCCGAATTGGGCTCGGAGCACCCTTGGGGAGGTTGAGTAAGCCCAAGTACCCAGTCGAGTCCGCCTTGGAGACGAAAAGGGTCGTGGCGCGGGCGGTTGTGTAGATAAAGACTTCAATTCCCAGCACTAAGACCTGCCTCTTGGCTTCTGGCTCGGATTGTGAGTCGGATTGGCTTGGGGTGGCGGCGGGAGGTGCGTCGATGGAAATGGCAAGGAAGTGGTTCTCGCAGTATGTTTTCTCGGGGCGCTCGTTGGGAGGGGGGGAGTAGAGGGGGTCGGCTTTGAAGGGAGGTGTCGACATGTGATGGACACCAAAGTCGTAGCCCTTGGGTAGCACAGAGGCCAATCGGCTGCGAAGGCCTCCCTCGTTGGGCAGCTGTTGTGAAGTCATCTTGACGTCTGTCTTGATGGATCAAGGTGTCGGGAGAGCTACGAGGAAAGGTCAAGCTGGGGGTAATGGTTGCTGGGATCCACCGTGCGGCATGCGTTAGCGGCTGGTCCCCCACTGTCCTGGCTCAGGAACAAGCTCTTGTGGGGAGCTGTCTTCTGTAACCCCCTGCAAGTTTATTTCAGGGCTGTCTGTTGAGCTACCCTATACCGTGTGTCATCTCGATTAGGCCGGCGTTTTGGATAATCGGTATACTCTTGGCTGGTCATGTCTGTTTTACTCGTTAAGTCCTCTCTTTTTTTATTCCTGGTGAACCGATAGATTGTGGATTCGTAGGAAAGCACATAAATTCGTACCCGCATCCTCAACTCTAAGGAGAAAGACACTAGCGTGCGATCGAGTGGTTCGACACCATAATGGGGAAAAATAGAAAAGAAAAGACATACAATGATTAGTTTCTAATTATTACTTCTAGACCAAATTCAACCAAAAGAGCAACCATTTTTAATATCATTTCATTGCTACCCAATATATATACCAGCAGAAAAGTACACTTGGTCAGTAAAACCTTGGCGATCGAGAAAAAAGGCGATTTGAGTTAGCTTCGCACTATTGTAATACATGCGACATACCTAGGCGAATTGTGTCAGAGATCAACCACTGCAAGGAAAGAAAGGGGAGTCCGTCAACACGAATGCATTGTGCACTCATGACCTTGATATTGCAAGAAGGTCATGTGACATGGTTACATGGCTGTTGTAATCACATCGACATGGAGACACGATTTGCAACACAAACGGGAATTTAAGATCGATAATTACCACCCGCTCATCGCTGCCAGCCGATTCATAGCGCAGGATAGTCATCGCCTTGATACCGGGGTGCAAATGCCAAGTCCGGGGTGGGGCCGCATCGAACGGGTCCCAGCGGCTTAAACACGTGACTTTGGAAAATGTTCGCGAGCCATGCTTGGCCGCAATTGACGGCTGCAATTCAGACCACCACGACCACCAGAACCTCAACGTCGGGCCAATTCCTCCTCGCCATGGCTCTCCAACCTTGCCGAGCCAGCCTTGCGCGCTCCCGCCTGGCTGCCCGCGCTCTCATGCCCTGCGTCCGCTCCTACGCCACCACACCCGAATCCTTCAAGGCCGATACTCCCAATCCCGCCGCCCCGGTCCCACGATGGTCCCAGACTCCCCCCGAAATGAAGGCGGGCTTCCAGCTAGACTTTGCCAAGAACCCCCAGAACAAGGTCTGGTCTGTGAACAACGACCCAAAGAAGCTGGACGAAATGTACGACCGCCTTCTGGGTCCCAACGGCCACAAGCTGCTTCCCGAGGAGCTAAAGTGGCTCGCCGTGACACACAAGAGTTTTGACCAGGGAAGGAGAGGATTCAACGACCGATTGGCCCTTCTGGGTATGTATACGAACCGAAAAAAGGTACAGAGATGAAAATGTGTGCTGACTTTTCCTCCTCTAGGCCGAATGGCTCTCATTATGGAAACCACCAAGCACATTGTGGCCAAGGAGCCCATTGCCGGAGGAAAGGTGACGGATGAGTTTGACAGACAACCATTCGAGCACCCCCAGCTGGCTTCGATAGACAACCTGAACGTGGAGGGACCAAAAGATATTGTCGGCAAGGAGAAGTTGTACGAACTGGCCATTGATGTGGGGCTGATTGACGTTGTGCGGTGGAAGCCTCGATTGGTATGTTGACCCCTCCTAGGAATGGGCCGAGTGAACTATACTGACATGTTTCCAACAGGTGCGAAAGCTCAAGTCGTCTGGTGTCGAAGTCGTCCTCAACAGCTCCATCCTGGCCATTATTGGCGCCATCACCCTGCAACACGGATCCGTGGTGGCAGCGCAGGTGATTCGGGAGCGGATACTGGCCAAGGTGCGAGCCTAAGGAGAGACGAAAAAATTAATCTGTATCATATATATGTACTACTTAGGGATGAGGTCTCTGGAATCTGTACAAAGCATGGCGGAAGTCGGCTACGAGGAAAAGAAACACCCATATTCAAGGACTTTGTATTGCTATCGATATGTGACGGTATTTACGAATCTGATGGTATTTCACGTCTCTTTTTTCTTCTTCTCTCATTTCCTTGATGTTACTTAGTCTTGCAAGAGGGGTGTCGATTCGTCTGCTGGCTGATCTGCTTGACCTTCGCCGTGTTCTTCATCGTCGCTGGGACCCTCGTGAATGAGAGTTTCACGATAAATCCAGCCAAGACAAGTACCCGCTCCGGGGCCAACAATAATGGACGAGACAACGGTGATCAAGGGAACCTTCCAGCCCACTTCAACGAGCATCCAGTACAAGACGGTCCAGAAAATGAACTGGACATCAATCTCGATGAAGGCAAGAGCAGATTTTGTGTCCGACTTGCGGTCATCGGGGCGGGTCATGTTCCAAATGATCAAGATGTTGGCAAGTATAGACAGAATGATTGGCAGTGCATAGACAATCACTAGCGAAACTCGGTTCGACTCGAGATGAATCAAGGTGGGGTCCTCTCTCTTTACGGCTGTCACCATCCTGCGAACGGCTTGACGGACGAGAGAAACGTAAACTGGGAAAAAGAGCCAAACGCCAACTGCCGGCGCCGTCTTGAGGGCGAGCATGAGAATAGAGGGGACAAAGAAGCCGAGTGCAACGCTGACTGGAATGGCAATAACTTCAGAGTCTGAGAGGTGGCGGCTCTGGTCCTCGGGCGCTGCCTCATCGTTGCCGGAATCTGCCCGCCTCTCTCTCTCAGCGATGAGTCTCTTGGCAGAGTGGAAGAAGGCGGGGATGATGGCAATCTGCCAAATGACGGCACCGCCGAGGAGGTTGAAGATGAGCCACGGCCCGGTGGGATAGGCCACCAGCACGTTGGGCGCGTTGCACACGCGAGCCGACTCGACGGTGCTAACGGTCAAAAGGCCGCCGACAAAGGTCAGGATGACGGCCATGATGGCGAAGCTGCGCAGCGAGTCAATGGCGAGCTGGAAGAAGCTGATGAGGTAGCACAGCGGCGTGCCGAGGGCGGGAATCCTGCTGAGGCCCGGGAGCGCGGCGCGCGAGTGGCACTGCGACCAGAGCATGGCCAGGCTCACGTCGGAGTGGATGAAGAGCATGACGACCGTGGCGATGGCGAGGAGCACCGGGATCACCAGGAGGTACGTCAGGGAGAAGTGGTGGATGGGAGCGCGCCACCGGGCGCCTGCTGCTGAGGACGGCATGGCGATGGGGAGAAATCAATTGCGCGTGGCAAAGGCGATTTTTTATTTTAATTTTTTTCACAGAGTACGGCCCGCGAGAAGGAAGAAACCAAGAGCCTCGTGAGCCATTGGGGCCTGCGAAGTGGGATGAGGTTTGGCAGGGAGCGCGAGCGAGGGCGTGAGGTTGCTGTCCCGTCCCTGGTCAGGTGGAGGACGTTGAAGTGGGCCCCGTGATTTGCATTTGGCGCTGGCGCTAACCCTGCCTCATTCCTTGTTAGCTGGGGCCCTGGCTTACACATGATCAGCTTAAACAAGGCTCGCCGAGACACACAGCCTCGGCGTGTGTGTCGTTTACATTCGGCGAGTGGATGTCTGGGTATTTGGAGGCTTTGGATTGTATGAATGTGATGGTTTACGGGCGCGATCTTGGTGTTCTCGGTCGTCTGTCTCATCCTCCCATCGTGGGCTGCGTACGACGTGCTGCATCCTGGTTGCCAGCGCTGGCGCAAAGAACGTGCCATGTCGACAAGCAATCCCCAAGTCATACAGTGTTATTAAAATGACAGGCTTTGGAGCACAGCCATGCGGACTGAGCGGCCTCACATCGTGTTTCTTTGTCACACATGCTGGCTGGAGTGATTGCTTGACACCCGGGCTTGGCGATGCAGAGGTGCCTGGCAAGACCGGATGCGCTTCGCTTATTCTGCAACGTTGAACGGGTCAATGAGCACCAAGTGCCACTGATGCAGCACAAAGGTCATAGGGGCAGTCAATTGTCTGCCAGTCGTCACCTCCTCACGAGGTGGTGACACTTGGCCGAACGGCAACAGCTGTTCGTTAGCTTTGTCGGTATCTTTTGCAATAATTCTCAAAAAGTAGGTAAGCAAACATATCCAGTTCGAATCGCACCCCTCGCCGTATTTCCTGCCTCCAAATCTTTTTGCTCTTTTCAGTTGAGTTGGGAGTTAAAGGGGGTTTGTTACAGCTCCATTGTATTGCCTGAGTGGAGTTATATAATCTGTATACAAAAATTGGACAGGGATATGACAATAAGAATTCATTTACGCGATGCTGAGAGGTTTCTGCTACCTCAGGAATGGGTAGGAGGTGTTGCTCTGTTTGGGAATACCCGCGTTTTGTTTGGGGATGCGGCATTCTCATCGTTGGCGGTGGTGGAACCAGGACAGCCATCTGGTAGATGTCATTTTGGAAAACGAGTGAATGAATCCAGAATGCGCTTGCATACGTACTCATGTTTTTTGGCCTCGTGGATGTGCAAGCGAATGCGATTTCCTGGCCGCAGGTCTCCCTGTGAACCGAGCTACAGTGAGCCAGAAGGGCCATGCTGGAAGTGAATGATGTGACATGCCATTGCATTGATGCAATGAACCGTGACTAAGGTGTTTGTGTCTCTGTCGGGCCGTGGTGGGCGGACTGTATCACTGCAACATGTCTCCTATCGCGGACCGCGGCGGAAGCGAGATCGCTTGAGTTTCGTGCACAAAGTTGTGATACCACCCGTGGAACTAGAGGGGTTTGATGGTGCTCGAAAGGAAGCCGCAGGTGTGACATTATTCGTGAGCTCCCAGAAGTATTTTTGGCCCGTCGAAAAACTGCCATTCATGACCGTTCTGGTTATTGGACGCGTACCAAAACATTGACTCATCCGCCTGTGACATTCGCGTTAGACATCGCATTTGTCAGGGCCATGGTTTACTTCAGCGCAATTCGAGAAAACAGTCAACGAAGACGCTGGCTTAGGTCTACAGAACACCTTGATCTCCTGATCACCACAGGTTCCATTAGCCAGCCAATTCACACCGTAATGGAAGCAAGCCGAAGGTGGTTTGATACACGAGAAGGTCGCTGATCGCTGCTGCGAAATTAATGCCTGTAGCCGGCGTTCCCTTTGCCACGACCCACACATGGCTTAAACAAGGGTCAAGGTGTAACACAATGGTTTGGCTTCAGCATTCTATGTATCATTTCAGAGCATTTATACTTCGGGCTCGCCCTTGCAATCTCTTTCACCTTTATTCCCCCACATCCATCTCCTTCACCCCAGATGGGGCAAGGTATATTATATTTATTCACGATTTGTGCCGGCAACGATGGATTTTCACCTGCCAGACACACTAGGCCTGGCAATCGGTATGTATAACACCTGGCGACATGTCTGCCCTGGATCGTGAGCTGTTTGGCTAATGAATCTCCATCAAGTCTGTCGCCTTGGTATTATAACCACACGAAGATGATACAGCTCAGCGCACAACTGCGGAAGATTGGCTCCGACAAGTTTGTCAAATCCACCTCTCGAAGACGGCTGGCACATAACACAACAACGCTGACAGTATTTGCTTCGCTCCATCACACCACAAATACTCGTGGTGTCATGCATTACTGTGCAAACTCGCCTCCGCGAGGATCATGCCACAAAGCATAAGGAATCCCATGGTCCGAGCCCAGATCGTTGTGATCTCGACCACTTACTTCGGCATTCAGTGCTACTGTGTTCAAGATAGTTTCATGCGCAGAATCTGCAAGAGTACGGAGGCTGGGGCGTCGCAGTGGTATATTATGCCGAAGGAACTTATCGAGCAGTGGGTTGGATGGTGATGGTCAGCAGCAATTGTTGCCCGATCGTGCCTCCGCTGTTAGATGAAGAAACCGGTAAGTTAAAACAGCGACAACACAATGTGTTCCTATTCTTCTCCCCTCACCCCTCCTCTTTTGTTCTATATTCTTTTTCTTGAAAGGACATGCCTTCTAATGGCACATCTCGGGTCCCTACCCTTAGAGTTTCTCCATTCGACAAAAGAACTATTTGAGTTCTACCAGACGGACGATACTATCGCGCCCGAGTTGCAGACGTTTCCCGCCTACGTCTTGACAAATTGGGCGTATCAGTTCAATGGTATCATCCGGAAGCGGCGGACTGAGAAGAATTTTCCAACCCTGTCGGAGCAGAATAAGAAGCAATTGCACATGTTGATACGGTCAACACAGAAGCAGACACATCAGCCGACACAGGATTCGGTGGACTTAGGGGGGACTGTGGGATCTATTTTGGCCCCTAGCACGCTTTGGAACGTGGTTGTGACCTTCAGCGACGAAAAGGACAGGAACTAGGGCAGTCTTGGAGATACCGAGTTGCGGGGCAACCTTTACGAACCTCGCTGCAACAAGGGCGGCCGGATTCCCGCCATCGTCTTGTTCAACACCCCAAGCGAAAGCTATCTGGTCCACGAAGACCGTAGTTTGGCACTACTCCTTTGGTCCGTCTCTAGAGCCCCGGCTCCAGCCGACACCGACAGCTACGGTCGGCAGAAGAATTTCGTAGCTCATAAAACCAACGCAACAACTTCTGTACCCATTACACCCGGAGCTATTCAAGACATTCGCGGCCGAGACCGGGTATTCCGCCGACTTTGCCCGGCACGCTGTTCGAGTCCTACGGAGGGTCACGAATTTCTCAGCAACCGGATCGACAAGCTCGAACAGAACAAGGGCGAAAAAGGAGCTACCAAAGCTGAATTCGAGGAACTCCGAAAGTTGTTTAAGGCGCTGGCGGGCAACTTTGAAACATGCGATCGGAACACTACTGAGCATGCTCTCTATCCGCTGCGGCATGACGAGCCACTTCACCCTAATTTGCGGTTTGTCTGTTCAAGGATCTTGATGCTGCAGGCAAACACCTTGTTGTTATGACCTCCATCGCTGAAACTCACAAAGAGGACCTCGGAGCAACTACATTGCTACGAGGACCACAAAGGTTATTCTTCAATTAGAAAAGCATTCCGAAAAAGAAAAATCTCCGGTTGCGGTATTCAGTGTATGAGTTGGACATGGGTAAAGACTTCATGTGGCAGCCAAAATGCGTCGGCTGCAAACCCTTTCCTGTGTGCCCTCGCGCATCTGATTCCTGAACGAAGCGGACTAGTGAAGGACCAATGACGGTATTTCGATCAAACCAGTCCGCATGATGAGATTGTGTCAATTGCTATCTACGACCTGACCGAGGAAGCATTTTCGATAGTTGGTATTTTATTAGGCAAGCACGCATCTAGTGCTAGGTAGGTTTATGGGCATGACTTTGAGTACTACGAAACCGACATCACCAAGATTGCGCATTTAATGTCACTGTTTGCGAAAATGGTGATGACGCTTCGTCCTGGTCAAAAAGATTGCTACTCAGGTGGAGGATGGCCGTGAGTCTGATGAAAGCGAGGACCCGTCCGACGTCGGGAGGATGATCCGACTCGGTCAAGTCTATCAATGAGTCCCATCTTGCCGGCAGCAGCGGCTAGTGCTTTCAGGACATGTTGAATCTGCGCACTGAAGCATTCCAATAACGAATTCATGAGATCAACGAGAACAGAGAGGCCATCCCCGTGACTTCAGCACTGTTCACATAGCATGACCGCCTAGGCTGCCACTGACGTCAACAAACTCACTGCGCAGACAACGTACTGCCCGGAGGATCTTGGAGGCCTACTCTTCTATCCGTCCTCCCCTCGCACTTTCTTTTGGACTCTCCAGCTGCGAAATGAGTGCTCTAGAAGACGGGAGGAGTTGGACGGTTTTCTGCGTCTCGAGTATGTGGAAGCGCCTGGGATTTAATGGACCCTCAACCCCAATATTCTCTGCCAAACGAGGTCTCGGCCCCGAATTATTCTTGCTTGAATCTCAGAGGGTGTATTGGTTAACTCTTGGCGATTTGAAATGAGCGCTTGGGACCAGATGTCGATGCCCCAACCCAGAAGAACAAGAATGAATGTTGAATCTGAGACAAAACAAAAAATGGCAACATCGCTTTGTTGTGTCCGTTATCGCCGAATGACGAAGTTGCCGATGAAAAGTCATGACTTCCTTCACATACCCTGAGCCTCTCCTGGAGGGATTGCTAATGGGGTCATGAGGCACAGCCAGCGACCTATAGGTAGATCCGTACCCTCTTATCCCTATCATCCACCGGAAATTGGGACAGAAACTGTTCCAGGGATATTTGTCCCCGTCGGGTACTAGCAGCAACTGAGGAGAGAGACGGATGCTTTTTCCGCGCAAGTCTCCACAACATCCACACCAAGCGCTATGACAAGCCGTCACCTTGACGACTTGATCCAAGAAATGGTTGAAACAGGCCATTAGAATCGTGTCATCGAGGCTTCGGGAGAGCATGCATTCAAACTACGGAGCACGAGTCGCCGGGCGTATCATCAAACAGAACTTTAGCAAAAATACCAGGAACTCTTCGAATTTATCCTGGGGGTTTCATGGTCACGCGGGTTTAGATACTCGTTGCGGTTGGGTTCTGGAATATATCGGAGCCAGCGAACTGTTCGAGGCAACATCAGTGCAATGTGCACTCCGAGAGACCTTGGAAGACAGATCCCATCAGTCAAATGCTCATCCATAGATGTGTTGATATTTCTTGATCACCTGCATTCAAGGCTTTGGAGACAAGGCGAGGACATGTGAGCTTTAGCTTGACCGTTGTCGAACTGTTTCTCGACGATTCGACCAGGAAGTTATTTCTCCAGACTCGATGGAACTCCCGCTGACCGAGAATGCGACAAATGGCAAAGATAAGCCCGATGACGATGAATCTTGGACACCTGCACCAACGCCGAAGAGGGGAAGAGGACGATATCGAATGAAACCTATAGCCAGACGGTGAGCTTGGGCCGAGACCAGGTCTTGGGAAGCCTGGTGCAGGATTTAACCATTTTCTCAAACGATTCCCAATACAGCACCTGCCTTTTCGTCCTGATACACTGATGAGTATAGCTGATTCCGGTGCAATTCTCATGATTTGTTGTACACAATGTTGATCATGCAATAACATTGGTCGGACCTAAGGAGAAGGGATGGGCTATGGCCATGAGTTTGCACTCCGCTCAGGTGGCTTTGTTGATTGAGACGGGCCGAATTTCCGTTATCAAATGATTTCGGTCTACTAGAGCTGATGGTTGCACGACATGGTTGCTGTTGCTATATGTGCCGGATCAGCTTGAGGCATATTGCTTAAGAGATGCGATATCAACAACTCAAAGAGGTTTGACCGGCTATAATAGGCACACTAGCTGCGATGACCCATATGCTCGCAGAATGCCCGGGGGGGTGGGCAAGTTATGGACTCAACCTGGCGATGCAGAACTAGGCCACAAACGTAGCAGACAGTTGGGGAATACACCCTTATAAATACGAAATAAATTCGCATTTTTACTTTTTACTATCAAGACGATTATTATCACCGTAATCACACCAATACTGCGCCTACATTTCTCAGGTTGGATATTTGCGTCCCAACATGTCTGGCAAATCAGATTGATGCTGCTGTGCATTGCTGATCGTTGACTGCTTGATGAATAATTGCCTAGAGACGCAAATACGGTCCAAGGTATAGGGCTAGTTGGGGCGGAGATCTCCAAAAGGAGCCAGTGTTATTTGACAGCAGAGTAGGGGTGCGGGGACGGCGGAGCTGTCCAGCAGCCAGTCACTTTGTCCTCAGATCAGATGACGAACCCTGGGAGCGCCATTGTTACGTCTGCTGGGCCTGGACCCATAGGACCCATTGATTCTGCAAGCCCTTATATGTAAGCTTATTACCCCAATCTCCACTGAGAAAAGAAGGAAAAGATGTGAGAAATCACGTTTGATGTCTAGGGAAACCCAACGTCCACAACCAGATAAGATGGTATGAAGAATAACGGAACAGAGCATTCCTCTGTCACTGCTGAAAAAAATAAACGGCTGCCAATGTAAGTTTGCTGTTGCTGACGCTCCCCGCATTCCCCCGCACGGCACTTGCGGGGGGCCCAGACCAGGGCAAAAGGGAGCCAAGACAGGCTAACGGAGCAGCCCAATTGCAGCGCAGCGTTGGGTGATTCCAGGGACCTTCACGGAGCAGCCCGTCTCCCACGGGCGAAATAATGCGGCTTCGCGGACACGCCCGGGCCTCCCAGCCCTCCCAGACCTCTAGAGGCGCGTCGACGGAAGCAAAAACATGCCCCAGTCTGGGGAAGCGGCCATGGCGCGCGGGGAAAATCAGTTCATGGGACAAAAAACCATGGCTTGGGGTTTGATCTGAGATCCGGGGGACTCCAACATTTAAATGACCCGCGGCGGCTCTCCAGAATATCGTGTGTGTCCCAGCAAGCTCTTGTCAATCCCCAGACGACGACGACAAACGCTCCAACTCCAGCTTCATCCAATCTGACTTTTTCACTCGCGTCTCGGAAAGATTGCTTGTCAAAATGGCAAAGGACGAAGTCAGCATCGACAGCGATGCCGCCTTGAAGGCCTCGGCGCTTCACGTTGACAGCGACTTGCCTAGCAAGGAGGGACTCGAGCTCAAGACTGAGGAGTCTGTTGGAGACATGACGGAAGAAGAGTGGCGCGAAACCGAGAAGAGCCTCGTCAGAAAACTCGATTGCACGCTGGTTCCCATGGTTTGGATCCTCTATCTTTTCAACTACTTGGACCGAAACAACATCGCGTACGTCTTAATACCTAGAGCATCATCCAACTCTTGTTGTGTAAATGCAGCTTACTAACCCATCTCCGCCAATAGCCAAGCTCGGCTCAGTACCTTTGAGGAGGACCTAGGCCTGAAAGGGTCGCAGTTCAATGTCGCCGTTTCGATTCTCAATGTTGGATACAGTAAGGCTTCCACCATCATTCACAGCAGAACTCAAGCTCATCGTATTTTCCAGTGCTGATGCAACTGCCGAGCAACATGTTGTTGACAAGAACTCGCCCCTCGCTGTACATCCCGGCCTGGACTGCTCTGTGGTCATGCATTAGTGCTGCCACGGCGGCCGCCAAGAACTACCAGCACCTGATTGTCATCCGCTTCTTCTTGGGTATCGCCGAAGCTCCCTTCTTCCCTGGAGCAATGTACCTGCTCAGCTGCTGGTACCCCCGCAAAGAACTGGCCCTGCGAACCGCCATTCTGTACTCGGGAGTCCTTCTGGCGACTGCCTTTTCGGGTCTCATCGCCGCCGGCGTGCTGTCCGACATGGAGGGCGCCAGAGGTCTAGCTGCTTGGCAGTGGCTTTTCATCATTGAGGGTGCTGGCAGCTTTTTTGTTGCCATCGTTGCCGTCTTCATTCTGCCCGACTTCCCTGGTCAAAAGACTGGCGTTGCCAAGTGGCTCTTGACGGACAAGGAGCAAAAGGTCGCTCAGGAGCGAATTGCGAGAGATCGTGTTTCTCTGCCCAGCGAAGACCCGAGTGTTTGGAACGGACTGAAGCTGGCCGCCATGGATATCAGAACCTGGGTGTTTGTCGTCATGCTTACTGCCAACCACAGCGCATACGGCTTCAACAGCTTTTTCCCGACAATCGTCAAGGGTTTCGGTCTCGGCAGCAGAACAATCACGCTGGTGCTCACAGCTCCCCCGTACCTGGTTGCCACCGGCGTCGCCTTTGCCACTGCGTGGTCTTCTGATAGGCGCAAGGACCGTGGTTTCCACATCGCCGTGCCCCAGGCGGTGGCTTGTATTGGATTCATCATCTCCATTGCCACCATCAACAATGCGGCGCGCTACACGGCAGCCTTCTTCTACATCTGCGGCTGCTTCTCGAGCAATGCCATGGTCTTCTCGTGGGCCAGCAGCACTCTGAACCAGACGGCCGAGAAGCGAGCCTGTGCCACTGCAATCATCAACCTGCTGAGTCAGCTCGGAAACATTTGGAGTCCTTACTTCTTCCCATCAAGCCAGGGGCCGCGCTACACAATGGCGATGATTCTCATGATGGTTTCTTCCATCGTTTCGGTCATCACTTGCGTGGTTATGAAGTATATGCTGCGCAAGGCGAACCGCAAGCTGGTGGAGTCGGGAGAAAACGTGAACCTCTTTACACTCTAGTTAGATATTGATAGCAGATGCACCTCATTCAGTGTCGACGGGAAATACAAGGCAATATGCAGTATATTTAAGTCATCTTCATAAAATTATGTTACATCTTGAATCAAAAGATTAATCTTCAACCGCTGGTCTTGCCTAGGTGACACGTAATTGAAGAATACTTCTCAGGTTAGGCCAGAGGCGCTGGCTTGTCATCCATAGAGAATGCGGACAGCGTCGAATGCAGAGCCATCTCCCCCCCAAAGTGCTGACTAGTGTTGATGATATCGATTGTCATGTACAAGAAACCAAGCAACCGTGCTCGCCGCTGATTAATTCTATTCGTCAACTAATTTACACACCTGAGTGGTACTCGCAATATAAATGGAACTGAGAAGCACCTGTATTGTTCTAAACCTAATATGCTTGACGCCGCCGAATAAATGCCAATATTTTACAGACCCGACCCCAGTGTAACCCGTTTAATATAGTTCAAGGCACTTCCAGCCCGAAGCCAGTTAATCTGTCCCTGGTGGAAGGTGTGGTTCAACTTTGCCGTCCACTTGGACCCGTCCTGCGATGCGACCTCCATCGTCACCTGCTTCCCGGGCTGGAGTTCTCCTTCGTCCACATCCAGCAAGCTAATTTTGTCTCCCTGCTGGATTTTGTCGTAATCTGCCGAGTCGTCAAAAGTCAGAGGCAGCATGCCCTGCTTCTTCAGGTTCGTCTCGTGGATGCGCGCGAAACCCCTGGCGATGACGGCTACTCCGCCCAAAAACCTGGGCTCTAGCGCAGCGTGCTCTCGCGAGCTTCCTTCTCCGTAGTTGCTGTCGCCGATAATGCAGAAACGGCGTCGGTGCTTTTTTAAGTTCTTTGCTGTTTCGGGTACAGTCTTGATCTCTCCGTCAATGGGGTCCCTTGCGTGTCCAATCATGTCGAGCGATTGCGCGTTGGGGAGGAACGCGTTTGTCGCACCGAGCAGCAGGTTGTTCGCAATGTTCTCCAGGTGGCCTCTATATTTATACCACGGCCCCGCTGGGCTAATGTGATCCGTAGTCGTCTTCCCCTTGGCTTTAATGAGGATGTCCAAATCTTTGCCGTTTCCGCTTTGCCAGGACTCGAACGGGGTCAAGAGCTGCAGTCTGTCGCTTCTGGGATCAAGAGCGACTTTCAAACTGCTTGTATCTGAAAGTTCAGGGGCCTGATATAGATCATCACCCGAGAAAAAGGACTCGGGCAGCTCCCTAGACTTTGGGGGCGAGAAGTGGAATTCGGAGCCATTTTCGACGCTCACACTGTCCGTCGCAGGGTTGAAGTTGAGGTCACCCTTGAACGCAAACACGGTTGCCAGCTCAGGAGAAGTTACAAATGAGTGAGTAGCAGGGTTGCTATCGTGTCGGCCAGTGAAGTTGCGGTTGAAGCTTGAGATGACCGAGTTTTTCTCAGCGCCCTTGACATCGACATCCTTTCGGTCCCACTGGCCAACGCAAGGGCCGCACGAGTTGCTCATTACTGTTGCACCGGCCTCTCGGAGCGTGTTTAGAATTCCAACCTCCTCTGCCGTAGCTCGGATCTGCTCGCTGCCGGGGCTGACCAGAAACGGCGTCTTGACCTTGCCTAGGCCGGCGCTTTTGGCCTGCAGCACAAGGTCACGGACCTTTTCGAGATCCTCGTATGAGCTGTTTGTGCAGCTACCAACCATGCTGCTGCTGAGCTTGGTTGGCCATGAGCTTTCACTCAAGTGGTCTTTGAACTGGGACAAGGGGTGAGCCAGGTCAGGCGTGAATGGGCCGTTGATATGCGGTTCCAAGCGAGACAGATCAATCTCAATAATCTCGTCGTAATACTTCTCGCTTCCAGGATCGGCAACAAGCAGCGGTTCCTTGACCGAGTCGGCATAGTTGGCAATGTTTCCTCTCTTGGTCGCATGTAGATACCGAGACATGGCAGGCGAGTAAGGGAAGATGCAAGACGTGCTTCCAATTTCCGCGCTCATATTGCAGACTGTAGCCATTGCTGTTGCTCCTAGAGTCTCGCAGCCAGGTCCGAAAAACTCGATAATCTTTCCTTTGCCACCAGAGACGGTCAGGATGCCGGCTAATTTGCAAATGATGTCTTTCGACGAGCTCCAGCCCTGAAGTTCTCCGGTAAGGTGAACACCAAGAACTTTGGGACAAGCAAGTTCCCATGGCATGCCGGCCATGGCATCGACGGCATCTGCGCCGCCGACACCAATTCCGAGCATGCCCATTCCACCGGCATTTGGGGTATGCGAATCAGTACCAATCATTAGACCTCCAGGGAAAGCGTAGTTCTCGAAAATAGTGATGTGGATGATACCAGCACCAGGTTTCCAGTATGCCATTCCGTACTTTTTGGTCGTGGTCTTGAGAAACTCGTATACTTCCCTGTGGTCCACGTGGGCTCGCTTCAGGTCCTGCTCCGCCCCATACTCGGAGACAATCAGATGGTCACTGTGGATAGAGGTAGGAACCTTGACTTTTGGAATACCGGCAGAGATGAATTGAAGCGCGGCCATGGTCGCTGTGGCATCATGACAGGCGACTCGGTCGGGTGTCAATTGAAGTATGGTTTTCCCCCTCTCGATCTCGTCCAGCGACCACACTTTTTCCGAATTGTTCAAGTGGCTGTATAGAATCTTCTCAGACAGCGTCAGCGGCCGCGTGCTGGAATTTTTCTGGACATCGCGGAGCTTTTCGAGGCGGGTGCCGTAGTCGAGCGGGTTGTACTATAAGTCTGCATGTTAGTACTAGCTCAACCACAACAAAAGCCAACAAGGGAAACAAAGGTGCCGTACTGGTTCCAATGGACTAATGGAAACATTGTCGCTGACAACGGCAAACCGGCGAACTTGGCGCCAAGCCGAAGTTGGGGTGCGTCTCGCTGACAGCGCAACGCCTCTGACATTGCGAAACATGATGGCAAAGACTGCGCGCAACGAAGCTGCATGGGTTCAGAGAATGTGGGGGTGTTCGACTTATGACATAATGCTGCTTTTATTAAAAAAAGAGAGGACATGATTTGGGCCAGCCATGAAATGGACAATGTCATTATCCGGGCCGACATAGGTTGGGGTAACAAGGCGGCCCATTTGCGGGGGAGACGGACTACTCCGGTATCCACCCGGACGGTTCCATCGGCCAAAGACGACGTAATCCGAACATGATGCACGCGACAGTGTCATGACACCTGCAGCCGCATGTGATGCCGTGAAAAAAATTATACAATGGGTTTGTTCTATAGTAATTTAGCTTGCCCGCTTTATCTGCACAATTGCGGCTTTGGGTGGGTTTGGAATCACTTCACAAGACAGCATGCTGAATCAGTCACAAGTCACTTATTTCCAATCGCACTGAAATAAATATTGAGAAATTATCTTATTCTTATTATTTACATGGTGGTAAATCCCCTTCCTAGATAGATAGCAATACAAGGCATTTCCAGGATTCCAGCGCCGAATTACAGTAATCATATATTGTACATTCTCTCGACTAGCAATTCTACCCGCCAAACTCGGGCAGATTGCCAAGACTATACTGGTCCCCAAACCCGTTGAATGAGAAGCTCCAAATAAAGTCGGATCTATCAAATTCGGCAAGAAAGTTCTCAATCTCCGGAAACACCTCGTTTGGCTCCGCCTCTTGTGTCGGAATTCCGAAGTTTGGGTCTTGCCACGTCTCTTGATCCGAGCTACCAAGCCCAAGGTCGGAATTATGCGTGCCATACGAATCCTCCACATTTTCTAGCCCGCTCGGAGCTACAGGTGTGCCAAGCCCTATCAGCCCGTCTGCATGCATTGACATGTCGCCGCGGGTCGATGGGCCTCGAGGGCGCGCTAGCTGGTGGCGTGTAAGTCGGGGAACCTTGGAGGGTGCCGACTCGACATAGAGCCTCTGGATTGTGAGATCAGCGAGCGATCCAAAGCTCTCCTGGCCCTTTTTTACCGAAGGCCACCATTCGCCGCCAACAGTCAACAAGCTGGAACAGGTCCGCAGGCTCTTTGACAAATCAGTGTTTGAGGCGTTGCGTCGCACTTCAGCTGATGTCCAAAAAGAATATATTAGTGTGGCTCCGGCCGTAAATATATTCTGAACCGACCGCCATCCATTATGGAGGCCATGCAAATCGTGCATTGCTTGGTAGTCGTGAAGGATACACGCCGCATTATCGAAGCATATTTGCAGAGACTCTTCATTTGGATTCCGCAGCATCTGAGATGGTTGGAACAGCATCACCATTGTCGACTGGTATTTAATTTTTAATTTCAAAGCCCAGATGCGACGCTGTCGGTTATCCAGACCAGAGTTTGCAAATGGCTCTGTGGAGGCTCTTTCCCACCAGCCGACTAGCAGTTCTCTCATTCTAGACTGCTGCGACTGTGGATCAAACGGCTGGGAAAACCATCGTGATGTAGATCCCGGTAAATGATAGAATAGCAGTTTGATGTCGGACACAATTCTGTCGAGTTCCCACTGAAAGGTTGCAAATTTCGTAACAGCCGAAGAAAATGAAACATTCATGGGGTTTTCTAAAAATCTGGAATGCACATCTGGATCAGGCAGTTTGATGTCAAATGTTTCATCCCTAAACCCAAGAGGTCGCCCTTGTATTGATGATACAGAACTGTCTTGGTTAGCCCGTGGTCGAACACAAGAGAATCACACTAACCGATCCAAAGAGTAAATTGTGAAAAAGGTAAATCGACGAACTTGCTGGTAGGCAAAGTCCTCGCTACTTCCTTTCTCCTCGCGGTGAACTCCAAGTTCGATGCAATGCGCGAGTGCTACATGAATCAAGGTCCAGAGGTGAACATTAGAGGGTGTTAGTATGCTGTGTGTAATTAAAGTAACTAGTGCTTGAATTGATCCAAGCGAAATCTGGGCAAATGTGTCTTGAGAGAAGTGCGTGGCTTGACGGTAAAATCGCTCCGGTGGGAACTCGTAGACTCGCGAGCGGACCTTGACAATGGCGGCAATGTTGAAGACCATGAACATGATGAATGCAATAACGGGCATGGGGACTATCTCCGCATTTGGATCTTGGGGGTCCATCAGTCTTCCATTCCACCTAAAGGGGCTCATTCCAGTTGGCCAGCCGTGAGGGAAACGTTCATTCTCGAGGGAAAACTGCGAGCAAGAGTACAATGCATCCAAAGCGCTCAGGAGCGAGGCTGGTTCTAAAATAGGATACTCATAATGCATCCAACGAAGATACGTTTGAACTAATATCACGGCATCTTCCTTTCGGGGAAGTTCCTAAAAAGAAATGTGTCAGCTTACGTCAAAAAACTGAAATGAGGTGGCTCGGGTGACGGACCTGTCTAAGAAAGTTGAACAGGCTGCGGTAGTGCTGCCTGGAAATTTCGATTTCTTGTTCATCTTCTGGAGATTCATACACTTCCGTCTCACTGATTTCGCCACCAAGGGCGGAAGGGGACCCAGTGCTTGAAGGGCTTGCTCCCACAAGATGAGTAAAAAGTAGTCCACTACTTGAACCCAGATAATGTCTTGAAGCAGAGTCAGAATTGAGTGAGAGCATACCCAAATTCACGGCAATTGAGTGAGCGCGCTCGGGAAATGAGGCATCAATGCTGTCGACAGATGCCCCTTCAGCTGGTCGTTTGAGAGACTGCGGAGACTGTCTCACTTGCTGGTCGTTCCTCGAAGCGCCAATTGGTGGGCTAGGGCCATCGTCTGCTTCTCGTTCAATGCCCAATGCCGAGGGGTTTGCGTCGATCCCACCATCTATTTGCGGCCCTGCAGACAAATCGACATCCGGAAGTTGTTCTTTGATGATATCCTCAAGCCATTGTATCCGAGCCCTTGCTGCGCTCGCAAAACTAGAGACATTCAGCGCAAAGTCATGAGGTCGCGACAGGGAGATGTACACACTTTCGAGGCACTAGTAATCCTGAATTTTGAGAATCTACGTCAAGGCATACCTCGCCCGACTTTGCGCAGTTCGTGCACGCAGGCACTTGCCCATCACACTGTCGAATCGTCAGCGGGGGGGTCCTTCGCAACAACATAACGATATGAGCATACTAGCCTTAATTCGCCGCGCTCGACAGCGGCGACAGGCCAGGCGGACCTTCTTGGGAGGCTTTACTCGTGTGGCCATTTCCTTCAGTCGTTGTGGTTTGATGCTGAACAGAATAAGTTCTTGATGGCGTGGTCATGCCCGGGCACGAGCCCCCCATCCACTAAAGACCAGTGAATTAGGTAAGGCTGAGCCCCCAAACTTGGGCATTGAACCCAGCTTGGATTCACCGGAAAGATACCGCAGCTAGCATGAATTTATAAAAAATTCACATAGCTCACTGTTCATTAAAATCTCAATCTTAAGACTGAGTTTTTTTTATCCTCAAAGTATTATCGCTCTCCTTCGTGCTTGGTAGATATAGGGCATAGTGACTTGAGGCGGGGTAAACAGCCACCCGTGCTTTCCGCGTTACCCCGGGACCTCATGAGCACTTTACCATAAGCAAATCACCAGAAACCGAGGTAAATATGGTGATCTAATTTTTCGTAATGTAATTTGGTTAAAGGTAGTTTACTTAGGTACTTCTATTTGTGGTTTTATTGAAAATTAGCACTTTTACGTGTGCGTCCAAGAGTTGTTCTAGCACTCGACCACTCCGCCCATTTATACATCACCCCTCCAACTACCAGCCATCAAGAATTACATGGTTGTCAACTGCTCTCCCCGCGCCCGTTCCATCCTTGGTAATATACTGACTACATTTTCATAAATCGAAAATGAAAGCGCCCCGGAGACACTAAGTCTAACTAAGCGCGGTGTGGTGCCTCTCCAGAGGCCAGAAATGCCCGAGCTTCTCACAATGGTTGTCAAAGATTCCCACAGGCCCCTTTTTTGGTTTGGAGAACTAAGCCTTTGCATCTGGGTTTTTAGACTATCGAAGGGCATCGTGGCAAACACCGTCACGACTCCAGCAGCAGCTCCCGCCACCGTCGGGCTCAGCATTCCATAGCCTGCCTGCTTCATGACTGGCTGGATAGTGTCAAGAAAGGCGTTGTAACATGTGAACCGTACCACAGCATTAGAACTTTGTTTCATGGTTACCGGTATTACCCCTCTGAAAAGGCTTCTCACGCCTCCATCCTGAAGAATGGACCGGATCGCATGAGCGTTGGACTTGAATTGTCGTGGGCCAGCTCTGTCTTCCACAATCTTTGTCTTTAAATTCTCTCCCGGGGTCACAACTGTAACACTTTCTGCAACACCTGCTGCCACCCCGGCAAGCATGTTCGAAATCTTTGTGGGCTTCCCAGTTTTGGGATCTTTGGGCAACCGGTCCCGAACCAAATCAAAGGTCAAAAACCTAACACCAGACTTGGCCGCATTGGAAATGCAAAATGGGATTGATCCCGTGTATAGGACTCCGATTCCATGTTCTTTTACGCCTGTTACCAATAGACGCATTGATGACACAGAGCCCTGCATCAACTGCTTTCGAGTTTTGACATACTCGGTGGGATACTTTGGAGTGGTTAGATAATGCAAGGTTATTGTAACGTATCGAAACTTACGGTAGTCAAAGACTCAACTCCGCCGGCAACTGCACCAGCTACCACGGATTGAAATGGGCTCGGGGCTGCAGAATTTTGAGACATGGTGAAGCTTGGGGCTGTTTGGTGGCTCAAAGCTCGGCAACAATTGAGAGCTACATTTCTGCGCCGCTCCAAAAATTACCGCCATAAATATAGAGACTCGACATGTCTTTCATCATTGTCATCGCTAATTTAAAACGGCCTGATTCTTCCTGGTTCATTTGCGCCAGGAATCCCCCGTGTTGTGTCGTGATATGCTCAGGTGGGTTAGATGGTCTCCACACGGAGCCATCCGTTTGCGCTACCGGGTACACCCGTTGTATGGGTTGCTCCTTGGGACCTCGCTACCCCGGCATCCGTTGGCCGGATGAATGAAACTCCCCCAGACAGTTCTCGGGGGCATTGCCGGAGCCAATAGCGTTAAAACCCAGAGGGTTGGCAGTTGGCTGTGCATCTAGTGGGCGAGACTAACAGAATCCCCAGTTCCAGCACCACTCTTCACCATGGCCCCAGCAGCAGTTATTCAACCTACCAAGTCCTCATCCCCCTTTGGCATTTGGGATACTCACCACCACATATTTGACCGTAGATGCCACCATTTCAACTTGCCGTGAATAAAGGCTAATGAATTTTAGCTGAGGCTTTCCCATATCACCCAGGTCGCCATCTCACACCTCCTGCGGCTACTGTGGCCGACTTTCAAAACTTCAAGCAGAGACTGGGCATTACCAACTCGGTTTTGACACATGGATTGTCTTATGGAGATGACTGCACCTCGCTGAAGGCATTTGTGCCGCAGCTGGGCGAATCAACCAGGGCCATTGGCGTAATTGACCCGAAGACAACTAGCGATGAAGAGATGCTCAGCATGCATGCGGCTGGCACACGGGGCCTCCGAGTCAATCTCTACAGATACGCTGCTATGGAGGATGTCAGTCTGCAAAAGAAGGCCCTTGCAGCCCACGTCGAAAGAATAACCAAGCTTTCGCTCCCGTGGAGCTTGACCATGACAACCATTCGAACTGAATTCTGGACTGAACTGGAGCCATTTGTCAAAGACAGCATTTCCAAGGTGGGAATTCCACTGATCACCGACCACTTTGGCCTTCTGAAGGCGCCGAGTATGCTCGCCCCCGAGCACAGAGAGGATCCAACAAAGCAGCCCGGGTTCGAGCCCATCATGAGACTTGTCCAGGGCGGCCACTTGTACGTGAAGCTGAGTGCACCATACCGTATCAGCGAGCAGAAGCCCGCCTACGAGGATGTGAAATTCCTTGTCCGGGCCTTTGCCGATGCCAACAAGGAAAGAGTCCTGTTCGGCAGCGATTGGCCTCACACACCACGGATGAAGGTCCGCAGTCGCGAGGAGGCTTTGAAAGAAGCACCGTATTTGGAGGTTGATGACGGAGCGTGGCTCCGAAGCTTGAGGGAGTGGTTGTCTGATGAGGAGTGGAGCTTGGTTATGTCTGAGAATCCCACTCGTCTTTTCAACTTTTAGGTCACCTTCTTTTGAGATGCAAGGGATGCAAAGTTTATACACGGAATGGGAGGGTTGTACATAGCACTTGTGTGGGAGTGTCAGCTTGCTTGCAACATCACAATGACCGGTGACAGATGGATGTTCACAGAAATAAGCCAATAAAAATTTCAATTGAGATAAAAGGTACAATAAATTTATTGATGTTCATCTTGAAGTTGTAATCATTCCCTCAACTGCCGCCTTCATCGTTACAAGCAACCCGCTCGGCGATCATGTAACACACATGATGCAAATTTTGTTCAATTCCAATAACAATTATCGCAAAACCATAAGCGATCTTCCCCCAACATTTTATTGCCTGATATTTTACATTATTTATTTGTTTTTGCGGATAGTTTTAATAAGATGTCCCATCTCTGCGCCATTGCGCAGCTCGACAAACATCTTCTCATCGACCTCGGCTCTCTCTTGGCACAATGCAATAACCTGGTCCATAAGTGACACTGGAGTTACCACGACACCATCTGCGTCACCGACTAGGATATCTCCGGGGTTGATCCACAAATCACCCTTGAACTGCAGTGGGATGTTGACTCTGGATGCTCGGGTGAAGGTATTGGAGCCCAAAATCGAGGTATTCTGAGCGAAAACCTGTATATAGTAGATTAGCATAGTCATTCAAAAATCTTTCAGGGGGGAAACTCACGGGAAATCCCATCTCCCGATGCTCATTAACATCTCTCATTCTTCCATCAATCATGACCGCCTGGGCACCAAGGTATTTGGCCCGAGTGGACATGAGGCCTCCCCAGCAAGCAGAATACAAACCCTTGGGTTGCTGGACGTACATGACTCCGCCCTCTTCATTGTGGTCTACAAAATGCTTGTCTAGCTTGGGCGCCGAGGTGTTGCTCATTTCGACCATCTCAACCGTGACAGCATGTCCCATGACCCGGGCATCGCGACCCGGTGAGTACAGCTTGAGTCCATCAAGGTAACCACCGAAAGGATACTTGAGCTTGACTAGCGCATCGCCAATCTAATCCTTATCAGTGCTCGATCCAAGAAGGCGATGGGAATGGTCCCACTTACGTCACAGGACGTGAATTTACGCAATTGATCAAGGGCGCGCTTAGAAGCCATGGCGACGAAATAAAGGCGGCGGTTTGGGTGATGAGGTAATGCGTGTAGACACTGCGACCACTGCGATTATCTATTATAACCATTGGACACTTAAGAATCCATCTTGTCGGATTATTTCGGATATTGCGCGGTACGGATCAATCCGTCATCCCGAACAACCTTCGGCTGGATCCGATGCGGCTGGTTGCAAGCCGCTTCTGGATACTATATTAGTAAGTGGAAAAATAAATATCGACATCAGCCTTATAGAGGAAAATTCGCTCTTTGATTGCACGGATCAAGGATGCAAAGCGCCATTTGAACACGCCAATGCCATCATTGAAGGAACACCAACTATAACTAGGCAAAATATGTAGGAGCGGATCAAGCCGCCCATGCAGACCCCGGATGTGGCTTGACGGGCGGGGCCATGGGTTACTCCAGATGGAACGGAATCCAACCAGGAAAACCCCAGACGGCTAGATCCGATGGGCTAATGTCTCAGATGAATAAATAGTCGCTACAATTATACAGAAAAATGACGCATCACAAGGTGGATTGACACTAGCGCAGACCAGAGCTCTATTTAAACAACAACCTACCAACTCGCCTCAATCAATGGTCAGCATAACGCAAGGATCAAATGTTTTGGAAAAAGAGAGCCGTGGGACCTCTTATGATTGTTTTAGTTGATTCTGAATATGAATTTCTTTTTCACAATAATTTCATTGTGAAATTGCTCTCCTTCAACACTTGTCAGGGCTTGATAGTCCCGGGTAGGTTGACTAATATTCCCGCCCGTCGGTTCCCAAGCTTTCTTTCATCGCAATAAAAGTTGAATGGGTGTTTTTTATATGCAGTCATTATTACTAAGGATCTAGCTTGAGCCAGTGGCGAAACTACCCCGTGTTTTTGTTGAGTTTTGGGGTGCATTTTGGTCCCATAATTCAGACCTGCCGATGCAGCACACCACTCGTATGTGAACCGAATCCGAGCACAGGGAGATGGACTAACCGAATTTGCTTTGACTGGCTATGTTTAAAGTTAAAGATAGACATTCGCGCTACTCAATGCTGAGACGTTTCGTGGTGTGTACCAGAGTAGATCAGCATCAGCATCCTACAGCCGAAGGGGGTCGGGTATTATAAGACTCGACATGACACATGATGTGTGCTGGTTATGATCCAGAAATGGAGACAACGAGAAATCCTCACTCTACAATTGATGGGAATTGTGTAAACATGGCAATTGTACGATCAATGGCAAGACTAAGCGGGTTAACCTGGTATTGGCCCTGAGGCGGACAAGGCTTATGGTTGGCCATATCAAGACCTTCCTGGAGTGCCTCGGGCTACGAGAACAGCCCCTAATCGACCTGAACACAATGATTTATACGTTCCAGGTCTCAATGTATAGATCCAGGACACCCATGCTCGAGAAGGCGAAGTGACCGCCCATCAAGGTCACCTGTATTGTTCCCTACGGGGTAAACGAGGACCCGGCTCCATCCGCCTGCATTTCTTTTTACAACTAAATTACGTCTAAAACTGGTTAAAGCCTTGTCAGATCCCCCGATCGTTCTAGAAAGAGCTTAGTGAGCAGTGCTCTCCAATAGTTGACGAGTTACAAGTCGTCAGTTAGCGTGGCTTAATTAAACTTTGGCTGCCAAGAAGCTGGCACCCACTGCAACCGCAGTCATATGCAGCTGCCATCCCAATTGCGATTGCCGATGGCGCATCTGATGACGGGAGAGGTACAAGTGGATCGTGGTGTCTCGGTTGGACACCGATATATCCGAGTGCATAATGCCATTAGCCGAGTAGGGCTAGGACACCTCGCGTATTTATGCCATAGTCTAGCAACAGGCAATTGCTTCCGGTTATTGTTAGTTGGATGCCAACAACGGGTGCTAGGTTGGTATCTTGGCATAGTTGTCTCGGACCTTGATAGACTGAACCTGTGGATCTAATGACGAATTGTATTGTCCATCTTTGGGTTAGGTGATAGGATGGACTGTTGATTTATAAGGACCCCACGCATTTATTTGGACAGAGTTGGTGCACTCGAACGAATGACCAGACCAGATACCCTTATGAGATGAATAAGGGGGCCAATGTCTTACAGGTGTGACGCTTATGATGCATGATTGGTCAAGCCTCATGCGAGAGCGCTGGAGACTAGGGTGGGTGAACAGCCCCACCATGCAGGAACCTCATGGAAAAAGAAAGCATGATTCGAATACTGTGCATGAGGAATCTTTTGCGGAGAGAACTGCACTGTTCGGTTCGCAAAGAGGGGTTATTTGTCATGGCTCGCTCAAAAGAACTGGGCGAGAGGTTCGCGGCAGCGGTAACCCGATACGAGTTTTTCGGGTTTAAGATGGATGGCATTGACGTTGCAAGGGCATCTTAAGGCCGAAACTTACGACTGCCGCGGGGGTAAAAGCTGAAGCTGCACCAAGCACGTTTTGGGCCGCGCTCCCGGGCCGCAGGGTGGCCCGCGAACTGACAGCCAGTGGGACTTCTCCATGCACGCCGAGGCATCTTGCTCAGTGTTAACCGCGACGAGCAGATGACGTGGGACACTAGATTCATGGCTGCACCGCCGTGGTTATTGCTGACCAATTCTTCTGGAGAGCTCCGGTGAGGGTGGTGACGACGGTTCATTTCATCATTGCACTCCGAGGAAGAAGAGAGTCAAGTCCAGAGCGCATGTATCTGCTTTGCTGGAAACACCAGCCCAAAAAAAATAAAAAATCTCCAAAAACCTATCGCCCAGACCTCAGTTGATCGCCGAGTTTTCGGTGCGCCGCATGGGGCCCGCTCTTGCTCGGCACTGATACCGAATGGGACAGCTTTCCCCCGGGCCTGACGTCAAAGACGGCCGGTAACGCCGCTGGTGGAGATGGTGGTGCTTGGTAATCCAATCCCAGGCGAATATTCTGGCCCAGGCAAAAGTTTGTTTTGCATGCGGGAAGCTTGGAGCTTGGCGGTGGAGGGGCATAGTTATCGCTGCTACGTGCTGCGGGAGAGAGAGCTACACGCTCCATGAGAGCAGTGCCGCGGGGTTATAAAGCCGTCTGGCCTCCCCGCTCTCTCGGACGAACAGAACATCTCCATCGTCTTTCGCATTCAACTCTCAATACCTGATACCAATCCAATCCTCACCAAAAAAAACAATCGCCCAATTGCTCAAAATGGCTATCAAGAAGGTCCTCGTCGTTCTCACCAGCCGTGGCCAGATGGACAACGGCAAGCCCACTGGATGGTACCTGGTAAGCTGCGCAACCACTGCTTCAACACCATCAACATAATTTCTAACTTTTGTCTCTTCCAGCCCGAGTTCGCCCACCCCTACTACGACCTCATCGGCTCCGACGAGGCCAACCCCAAGGTCGAGATCACCGTTGCCTCCCCCGCCGGCGGTGCCGCTCCCCTCGACCAGCTCTCCGTCGAGCTCTTCAAGGAGGACGCCGAGTCCGTCAAGTTCCTCAACGAGAAGAAGGCCCTCTGGGAGAACACCACCCCCCTCAAGGAGTTCCTCGGCAAGGCCTCCGAGTACGACGCCATCTTCTACCCCGGCGGCCACGGCCCCATGTTCGACCTCGTCAAGGACGAGACCTCGCTCAAGCTGATTGAGGAGTTCTACAAGGCCGGCAAGCCCGTCTCCGCCGTCTGCCACGGCCCCATCGTCTTCGTCAACGTCACCGTCGACGGCGTGCCCCTGCTCAAGGGCCGCAACGCCACCGGCTTCGCCAACTCCGAGGAGGAGGCCGTCAAGCTCACCGAGGCCATGCCCGCCCTCCTCGAGGACGAGATCAAGCGCGTCGGCGGCAACTACTCCAAGGTTGCTGACTGGGGCGAGCACGTCGTCATCGACGGCCAGATCATCACCGGCCAGAACCCCGGCTCCGCCCACGCTGTCGGTATTGCTCTCGGCAAGGCTATTGGTGAGTAAAAATGAATACACTGGGTAGATTGAGAATTATGATGCTAACATTTGCTTGTGCAGGTATTTGATTTGTAGAAAAATAAGGGATTTCCCAAGGACATGAATAAGCTCACTCAATTGAGCAACGATTAGTTACGACAATAATCGGTAAATGAAAAATATATATGATTACGATTCACAATTTTGTCTCCTTGCGGTGTGACTTTGATGTAACGACAATGCAGTGTCATATGTATATGACGCCTACACTAACTTAGATGAATTTCTCAATCAATGGATAAAGGTCCTTGAATAGTCCGTTCCTCTTATCCAGCACATTTTCGTCCACGGGCGTCGGGCCCGCAACACCAATGCTGTTGCCGACATCTCCTATGTTGGCAACATCAAACGGCGAATACTTGGATCCGACCGCAGGCCACCCGGGGCCGCCCTCAGGGTTCCTGATGAACCTGCCGATGACGCCGCGGAAGTAGTTGCCTAACGTGTACACCTGAGGCGTCAGGGGAATGCCGCTCGAGTTGCCCTCGAACATGGGCGTGGAGAAGAGTAGCGCGACCTCCGTACCATGAAACTTGCCTAACCACGAGTACTCGGCTGGGAACATGCTGGTGACAGACGCGTTGAAGAAGTAGCGCCAGGTCGGGTTGCCGACGGCGGCCGAGATGTTGGCGAGCATAGCCTGGGGCTGTATCCCCATGACGAGTCAGCAAATGTCTGGGAACAAAAAAAACAGTGGGATATGAGAGAGAGACTTACAAACTGCCAGAAATACTCGGTGTATATCTCGGCGGCGACATCAAAGTCGCTCTTGAGGTGAGCACCAGCCCGGTAGGTCTCGAAGATGCGATCCAGCTGCGTCTTGTTCACCAGCGACCCCGGAAGATAGGCTTCCTGGAACTCGCTCATGTTGATGTGGCGGTTCACAAGCGAGCGGCCTTCCTCTGCGACAGTCCCCATGAGAACCGGGACCTTGACGGCCTTTCCATCCCGCCACCTCTCGGCGCGGTGGCTCGGAACCGTGACATTGTCGACAACGGGCATGAATGAGGCCCCCGTTTTCTCCATAGCCGCCATGATGTCCTTCTTGGGCGCCTTGCGCATGCACGAAAGCTGCGTCTTGGCGTCGCCGCAACCTAGCACCTTGCCGACGGCCTCAAAGTACTTTGTGTTCTGGGGGCCACCGGTAGTGCCAAGCAGACCAATGGAAAACTGGCCGCTGCTCATGATGGCGCCACGGAAGGGGGGAGGATCGACGTCGCCGTATGCGTTGACGTGGACATCGACAGACATGGAGCCGGCAGATTGACCCCAGATGGTCACCTTTTTGGGGTCCCCGCCAAATGCCTTGGCATTGGACTGGGCCCATTCGATTGCGAGACGCTGGTCATACAAGCCCAGGTTAATTTCGTTGGCTTCAAAGTCTGGAGAGCTCGGGAAGCCGAAAACTATGCCCGCGTGAGTCGAGTCTTGCAGACAGGCAGGAGGAGGTGAATGAGGGAACTTACTGTTTGTGCGCCAGTTGAACATGAATACGATCACATCTTCATAAGCTGCAAAGCCAGACATGTCGGCGCGGCCATTGCCTTGCTGCCATCCCCCGCCTACAAGATTTAGCCTTAAACTTGTTTGTCTGAATAATATGCAAGCTTACCGTGGATGAACAAAACAACTGGACGACCGCTTTCAGGCCCGGGCGTCGTGGGAACAAACGCATTCATATAAAGACAATCCTCGCTCTCTGGAGGGTGGTCGTTGAAAAAGTTTTCGAGGAGATCCTTTTCAGGGCCAATATCTATTCCAGCACCGTGTCAGTGCTTCACCCGTATTTCCTGCCGAACCGAGTCGACCTACCAGTGTCAACAAACAACTGAGGGCACGAGGGCCCATACTCGGTAGTCTTCTTGGGACTTGTCCAAGCCTTTGGCTTTTTGGCACGGCTGAACCGCTCTGGTGGATCTGCGTAAGGAATTCCTAGGAACTTGTTTACTGGGGCAGCAGCCCCGGGAAGTTGAGTTGCGACTCCAACAATAGGCCCAGCCTCAACGGTTACCGTTGGAGAGCTGGCAGCGGCTCCTACCAAAACGGAGAGCCCAAGCAGCGATTGCATTTCAAGTAGCTTCATAATAAACGAGGACGTGACAGCTTTCTTGCGCTCAATTGAAGGCACTGCATAGCAGGCAAGCAACTTTTATATTTAGATGAATGCGCCGGGATATAGGCTGTTGTAAGCCAGCCAATGTATGCACAATCGCCTCAGAGGGCCCTAACAAAAGGTGCTATAGTCTCAGCCGCAGCATCACCCCGCGCTCATGGCCAAATCAATGACGAAAGCTCTCGGGTCCAAACACATCCTTCTAGAAACTAAGCATAAAGTGCCGCTCAGCCGCAAAGGGCCCACAGATTCCAAAAAATCTTGGGACGGGGATGACGCCTTGAAGCGCCGTATTCATCGCTTGTGCGCGGCAGTGCCGGTCTCGCGACTGAATGCGAGCTATACGAAATCAAAGCGTGCGGGGCGAGGGGCCAGGCTCCGATTATTAGGCTCTTAGTTTCATGTTTTGGCCTGATTCACATGTCGATCCCATGTCCCGGCATTTTGTCTCAACGGGGGAGTAATTGTTGTGGCTGAGAGGGCGAGGGGTTCAAGTGGTGGATCTTGATTCACAAACGCCCATCACTTGCGGTGAGATCTTCATACGTGGCGACGGGAGAGTCACTGCAGCTAGGCCTCAAAGGCACTAGACGTCCACAAGAGTCAACTCAATAAGACGAGGCTGCTATTGCTCAGTGTTCGACCTATGACGGGCCATCAGATGATGCAAGACCTGCAGATTTGCACATGCTCAACACAAATCGGATCAAAATTGTCAGATTCTCAGCGGGGAATTACCCAGTGGCGAACTAAATAACGGAATTGCTCCATCGGTAATCAACTCTCCAACGGCACCATATTCACGGGCACCCTCACATTCGTGCCCACCAGATACGCCCTATTTTCGCAATCGAAACCAAAAAATATAGCTATGTGACAGGTCGGAAGTGCCAAGTAGTTTGACTCGTGTCCAGCTCGTCAAACTCTGTAAAGTGTAAAGGAAATCTGTAAGGAATGTCAAGTTTGTGTCCCGTGTTTGTGGCACACATTAGGTATCATGTCAGTTTCTCCCAACTCATCATGTCGAACCCCCCGTAAACCGCGTTTCCAAACTCCAGCTACGGAAATGGAGTTTTCATCCATCTCCGTTGTTTTAGCCCTTTTTGTCTTTGTATTTCCCCATCCCCAACTTTTTCTTCTTTTTTCTTGAGTAATCTTGATTGCTGATTTCTTTGCATGTGATTTGAGCTGACCGAATAGCAAATTAAGTCATCTTGACATCGCCGTTGGCCTCAGTCTGGGGAAGCACCACCGGCTTCTCCTCATCCTGGTTTCGTCTACGCTTTCCCATGCGCTCGCACCACTCCTCGGCGCTGACAATGGTGCCGTCCAAGACACCGCTAACCTGAGCAACCATGTCCAACCCTTCCTTGGCTAGGACAAGCACCTTCTGGGCACCCTCGCGGAGGGCGCCCTCGTTGTCGCCGCCGTTGGCCTGGCTGGCATTGTCTGCCATGGTGGCCACGCGGAATCGCTGGGGCAGGCTGGTGAGGTGGCGGCGGACAAGAATGCGGGCATTCTCGGGCAAGGCACCTCCGGCGTATTTTGATACGGTGATTATGACTTCCTGGAGAGTCTTGAGAACATCTCCCTTGAGCGACGCAATGCGAGCGGCAAGCTCTGTCCGCGATTCGTCTTGGCCATTTTCACCTGTACCATTCTTCTCGCCGGATGCACCGCCCTGCTGCGATCCTTGAGGGTTGGCAGCAGCTGCCCTGTCGTACTGTTCAAGAGTATCCTTGAGAGCCCCGATAACGCGGCCAATGTGGCTGTTTGCCCACCGTAGCCACCGCAGACAGTACTTGAGGCTTCGTAGGCTCTCATCGCTCATTGCAATACTTAATCCAGAAGTAGACATAATGAGGCGAGACTGCCAAGCTCCGTTTGAGGGTCTTGGGGAGCTTTGCGACTCAGCCGTCTCTGTGTAAGCCGGCGACCGCAGCTCATCGTAGGCAGGCAGGGTGTCGACGGTACTTGTGGTAGACATGCGACGGGCTCTGGATGGGGAAAATGCGTCTTGCGCTCCCTCTGCTTCACCCGGAAGCTCCTGAAGCGCACCAACCTGCTTCATGCCTTCTCTCTCCAGGCGCTTGTTGCTCACGGGCTCGCCATTATCGACCTTGCGTCGTTTCTTGGAGCCAACGCCTGATTCCAGATCAGACGATGAGCTGTTGTGCCTGCGTCCTGCGCCCAGGAACCACCTCACGCCACCCTCAACACCGGTCCGTCTGCCGACCGAACCTACCGTGTTGGCGATTGGGGTCAGGTATCCCTCGACATATTCGGCACCAGATCGAAAGCGCGGCGAAAAATTCTTGGCGCCGCCGTAAGCTGATGTTGCGCCCTCGATGGTGCTCGCAAGCAGGGGGTGGGAGGTTGTGAGAAGTGATAGCAAGGGTTCTGGCTGTGGCGATTGCGTTCGAGTTCGAGATGTTGCCTGGAAGCCGTGCGAGGTCGGTGGGCTCACGGGGAGCGAAGAATTTCTGTTGGGAGGTGACGACACAAAGTCTGTCGCGTTATTAGTTTGTGCGCAATCATGCTGTTCAGCATCTGGTAGACAAACCGGCCCTCAAATCACCCAGTGCTTCGGCCGCAAGCCGTACATCGGGGTCGTCAAGGCTCACGCTGCTCGCTCTCGCATCTGCAAGGCAGTCGGGGGAGGCTGCGCTCACGACGCTGTTGCTGCTGGTGTCGATGTCCATCTTGACAGGGCTGTCAGCAGCCTGCAGCGGCGGGGGAGCGGCCTGGTGGTATGGCGGAAGCGGATTCATTGGAGCCCAAGGGTTGTTTGGAGGGTTGCGAGGGAGATCGCCAGTGAGGGAACTGAGCGACGGCAGCTTGAGTTCGTGGTCGCGGTGGGACAGAGGCGGTAGCGACGTTCGCGGGGCGGGCAGCTCGGTGGAGGGCACATCGGGCAGCTTAATGGCATTTGCAGCGGACGGGCTGGAGGCAGAGTAGGCGGGAGGCGCGATACCCATCATGTGCGGCGTCGGCAGAGGAGGCGGTGGTCCGAGGACAGCATCGTGGGCTGAGGAGGGCTCGCGATCGCGGGTTGGGGCGAGCATGTGATTGCGCTCCATGGGAGCAGGCGCTGGCGTCGGCGATAAGGCGGGTACGTCAATCGGACATTGGAGCTGGATGCGGGACAAGGGAGGTTCTGGCTGGTTTGTCTGGGGGTGAAGGACGGGCGATGCGATGCGAGGGTGGGAGCAGAGAGAATTATAATAATGGTGAATCGGTGTACTTGGTCGGCTCGGCAATTCCTTGTCGTGGTGAGGGTCGGAGCCAGGGCAGAAAAAAAGGTTGGGGTGAGAGTGGGCGTGAGAGCGTGTGAGCGTGCGGGAGCAAGGCGCGGTCAGTGGGAAAGTGGGATGGGGATGGGATGAGGGATGAGGTGACGCCAGGAAGGAGCCCTGGAGGGGAGGAAGGGTTGAAGGAGGGTGGCCGCTGCCAGTCCTTTTAGTTGATCGTGGAGAGGGGGACGGGTCCGTGGGAGGGGACCACGACACAGACACGGGGAAGACGAAGGGACCGGCGCTAAAGCCAGCATCAGAGTCTCTGGGCCTCTATTTTCTCACAGGCAAACCTTCCCACTGCCTCGGTCGCAGCTGCAGGGTCCGGCCACCCAAAGCTGACTTTTGGGAGCGTACCGGACCGGCGTCAACTGCCCAAGACAGAAACAGAACCTGTGCGGTGGGCTCAGTGGGCTAAATGGCACCGTCACTTACCCAAGTGCCGCCACTCGGGGGCTATTGATAACTGTCGAATAGTGGGGATGGGGAGCTCGCTAGAAGCCTGCGCGACGCCCCGTGAGCCTGGGAGCCCTGGAGCCAGTGCGAACGGGTCACAGGAGAATGACCGACCATCGGCGTGGGGATGGACCCTGTCGCGAGTATGAAGGATGACGAAAGGGGGGTGGGAGCACGGCGACTGCGTCAACCTCGCTTGATAAAGGGAAAAAACAGGGTCCTCGTTTTTTAATTCTTCTCGCTGAAGCGAAAACTAAAACAAAAAAAAATAGTAACCCCCAAGGAGGGCCGGGGGGGAGCATTGAGAGCCGGACGGCTATTCTCTCATCCAACAGGACAGGCACTGCCACGCACCAAGCGTCGAGGCACGCAGTCGCATCACATACGGGAGGGCACCCGAGAGGAGGGCGGCAAGAGCAATGAGGGCATGTAAAGGCCTGGTACCGCCCAGGTAGACGCCGAGAGAGAATATCCAACCCTAAGCGAAAACGCGCATTCAACCGGTGACACAAGGCCTCGTGTCGCTGCTCTTCTCGGTATCTCGGAACCGTGCCCGTACTCGCCCCGTACAAAATCCGCCTTCTTGCCATCATCACAAGCACGTGTCAGAGCCGGGAATGGTGTGTTGGAGGCAACAGGTCGAGTTGCAGGGATGGCATTGATAGGCCAGCATTTAAGCGGCCCAGGGTGTGGTGGGTTGGTTACAGCTCCATCACATGTGAAGATTGTGAAAGCAAAACCAAAAAAAAAATTGGACAGCCATTATAATCCCACATCCCATTGCCGCCAGTCCCCGGTGTCTCACGCCGTCTCCTCATTTTTCTCCCATTGAATTCCCTCCCTGACTCGATGTGGTGATTTAATATGTACTTGTGCCATCTACATTGTTGTGCGGTTTTTGATGCATCAAATGATGCCAGCCCCATCAGTCAGCTGGTCACCTACATGTAATTTCATGTCCGAGGTAGTGGGCTGTGGACCTAGCTCGAGTCAGTTTAAGCAAAGGATAGAGTACCCCCCCAAGCACAACAGATGCGCGGCTACGCTATTATCTCTTTTTTTTTTCTTTTTCTGCTTTTCGTCCTGGCTCGTGTAATGATCCGTTTTTGTCTCACATGTGGCCCTGCTGATGAGGATCTGATTCCCAAAGCTGCCCGTGCTTTTCGACTCTTGGGTAGGAATGTCACCCTGAGGCGGAACAACACGGGCAAGCTTGTTGAGGCGGCAAGCTTTTGTGCAGCTCCCAGCTCCTATCAAACACCATGCCGGGTTCGTGACGACAGCTCAACGACCCTCCCATATTTGCGATCCTATTCCCAGGCCGCGTTGCCTCCAATCACTGCCCCCGAGCTGAACCCCTCAGATCGCCGGCAAACCCCATCAATGGGCGGCCAAGCCCTGGGCTCGTGCTTGCACCCTCTTGGTAAGCTATCCAATCCCGCTACTTGCTCGGGCTTGGTCGAGGCCTGGAAATGTCCGGTCGGCAGTTCAACTCGGGCATTGCAGAGGCGCCAACTAGCCTCTGGTTGCCAAAGCATAGACCCCGGTTTCTGGGGAAGGCGAAGAATCCGCCGGTGATAGTTATATCACTATCCGGTCTTCCGGGTCCCAACTTATCTCTGTAGTTACATCCGGTAGCCCACCCAAACACATGTGAAGCAACCCTCCCGCTCGCGTTTCCTCCCCCCACCAACTGAGAGCCACGTCCTAGAGGCGTAGAAGGGAGGGAACGACTGGGACTTTGACGGCACTTAGCTTTGGCATTATTACGTCGTGTCAACGAGGCCGAGACTACAAGAATAGACTTCTTGGTCAGCTCTCCCACATGGCCTTCTTTCCATACTGGTGGAAGACGTAACGGACATGCCTGGGAACAAAGCTTTATTGCTGCATCGGGGTTAGCGGGGCAGATTGCTGCCGAGTGGAGGCAAGATGATGGCCGTTTGGTTCCCCCATGAGATGTGACATCTGACTTGACGAGGACATTGCATCCTCCCACAACCTTGGGGCAATGCGTAGATGGCGGCATGTCTTTTCCCAACGGGCTGTAGCTGGCGCCGGACACCACAACTGCCAGCACGTTCCAAACCAAGGCCGAGACATTTGTCTATTCAACCGAGGACCAGCACCTTTGTTGGAGCAGACACCACCACTAACGGTCCGAGACTACGAGCGCCACCGCCAGACATTCGCAAGCAAGTCGAGGTTAAATAGGCTTCACATGAAAATCACGGGTAGCAAGTTTGCCGTCGTCACTCAGTCACCTGCCCGATTGATGCATTCCATGGCCAGCTCGATGCATAGTGTCGCGTAGCGCATTTCGAAGGCTGCCCATGCACTGCGCCGTACAGGAGATACGAAAAGTGACTTCAACCAGACCCGACTGGGCTCAATCAAGGCGCGAAAACAACGTTAACCCTCATTCCCCCGGATTCGGCAGTTGTTGCCATCTCCGGACAGCAGGGGTAAGATAACATTGCGCACACAGAGGGATGGCGTCACATGACAGTCAGGTGCTTCGATAATGAGCATCGCTGGCAAACACCCCAACCAGCCAAGCTAGATGGAGGGTGAAGAAATGTATGGAGCTTCTGACACTGCATTCCGACATTAAAAGTACTCGGGGCAGCTCTTATAGAACCGGCGAAAAAAATTTCCTTCTCTTCGCACCACGAAATCGCAGTTTACAACAATGGCTCCACAGCTGGAATGACAGAATGCCACCCGTTCGTGGGCTAAATGCTGGCCTGCACTGTCTAAAGGGTGCGTTGGTGAGAAGAGAAAAGAAAATCCTGAATTGCGGCGGAGGGAAAAAAAGCTTTTGAGCACCGAATAGCATCACGTGCCACGAACCGTTCCGTCCCGTGCGTGCTTGAGACAGGTTCCTCCGGTGCGCAAACCCCACTATTTTCCGACATTTTGCCGCCGACACCACCGTGGCTTGCTGGAGACAGTGCCGTCGACCAAGGGCCAGGCTCCGAAATAGATGCCAAAGACCAGCTGGAGCTGATTGCCACCATTGTCCATTATCATGTCTGCCTGCGCTTTGCTGTGACCATTTATCCCATTGACCCCTTCCTCGAGTCTCGTCCCCCCCACGCATGAGCCGCCCCTGTTCCGCTTCTCATCCCCGTGGCCGCCGTGCCAATTGACCCCGACGACGATATCATCCACCTCCTTTCTGCCCCTCGCTCGCGACCCTCTCTCCTCCTGAGAGCTCCAACCACACCGGTCCTCACTCCACTCCGCCGCAAATCATCATCGCATAGCCCGTCATGGCATCGGCCATCTTCTTCCTCGACCTCAAGGGCAAGGTGTGTTGCTGTCGCCTGTTGCTTGGCATCCGTCACCGCTGGAGCTTCATGCAGCGGTTTGTGCCCATGTTGCCCGAGTACACGATGCTGACCTGGCCTTGCCTCTCGCGCCTAGACCCTTCTCGCCCGCAACTACAGAGGTGACATTCCCATGTCCGCTGTTGAAAAATTCCCCATCCTCCTCTCCGAAGCCGAAGAAGACTCTTCTGCAGTGCCGCCATGCTTCTCCCACGAGGGTATCAACGTATGTCTCCCAGTCACCAGTCACCGCATCCGAGCCATTCCATCTGACATGGCCTGCTTCCATCTAGTACCTCTACATCCGCCACAACAACCTCTACCTTCTCGCCCTCACAAAACGCAACACAAATGCCGCCGAGATCCTCCTCTTCCTACACAAGATCGTCGAGGTCTTCACCGAATACTTCAAGGCTCTCGAAGAAGAGTCCATTCGTGACAACTTCGTCGTCATCTACGAACTTCTCGACGAGATGATGGATTTTGGCTACCCCCAGACCACCGAGACCAAGATCCTGCAAGAGTACATTACCCAAGAGTCCCACAAGCTCGAGATCCAGGCCCGACCTCCTATTGCCGTCACCAACGCCGTGTCGTGGCGATCCGAAGGTATCCGTTACCGCAAGAACGAAGTCTTCCTCGACGTCGTCGAAAGCCTCAACCTGCTCGTCAGCGCAAACGGCAACGTGCTCCGCAGCGAAATCCTTGGCGCCATCAAGATGAAGTGCTACCTAAGCGGCATGCCCGAGCTGCGTCTGGGCCTCAACGACAAGGTCATGTTCGAAACCACCGGCCGCTCGACCCGTGGCAAGGCCATTGAAATGGAAGACGTCAAATTCCACCAGTGTGTCCGTCTCTCGCGCTTCGAAAACGATCGTACCATCTCCTTCATCCCCCCCGACGGCGAGTTCGAACTCATGTCATACCGACTCAACACCCAAGTCAAGCCGCTTATTTGGGTCGAGTCTGTCGTCGAATCTCACTCAGGCTCCCGTATCGAGTACATGCTCAAGGCCCGCGCCCAGTTCAAGCGCCGCAGCACAGCAAACAACGTCGAAATCATTGTCCCGGTCCCTGACGACGCCGACAGTCCCCGTTTCCGCACAAACATTGGCTCCGTCCACTACGCCCCCGAGCAGAGCGCAATCGTCTGGAAGATTAAGCAATTTGGTGGTGGCAAGGAGTTCCTTATGCGCGCCGAGCTGGGCTTGCCGAGTGTGAGGGGAGACGACGAGCACGGTGGTGGTATGACGGGTGGTTTCGGTGGAAGCATGGGAGGTGTTGGTGGTCCCGGCAAGGGTGCCAAGCGACCTATCCAGGTCAAGTTTGAGATCCCCTACTTTACCACCAGTGGTATTCAAGTGCGGTATCTCAAGATTACCGAGCCCAAGGTGAGTCCCTCCTGGTTTGCATATTTCTCCTCCATGAGCATAGCCACTGACTTTTCGCGTCTAGTTGCAATACCCTTCGCTCCCCTGGGTCCGATACATTACTCAGTCCGGCGATATCGCTGTTCGACTCCCTGACGCTGTCTGAGCAAAACACCACGGCTCGGAAAACTAACAAATTCACCCTTTTTTTTATATTACGAAGAGAGATCCGTTTCCTCCCGCCAGTCGCGTCGAGGACGTCGTCGAAAGAGCCCCTAGATCCGAGGTCGGGGCCCTGCAGCGGCAGAGCCAACCGTTGGCGCGGGGCAACAGAAAGTTGTTGGTTGCACACGCATCAGCGGGAATGCAACGGGTCGCATGAGAGAGAGACCAAGCTTTACACTACTGCGGGTGGCCAAGGGAGACGGTTACACGAGGTGGGACTTGTATAAAGGGGATGTGGAAAAGCATGGTAGGAACAGGACTCGATAAAAGCTATTCACCACCAGACATGAATGAATAATAGAAACCATCAAATGATTTAAATCAAATTCCACATTGCAATTTGAATCCGTGTCAACTGCCGCCCTTTCATGTCAATATGGTACGCTATCCGCATTCTGTCGCATACTATTGGACTGTTTCCATTGTACTGTCGTCAGCATCAGCATAGACTATCAAGTCTCAGACGTTGCCATCAGAGACAAGGTCCATGCGCTTAACCCATAATTTGGAGAGGGAAGGAAAAAAGAAGAGAAGCTAATGTCCTGAGACAAGGAACGTGAGAGAAGCCGCAACCATCTCATGGAGATGGTGTGCGGATTCGAGATAACATGAATATCAAGAAGCGCTGATCGAACGGGTGCCAATCTTGATCGGTCATCAAACGTATAGAGCTGTCAAACAAACTCAGGACTAAGAGTCATAGACAATGGCATGTTCCCATTGAAACGACCTCAGCGATTGCACAGTGGAGCCTTGGGGATTGGAAGGGTCCAGAAAGACAGTGATGAGAAATCCCCGAGGGTCCTCGCTTGCACTCGCGGGGTCTAGAATCAAAAATCACCATAGTTAGATAACATTGTACTTGGTTTATTCCAAACATGAAAACTCCAAGCATTGTCAGGCCCAGAATCATTGTAACTTTCACTTACATCCTCTAGCAGGCCGATCGCCGCCACTCCACCGCTGTCCCCTCCATCTAGCCCGGTGGTGCTCGTTCCCAAGAAAGACACCGTTAGTGTTTTCGTTGTTTCCGTAATCATCTGGGCTGGCGCTGAGAGCCATGAGTCCCAGGACGATGCCGAGCTCACCGCCCAGCCCGCGCGAGGGCGTTGATGGGTTCGGATAGGGCCATCTATAGGTAGTAGGCAGGAGGGCAGGCATCCAACTGGGGTTGCTACCAGCAACATAACGTACAAGACCTCCCCCATTTCCCATGTCGCTGTCCTCTGTTGCAACTTGTGAGAGTCCCGAAAGGAATCGTGGATGGAATATCTGCAACGACTGCCAATTCGATCTGGTGTCACACACTGAGGGATCCAAGGGGCAAACCAGTATTGGAAGAAGCGGGTTGCAAGCAAATACGGCCCATGTATGGTATTTGTGGACCATGTATTCGTATTGGCTCGTCTCAGGGTTCATGTACCACAGGTTTCCCTCAGCTTGGGGCTGAGTGGTGTCTCGATACCAAACGTAGCTTGGGTGTTCTTGAATGTTTCCATCATAGTAGTACATAACCTTGCTGGTAATCTCACTCGTGTATTGGGCCGGGTTAGTTGGGGGGATCGAGTTGTGATAGTCGTCAAAGCCACACTGGTTGAACCGCAGCTCATGAACAGTAAAAATGAAGCTTAGTGGAAGAGGAGCCGGTGCCGGTGCCGGTGCTGGTCTCCTCGAGCTCTTGAACCGCGACTGTCAGCTGAAAAGCATTTCCTACGTGACGATCTTTTGGTGCGTGGACATACAGATCCTTTTGGAGCCATATCGTTATCCTCTTCGGTATTGTGCTTTCTGGGTCGATCAGGGCGGGGTATGCAATTGCTGGCAACCCTCCTCCGGTTCGAATGCCTGCATCCAGCGCAAGGGCCGGTCTTATGCCCACCCGATCTTGCAGAGCCGCAATTCGTTTAGGTGCCCAATCCTGAACCCATCAAGCCGAGCCAGACTTGGGCTCTCATGACACCCGTCAACCCTCCAACAAAATCGTGGGAGGGTCTCACATTTGGACCAACGATGGCGTTCCCCCGGTTTGTTGTGGGTGCTAGTCGACAAGGCTCCCACTCTGCAAGAAGCAAAACTACAGGCGTGACGCATCACAATGACGTTGACGGGCGTCTACTGGCCCGGCTGCCACATTTTGATGCCTGCCGAGAATATGGGCGTCGCAGCCGTCAACGGATCATCCCACTCCAACAACTATTCCTCATTCTCCTGGCCTGGCCAGCCATCCCGCTCCCGAGAGGGATGGCATCACGCACTCCGCTGTGCGGCCTGCCCGACCCTACAGTAGTCACTACCGCTCGCAGCTGATAGAGGTTCCACGGCTGCTGATTTAGCAAGTCACCCCGGCTCCCCACCATGCCAATGCCACCACCTTGTTCGTTATGTACTAGAACACCAAGCAGATGGTGTTGTCTGCTATCACGCGCGGCCGAGTGGCTTGCAGTTCCCGGCAGGCCCTAGGCCAAGGTAACGTCGCAGAATGAGACATCCTCTGCCGTGGATTGAACCCAAAAGTAGAGCTCGGTGGTTGGCGAGGAAGGTTCGGGAAGTGTCGCGGGACGCTCCAGCTCACGTACTAGAGCCTCCGCTCGGAGCGCGGATCGAATGCGGAGCCAGCACAACCGTCGGGGTTTCTTCCCGTGTACCAATTCAGTACGTCCGCGGGGGTGCCCTGGGCGAGTCTTGCAAAAGCCGAACGTCCAGCCTGGTAATATCCATGCAGTCGCCCAGATTGGACGCCCCGCCTGCCGTATGGAGGCTGTTGGTTCCGGATCCCATTCACCAAACGGTTCCCAGAAAAGCCCCGAGGACGGTACAGGACCGCAAAACGAAAAAAGCAAGATCCGTCGCATTGTTTACTGTGAGGGATATTCCGGTGGTCATCCTTGTGCAAAAGAAACCAGCGACATCCCTCCTAGACGCCCTCCCACCGTCCTACAACACTCGGGGAGCAGGGACGATCTATTTCCGAGCGGCTTCAGTAAGCCGCTCTTCTCCGAGCTCTTTCCATACGTAGATCGGCCCCCCAAATTGCTGCACCGAGCTGCAGCCATCAAAGTGGAGGGTTGCGGTTGCACAGCGGCGTTCCTCGACAGCCATGTCACCATGCTTTCACTCCAAGGTTGGAGCGTATTAAAGCGCTGGGATAATAATCTACCAGACGCTAGTCAAGAGACAACAAAGCCGTCTTGTTGATCGGGTCTAGCGAGAGGTGGATCATACTCCATCCAAGAGGCGTCAGCGGACCAACAGTCTCAGCCAGTATGATTTAGTGACGGCAGGACACTCGCATAACTAGCCACGGGAGTTGCATCAGCGGTACTTGGGATCGGGGCCAACCTGCCATTCGATTACGGTTTGTAATCGTTGCCGCGAATAGCGATTGCAAACACCAGCGCCGTGTGGTTAGTTGTCTCGCCCCATGTTTCCACTCGAACTGGCGCCGTTTTATGTCACATCTCCACCTCAGTCGGCATCAGAATCCTCTTGTAACATCTACCGAGAAACATGCGCGTCATCTTGGCGTCAAGGGAATTAGCAAGGGATCTCTGCCGGGTTGTTAGATTGCATTAATGTGTGCGGGTGTACTCGGCAAGATTGTCACAGTGTTGGGCCGAGAAATGCAACTCGACGGAGGAAATCCGAATAGGAAAAAGCAGCGATCAGTGTCACAACTGTCTGCTTGTCGATTGTGCGCGAAGCTGTGATTGACATTCATAAAGTTGGGGGGAGGCAGGTAAAAGCTAGGGGAAGGCAGAAGGCATATATATGTCATTCAAAATAGCGCGCGCGTGAACCCAGGGCTAGCTAGCGCGTCATTTGCCTCATATTCAGTTGGTTAGTTCGCACATTCGCCAACACATCGATGATTCTAGGTGCTTGGTCCGCGACCAGGTGATGGCAAAATATCAGATCTCATGTTTGCGTAGAGTTGCACTGTCCACTTTGGTTCCCACCACTCTCTTCGTGCGCTCTTCATTGGGCATCAGAATGTGTGGGCGAGTTGCCATCTGCAAGCCTCGGCACCCATGCTCAAGCGGACAACTTTGCCCGTTTCGTTGGCCCCGACTCCTCGTCCATCTCCATCTCCACATCTCCGTCAGAAGAAAGAGCCGCAATGGCTTCTTGGAGGAGCTTCTTTTCACCCAATCTAACTTCCACGGCCATTCTGTGACGGCGTGAAAGCTCATTCTTCTCGAGTAAAAGTCGGTCCTCATAAATAGTGGTGGGGTAACGCGAGGCCAATACCTCGAGCACCTTGGCCTGGACGGCTTGCTGGATTTCATCCCGCTTGCGCTTGTCGGGGATTGCGTCGGGTTGCGCCTTTTTTACTCCCTTGAGGAAAGTCTTGAGTTGTTCTTGCAAATCCTCTGGCATACCTTCAAATCGCGCAGGGCCAGCAAAGGTGCCATCAGAATTCACCTCTCCCGTCTCGCGTTCCAGCACAAATGTGTCCTCAAACTCCTCCTCTTCGTCAAGTTGGTTGCGCTATATGATGTTAGCCTTGATACTGGATATGAAATAAACCGACTCACTAGCTTCTCCAAAATATTGGCCGAGATTCCAAAGTGGGCGGCAAGGGTCGACTCGACGGCCTCCCAAGGAATCTCCACCACGTCATAACGCGAATGTCTCTCAGTCACATATCCGTAACGTCTTAAAAGTTCTGAGTTAGGGTGGGGGCCATAGTAGTTGAAGATTTCCTCGCCTGCACTGATCGGGCGCAGGCTGGTGACGGTGAGACTCTCATCCTCGTGGTTGACATGGGCCTGCATCAATGTTAGTTGGATTCTTCAGTTTCCACAAATCAAACTCACGTTGAATTCGGCATCGGCATTGAGGATGTCAGCCATGGCAACCATTCCCATTAGAGACTTGCCGTCTCGGTCCTCAACCCAACCATCAGCCTCGTCCTCCTCCGCTTCCTCGTCCTTTTCAAGGTCAAAAGCATAGGCCATGATGGTGCTACCCATCCTATGCGCTATCTCGATAATATCCTCGTCGCTCTTCACTTCACTCGATGGGAAGAGGCTGGGATTTTTCCTGATAACGGGCAACAGTGTGCTCCGGAACATTTCTACTGCGCTGTCTCTGCCAATCTTAGATCGCATATGGCTGGATTGGAGCTGGTCCAGCTCGCTTTCCGACCAGAACATTGGTGTCTCAAACGCACCAGGAAGAACATCGAAATAGGGCTTCCAACCGGACTTGTCACCCTGCAAGAACTCGTAGATCATAATGAGAATGAGGGAGCTCCAAGAGTCCATGGGTGGAGCCGCATCCTCGTCATCGGGGATTCTTTCCAGATCGAAAACATCGGGGAGGTTCTTGGGCAGTTCTGATGTTTCCACATTAATGATGCTCTTTCTCGGAATAGTGAAGAGCGTCGTCTCGGGAGCGATATCCTGAGTCGCAACTATCACCACGTCAGTCTTGGTCAATATCGCCGGAGAAATCCCTCCTTACTTATTCCGCGACCGGCATTTCGGTCGCGAAGATCGACAATCTTGATCGCATCCGAAAAGGTCGCTCCCGGGAGGGACTTGAACCATTGGAGAAATTTCTCACTAGCGTCGTTGAAAGTTGTGGTATCCATGGTGAAGAAAAATCAAAACAATACGCCACTTGATGCTTCTCGAATCCTCAAGATGAGATGCGCCCACTCAGAAAGAAGAAGAAATAGGCTGACACTTGGCAAGACCGAGCCGCAATGTCTAAAATGTTGAGATGAAGTTGCGGGCGTCAAGAGAATACGGTTTAGTTGATGTGGTACGCACGGTGCGTAATGCCGTTGAAAATTTTACCTTGCACGGTATTGAAATGGCTGCTAGGGTAATTGCCATCAATCTTTCTAAGTACTATTTGAGACATGTCTAAAGTATTTAGAGTCTTTTTTCTAGAAAAGCCTCGTGCTTGGATTACTGAGAAATGGTTATGCGTATGTTATATCAAATTTTAAAAAGCGCTATTCGCATTTTACACCCGAAGTAAACAAAAAAAATCTTATGAATACATTGCATTTTACGTTTCCCTTAACAGTAATCAACATTCGCAGTAACGTATACTTGAAAAAAAACCATATAATTCGACCGCTCTTGCTGTGTACAAATTAAGACTGGTCCTTCTCGTCCTTCTTACCTTTGAACTCTCGCTTTTTGGGCTTGAGCCATTCTTCCATGCCCTCGGGCCAATAGACCCGATTATCTGGCCCACCCATTCCAAACTCTTCGACACCAACAACTCTTTCAGGAATCTCATCGTCGCCGTTGGCTATGCCGTTTGACCCTTTTTTGCCTTTCTTGGTGTTTTTCTTGACAACCTTGCGAGGTTCATCGTCACGTTCATGCGGAACCATGTCGTTGAACCTGTCGTGACCTGGTAGCTTGAAAGCCCGCATTAGCTCAAAGACAGCCTGCTCCTTGTCCTTGGCCTCAATCATGAGATCCATATCGTTGACGCAAGGCGGGAGTGTCTTGACTCGGGGCGAGTGTTTGCGGCGCTCACGAGGGGTGATGGCTCCCTTGGTGGGCTCACTGTAATGCATCTTTTGCCGGATATTCTTTCTCGTCCAGGTCTGCCGGATTCGATCATACAAATCAATAATGTCTTTAGTCCCTTCGCGCATGGTAGAGTCGAACACAATGTTGTGATGGTGGAAATCCAGAACCAGAGGGATGTTGAGTTCTTCACAGATGGGAAGTAGGTCATGGACGCTCCACGATACGTCGTCATTCTCCAGCACTAGCCGCTTCTTGACGCCATCGGACAGCTTTTGGTAATTTCCCCGGAAGCGATCCAGGGTCGCAGACTTGTCGCCGTAGGTTCCGCCCATGTGCACAATCATGATGGCATCGCGGTCTGCTTGTTCGGGAAGCTTGAGCAGAGAAAGCATCTCGTCGTGATATTCGAGATCTCGCACTGCAGCCTCAACCACTTCCTTTCTCGGGCTTCCAATCTGTGTGAATTGACCAGGATGCGTGGTGAGTCGATGGCCCAGCTCACCCGCCACCTTTCCGGCTTCTGCTAGGACCTCAGATGCGAAGGGTGCCAGTCTGTATCCGTGTTCCGCGTGACTAGCAAATGGAAACATCTCGCTACTAAGGCGCATAAATTTGATGCCGTACTTTTCATTCCACCGGATCATCTTAACAATATCTCTAGCGTTTAATAGTCCTAGTTCCTGGACGTATTTCTGGCCCATCTCAATCTGTGGAGTTTGGCTTTTATCAGGTCGATTTTTGGTTGGATGCTCGGGCTGCGAAGGGTCTTGTAGAGGATGGCGATGGTCTATAATGGAGGCCAAGCGGCAAGTTCTCGAAGAAAAGACTGGAGGATTGGCGGCCCTGAGGTAGGTGTTCAAACAGGCCTGTGAATTGTTAGCCATTTTACTGTCCCGCGTCTCATTGTTGAGGGGTAGACAGCAACGTTCTGCGTCTCAAGGCACTCTCACATATCCTAAACGCCCTAACCATGGCAAGGGAAGTTTGTCGCTGTTGACCGGGGGAGGTCTGCTCGCGCCTCGCTCGGGAGTTTCCTCAGCAGCATCGTCAATATCGCCCATGGCGACATCGGCTTCGTGCCCGTTGAGCGGGCTCTGCTCTTGAGAACGCGATGGACCCTCGGGCTTTATACATATGATGTCCCTGGTTGGTGGATGTGGTTTAGGCCGGAGGTCGGGCTGGTTCAGGTCGGCATCTATGCTAAGCTCTGAGGTTTCCACGGCAAGTCTTTGTTTCCTCACCACGCTTTGAAATTTGTGTTCCATCTCACTCAATTCTCGCATGGCCTTTTGGACACCTTCTTTAGTTTCCCACAACCTCATAGGGTGGCTTGGCTCAAGAGACGGCTCCGGCGATCCGCTGTTGGCCGACTGCTCCTTGATTCTCCTGCTGGCCCGCCTTGGTGCATCAGGTTTGGGAGGCGGGGGGTGCGCCTCGACTCTTTTTCGTTTCGGAGGCATTGCGGCGGTAAGGCTTCTTCTGCCGATGGTGGGAAGTGGTGAAAAATAGGGGATAACTCTGGGCCAGTGGTGCGCAGCAGAAGAAGAGAGTCGATTCATTTAAGGGCCGAGAATGCAGTTTTGGTGCAGATCGGGGGCAACATTTCTGTGCTACATGACGGGGCCTAAGCCATATTGGCGATGTGCAAAGCGAGAGAGGTGCCAGAAGCTCATGATGTTGCGTTGTCGAGGAGGGAGGTCACATAGAGCAGGATAGTAGTATCATCGTTTCTCCTGAGGCGCGACGAGCCAATGACGCGAAGTGCGTCATGCATGTTGTGGCGTCTACACGCTGCCGCTGCTTGTTTTTTGCGCCGGGTCAAACGAATCATTGTTTTGCTCGATGTTGACCGGATTCCTCGATCCATGTGCCTGGGTCGGCTATGAAGTCATCGACATTGTCGATTAGCCAGGGTGCGGATCGGTTGGGCGACCCACCCCCCACATGCGCTCCACGGACAAATGATCAGCTTCGCCATGCTGCATGTTACTACTGGAGAAAACGCCAGAATCTGGCGCGTCAATCCTTACATCGGAGAATTTTATCCCCATCAATTCAGACGTCGGGATGCAATGTCGGTGGTATATTGCTTTTTCTCCCTGCACTGCGTGTGGCGTGTGGTGTTTGGCAGTCGTCCGCTGGCATGTCACTGAACATCACTGACATTGGACATGTCTTGCATGATCATCATGAACCATGGCCGTTTTGGGCGAGCTTGTCCAAGACAGCTCAGGGTGTCGGCCTTTGCCCCGGTTCAAAAGAAGTGAGGCACGCTAAAGGTTCGCTCGCGCCGTGGCTTTGATTTGTAGTATGGAACCCGGCACACTGGGCAATCGAAGCGCTCAATCAGGAACCACGAGGATAGGCATTTGGAGTGGAATGTGTGACCGCAGCTATTTAATGACAAGATATCATCGTCAGCTGCGTCCACGGAAGTATTAACATTGGTCTTTTGGGATTGATGCTCCGGGTGGCTGGTGTGAATGTCCTCTATCTCGGGGCGCTTTGAGGCAACGGATGTGACTTCTTGTAGAGCCGAGAGGGGATCCGAGCCAGCTGTATGCACTGGTTCTGGAACGAGGGGCCCGATGCAAATTGGACTGTCTTGATGTCAGTCGATGCTCGCGATTGAATTTCCAACTACCAGTAAACCGACACGATTTGGCCTTGAGCCCAGCCCGGAATCGGAGCACACCAAAACTCACCATTCTCCGAGCTCAGATGACGCAAATGCTGCTTCGATATCAACACTGGAATTATTCCTGGCCCTCGATGCGACTACCGACCGGGTCGTGTAGGTGCTGAGCTTGCGAAGTGCATCGTCCAATTGGCATGGTTGTGGGTTGTAGACTTTGGGTCGTTCATCGCGCGAGAGTTTGACGCATGTTCTAGATCGGTTTACTTTGTTAGCGCGCCGATGAATTGTCTCGGGGTGAATACCATTCGGGCAGGAATTGGCAGCACATACATGGGGCCCAGAAGGACGATGCAGACGAAGAGGACGAGCAGAATGATGGCGACTTTCTCCATTTCGCCGGCGTTTTTTTCGAATGTCTCGAGCGGTGGCGCGATGAATTAGTGGTGAAGGCGGGGGTCGGTCAAACACACCACAATACTGGTAGTCAAGGGCAGACGACTTGCAGAGCGATGCGCCGTAAATCGACGAGGCCAGGAAGAAACGAAATGGCCCAAGTATACAGGTGACCCTCTGCTACGGAGCTGCATGTCTGTTCTACAATGACCTCGAGGTCAGACAGCGACGACCCGGTAATTATATCATGTTAGTCTCAACGGGTGGGCGCCGCGAGTTTGACGAGTCAAGCGAACAAGGCATGTGCCATCCATCCAAGCCTTCTCCACGCCGTCCAGTGGCTTGACTTGGCCCTGCAGTGGACGGTGTGCCGTGGCAAGCGGCACAGTCTACGACGTTGTCGTCTCGGTCCAGACCCAGAGCGCTATGCACCAGTGCTCTCTGGACCAACTCGGCAGTGGCACACGCACACCAGCATGCCGCAAACCGATCTCAGGTGTCGCAAAGGTCAAGCTTTAGCGGCGATGGCGAGCTCACTGGGGGATAGCTTGGCAAACGCCGGGGGCTTGCAGCGACGAGGCGGGAAGAGTGGCGTGTGTGTGGGTGTGATTGTGTGGGACAGGCATGGTGCACGGCAGAACGGCAACGCTGAGAGCTGGATGGTGGCAGGTATGATAAGGTAGAGGAGGGTGACACTCACAAGCCGTTGGCGCTGAGTCTCTTGGTGTCAGTGATTCTTGCTAGTGTCGACTGTTCGCGATGTAACCCGGGAGCAACACTAGGCCTGGCGAGATGCACCTCGGGAAGCCTTATCCAGAAAGGATGGTGATTCCCCCGCCGTTGAGCACTGCCTCGTCTGCACCACCTGCAAGGATGGAGAGGACGAGGAGGGAGAAAACTCTATCTGCTGCTTATCTCAACAGCCGATGTCCGTAGCGATAAACCATTAATTAACGTAGGGTCAGGTTGGAGAGAATGGTTGTCCACCAAAGGCCCTTGGCGGATGCATGCCCGGACATGATACCGCCACTTTTCTTGGCCGTGGTGGCTGGCGCAAGAAGCGGAGAGCAAGCTCTGCAAGCATAGCGAGACGGTGACGAAAATGCCTGTTTCCGCTAGCACATGGCCAGCCAAATTTGATATTTTGAAAAGCCAAGGGATCATGAGGGTTGTGGTCTGAGACGGTTGAACTCGAGGTTGCCCACGTGCTCGGCCTCCCAGCGCACAAAGACGATGGCCTTGCGAGCGGGGCTGCAGTGGGAAGATGGTCTGTGCAGCAGGGATTGCCGTGGTCACTCGCCACTAGCGACAAAATAAGCTCAAGTTGGTTATGGTGGGATGGAGGCGGGGCGTTCTCTTGGCAGAGCCATGGCTGGCGAGTTAAAACGGGCAGACGCTCCAGAGGGTGAGTGACGGCTGAGAGAGCCAAGGAATGCGAGAAACTCATCCAGTGAAAAAATTTTGCTTGAGATGGCGGCTGTCTTGGCGGGCTTGCCATTGACTGTTGGCAATGGCTAGCGAAGCTCGTCATTGCCAAGTGATGCCGGCCACGCAATCGTGGCTTTTCATGAATGCGACGGGGTTTCGCCAAGGGAGGAATGTCAGTATTCACGATACTTGATACAATAAAGGGCCCAATCGCAACAGGCGCCTTTGATGCAGGCAACGATTGGTCGCCCCTCCCATCAAGCAACATTAATGGGATCGACTCCCCATATGCAGATCCTGGTGGGCAGTCTCGGGTCCCAGCAGGGTGATCATGCCGCAAAAGTAAAACAAGCATGCCAATGCGCGAGAGGCTCCTGCTTTTGTATTACCATTTCGGACTCAATCTCGCGGATCATCGGGCTGAGCTTCGCGCCCTGGCCTATTGCTCAATGCTGTGACACATCCCAACCACATGCCTGCTGGAATCCCATTCATTTGCTCGTCCTCGAGCATCGGCTGGCGTGGGAATCATACGTTTACCAAGGTCTCTAAACTACTTTCTAGCATCCTACCATGTCTCGTTGGGTGCAGTCGAAATTGTTTGGGGTCAGCTACAACACTGTCAGACCCCACGTAATTTACGATACGTTTCCTTTGTTGATATCTTGGTCCATGTCGTTCTATTTAATCTGAAATCATCTTTTTCGCGCCCGCAATGTGATTTTTAATCCATGACAAACTGGGGGTTTTGTTTGTTTATCGATTACATTTATAGTTCAGATGCCTGATACCCACATCACTCTCTGTTTTAGTATGACGATTTACTCCGGCACTGCTCCTTTCATACTCACCTCTCTTCCTGGATCAATGTCGCAAACACAAAAGGGCAACTTGAAGATATTTTTGAAACTATTAGACTGAATAAAACAGTGCCGAACCAGTCAGAATTCTCGCGGGCCATATCGCCAATGTCCGTTGAGGAGTCCAGTGTTTGCTCTAGGGTAGCGGTTGCTCAACCTCAAAGATAGCTGATAACACTGACTTTACTTTGTAGCTGACTTAGCAGCATATTAGACTCTGATTTTAGAAATGCGGGCTTTTGAAATTAAGTCTAAGATCAAGAGTGGTGTCGTCATTGCTATAGTTATCACACTCAATACTCACGGAGACTTCCTTAGGAATTCCGTACCAGCAGAATTGACAGCTGTTGGTAAGTTCTCAGCTTCACCGTTGTACAAATTGTAGAATAGGTAGTGACGAGTTTGCAGTTACCTCAGAAATGACTTTCAGGGGCATGGTTTAAGCCAATGTAATACCATATCCTGCTATTCTCGTCTGAATTTAACTGGCCGGGTTGTTAATTTTGAGACCAATGAAGCGCTCTTCAGAGGAATCGCTCCCGAAGCGCAGGGAGAATACTCCAACATTCCCCGAAGATACCGACCTTGGACCTACATTTAACATCACATAAAGTGTCTCGACCGGTGCAAAGGGCCACACCTGAGGAATAATTTTCGCAACCGACATTGGTGCTGAGATTGATCCGGCTGTAGTAACCGTGCTCAGCAAATCATCACATTGCAGGCAGCCCAAGCAAAACAGTACAGTCGCCTTTGGACGCATTGCTAAAGCCTGGATTTTGATGTGCTGGAGTCTCGTTGGACGCCTTTCAGTACCGGTATCGGAACGCCGCTGCAGCGAAAGCTACCTAAATCGAAAATATTGTTTCTCGGAACTGCCATCGTCTGTGTCCTTATTGTGCTCGGAGCCAACGGAATTTGACACAAAAGCGAAAAGTAGTTATTTCCAAATTTGCTACAATATTTTCGGAAATTCCGACTTCCTTCATTGTTCTCACAATTGCTATGCTTGCAAGTACTGAGTGTATGGTTAAGCGCAAAGTTATTGTTCGAAACTTCAAGATTCTCTAGGTTCCTAGCGCAATGACTAGCATGGCCGTTGGCTTCAGCGGCCTAGCTTAAACTGGAAAGCATAACGGATTTATACAAAAGTACAGAAAATACCCTGGAAAACTGGAACCCTGACTTAAGGAGGCATGATTGTCAAAAGGACTAGGTTCCTGGGCGGGGCGCATACTCTGTCGGTGCGACGACCAACAAGCCTTTCGACCCGACCGTCTGAATCCTCAGCCACCGCCAGGAACCGCCAGAGCATATGGGTTTTCAGCCCGGGCATGCCGGATGGGTCACCAACGGCCCAGGAGATCTCGGTTCCGGCGACCTGGTTTTCCAATAGTATCTGGATACTGTAGCATTGGGCAACCCGGCCACTATCCACTATCCGTTATCCACATGGTAGACGACCGATGGCACGGCCGCGGCGACCCTACCGAGATTGGTACCCAGGCATTTTGCCTGTCGCTTCGGTTGGACCGCCGCCGCATCTCTGCGGGCAAAAAAGCCCGCTGGCAGCAACTACCGAACTCCTAGAGGAAGACTGTCATCGTTGGAGATCCAGTGGCCCAGAAACAATGGGTCTTTACCAAGGAAGCTGTGGAGCGAGTCCTCGGGTCGCGCCCTGGCGATGCGGCGACATCAGGGATCCTTCCCAGGCTGTCAAGGACAACTTCCTCCGAAACATGGAGCCCGTCCATGGCCCGCCTCGGGGCCTGCCCTGGCCAACCGCACAGGCGAACCCTACGTACAGTAGAACGAACCCGAACCGGAGCGCGCCAGCTCGAGGATGAACTCATCCGCGGGCTAGTCAACTCATCCGCGGCCTATTTCAACTTTACCCGCGGACCAATTCGGCCTTTACGGCTCACCGAAGCTAGGGAACCTGCTCGCTCCATCAGGAGGTGTCGCGAGGCTGGCACCAGTGTCCACATACTCACCGGCGATCACCTCGAGACAAGACGGTTCGCGCTGTTGCCTTGGAGGTTGGTATCTTGCCCAGAAGTGTGTTTCAGATCGCAAGTGACGCAGGCAAGACAGTGTTCATGGCGGGTTCGGATCTTTGATAGGTTGATTGGAGATGGATTTGACAGACTCCCGCTTTCGCCCCTAGTGGTGGCGGCTAGGTGTGCTCCCCAGACAAAAGTTCGTGTGATGGATGCCCTCCACAGTCGCAACAAGTTCTGTGCCATGGTATGTACTGCACCGTAGCTAGACCTTTCTTGTCCATAAATGTGCCACTTGGGTTAAATCAAGCCAGCATATGAAGTCATTGACTCTCCAAGTCTGGCGATTAGATATTGCCATTGTCACGGAACAAGCCGAATCTAATATTGCCAAGCATGCTTCTGACATTGGACTAACTGATGCCAACTTTTCTTCCATTCTTAATGGTGTTGAGGAGGGTTGTCGCATGTTTGATAAGATCCAAAAGTTCACACTCCACGTCCGAGCGGAGAATACTGCCTGGGTGGCGACTGTTGATCCGACTTGCGTTCGAAGATCGAAATGACCTGTCCTTCTTCTTGCTGACTGACGCTAGTTGGGATATGAGATTTTGTTCATTATCACGATCATGTCTGGCATGCCAGATATGGGCCTCTGGGTTGAAACTGCAGCCTCTGATATCATGAAGCGCCCACAATAGAATTGTAGGTATAGGAGGAAGCCCATCATGGGGGGTTTTCTCACTCCAAGGCTGATGACAGCTCTAGTTGAAGCACTGTGTCTTTATCCCAGAGCTTTTTCTTGACACGATCATCCATGACCTCTGTGTGCTGGTGCTGTGCCGTTTGTCCTAGTAGTCTACGGGTTTGGCAACACCGACACCGATACTAATGAGAATTGACAAACAATGGCTATAGTGGGTTTTGCAGAGCCACTTTTAGATTCTGTTCGGCAACTTTTACCTGACTGGCGGGGTTCGGACATTTGCTCGCATGGCAAATGGTCAAAATGCGCCGATCACTTTGCCGCATGCAACCTCACAGCAAGCGCTGCTTTGCGTGGTGTGTGATCAATACATGAATCAACCCCCTTGTGTTCAGGGCCATCATGGCGCGATTCGTGAGCAAGTTTTTTAATGGTCTACACCCTCAAACTCAACACGATCGACTCCAGACATGCGCCTAGCTCGTGAGAGTGGAGAATCATCATGGTCGAGGCGGAGCCCCTTCTTTCGCGGCATCGAGGCTTGGATGTGGGCGAAGCGTGTCTGCTCCGGAAGGGAGGTACGCAAGGAAACGCGCGGCGGGGGAGGACCTGGAGACACGCGTTCTCCTGTAGAGCATTGCAGCGTGAGGAGAGACTTGGAAAGTGGAGGCATGCCGGCTGCGCGAAGGAGGCGAGAATAGGGATGCCGCGGATGCCGAAAAGGCGGCTCGAGGAGGTGCATGGCTGTTACATGATTGGGGAGGAAGGGGCCCTCCAAGAAAATTACTCGTACGGTTTAAGGCTTGAGACAGTGCAGACGGGGAGAAACCCGATGGAATGGTGGTGGTTTCGCAGAAAATAGAATACATGTGTTGAAAATGTCGTGCAGGCAGAGAGAGAGAGGTAGGTGCAAGCCGTGTCTAAAACAGTGCGATGGCAATATCCTGGGACGGAGGCAAGGATCATAAGCATAGCGGTGGTGTGTGAGAGTGTCTCACAGCCCAAGCTGTTGGGCGGCGCCAAGCTGAGCTACAGCTTGTTGACGTCGCTGAAGATGATGCAGGTGACCCATTGTCTTATTCTTTGACGCGGCACTTGATCCTGTTGTCTGCAGTGGCTGCGATTGCCGGGACCAATCCCATCTGGCAGACCCTAGTCACACTGATTGAGAGGAGGAGAGACATGGCTTGTCCAAAAGCAGACAGCGAGACGACAGATGAGGACACGGTTCGCCGCGCGAGAGAAGGGACAAAAAAGAGAGAGCCCGTCCTGTCTTGTCTTAGGGCATCTATAGCGACATAAACATCGTGCAATAAGCGGTGGTCTGGGCGGTACGACGTGTTTTAGAAGGGCCCGTTGGTGACTGATCCGCTGGCAGAATAGCCAGAAGCGGACGAAACTGCGAAACAGAGCCCAGAACGAGTCTTTTGCTTAACCTTGTTGGGGCTCGTGTGGGACGGGGCGAACCGTGGGCAGCAATTTGCTCGGATTTTCCTCTCTGCATGCACACAGTGTCCCCAGAGGGCGATGATCGATGGAGCAGAAGCAAATCCGAGACCCTCCCAACTGCCCGATGGGTGGAAGCCGGATGGACAAAGCGTGCAGCTCAGCCGCCCGCGCGAGCGACGACATCGCGAAGATCCTTTGGTGGTTTTGCAGCTCGCAGGGGCGGCGGCTTGGGGGGAAAAAAATTCCCCGAGGGGACTAGGTTTCACATGGGGGCGTGCTGTGGGAATTACATATCCCACCAAAGGGAAAATTCGGGCCACGGAAGAGGCAGTCCTGGGGTAAATTGAGTGCGAGCAAGCTGTCCTGACGGCGGGGAACCAGCCCGGGCACGATGAATTGCGGCAGGTGGTTGGCCCCGGGGATCTTTCGGCTGCCAGTCAACCTCACCACGTTGCAAGCACCCGCGCGGGCTGGGAGGTGCCGCAGAATGTTGTTTCCGGTTGAGGGACAATCTCCCCGGGCGTCCCAATGGGGAAAACATATCAGTTGCAACTGGCTGCTTGTCTAGGTGGCCGCGGTATTAGAGTGTCGGAGTTGAAAGCGAGGTGGGCCCCCCTTCCCAAGCGTAGACATTGAAATGGACTCGCTGGTACGAGAGATTGCGCGCGAAGCTTGTGATACAGAACATGGATGACGTAGCAGCATTGCACAAGTCGGGGCTGCAGCGTCGAATTAGGGTTTGGGTAATATAATGGCCAGCATGGATCTCGAACAGCCTCAAGAATGCCTTGCCAAGCACCGGTCGATCCGTATCCCAGGAATACCAGGGGGATCAGCGAGGACAGGGCTGATACTGAGCCACGCGCCCAGCGGAATTGTCACAGGGTCCTGAGGCGAAACCGACGGTGACATGGGAGAAAGGTTGTTTTTGGATCCTTCCCTCGGCTCCTTGTCGATTATACGGAGTACGGATCCAGCTTGCTTTTCCCGCGCTGAGTTTGCAAAAAACGCAATCTGACAACGGCTCCTCGTCCTATAGATGACAGCACCCAAATCTATGTAACCCCCCCACGGCGCTTGGGCAAACTAGTAGCGCATTTTTCTCAGTAGCCGCATGTGGTTTTTTTCTTCTTCTTCCTTCTGCTGAGTAAGTATTCGTAAACTGGTTGATTGCGAAGTGGGTTGAGGCAGGGTTTGCAGGCATCAGATAAGGAGACGTGGCTCGAGTCAACGGCCGAGTCAAGAAAAGTAGCAAGCGGCGCCATCGTCTTGGCAGAGTCCGTTCGCTTTCGCTTTCCTCGCTTTCCTTCCGCTTAGGCATCGTCAACCATGATCCCTCGCTCGAATCTCTTTTTGTCTCCCTTTGCTTTCAGTCTGCAGCTAAAGATGAACTGCAACAGCTTATTGATTCTTGGCTCTGGCCTTAGCGGCTTGGCAGAGAGCGAGCCGGCCCCACCCGGCGCCGAACAGGGCCTAGCATGGGCAGCACCGCGGATCGCACCCTGTTTGGCAAGTGGACAGGATGCTGTCACCTTTTTCGCCTGCTGGTGAGAGACAAGGCCAAGTGCTCGTAAAGGAAAGACAGACAAGACAGCAAAAAGTGGAATGGAGGGGCAGAAAGTTTCCGCAGCTGGAAGGTTTTGTAACGGGAAAGGCTATGTGGTTGAATGGGTTGACAGAGGCGCTTTAGCCTTTCGATGATCGGGGGACGAGCTTGTCGATAAGCCTGTCTGCCTGCCATGCCATCTGGCGGCCGTGTCTTCCCCGTGGGTTTGGCTTTCATGTGCACATGGCATCCGTTTGAAGGATGGGCCGGACGGCATCTGGCATGGATGGCACCACCGTCCTGAAGGACGACGGCAGACGAGGAGAGACGTGCGGGAGACGGAGCTGTCCAGGTCCATGATCCGTGGACCCTCCGAGCTCTTCCTCTGCCCCGTCCAGGCATGTACCCGGCTCCCCACGCGCGGCCACCCCCCCTCCTCCTCCTTCTGCTCCTCTTCCTCCTCGTCTACAGCGACCTTTTGACGTTGATGTTTCGCCCACTCACCACTCCCACGAGGCGGACTGCTCCCTGTCGCACGCTACCGATCCCGTGCCTTTGCGAATGGGGTCGTGACAGGGCGCCAAGGTGCCGATGGAGGTCAGTGCTTTTCGCCCCTCCCCTCCCTCGTCCTCGTGGCTCAAAGTGTCGTGGTCGAGCGTTTTATTTCGTTTGGCCGCTAGCTCGTGGTGCACATGCCATGCAGAGGTGGGCTAACAGGTTAGCCATGACGCTTGCTGCTTTTTCTCGGCCTTTTTCTGTATGGACTGCCTGGGACCCCCGGCTGCTGTCATTTGGGTTTGGGGCCCTTCTGTTCCTGGTTCCGGTTCCCCATGGGCAGGGCCCGGGACGGGCTGTGCTGCGAGCGCACCGTGTCCATGGGCCAATTCTGCCAAGTAAAACGACCCGGGTCTGGGCTGGCTTGGCCTTTTGCTGGGCGGGGACTGAGGCTTGCTCTAGATGTTGAATTGAATCCTGGCCTGTCGTAATCCGTGTGTCTCGACTCCGCATTGTCGCCATCGACTTCTTGGCCTTGGCATGGGATTTGATCTTCCACCTGCTTGTGCCTGTGTCTGACACAGATACAGGGCGAGCACCTCTCAACTTTCTCGCTATTTTCCCACCACCCCACCTCCCGATTCTTCTTGGGGGTGAAGCCCAGACTCACTGCCGTATCTCGTGTCTAAAAGTCCGGGCTTCTACACGCCGCCAGATAAATCTGCTGCTCTCCTTCCTGCACCTCCCCGTGAATGCTTCTCCATGGTCGAAAATTTTTAGGTCATCTTGCCTCTTCTTTTCTTTTTTTAAGCCTCATCCACGGGTCCATCCTTTAAACCCCCCGCCCGTCTCTCCCGCTATCCCTCTTTCCCACATCCGCCATCCTCTTCTCGTCTAAGAGGAAAATATCCGAAGCCCAAAACCTCACACCCACCCACCCGCCTCCACCACTCATTTTCCTCCAGTGCTGCAAGGTTGCAGCAGTAAAAGGCACAGACGCAGGGCGAGCTTGATTGATTCCGTGGCGCAGCCAACGTGCAGATTGCAGAAGCTCAGGGTCTAGCTAGCAGAAACCTACGGGCTTGATTGGAAGAGGTGAGTGGTTCTTTGTTGAGACGTTCGTGCCCCCGCGGCAAAGTCGATCGATCCCATCACCATCCCCATCACATCACATAACCATGCCCACGCCAATTGCGCCGGGCTCGCAACAAGACCACATTCCACACCGGCCGTCTCTTCACCGATTGGTACCGTGTACATAGCTGTACATGGATTTCATCGCCTTACACTGCCCCTCTCGCCCTTTGGGGATACATTACCACACCCACATCCTCCCCTTTCCCACCGGGTGCTGCGGTGCCCCCCGTACCCATGCCGCCTGCATCCTTGATGCCCATGACCCATTGCTTCACTCCAAGAGATCCTTACAGGTAATGAATCACCTTCACTTTCATTCCCCACTCCCCGTTCTGCCGCGTGCCGCATATCATCTGCCGCTTGCCGTCTGCCGCCTCCCCTCCCTCTGCATTTGCATCTGCATTGGCATTGGCAAAGTAGCAGAGTGCATGCCGTGCGGTGCATTTTGCCTCAGTCTTCCGCACTCTATTCCTCCCCCCTCTGCCTTATCCGGGACCCGTTGAATCTTGAGCTCCCCGATACACTTTAGTTTAAATTCTTTAGTCCGCAGGCAACCAGCCATTTCAACCCCGTCATTGCGAACCCAAAGTACCCGCCAGGAAGAGGGAAGAGGGAAAAAAAATGAAAGAGAGAAATAAGCCCATCCCTCTCTGGCAAAAGACCCGTACCCGCCTACATATGGGCAAATATTCCCCGTCAACCCGGCTTACAAGGCTGATCCCTGGCCTCGTCCCCCCCGTCCCTGTCTCCCTCTCGCCTGTCTGGCACCTTTTCACCTTTTTCGTTTGTGCGGCCCATCTGGGAAGCAGGGGCCGTTTCAACGACCAAGCCCACTGCGCACCCACTTGTGGGATTTGGACACACTATCATTCCCCCCAGGCGCACTCGCTATCCCCACGAGATCCGGGCATCCACACCACAGTAAACGTTGCATCGCCCAGATCCTTCTGTCAGTCTACGGCCTCGCTCCCCTAAAACCCACACATCAGGCCACTCAGAGGCCCTGCTGGCATGCCCGAAACGCAAACTACCCGTATCGCGCACCGGCTAGTGGCAGTCCCGCTGTTTCCGTCACCACACAGACATTGCTTGATTGCCTTGTCGACGCCTGTCCATGTCATGTTGTGAAGCCGTTGGCATTAGCGACGCCTGCCTGCACACATACGGCCTTACATGTCTCTCAGTGGAGAAATTTCATTACTCGCGTCCCCAGCTTGACAGCTTTCATTTCCCATGCACCTCGTTCTTTTATGCCCCGCGTATTTGGCTCGACCTGTACAAGACCCGTTGTTCACCATTAACTTAAGACTTCTGCAGCTGCCATCGCTCATCACCCACCACCACCACCACCCACCCCGGATCGATTAGTGCTCCACGGCACTACTGTCGGGTCCTTGTGCATCCGTTCTTCAAACACCCGGGTGCTATAACCGGCGCTACCACAGGTCCCCTCAGCACGCCTCGCGCTTCGCCTTAGCCGCTGTACCGGTCGTCTACATTGCCGTCCAGTCCATCACACGCGGCATCTACAAGTCACCTCCTCGCACCCAGGAAGACCAGGGGAGGAGGAAAAAGCCCCCCCCACCATCACCTACCCAAATCGTAACGCCAGCAAAAGTGCCTCCAAACAAGGGCGCTGCTCCCCCAGCTTTCGGAGACTTAGTTGTTGATTGACTGCCGCCCATTCAATCCCTTCGAACGGAGTTCGGGGGCCTGCCAGCTCCTGCGGCCCGCGCCCACTTCTGCGCATATTCATCCTGCTCGTTTCCTTCATTCTCGTCTTCGTTTATTCATTCATTCCTTCATCCTCCTTTCTTGCTCAATCACTGGTGGGTCTCTCACAGTTCGTCCGCTCAAAGCCCCGACTTTTGTTTCACCTCCTGTCCTTCTCTCGCCGTTGACTAATCGCCACCTATCGCAGCCCATTAGCAGCCTTTGCTACCCCCCGTCAGTCGCCCACCATCCGCCACCCGCGTGTGGGCTCATCAGTTTTAGGCTACCTAATTATTCCCGTCCTATCTTCCCACTGCGCCTCGTCTCCTAGTTCTAGGCTCTGAGACCTTGGCACCAAGAAATCCACTCGCCCCCCCCCCCCCATGGTCCCCGTTCCACACGCCAAGTTGCCGACTCTGCACCCCCATCTTGCCATCCAACCTCGCCGGCAATCGTTGTACCTTGCTTTAAACCCACCCTATCCCACGTCTCTGCAGCTGGCCATTTCTTGTCTGCCTCTACACTGCAACTCGCCAACGCTCCCCGGCAGACAACGGCACAAGGACCGTCAGCACGCTATACAGCTGTAAGACCAAGTACAAGTACCAACGCACATCGCTTTATCTTATCTTGGGGGCCGTTTCCGATTTCCTCTTTCATCCTCGCCAACCCATCCGCCACACATACTATTGGTCATCGCCGCAGCACATCACAACCCGAACAAGACGGCATTCCCCCGCTACGAGCTGCCTGCTGCGCCAAACTGTAACCCTCCCCATCTCCCCAGCCGAATGCAAATGGTATCACTCTGCGCCTCACCCGCCGGGATTCTCTAACACTCGCTTGCTATGCCTGCGGTTGATTTTTCGCTACCTTGAGGAAACCGAGCATCCGTCGCAACCTCGGACGCCCACCCCGCGATTCCTGGACCTGGTCTCTGCCACCACGTCCGACCAGGGTTCGTCTGACGCTGCCCCGTCGACCAAGAAGAGCCCCCCGTCGGTTCTGCCCCGGCTCACATCCATCCCAACTGACCGAACCAACCGATTTTTTTTCGGCTGCGACGCATCTTTGTTGCTTTTTCTTATTGCTCCATCTCTGCGGCACAAGTGCCTGATTCTGCCGTGCTCCCGTTGCCTCACATTGCCATTGCCAGTTAAGCGCCGCCTTGCCGCCCGCCCCTTGCTTCCGTGGCGGGCCGAGAGAAGTCAATTCCTTCCAGCCCGCCATGCCGCATATGCGCGAGGTCAAGACGTGCGACCGCTGTCGCCACTTCAAGCGACGCTGCGATCTCATCAAGCCCTCCTGCTCTCGTTGTCTGCAGGCCGGCGTGCGCTGCAGCTTCGACGTTGCTGCTGCCACAGCCGCAGCAAACGCCGCCGCTTCTTCGTCCGCCGTCATCGGCTCCTCAACCATCACAGTTCCCATCACCACTCCCGTCTCCGCCAACAGCTCTGCGCGCAACTCCATTTCGATCGCTGGCACCAGCTCAAATGCAGCATCATCACCTCTCCAGGACGACATGATCACCAGCCTATCCAACGGCGGCCTTATCTCGCCAACCACATCTACCGAAAGCCCAGAACCCATGAACATGCTGCCCCTGCCGGCGGAGCCCAGAGCCTCTATTGATGCTGTCGCAAACTCTAACCCGCCAGCCTCGAGCCAGCGCATCGTCCGTAAGCGCAAGCGCAATTGCTTGAGCTGTCTCAGGTGCCACAGGCTCAAAGTCAAGTGCGACAAGGAACTGCCCTGCGGTCGCTGCAAATCCAGCGGCAATGGAAGAGAGTGCTACTACAGCTACAACAAGGGACCCAACGGCGGCAAGTTTCCATGCCCGACAGCGCCCTTCACATCAAACGACGACTCGAAATCAGCCGTTGCCACTTGGCAAGTCACGCACAAGGTTCGAGGCTCCAGTCATTGGAGGGACTTGATGGCCAAGGTAATTAATTTCCCTTTGCTAAATCCGCCGCTGCTTACGCACGGAACCCACACCCTTGCTATGACCTTTAGCAACATCTTTTTTGTCGGTCCTAAAACAAAGTGACTTGAACCCAAGGGGCATTTGCGTCTTGGCTTATTCGTCATGTGCTAACTAGGCATTTTAGATCGGTGCATTAACTACCACCAATGATTCATCGCCTCTTACTGCGGCGCTCGAAGACGTGGCAACTAATGCCTGTCTCGCTAACTTTACGCTCCCTGGCAATTTCCCCTTTGGTACACCGGGGGCCACAAAGTACTTTGCGCGAGATGCTGTGACGCGATTAATAGAGGCCGAACGGGCAAACTGCCCAGCTTACATAACCCGCTATATCGAGCTTCTCGAATGTGTTAACCCCGTTCTCGAACTCGATCAGTTCCATAAAGAAGTTGAGGGGTACTGGCACGACCCCAATGGGGTGAGCCTCTGCTGGCTCTCCCAGTTTCTTATGGTGCTCGGATTGGGTTGTTATGCGTCCGTCGAGGAGCCTCACCAAGCGACCGAGTTAATGATGGCTGCTGAAGCTTGTCTAATGCAGACCCCCTTCATGTTTCGGCCGACACTTCTCGCACTCAAAAGCTTAACTCTGATGGTGGTGGCAAAGCAGATGTGCAATGCTACATGTTGGTCGGTCGATTCCTGTTGGTCGCTTTTGGGATTGTTGGTACGAGCCGCATTCATCTACGGATTGCCATTTGAAAAGTTGGACACAGATAACGAGGCGCTCAACCCCAAGGAGCGATATATTCGCCGGAAACTATGGCTGACGATTTTATACCTTGACATCAAGGTGTCCATGTGTACTGGCATGCCACCACTGACCAGACCAGACGAGCTAGGAAGTCTCAAGGCGATGCCTGAGTGGGGTGAGCTCGACAGTCTCCAGCTCGTACTGTATCAGTGCCTACCGACGGTCTTGACCATTCTTGGAAAGCTCAATTCGAAAAAGGACCCCATATTATATCCGGATGTTCTGCAGTACAACGCCCAGATCCGCGAGATGATGGCTCATGCGTCGCAGGTTTGCACCGACCAGCTGCAACGCATCACAGTGGACATTTTCTTACGGCGGTTCTTGATGGTTTTGCACAGGCCCTTTGCTTTGCATGCCGAAGGCGCCAACCTGTTCCCCGAGGCGTACTGGGGATCTCTCGAATGTTCACTAGCACTGCTGCTTCACTACCGAGAGATATGGGGAGCTGATCCTTCACAGCGATTGGACCTTGTAGGCCGCGCGTTTGTGCTGGACTTTTTCTCAGCAGCACTGACGGCCAGCCTCCACGTTCTGAGCAAAGAAGCGCCTTTGGCGAGCACACCGACTATGACTTGCGCAATCCCGCCTCGACAAATTATCCTTGAAACTCTGCGCAGCTGTGTAGATATATGGGGAGGCGAGCGAGAAAAGAGTGTATGCTGGAGAACAGGATACAATCTGCTCATTGCAATTCTGGAGATGCTTCCCGCGACCGACGGATCCTTGTCACAGCAGATGCCACTCGAGGCGTCGTTTCAGAGCGTGGCCTGAAGGAATTTCATCAAACACTTTTTGACCCTTTCAGTCGGTTATTTGGCGGCTCCTGGTATTAGACAGCGAGGGATGAAACATCTCGACGGTGTGTGCATGACGTTACGAGGCGTTTTGGAAAGCAAATATGATTGCTTTGGTATGATAATATTTTTGGTGACATAATGATATATTGGATGGGTTTGGTACGGACCATGTTAATGTCCACAACCCGTGGTTTATATGTGTTGATAGTAACCATCACGAGGAAGTCACTAGGTGACATATGGTGATGGAGGCGGTTGTGTACAAGTTGATTCTATTTTGAGAATCCAGAGCTGGGTAGATGAAAGTAATGACAAGGATAACTCGCGCCACTCAAATGTGCTTTTATGCCATTGGATAATTGACCGCACTTTTTGTTCATTCATCAAAGCCCCTCGTTGCATAGGGACTCGCCGTGCATTACTGACCATGGCCTAAGTTTCAACTTGTCAACTCAAGGCACACACAAGGTATTCGTCATCCCGGCGTGTTATTTGCTTCCGACTCGGTAACGATGCAATCAGGCCATAAACATGGCCATGGCAAAATCGATCGGACATTGCAGATACGGAGTAAACTAACAGGGTCCATGTAGGGGTTCGACCAGTTTCAGGAATATTCGATTTCGGAGTTGTCATAAACATGAGACCCGGATCAGCCCCTACTTGGCGATATCCCAGTGTTACATGTGGGGCATGGTCAGATCTCAGAAACGAGACAGAAGGCTTGCATCTACAACCGACTTGCCTGGAAGCCGAGGTGCATTGCAGACCGCGGATCATGCTACGTTCGCGGCGGCTAGTCCCCCACGATGATCTACCGCGAGAAGCTGTAGCGGGCCAGAGGGAAATCGCAACGACATGGCATGCCGGCAATACGGCGATGAATCAGCAACACATTTGTTGAGACATGTCATATTCATCCAACGGAATGAGCCCGAGCTAGGAACCAATAGCAGAGGCAGGTTCAGGAAAACGTGCGGCCGTTTGCACTGCAAGGACATAGTAAGCGTGCTGACGCCATTGGAGGGATAATCTCGGCATGCTGCTCCCATTGGCATCGTTTGATCTGTGACTCTGTGGGTGACATTTATGCACCACGGCGAGCTCTACCTCAGTCGGGACCTTGGGCTAGATGAATTATTGGCGAGCAAGGGCCCGACGGGTTCCCCAGTTTACCCCAGGTAAGAGAGCTATCACCACCAAGACGAGGGAGGGTGGGATGCCCGAAACCGCCATGCATCGGGTTGCTTTCCAGCATGGAGAGCGGCAAGTCAGATGTACCTGGCATATGATCTTTGCTCGTATTGAAATCGACGAAATCGACGATTGCCAAGCTGGAAAATAGCCAATTCGCACTCACACTCACACTTGCCTTTGTGGGCAGCCAACGGTGCCACCCACCGCCGCAGCCGCAGCCGAGACGACGGGCACCAAAGTCAATCCCACACATCGTCGGGCTTTAATGGTAGTTTCAGTCACCAGGATGAGATGGTTCATAGAAGAAGAAGAAAGAAGAATCAGGGGATGGCCTCCTTTTTTTTTTCTCTGTTAGTCTTTGCTACACGTCGACGAATGTCCGCCGGCGGCCAGCTGCGTGTGGCATGTGATGACACCACCAGAGGCTCTGGGGGCCGTCATGGGTTACACTCACGACGTCATGCATCTGGTTTGCTACTACGTCGTCATCATGAAGGTAATTGATCTTAGTTGCAACTTTTTTTTTCTTTCTTTTTTTTAGTATTCTCGTCACAACTGCGACAAGTTTGTTGCTCGCACGAGGCTGGTACCTCTGCCACAGCACCTCCACGTGAGCACGGCTCACCCATGGGGAGGTTATAGCGTGACAATAATGCGTGAGATGCTGGACCCTGGGTACCCCAACTGTCAACTAAAGTGAAATGCGCCATGGAATCAGGGACCTCCGCCTCTGGTTTCGAAAGTATGAAGATGTGGCTGGTCTTCCATGGTCCGGCCGGCCTCAAAAAAAAGCGCAGAATAAGCCTAATTGCAGAGTAACATGGGCCGCCGGGCGCTGTTGGGCGCTGGCGCTGCACTATACGTTGCCGCGACACGCACTGTAGAGTGGTCCTTGGGGCGGCAACCCCGCTCGCTCCCTCTGTCGTCCAGTTTTCCGCATCTAACGGCTGGGAGTGCGTCATATGTACGGCTTTGATTTGCTCCCTTGGCCGCACCCCAGCCCCGCACCCACCACCTCTCTGCTGCTCTGCTCTGCTGTACTTGCATGCGCACACATCTTGCCAGTACATGCCTCAGCTCAGCCGTCACTGCCAGCGTCACGAGCCTGGACCATATGTTTGACTCGAAGCCGCTTCTTGATCCATCGACCTGATCTGTTCTGACCACGCCGCCTCTCTCACCACCAGCTGCTGCTAATGAGTCCTCGTGGAGTTTGAGACATTCGGACTAAGCGAGCTCACGCACACGACATCCCACCACCACCACCACCTCTCACTTTTCTACGCCCGATAAACACACGATATCCTCCTTTTTCCCTGATCAAATCTCCCATCATGGCGTCCACTCTGGATTCCGTCCCCGCGCATTCGCCTCCCGGCCCCAACGCCCAGAGGCCCAGAGGTGAGCTCCCCTCCCCCTCCCCCCGCCAAGTATAACGAAATTTGTATGTGGCGCCATGTACTGATCCCCCCTCAGGCATTCTCAAGAACTCGTTCCAAAAGTCGCCTCCTACCTCTCCCTCGCAGGCTCGCTCCATGTCCGACAAGGAAATCACCATTGCCAACACACAGATCAACGCCGGCCACCGTCGCTCTTCATCGGGCGCCCGCCCCGCGGGCTCCCGTCGACAGTCCGCTCACTCGGCTGAACAGCTCGAGGCTGACCTCTCGCAGCGCCTCAAGTGGGACGAGGCCAACCTCTACCTGACCGAGCAGGAGCGCACATCTACTATGAAGATTACGGAACCAAAGACTCCCTATGCCAAACACTACGACCCCGCAGAGGACCCCTCTGATGACGAGGAGGCGGCTGCTCTGGAAGCTTCTGGTTTTAACCGTCAAAATCAACGTCCTGGTCGTGAAGATGACATTCCGGGCCTGTCTCTGGGCGAACCGGAGGAGGCGGTCCCGGAAGCGGAACCGGCGAGCGCGCCGTCGCCAGCTCGCAGCGAAAAGAGCGTCCACGTCGACGACGAGAGCAGCCTCGGCCACAGCGCCGACGAGGAAACGGCGGGCATGTCGCCAGAGGAGCGCGAAAAGCACCGCAAGTTTGAACAGCTCCGCAAAAAGCACTACGAAATGAGGAATGTCGCCGACCTGCTGGGTCACCCAGAGGACAATATGGATGACGACGACGACGACGATGACACTGGCGTGCCGCCGCTTCCTCGAGTGCCCAACGGAGCTGCTGCTTAAGCTGGAAATTAGGACATGATAATACGGCTTTGATTATGGAGGGGACTTTGCATAGGTTAGCTGTGGGTTTTCTTTGTGCGTGCTTTTTTTATCATCTCTTTTGTGTGGAGGGACGTCTCTTCACCTGGAGTTTTACGGATACCACATGGGGCGTTGGTACAGAGGCAATGATGGTGAGATGGTGGCACAAGGGTGCTTCCGCTCTTGGCAGCCATTTTCCCTAGCCGGTTCGAGATGGTATGAACTATTCTGGGCTTTGGTCTCGTTAGATTGTATTCAGCAGGAGTATATTTGTTTCGCTTAGAATTCATCTTGTATCCATGCCCTTTTCACGTTTACATGGCGTGGTGCAGACCAGACCTTCACTCCAAATCATTGACATCATCATGTTTTCCATTCCCTCTTTTCGTCGCACCACTGTGGTTCGTCGAAGTGGTTTTAAAACCTGGCTAATCCATCCCCATCATTACAACAAGCCCTTTCTAGCCAGCTCAACCTTGCGCGCGGCCTCGCCCTCGCGGAATCCGCCACGGGACACGCAGATGCGCTGACCCTCAGCCAACTCGAACTTCTCTTGTTGCGCATCCCATGCGCAAGGGCAGTGGTGAGGAAAGTGGACGCAGGCGAGGGTATCGGGGCAGAGGAACTTGTCGCAGGAAGCTGGAAGCCACAAGGGCATGAAGTCAGCAAAGGTCGCTCTTGTTCACCCCACCAAGGTGGCGGTTCCAAAGTAACGAAGGAAAGAAAAAAATGGGACGAAGGATGAAAGTCGAGGATGAAAACTCACCATGATCGTAGTAATGGCGGTAGTGGGATGCATCGCTCGGGTTGTTCTGGTGCTGCTGTTGCTGCTGCTCGTGTCCGCGCTGCTGCTGCTGCTGGCCGCCGAACATCTGGTCAAAGAAGCCACCAAACTGGGCATTGACTAGAGTCAGAAGCGAGAGGAGGGCGATAAGGTAGCGCATCGTGGCGATTGTGTGCGCAAGGGCTGCGAGGTCCGGTCCGAAAGCGAATATCCACGAGGAGGCCTTGCTCAATGCCCGAAAAGTGATGTCGTTTGTCTGCTTCTCGGACAATGCGATTGATTGACTGTCTAAACGTCGCTGCATTGCTGTCCACATGCGTGGATCCATTGAACTGGTTATCGATAAGCAAGGGATGTGATGTGGTGGATGACTAAGCGCAAAAACTCCATCCGAGAATTGCTCCCGCAGCCAAGCCGTATTTGCAGCTCCAAAGGTCAACCTCAGACCACCACCGACCGACGAACAAGCCGGCCATGCGGTTCCTCCTCACGCAGCGGCCCATTTTGGCGGCTGTGTCCGGCATTGCCCGGCCGGCCTTTGCGCCCATTGCCCCCCGCGGCGCTCAATTGGCAAATGCCCTCGTGCAGGGTCGACGACATGCCTCAGTCAAGACGCAGGGTGCCTACCGAAAGAAGAGCAAGAGAGGAATTCCCAAGAAGCTGGGTGCCAAGCGAACAGGAGGTGCGTAGAATTGGTTTTTTGGGGAAGCAAGAAAAAGGACTGGGAAGGAGAGGGGATTCAAATCGGAATTGAGGCATTGAGCTGACTTGCGGTTAAAGACCAATTCGTCATTCCCGGCAACATAATTTACAAGCAGCGTGGCACACACTGGTGGCCCGGCGAGAACTGCATCATGGGCCGTGACCACACGATTCACTCCATGGCAACTGGTTACGTCAAGTACTACCGCGACCCGGCCCGACACCCTGACCGCAAGTACATTGGTGTCGTCTTCGACAAGAGCGACGTTCTGCCCTACCCTGCCCACGCCGAGCGCAAGCGCCGCCTCAACAAGACGGTATTCAACATCAAGCCGGCGGCCGAGAAGCCCGAAATTTCGCCCTCAGGCATTCCTTTCCAGGTCACGCGAGTTGAGGCCGGCGAGCCTGACAGAATCCTGAAGCTACGCAAGGACTACAGTTACCGCGAAGACAACTGGCGCATTGGTCGACTCGTAAAAACCACCGGCCTCAAGACGAGGGCCTTCCGAACACGCAAGCAGTGGTTCCGACACCGAAGATGGAGACGGGAGCGTGAGCTCGAGGGTCAGCGCAAGGCGGACGCTAAGCGAGAGGAGATGGGCGGCACGGCCAAGATGGCCAAGCCCGTCAGCAAGAAGGCGGCCAAGAAGGCTGCCAAGAAGAAGAAGAGGTAAAGCAGCAAAGACGTTGACGAAAACGGTTCCCACCGATTGTGATGTCCGGAGGGGTGCCGAATTTTATGATTGAAGCCGGGCAAAATGCTGTCGGGCATGTAGGAACATGTGTAGCCATTGTACAATAGCCCAAAAGAACACAATTCTAGAAATATTGTATTTACATGAGACCACCCAATATTCGTGAATTAAGGCTGCCATTTGTCCTTGCGTATTTCATTAGTGAAAGGACCGTTATTTCTTAGGTGGTGTGGTCTAATGAGGCGGGCGGCCCAAGTCTCCCCCACCTAATTTTTTGGGTAAGGATACCTCCCGCTTCGGTACCCTCATAATTGGTTGGCTGGTCGCGTCGGCGCGTCTCTCATCCGTAGCTACGACTGCATTTCACAGCATTTTCCCCTCAGAGCTATCAAACAACAAGGGCGGCGCCTTCCTTGTGAGCATTTCGGCGCCCCTCAGTTATACACATATGCATCTCTTTTTCATTTGTCGGGTTTGTTTTCTTTGCCATATATCCAGGCGGCGTGACGGGTGATTTTTCTCTTCTGCGCCAACGCGCCCAACGCACTGAAGTCAGGGCGCTCACTCACCTCTGCCGCCACTGACGCTGAGAGTTTCTCGGGAGTCGCTTGAAATGGTCTTGGCAGGCGGGTTCTTGGAAATCTTGGGCGTACTTCGAATATCCCATGCGCAGGTAGTGGCGGTTGCAATACCAGCGTAAGAGGCGTGTTAGTTTTGTGCCCCAGCGAGTTTGGACTGGTCGCGCCTTGTCATCACGATGCCGACTCAAAACGGGGAGAGCCCCGAACCTGTGCGTATCGTGAGCGACCTCGAGTCGTTTTCTGATATGCCGAGCATGGCGGGGTCCAATTATGGCTTGAATTCGTTCTCCAAAGTATATGCCATGTCGTTGAAGTGGGATCAAGGGAATGTCAGAGGGGGAGGGCTTGTCAGTACACGCTTGCCGCGGGCTCAGGCGCAAATGAAAATTCCCGACGAAGAGGAGGAGGAGGAGGAGGAGGAGGAAGAGTCAGGAATCATTCGGCCTCAATCAGGAGGGCTTGTAACTGCAGAAGGTAAGCTGAGCTAGTCCCATGCACAGCAGCCGGCAGCTGTTTGTTGCGTCTTTGCCCTCTAACAGACTTGTTTGCCAGACATTATGAGATTCAGAGAGCAAGCCAAACAAAAGGCTGAGGCTGCCAAAAGAGCCAGGGAGGAAGATTCTCCTTTTTCGTCTTCTTCCTCTCAGCCACCCCCAAGCAAAAGGCGACAGACCACCCACTCTGCGTTCGCCAAGACCCCAACTCCTGGTTCTTCTGGCTCGACTCCTCAAGATCTAGACCACCTTCGCGCTGCAGCTCACCGGGCTACGGACTCGGAGTTGGAGCGGCGGATAAACGAGTTAACAGAGAGCATCCTACAGGATAGCGCCCGAGAGCCCAAAGGCAAGGGCAAGGGCAAGGAAACCATGGTGAGGGAGAGCTCGCCATCTTCCGAAGCGGCGACGGAGGACTCGCCAGGCGTCGACCTTGGTGTTTTCGACCTAGGCATGAGCCGTTTCAATTCCAAGGATCCCTACTTGACCGATGGCCCGAACAAAGGCGACAAAGTGGTCGCCATTACGATGGCCGAAGCGAACAGGCCATATGCTACGTATGAAGGTATGAAGTCCCTCCTTTGTGTGCACGCGGATCAGCTGCGCAGCCTACTTTTCTAGTTGTTCCAAATATTAATGGCTTCTAGATGACATGGGTACCAGAATCTCAAGCCGAGGTGCCCTCATTCCCGCCAACTACAAACTGCACGATCACCATTCTCGCCCATTCATCTGTCCAGTGCGAGAATGCCGTCGTATTTTTGCAAACCTTCAAAGCCTTGGAGGGCACTTTGGAGCTGGCCACTGCGCCTCGGTTTTCAACGACAACGGCGATGGAACTCTCACCAAAGTAGGCAACTACGCCAACGTCGGCCCAGGCGGTTCTCCCGGGTTAGTCGTTTCGCGGGATCCTCTCCCCCCAGATGCACCACCTCCAAAAATACCAAGTTTGTCCTACACTGAGGTGTTGAAGCGGGGGCAGAACCATAGCGGCGAAAGGCGGCCCAGGCCCAGGTGGGTGATAGGCTCGAGCGCTATCTCCTCCCCAGCACCAGTAGAGACTCCTGTGCCTATTCCCACACCTTACGCGCTCTCCCCGTCAGCTCCGCTCTCTTCAGGCTCGGATATCAAAACCTACCTCCACAGCTTCCTGATTCCCAATCAAAGAACGTACAAGAGAATGGACGTACGGCACATGCTGACATTGGAGCGAAAACGCAATCTTCCTCAATCCTGGATTCTAACCCACCGGGGAGGCGATCTTGATGCGACTCACTATGCATGTGCTCTCGCATACTTGACTGGTGAAGAGGAAACTGGTGAAAAAAAGTGCCAGGCGAGCGAGCGAGAGGGCCGCGGGCCATCAGCGCGGCTTGCGGATCATTGCATCAGGCTGCCACAATCCATGCCAAAGTCGGCCCAGAGGTTGTTTTGCTCACTTCCCTCGTGTGTGGGATGCAAATACTGGAGCCACTCACAGCGGCAAGACTTGAAGTGTGACTGGCAGGGAGTTTTCGCGTTGAGCAGCAATTCAATTGTCCAGGGCTATATGGCTAAAGCACAAGGGGGACCACCTCCAGCTCATCTAGTTATAGCAGTATCATCATCGTCGGAATCAGACTCAAACTCGGGTTTAGGTCAAGGGCCGGATGCCGGACCCAGTCTTGAGACAGACCCGATACCAAATTTTGACTCCGAACCCGAGGGAGACCTCGCATTCGACTCTGAGCCAGAGCCGGAGCCGGAGCTAGAACATGAGCTTGAACCTGAGCTTGAACCTGAGCTTGAACCCGAGCTTGAACCCGAATCTGAGCCCAAACCCGAAGTTGAGTCCGAACCAGCTCCAATGACGGAGGATGATGAAGACTCTATGATTGGCGCGCGACGAACCAAAAGAAAGGTAACGGCGCCGGCCTCGTATTCCTTGGCTAGGGCGAGAAGGGATCCTATACCAAAAGCTCCATCCACAGAGCGGGCAAGTGAGGACGCCCCGTCAAAGGTCCCGCTAAAGGCTCCATTAGAGGCCCCATCAGATATCCCATTGGAGATGGAGGATTGGGAAGTGGCACCCGGGAGGATGACGGATGCATCCGCGCAGAGTAAGTCTACCATCACTAGCGTCAACATGCGAAAGAGGAGCTTGGGACCCGTGATCTAACTTGGACCTCAGATATTGCCTATTCCAATTCATACTTGACGAGCGGTCAGCCAGTTACGGTATCGGAGGACATCAGCTTCAACGTTGTAGTCATCAAACCCGGGTCATCGAATCATTGGGACATTGAGAAGAGTAAGTTGCGAACAATTTCGGTAGCCGCCGGCAAGGTCAAGATTACGATGGACGATAAGACGTTCAATCTTGGGCCCAACGGCATGTTCGTTGTATCACCCGGTCAATCTTGCAAGCTGGAAAATCGGGTGTACGTCGACTCAGTCTTGCACTGCACAACAATATCCAACTTTTAATCGAAGCGACATATTTTTTTTTGACGGGTTAGGGCGTGTGCCCCGGGAAGGGAAAACAAGGGAACAATGTGTAGGAACGCAAGGCGGAGTTTTTAAGTGCGCCAAAAAGGAATATCATGGTGCTTGGATCTGTGGTTTATTAGCAGTATGTACAATACATTTAGATGGGCGGATTATTCACAGCTGGGAACACATTTCTACCCGGACTGGTCAAGTACAATAGCGATGACAAAATTAGCCAAGACATGGTTTGCTGAAACATGTAAATTTTGAGGTACCCGGCACAAGCGCACTGGTGATTTAGGCAACCTTGGCTCAACTCCGTCATAGCAAGGAGGTTGTGTGCCATGTGCCATAGTCACGACGCGGCCATGGCCCGTACTAGCGGGTGTGGCGGGCGTAGTGGTGTAGGGTGGGCGGCCCCCAATCCCGGCGAAGGAGCTATAGCTAGGGCGTGGTGAGGTGTTGGTAGCTTGGGGAGGTGCTGCGGGTGGAGGCTGAGGTCACGGGCAAGCTGGAGGGTTTCTGCACGTTTTATTTTCAGCTGCCCTCCCCGGGCGCTGATCTTGCGAAGCCTGGTGGTGGTGGGTTGGGTGACTGGTTCAGGTGTGGGGGATGGGTTGTCATGTGTGTAAAGAGGGTGGTAGAGGAGCACCGAGCGGCAACGTGTGATGAAAAAAGCAGACGGCCAGGACACCGGATGGACGGAGCTGCCGTTGTTTCCTAGTTGTTTTCCCCAGCTTATCTAGCTGTAGGTGAATATTGAATATTCTATTCATCTTGGTGCTGGGCGAGCTTCCGTCCCGCTGGCCTGCGTTTTACGAGTACATCCAGGACAGCTGAACAGACACATTCTGTGTGCATGATAGAAAAGTCTTTTGAAAACAGGCACGCTGGGAACCCAGCTGGTGAGATCTATGGACCTAGATAGAGAGTCCCAGCCGGAGACGCCGGCGAGCTTGGGGGCCGTCTTGGACGCCCCGGCTGGCGATGCGGACTCTATTCACGTCAACCCGGGAAGCCCGCCGAGTCCTCTGCCGCCGCTGAGCAACTATTCGACCAATAACAACATCCAGCCAGAGGAGAAGCAGCAGCAGCAGCAGCAGGTGAACCAAGATTCATCAACAGGCACAGAGACAGAGACGACAAAGGAAGGCAGCGGAGTGGAAGAAATGAATGAGAAGCAAGAGTCTGAACCAGCGACGCCTCACCCAGCACGCTTCATTCTTGACCCTGCTGGTGAGCTTACACATGATGAAACAACCGTCGACATCGTTACGGTTCCTTGCCCTGGCGGCCACCCGCTCAAGACATGGAGCCGAGACGGCCTGATGGGCCGGTACTTTGGCGCTCCCTCGATGCGCGATGCCGAGGGGCAGGCAGGCGATTCCAACTCCAGCGCTTCGGACCGCCCGACGCCGTCGTGGGTTCGCCAGGGAATCCGGAGGGAGGCGGACCGCGCGCGCATCGTGCTTTACGAGCACCCTCTCATGAACGACGAGACCACAACGCTGAGCTCCCTGGCGGATGCGCTGCTCGAGGAGCTGGAGACGCTGCGGATGAGGGAGGGTGCGACGGGGCGGCCGGTTCTGTTTGTGGGCCACAGCATCGGCGGGATAGTGGTGAAGATGGCACTGGTAAAGGCCAGTCGAAACCCAAGGTTTGAGGACATCTTGAGGCAGTGCTACGGAGTTGCGTTCTTTGGTAAGCTTTCCGTTGGCTATGGTTGTGTGATGTGTGAACTAAACAGTTTCGCCCAATGATAGGAACACCGCACCAGGGATCAAGCTACTTTGCCATGCCAAGTCTTGCACCAAGCATACAGACTCTTCTTCAGCTCTCGGCTCCTCTGCCAACATCTGTCACCAAGGATCTCCGAGTGGGCAACCGCCTACTCCTCCACCTGGACGACGACTTCAAGGCAATTGCTCCAGATATCCGAGTCTGGACTCTCTATGAGACCATCGACTCGCGCCTTTCGGGAGCGGGCTCTGGCGACGTCTACTTTACGGCGCCCCTGACGACAATCAAGTCGGCCATTCTAGGCATGCGCCAAGAAACAATTCTTCCACTACAGAGTGATCACGCCAATATTGCTTCATTTGGTCGACACAACATACACACCTTGCGGCTGTTTCTAAGCCAGCTCGCAACACTCATCGACCGCGCGGATGAGTATTCGCAGGAGGATGAGCACTGGACGTTGAATCTTGAACAGAGAGTGAGTATCGAAGTGCATGGATTCTTTGAGGACGCCGTGGGACCAGACAGCGCGGATGCGACTATTCGAGCGTGGTCCACTCGACTGCCTCTCAAGGAATTTCTGAGGAAAGGGCCCGAAGAGTGCTTGGCCGACAGGTTGAACGAAGTAGAAGGGGTTGAGGAGGGAAGGTTTCTCAGGAACAGAGGGAGAACAGGGCTTATACCCGACGGAGAAGCTGGCGCACAAGCACCCGAGGCTCTTCCGATCACTTTGAACAAGAATGCCTTGGGAATTGACCAGGAAGGGGCCGTACCCGTGTCTCCGCCAATGTCCCCTATACTCCGACCTGTCGATGCTGACCTGAAGCCGAGAACTGGATCAAGCCCGCAGGCGATTCCAGCGTTCCCCGTGGCGACTCCTCCAACCCGTCCGGCTTCGCTCACGCGATACTCAAGCCCTATGCGACGACCTTCTCCGATGATACCGGCTGCTTTCGAACAGGATCTTGTACTCGATCGACTCTCGCCACCTCCCAGAGGGCGAATGGGTCGCTCGCTCAGCCGATCCTTCAGCATGGGCAGCCACGTCTCGCAGTACGAGTACAAGGATTTCCCGCCCTTTTCGCAAAGGAGCCGCAGCACGATTGGCGCCGGCTTCAGCGACGACGATGACGACATTGATGCATCGCCGCGGCTCCCGGAGGCCGTGGTTTCCATTAGAAAGGCAGCCAAGGAAGCAGAAGGCAAGGTCAGCGAGACGGTGATTGTGGATGAAGCTGTCGGGGCGTTTGCGAAGCCCGAAGTGAATGCGCGCAAGTTTGTCTGGGTCCATCTCCCTTATAATAACCCTACATGGGTGACGGTAGGTCTTAGGAGGAGTTATATCTGTAAAGGAGAAAAGAGCTAACTATTTGGACAGAAAGTGTTTGAGGCGCTGCAGACGTCGTACCAGAGAAACTTTACGCAGCTGTTTAACCAGGACTTTTGGGCCACAAGACACACACGCGGACGACACACGCAGCACTATGCGTATTTTGCCAAACCCGGGTGCTACTTTTCGGCACCACGTCACTGTAAGTTTCCCTCAGGATTATCTGGTGAAATATAGGCTAAAAAAAATAAAGTCTCCCCGCGAGCTAGCTCGTCCAAGAACAAGTCTCTATCCCCAGTGCCTGATACTGGAACTTTTACTTGTCTATTTTTACCCTACCTACACTTTGATTCATACAAGAGACTCTTGAAGAGGCGCGAGATGATCAACAAGCGCATGAAATACGGACGATCCCGACCAGTCCCCGAAGACGTGGCCAAATGCGATTCTCTCGACGTTCAAGTCATCTGGGAGTTTCTGGATCACGATCCACCACTAAACTGCCGGCGCACCCTGGACCAATATGGGTATCCATCGCTTCGGGATACCAGGTCCCGAGACGACGACCAGATGCTGTACAAGCTTACCAAGGAGCGTGGACACCCCTTAGGCGACCAGGCTGGGTTTGACAGGAGCGGATCCATGAGCAGCTCTACGACTGGTGGTAGCAACAGCAGAAAGTCAAAAACGAGCAACGACGAGGATCAAAGCACAGTGGAGGAACCAGAAGACTACGTGCTGAACGGCAACGTGCTAATGGTGGATCAGCTGTGGTTGTGGGTGATTGACTCACGTAAGTTGCGGCCCCGTCCGGTTCCATCTTGACTTACAGAAACTCACCCAAAAACCAACCAGATACCCTGCTGTCGTTTTTCCCAAAGAGAGAAGGCGATGCCATCGAGGGGCCTCTTTACCAGCAGGCAGATCTCCGCGACAGCATTTTCCACGAGGTAAACGTCGACCTGACGCGGCAGTGCGAGAACGCTCTCGATCTCGCCGCTCTCGCTGCTCTTCATGCGGTGACGGTGCTGCTCGACCGGGCCTCCCACCCAGATCTGGAAGTGTTTCGAATTTTCGAAGAGGCCATTAGTGTTTTGGTGAGTATAGCCGACTAGTTGCGAGACCCGTTTAGATGCTGCATGGGCTAACTGTTTAATAGACGGAAAAACTCACCAACTCGCTCAAAAACTTCCGATCCGAAGGCTTCCGCGACAAGGCAATGGCATATGAGCCAGTGGAGAACAGCGCCGTGACGATCCGGGCGCGGCACAAGGCCGAGGGCCAGCGGGCCGAGGAGGACCACCGGGACAACACGTCGGCGCTGCTCGAGCTGCGGGACATTGAGGACGAGCTGCTGATCCTGCTGCACCTGTTTGAGCGGCAGTCGAAAGTGATCGGCTCGATGCACTCGACGTACGCCCGGATGGAGATACGCGACAAGGCGGCCAACGGGCGCGTCTTCCTCAGCGAGGCGCTCAAGCGGCTGGCCGAGTACATGCACCAGTGCCAGGAGATGATCCAGCGGGTGCGCAACACGCGCAACGACTACGACAAGCTGCTGCAGATGGTGCAGCGCCAGGCCCAGGTCGACGAGGTGCGCCTCAGCCGCCTGCACGCCGACCTGGCCAGCTCGCAGAGCCGCAGCGTCATGATCTTCACCACCTTCACCGTCATCTTTTTGCCCCTGACCTTCTTCACGGGCCTGTTCGGCATGAACACGAGGCAGTGGGGCGGCGGCGACTTCCTCCCGCTCGAGACCATCGGCGCCATCTCGCTGCCCGCGAGCTTCGTCCTGGTCTCGGCCTCGCTCGTCGTTGCCTGGAGCACCACGGCCCGCCGCTTCTTCCGCTGGCTCGCCGGCCTGTACAAGGTGGCCGCCGCTCACGTGTGGGGGAAGTTCCTTACACCAGTCGGGAAGAGCATGGCGAGCATCATGCCGGGGCGGCCACGGCGAGGAGGGCGGGCGGGTGGCCAGCGGGAGGATTGGGAAGCGTGGTCCAAGGCTAAGACGAAGGTCGGGATGAGCCAGGAGGTCAGCGACTTTTGGGAGAGGCACAGGCTGGAGAGGGAGAGGGGATATCAGATCCCCGACAAGAACAAGGAGACAACTAGATCGAGCGCACGAGGGTGGAGGGGAAGAGGCAAGACCAAGGGATCATCCAAGGATGAGAAGACGAGAGCATGAGCTCAAGTGTCATGCTCTGTCATGAATCAAGAGGCACAGAGGAGTTATGAGCGTTTAGTTCGGCTGCATGGGTTAATAATTGCTGCATTGCTCGGGAGTTCATGCATACATTAGAGATACACGATGGTAGAAAGGGCACATGAGTTTTGGATGATGAGGCAGGGACTGATTCCATTGAGTTGCTATTTTTTGATCATTGTTTTTGGCATCCTTCAATATCATGTCTGATGCATGATACGGTTAATCAATGCAGTGAATTTGGAAAGGCATATGGATGACGAGGCAGTGATTGCTTCGATTGAATCGCTATACTTTGGTAATTGTTTTTCACATCATCAACATCACATCTGGCGCATGATGCAGCAATCAATGCGGTAAATTTGCAATTCGCCGCGTGCAAACCAAATCCCTTGTTTGGAAACCGATTGATTCGTCAATGTAAGCATGCATGCCCGTTTCCACACTCATTCATCTACGATGAACCACTTAAAAGACTCCAAGCAAAGGTTCATTGATCCACAGGGCGATGCTGATCTGATCTACCGAAACGATACGATGCAGCAGATGACCCGGAGCATCCATGGGGCCAGGACTTGATCAGCTCCAATACAATCGTGACGTAGTCTCTCTGAGACCTGGGGTTCATCTCCCCAGACCAACTTACAGAAGCAAATCGGAACGTCCGAGTGGAGTATGCTGCACTCGAGGCGCAGGCGTGAGTCGGGGCTGCAACACAGGTGTGCGTATCGAACGGTGTCGAATCAGAAACTGAGGTTTCCTCTTTTTTTGTTTACTTTTCTCTCTCTACGACCGACAATGTCCGGACGAACAAATGATGTGAGCAATTGGTGGGTTCGGTTTCCAATCATGAGGGTTTGCTAAGAAAAGAAAACAAACAACAACAGGGAACCCATACCGTAGACGTGTCATGATGGGTGTTGTGTGATGTCCCGGCTCCACACATGGGCTTGCTTCTTGTTATTGGCTTTTTTGCTTTTTACTCTTTGTTGTTGCTTCTGTTCACGGATACGCCGCTCAGCCCTCGCCCACTTTCCTGGAAGTCCTTATCCTGGACATCCTGTTATGCCGAATAATCGCCATTGTCCGGGTTCCGCTCTGCTCAGGCAACTTTGAGTGGTCTGAGAGAGTGCTCATTTTGTTCGCCTCGTCCGGCCTGAGCGGGCTGGCAGAAACAGAAGATGGCATTTCCTGCGGCTCAGCAGTGCTGGATTGGATGGGGACATATGTTCGGTGTATGTGCAGCATGCAAATGAACCCAACCCGTTGGCTATATTATGCATCGAGGTGCATTGCTGGGCTCATGCTCACGGCCATGGAATCGCATCGATTGTTCGATGGCTCCAGAATCCAACACTCGTCCGATCCAATCTTGATGGATCGCTGTCTCTCTCGGAAGAGGGGCCTGCGGCCGGCGCCGGGTGACAGGGATTCCCCGGCCACGATAACCCGATGATGTGCATCGCCATGCCTGTCGGAAGCCAGAGAGAGGAGTCGCGCTTAAGCCCTCCAGCCTCTCTCCTCACGCGATCACGAGTCGGCGCCTGGCTGTGGGGAAAGCGCACGCCTCGCGGACGACCGGGAAAGGCACGCCGGTCGGCCAATCCCGCCCCCGTCGGCGTCGAGGCCTTTCGCAGCAGCATCTCTTGTTGCTCGCTGATGGCGCCGCCCGAGTCCCACCGGCCTGATACTCTCCGGCCGACACGTCGACGGGCATTGGCTGAGGCTGATGCATGGATGGCCCCTGGGCCGCCTACACCACACACCATACGACGACAATATGTCGGCCTCGAGTCCTGGCCACACATCGACGTTGCATATTATATATAGATATATGCCGCACAGCTGGCAGATGGAGTCTCTCGGTCTGCTTTCCCCAGATGTGACGGGAACGGACCGGAAGCATAATATCCTCGCATATAGGCCCGTTCTCCCTGTCCACCTCGTCCCATCCTGCTCTTATTAACCCGCGCCTCGTCTCAAGCCGACCTTTGAACGCAGCTGGTTGCAGTTTCTTTTGTGTCTCTTTTTCTTTTACTTGTTGATGGTTTGTTATTCTTTGTTTCTTTTCTCAGCGCATCACCATCGCAATTGATACCTTGCCCTCCACCACAATGGCTTCAGAAGCTCCCGCCTCTCCTCGCTTTGCGGCCGCCACCCAGTCGTCCACTCGAAGGGTGAGCCCAGTTCGACGCAACCAGCCTGAGCGTCCTCCCACACCCAAGACCGGACGCCCAGGGACTCCTACCTCGACAGACCGTCCGACAACGCCGACTCTGGGTCGACGTCTGTCCAATGCCAAGCTGGCTCGTCGCTCCTCAACTGCGTCGCTGACCAAGGAAGACCGCCCGCGCACCCCAACTTCGCCGGCCAAGGAGAGAATCAGGTCCAAGTTCGCCCCCGAGAAGGCGAGGACTAAGCCTGAGCTCGAGAAGCAAAGGCCAGTGCTCCCCAGGAGGGATGAGATCAAGGAGAAGGACGTAAGGATGTTTGAAGTACCGTCTTCGCCACCTTCCCCCCCTTCATCTCCCTCACCTCCTTCGCCTCCCTCGCCTTCGCCACCTTCACCACTTAGAAATGTCGAGAACTCCCCTACTCTGGCTGCTGTTCCAGAGACCCCAGAGATCCAGGCTCCTGTGAGCCCTGTGAGCCCTGTTGTGGAAGCACCAATCGTTGCTCTCCCCCAGCCTCGATCTCGACGACCTTCCGTGACAGCAGCTGTGACCCCTGAGAAGATCGAAACGCCGGCGCCAGTAGCTACAACTGCACCAGTGGCTGCACCTGCTCCGGCCGCACCTGCTCCGGCTGCACCTGCTCCGGCTGCACCTGCCCCGGTAGCGACACCTGCTCCGGTCGTGCCTGCTCCGGTAGCTACATCTGCCCCTGTGGCTAAACCTGCACCGGCTACACCTGCCCCTGTAGCTAAACCTGCACCAGCTACACCCGCTCCTGTAGCTACGCCTGCACCAGCAGCTAAACCACCGGTAGCTAAACCTGCACTGGCAGCTGCACTGCCAATTGTATCCAAGGCTCCAATGGCCCTCTCAGCGCCCTCTGTCCACGAGAAGCCTTCTGTTTCACGAGCTCCTGATGCTTCTCGACTGCCGGGATATGACTACGTCCCCAAGGCTGCCCAGGCACCGGGTGTTAGCCTCACCTCGACGCAAGTATCTAAGCCCTCAGTGGCACCTAGCCCTCCAGTTGCTCCTGCTCCTGGTGTGGCGCCTCGTCCATCAGTTCTCCCTGCGCCTGAGATTGCTCCTCGACCGGATGTTGCAGCGGCGCCGGACGCCGCTCCAATCCCTCCCCCGGCGCCGCTCCCAGAGGCTGCCCCAGTGCCTGCTGCTGCTCCTCACCCTCTTGTCGCCCTAGCCCCTATCGTACTTCTCGCTATGATTACTGCTCTTGCCCCATCAACTGCTCCGGCACCTCACACGCTGCCTCCACCAAAGTCGATGGATGCTCCCAAGTCTGTGCTCGCCTCTGCCCTCCCGTTCAAGACTGTCATGACTCTTCCCCCTCCTCGCCCTCACTTTCTCAAGGCTTTGGAGGCGTGAGTTGACTGTGCAGGGATGGTGAGTCTTGTTTGAGGAACTGGCAAATAAAGATTGATGAGTTTCCTTTCTTACTGCGGCAAAGTCAAGGCAATGCAAAATGTACAATTATCTCGCCCGATTATGGGATAAGAGAGCCAAAAAAACAGTCCAAGCGGCACCCCTGGGTTATAAACCAGTACTTGAGACAGAGTTGAAGTTGGCGTCGGGATTTGGTTTACGGAAGTTTTACCCAACTTGTTATGATTATGAATGTTATGATTTTATCTGTACGGGAGCAATAGGTTACGTGTCTGGTTTTTTTATAGAAAATGATTATCACAATGCTCGAGAGTTGTCGTTGCTTATGTGGGTTTCTGGATGAAGACGCATTGCAGGTATTGCATTTGAAGCATTGCATGCGAAGCAGTTCATGCATCGTGTGTTATGCTCTCGAGAACCATATTGAACTTGGGAATCCATCGAGGTGCTTGAACAGCCAGCACGCTCGCATCTCGCCAACATCCTGCAAAGACTCTCGCCCTGCAACCCATCGGTATTGATCGTCACTAGCACCTGTCACACTCAACGGTGCCGCTTCCCCGTGGCCTGGCCCATGCCGGCAGCGAAGCCTAGCAGGCTTGTTCCCTGCTTCCCGTACCCACCCAGGACTCGAAACACCCGAGTGTCGGGTCCACTCGCCTCTGCCACGTCTTGTTGACAGACTTTTCCCTTCATTGCCCAATCGCGAGCGAATCGTTCCACTTTGGCTGGTGGCTTCTTGGTGTTGACGCAGCTGTCGGACGACAATCGCAGCACACGAAGATGGTGCGGCTTAGTTTCCAGCCCCCCGCACTATGCACCCTTGTTCAAACTTTCGTTGGTTTGGCCCCTTGCTGCAATGAGGCTCAAGTGTTTCATTGTTTAGCACGTGAAGGAAGCTTGTCCTGCGCAAGGCGTTGGTCTCATAACTCCACATTGAATACGAGTCTCGTTGATCAAAAGTCGGCCGATGCAATGTAATCATTTGGCAATGAATCTTCAAAAATAGAAGAGAGTGTGAAAATACTAAATTTTCATGAAGTAGATACTTTAAACAATTTCGTTCTTATTAGTATAATCCCCCAATGTTAATTGGTATAGAGGATCAGACAAATGCCGTATCAGTACTGCAAGCACCCATTTTATCATGTCATATTATGCTAATTTGACCCGTGTCTCCAAAAATTACTTGGCCTGCTCCTTGTTCGAGTCTGTATCTTCACTTTTACCCACGTCGCTGGTCTCCTCCCGCTGGGTTGTCAAAAGGTGCCCGGAATGATCGTGAGCGGCATCCCAAGCTTCCAGCTCCGCAAGGGGCACCTTGACCAATCTCTGGCTCTGAGCACCGTCCTCGAGCAAAAGAATTTCCTGGCGAATACGATACCCGCGCAGTTTGGGAAGTCCATGAGTCCAGATCCAGTGATATACACCGCAGGCAACCAGGCTGGGTCAAAATGTCAGTAGGATTTTAATAAACATGTATGATGCGAATACTTACACTCCAAGACCGGCCGCAGCATACGTGGCATACCAGAAACTGACATCGCCGGAGAAAGGGCCTCCGTCAGGTGGATACCAAGGCATGACGAGAAGGTAAATGTTCTTTAGAATGTTGAATGCCATGACCCAATCCCACGCTCTGAATGTTGGAGGTGGGAGACCAAGTTGCTTGCGCCGGCGTCGGATAATAATGAGCCCAACCGCCATTAAAAAGTCAAAGAAGGCGGCAGGGTAAATTTTGAGATCGGTGACTGCTCACACGTTAGCAGCTGTCATGCTGAATAAAAAAAAAGGCAGACTAACTGAAATTGAATGCATCGCCGGCTGGAGGGGCCAGAATCATGATGATTGTGATGATCCACTTTGCAAGATAGGGCCCAAGGGCGGTTCCGAACGGACGAGTGGATGCCCAAAATCGAGGCCATGGAAGGACTCCTTGTCTATAAAATATGAGCAAGAAAACCGCCAAATTTCACCCAAGTATTTAACCAACCTTCCGCATTCTCGTACAATGCGAGACGCTCCGATAAGCACCGCAATCAGATTTCCCAAAGCGCTCAAGGAGATGAGAAAGTTGAGACCTCGAGATGCAGCACTCGATCCAAAAACATTGTTGAAGAATAACGTAGCTGTGGTCTGCTTCGCCTCCAAGATATCGGCTTTGGGGACTATTGTTGTTTTTAGCAACGTACATTAATCAGCGCCAATTAGAACCTACCAGCAGCATAATAAGCAACAACCGTCAAGACGTAAAGAATGGTGACCGTCAAAAGTGCAATGAGCCCATTTCGCTTGATCTGCTTGACGGGGTTCTGTTCAATTGATGTCAGCGGTCATGTTGCTGTAGAGCTCTCTGGGTCGAAATACCTTGACTTCATTCACCACATTGAAGGCATTCTCGTAACCGGCGTATGAGAAGATGATTTTATATAAAGCATTGGTCAAGCCATATGGCGTTGCTTGGCCTTTGAACGAATTTTGGAAATTTTGCTTCGGGTTCTCGATTGACGTGTTGCCCCCAAGCACCACCAAGCCCGTAATTGAGATGAGCAAAAGGGTGGCGACTTTGACAATTCCAATTCCGTTCGAAAACCAATATGCGTATCTCGTGTGGAGCGCAACAACTGCTTCTCGTTAAAATTGGCAAGTTACGTATCTAGCCCATGTTACTTACTCAGGACAGCCAGGGTGTAACCGGCAATAGCAACACCTTTTAGTTCCCAGTTGGTGGGATCGTGATTTCCGATGCTGAAGAGGTATTCAGCAAAGACTTCTATGGTTAGCGAGTTGAAATGTTGCTGGCGGCGGTCGCTTACCTATGGCGTTGGCGCTGCTGAACGACAGGACCACGGCTTGGAAAGCAAATGCTGTTGGAAATAACCACTTGGGGGATGGGAAAGCTTGTTCTAGGTACACAACTTCCGATCCTGAGCGGTTTGGAAAATATGACGCAAACTCGAGGTATACGGAAAATGCAGTAATGGAAGTGAAAAATCCGAGCGACCAGTAGATCAAGCTCAGTCCGATACTGCCAGTGCCTTTGAGAATGCTTGACGCTATCGCCGGTCAGATTTTGTTTGCGGCCGATAAGATGCAGTGATCAGTGGTAGCTTACGTGTTGAAAAAATACCCGTGCCAATCATTTTGCTGATGTTGAGGAAAATGATAGTTACAGGTCCAACGGTATATCCCAACGGGGAATCAACTTCAACAGGCGCGCCAATGGCGTCTTGGTACGAAACCTCGGAGTCATTGCCGGCTTTCCCAACCACATAGTGGACGCTTCCATCAGAAAACTCTTCGCCGCTGATGACTTGTCGCCCTCGTTCATCTGCTTGCTCGTCACCGCTGCGACGGCTGAATGGCTTGCGCCAGAGCGACATTGTAGAGTCTCTATTAACCTAGGCGCGGCACTAGTTGAGAGTAGATAGGGACGGGATGTATGGGGAAGGTGCGGTTGCAGGAACAGCAGACGTTGTAAAACATATATACCACATCTCACCACACCACAGTGGCACAGACGACCCAATCAACATAATGGATACCAGGACTTGCCACCCGAACTGCATACGTAAGACCCAGGATCGAGCTATAGTGGAAACATTTGACCTCTTGACTGCGTTGATGGGCACGGATGAGCCCACAGTTGGTTCATGGTAGGACGATCAGCCTCCAATGGGAGGCCGAGCGGGATGTGAAGATGGCGGGATAGACCAGGTATCGCGACGAGTGCAGGGTACATTTCTTGCTTCAAGGGATAGATAACGCAATAGATGTGGCCTTCTGGAAGAACGGTGGCTTCCCAATCAGTGATCCGAGCTGGGGTGGTCAGGAGGATTATGACAGCTTCCAGCATCATACAGTTGTCTATAAGCTTAAGAAAGGCCACAGAAGCCACGCGCGGTGGAGATGTCCCGAGTTTTTGTTATCAACTTCTTTGAAAAGGACCCTCTCGGAGACAGTTCTTCTAGCAAATCAGACAAGAGATTTTGGGATGATTTCCCAGGGTGCTCATGTCGTCATTATTCTCGGGCTGATGCGATATTATCGACCGGGAAAGCCAACCGCTGTGAAGCGGGGCGCGGCTCGCTATGCAATGCGCCCGTCTTGGGATGCTTCACCGGGATATGAAGACCAATCGCGTTGGATACGCCTCCGCACAGGAATCCATTTTAGACCAATATGTTCAATCGCTCCGGCGAGGCATAAGATATTGCTGGCTCCTACAAGGGCCGCCAACTTGGCCGATGCCTAATGTGATTATAGCGCGCCCGAAAGACTGACTGTTTGCCGACCCCATGCTTGAAGGGGAAATTTTCACATTTTGTATTTAATTTTACATACTTGCATGTCCAGAATGATCCTTGCTTGCGGCTCTCGGGCACGACTATAAGACTGCCATCACGAAGCCAGGTTTGGACTTAGGAAGTTGCACCAACCCGCCGGGCAGCCTTCACGCTTGAAGCATCGCTGCTACTTCGAATCGCTGGCTCAAGCGGAAAGACTGTCTTCTCCGGAGTCACGCCCTGGTATACGTTGTCCCATCTCGGCTTGAGCACCTCGGGCGTTGTCCACGCAAGCTCGGGGTCGCGCAGCCACAGCCGGACGAGATGACGCCTGCAAGATCAATTGTTAGCTTGATTCAATCTGATAATATTCCAGAGAGAACAAAAGAAAAAAAGAGAGAAGAAAAAGTAAAGTGGCCCACTTACTGCTTCTCTGCGGAATCTTTGAACCCTCCACGGGCATGGAAGATGCTCAGGTTGTTTACGAACTGGATGTCGCCCTTGTGAAAGTCCAGTGATGCCGCATACTTTTCAGCCAAAAAGTGCAGCGTGTCCAGGGCTTCTGCCTGAGCCTCAGTGATGGGAGGAATGTCTTCTGATCTAGGAAGACCCCAATACCCCGTGAATTGACGACGCGCGTATTGAATGATGAGGCGCTCGGGTGTGTCAGCCGTGGCGGGTTGATGGTGCAGCAATGGGCGCAGGGTATATCGCTTTCCAGCCCTTCCAAACCTGTTCAAATGCTCAGAATCATCTCTGCAAGTTGTTTTCTGGGACTCACTTACTCATCAGATACCCAAGGCTCTGCAAGAGTTCGGATAAGGTCAGGTCTAGTTGCCGCTATCTCGTTGTACACGTGCCAGCTGCTAGACAGGTAGCTCTGGCCTCCCTCCTCGGCTTCGCCAAGAGCAAAGAGAGCAATCACATCGCCGGCATCTGTGTGGAAAACTTGCTTCTCGGAAGTATAGGCAGGAGCGCCAATCCTGTTGGCGTCTACCTCTTTTGTGATATCTTTAATGTGGGAGATGACAACATCAGCAGGTTCTCCCTTCCAGAGATGATCTTGCCGGCCGCGAATCGAGGCGATGTGAGAGGCAATTCCGGCATATACGATGATGTTTTCTTCTCGGGTGTATTTATCCACCGGTACTCCACGGACGACCTTGAAGCCGTGGCCCTGGTGAATTTCCCGGGATATGGCGCGAAGCTTGTCATGGAGCTTCGGAAGAACAAATGTCTCTTGATTGACCTGGCCAAGAGGCACGTCAAGAGCTAAAAGTATAGTTGTTTTAATAAGAAATTATCCCGGTAGGATAGGCAACGGGCATGCCTTACCCTTGAATTGCTTAAGGGCCTCGTCAAGCTCCCCAATGTCTTCCTCCGTCAAATGGTAGTTCCAGTCATACGACTTGGCCAAATCCCGACCATCCCAAACCAAGTCTGAGACAAGTTTCTGGGGGAACCCGTTGGGTAAGGACTTTTCCAGAGCCTCTGTCTCTTGGCGGTGCTTGACACGTGCAAGATATTTCTCATAGTTTGGGGCGTAAGTAATGTCGGGCTGCCCGACCGGCCCGACCGGTACTGGGGGTGCTGCTACTGCCGCTGACATGATGTGCGAAGATGATTTGAGGCTTGTAAAAAATACTATTTAGTGCAGTCTCGACGATGACCAGGATGATTGAGATCAACGCCAACAGTCAAGCAGCGGCTGCAAGCCGGCAGTTTATAAACCGGGAGCATGTGATCCTCGTGCACCTTCTCCGCAATGTTGCAATGTGGGATGCATGCCGATCTGGATGATTTGTTGCTTAGTCTGCATAAAAGGGTACATTTCATTTGTCGCTGAACCTGCCATCGATGTCGCCATCCCCGCATGTTATGCTGCGATCGGCTCATTTTGCAACCTTTCCCACCTTCCTATTTATATCTCAGAAAATAATATATTTCTACCATAAATGTGATTTCAGTTATTTTTGGCTGAATGCACAAGGCATACTACAAGTATGCTCTTTTGACAAAGTATTTACAAGTACGCCTGGGTATTGTCATTATCATTAGTAACCTTGAGGTCCAGCATCTAGTTCATAGCCCAAGTCAACACAAAAAGCTTTACACAATAAGTCAAATAGGTGGACTGCGATTCTCTAAATTCAATACTCAGAGCTTCGGCTAGATTTGCCAAGACCGTAAGTGAATGCCTAAAACTCGCTGACCAAGCTTGCATAATTGCATCCAGCCCGCTTTTGACCAGCATGAATGTTTTTTTTCCTCTTCACAACAGCAGTATATCTTTGGGGATATCCATCCTATGGGGTTTGAGGCATGCTAGTTTTCTAGCAAGTTCAGGGACTCTCCAAACCATCCTCTGTAAAATGCCCTGATTATTTTCGCTCGCATGGACTCCAGCTTCAAGAAGGTCTGCTACCTGCTCACTGTCCCATACTCCTTCTCTTCGCCGCATAGATCGCAGAAGCTGAATGCATCTTTTCTGGATATCAACTTCGAGAGTTGTTGACGCCACTACTGTTAGTGCGAAGACCGTTCCTCTTTGAAAGGTAAACGTAGGTGTGGATGTAGGGAAGTCATGGAGAAGCAGCTCTACATGGCGCAGTATATTTTCGGATTTCTCTCTAGGGTAGGCATGGTCGGGGGATCTCATAGCCCAAAAACCCTCCCATAAACAATGAGCCAGGGACAATGACCTGAACATATACAGGTCTGACTTTGAGCTTGTAACTTCGTCAAATTGCTGTTTGAACGATCCGAAGCGAGTGATCCATGCGATGAACTGAGGCTTAGTATACATCGTCATAGCTGTAGCACGCCGCTCCAGGGGGGGTTGGCGCCCGGGAGAAATCTTTGAGTCAATCTGTGTTTCCAAAAGGTATAGAGCCTCCTTTGCTTCCAAAAGAGAGGAGAATGACGCTGTCTGGTGATTTTTTTCACTAGGAATAGGTTTTACGCCATTGAAATCGAAACCTAAATCATTTCCTGTGTAAAGCGAAAAGTTGTCGCTTATGTGCAGAAGCATATTCATAATGCCACGCATCAAGCCGTGAAGTTTGAGGTTTGGTTCAGTAGCGGTTTGCTTGATGCTATTGAGGATAGAAGAAGCAGATTTTAGGTGGCTCTGGCATTCGTAGTAACGGTTTTGAAGGGTCTCGATGCAAATGAATATGATGCAGCAAACGAGTACAATCTCTGTGTTATTTGCGGGTGATGCGTTCATATATTTCCGAATACTCTGTATTGCTCGGTTGTAGTGCATAATAGAATATCGCTGTAGGTCTGTAGTTGAGTATGGTATTTTAACCCCGGATTTTGATAGTTGCTGGAATTTGAACAACTTGTGTGAACTTCCAAGGGCGAGTACAGCGCGCTTGACGGGGTCAGCTGTATCGAAAAGAGGCATCACATATGCGGCCCAGAAATCGGTTGACCAAAGAGATGGATTGGACTCCTCAATCAGAAAGGCCTTGAAATGATTCTGAAGGTCCAGCTCCTCGCCTGTTAAGAAGCCGCCGGGGTGCAAGAAACGACGACCCTTGAGAAGTGACAGCCAAGCTGGTTCGTCGCCATGTTTGAGAATAGTTCCTTTTGGAGTTCGCCGCTCTGAGGTGGGAATGGGTTCATAGCCACCACATTTATGTCCATTTTTTATACATCTCCTGCAAAACGGCTTCTTTTCATCACACTTGAGATGACGTCTCTTGCATGTTTTGCAGCCAGTTCGAACCTTTGGCGTGCTGGTCCTTGAGGACTTCGGAATTGGTGTCACCATGGTATTAGCTGAGTTTTTGTTCTGTTTTTGAGAGGTTCAAAGTGTGATGGGAGCCCTTGGAATAAATACAAGGGAATTCTTTGGGGCTATGTACAGTGTAAAGAGGGCGAGGAGTTGACCCAGATGGCACGACTGGCTCAATGGTGAAGCAAACCAATAACAATCAGGTGTGCTATGCGCGCTTCGACACGAAAATGTGCGCTAATAAGGATAAAGGACGTAATGCGCTTGCTAGACGTGGTAGGGGAGCGTCATAGCAAGGTGCACAGCCCGCACTAGAGGTAGTAGAACAGCCACTCTTGAGCTTTGATGCATCGAAAATTCTCGACAAATTGGCCATGCATGGCTGAGCAGAAAGGAGGAACGTTAGCTACGTTTTGACCGCATCGATTGGATGATGACTGGCGTTTTATATTCAGTGTTGCGATTTGCCTAGAATGGGCGTGGGTTGTGAGGGATATGAGTAAAATAACATAAATCTGGCTTTATACTTTAAACCACTAAGGTGGTAGTAATCAATTGACCTCTTCAACAGCCGCACGACTTTGATTTCGCGCCCGCGTTGCCTCTTATGCATAGGCCGCAGATCGCCGGCCACAGACCTCGATGAAACCCGGCGGATGATAGAGTTCCATGCTTGATGCTGCATCTCTAGGTTCGAGTACCGCACTACTCATCAACCATAGCTTGACCCACGTCAATTAGTTTGACTCCTCGCTGCGCAGCATAAGTTCGTCTTATACAGCTGAGGCACCAAAGGTGATCTTACATGTTCGGACTTGTAGCAGTGCGAAGTCGAAATAATAAAGTGCTTGTCGGCGCGATATCAACTCTTGGGCATCCAACACCCGCGTTACTGCACGGACTTCATCATATCCCGCCATATTCCTTTCCCGTCACCTCGAAACCTCTGGGAGGTTTGGCATGAACCAATTGCTTTCTGCAGATTGATTATAAGACTAGATGAATTGAAACGAAACAAAACCTTTTTGCTCAGGCCAGCCGTGATTTCATGCATGGATATCGGGGAAGGAGTTCTGACATGTGGCATGTGTGATTGTAGCCTAAGTGTGCGCTCTGACGCTGGCAAGTCTGTGTGCTCGGTTCCTCAACCGAGCCAAGGCTCGCTCAATTATACAAATTGGGTAAATAATATTATAAAACGTGGTCGATAATACCGAGCACAGTACTAACGACTCGTTATGACAATTGTGGCAAGCTAGTCTTGTTTATTTTCATTATATATGGGTAAATATGTGAGAATTCTTGACACAATAGGTGAAATTCCGCCAACGAGTGCATTATTTTATGATTCCTTATGACAACATATTTCAATGCAAAATATTTCTCAGGATAATAAAGAAGGAAATGCCCCATACGCAATATACAATACTTGAATGTAAACTAGGAGTACGAATAGCACGCAAAGGGGCTGCTCTTGCCACAGCACAACTGGCTTCATCAGAAAAAATGCTTGCAAATGACTCCAAGCGTAAAGTTTGCAGCCATTGAATTGACCTCCATGTCCATGAGGGCCGAAGTTTATGCACATTTACGACGAGAGGTTAAAAACCCCGAAGGTACTCTCAACCATAGATTCGAAAAGTATCAACAAATAGCTGTAGTCATGAAAATTGATGGCCTCCAATAACCCCATACTTATCACAGAGATATTCGAAATCAGAATTTAAAAGGTCGAGGATTTTTGGAAATGAGGGTGTCTTTCTTCTCGGTAGCTCACGTTGAAAACCTTGAGCAAATGCAATTGTCTCGAAGGCAAGCCCCCAACACAACGGCACAAAACATAGGAATATGTTATTTCAAAATGGCACGCATTGAGCAGCTTACTGGCTATTAGGCCCTAACCAAGAACATTGCCGCAGGTTCATCAACGTTACCTCTCTGCGTCTATCGCATCTCGGAACTTCTCTTGCAAACGTTCAATTCGAAAATTGTGACGAGAAAGAAATTAAAAATACACCTTGGTCGAATCATTGGCTACGAGACCCGAGCGGCTGAAGGAAGCTTCGCTTCGAGACTGCAGGCAGTCAATGGCGTGATCGTGGTTCATCCTCTCGGTTGCATTAACAGGGTGCTGGCTGCTATTTTAATTTTGCGAACGCCGCAAAGCTAGCAAAAACGTGGAGCAGTGTTTTCATTGAGCTCATCAGCGCACACCTGAAGCGGGGAGATCGGCTTGGTTAACTTTGTTCTGGGCGCGAACAGTTATTAAGGAGCCATCGCTAATCTGACACAGCGGCACTGCACAGGAGTTAATCTCGCCACCATCCATCCTCACAACGAAATGTCGAAGAGGATTCGATAAATTTCACCGAAAACAACTAGCGTCGTTGGAGCTGGCGGGACTGAATGCCGTTGCGCATGGGTTGCACGACCAATTACTGATTCCGCTCTGCTGAAGGGAAGCGTTCGCGGGGTATCCGATTGAAGGAAGGAAGTTTTGAGGCGAAACCATGGAAGCGAATCTCAAACACCTGCCTATTCAAGCCCTGGCTAGTTGTTGCTGCTGGGATCCAGGTCTATCGGTTCTAGATTGACAGAAGGAGTCTGGAAGTTTGGTTGATGAACCATGTCATGCAAACCTGACCTTTCCTGGACCAGGTGCAAAATATGCCTCGGGTTGCACGCTAATCCAAGTGCTTCCAGGGTCCACACTAATTATTAGGTTACGTATACTTCGTGGGGTTAACTCTATTAATATGGTTACAAGGATGTTGGTGCGCTGGGTAATGAAGTGATTTTCATCACCTGTGGGGCTATTTTCCAAAGACTTGACAAACATGAACCATCAGACTCCAGTTGTCTCTGGCAGGGCCGCAAATGATTGGCTGTGTCCCCGTTCATTTGCTGGAAAAGTCAGAATCCAAGCAAGTGCCAGCTACGGGGCCACGCGTCCGGCGAGACCCTCACATCGGAAGAACAGACTGAATCTGGTCGCTGCAGCAAGTCTTCTTCAAGATAAGACATTGCCAAGCACGAGGTATCTTGAAGTTAAAAAATCGCCTTGGCAAGAAGCAAAGGATTCTGCAGGATGTGAAATACGTAAAAGTCGGCTTGCCAGCTGGAAGCGCGCAAAATGCTCGACGAGGCTCGGCTAAGTTTCACAAAATCTTCATAGTCGCGAGATTACTCTTGGCAGTCGGGCACGCCAAGACACGGAATTTGAGCACCAATATAACCGCCTTGGAAGGCGTGATTCGCACCTAAAAATCGTTATCAGTTTGAATGGAGACGAACAGATGTTTGGGGCTGTTAATCCGTCCTTGGCGGTGCTCTGCCCCGTTCCATCCGGGCAACAATGGGGCACCATGTGCAACGGTCAGATACCCCGAACGCTCGCTCCGCGTCGGTGCCGCCGACTAGGTTCAAGCACGCAATCGCAAAACCCTCCCGTTGCCGCTGCGATTACAGAGTAGTATGGGCCGATGGCCTGCGGAAGCGTATCTAGAACCCCAATATAAGGAGTGCCCCCAGACCCCAATGAAGCCTGATGCCTTCGCGATTGATGACTCTGAATGGGCGTAGCTCACAATCTAGGTGCTCCGGATACTGACACAATGGCCGCCGTCACAGAAAAGATCGACCCTGTGGAGGGGGTCGAGCCGGTGCGAGTAGGCGATGATTCCGACTCTGGTCGGGAAAAGATCAACGAGACTGTCGAGGAAAAGGCGAGGCTTCTTCAGTGCACCACGGACGAGTTTATTGAGTCAGAGGAGCACGGCAAAACCCTCAGTCTGGAGGAGGCCAAAAAGGCGAGTTTTTTTTTTCGGGTTAATCCAATTCGCCCACCTAACATTGAATCAGCTTGCAGAGAGTCTGCTTCATTTCCACGAGCACGACCCCAACTTCAACTCGGATGCCATCGTGCGCATCCAGGACTTCCTCAACAATGCGGACATCTTTGAAAACCCCGATGCCCATGCCGAAACCATCTCTCTCACCAAGACTGAAGTCTCGCTGCTCACCATCAACTCGCCCTACGCCGAGGTGCGAGGTATTGTGAGCAACAAGGATGACCCCTCGACCCCGGCAGGCACTATTCGCGCCTGGTCCATCGGCATGATCTTTGTCGTTCTGCTGAGCTTCATCAACCAGCTCTTCTCTGTCCGACAGCCGAGTATCCGTCTCGATGCCGCCGTTGTGCAGCTGCTGTCGTTCCCCTTGGGCAAGGCGTGGGAGAGGTGGATGCCCGCCGGGGAATTTACCCTGTTTGGCGAGCAGCTCCAGCTCAACCCCGGCAAGTTCAACCAGAAGGAGCACATGCTGATCTCCATCATGGCTAATGTTGCAGCTGGTCTGCCTCATTCGCGATACATCGTTTTTACTACTTGGTTGGAGAAGTACTTCAACCTGCCTTTTGCTGCCTCGTTTGGCTTCCAGATTTGCTTGGCTGTAAGTCCGGCTTTTAAAAACACGGCCCGCAGTTCGCCGCTAACGGTTTCCAGTTGTCCATGAACTTGATGGGTTTTGGTCTTGCAGGACTGACTAGGCGTTTCTTGGTTTACCCATCCTTCTGTATCTGGCCCCGTTCGCTCGTAACTGTGGCCCTCAACCAGTCTCTTCACAATGGTCAGTTAGGAACCCCAATATGAAGGGAAAACTGCTAACAATTCGCAGAGGGAAATGTTGCCGTCCCTGGTCCCTTCAAGAGGCTATACAACATGTCTCGATACAAGTTTTTCCTGGTCGCCTTTGCCGCCATGTTTGTCTGGTTCTTCTTCCCCGACTACATTGTTACTGCCGCCTCTCTCTTCAACTGGCTGGCCTGGATCTCCCCCGACAACTTCAACCTGACCGCCATCACTGGTCTTCAGAAGGGTCTTGGCTTCAACCCTATTCCCACTTTTGACTGGAACGTTTTGACCTACAACGTCCAGCCCCTGGTCGTTCCTTTCCACGTCACCTTCAACATGTTTATCGGTGCTTTGCTGGGTGGCATCACCATCATCGCCATGTACTGGAACAACACGTACTACACCGGATACTTCCCCATCAACACCAACACCATGTTCGACAACACGGGTTCTCAGTACAACGTCTCCTCGATCCTCAACGAGAAGGGTCTTCTTGACGAGGATAAGTACCAGGCTTACAGCCAGGTGTACATTGCCGCATCTTCAATCACCTACTAGTGAGTTCCCACTGCGAAGCACACATGCACCATTGCTAATCAATTGTAGCATCTTTTTCTTTGCTGTCTACAGTGCCGTCATTTCTTACGCCCTCTTTTACCACTGGAACGACATCAAGCTCGGATTCAGGTCTTTGATTGAGAGCTTCAAGAAGAACGGCAAACACGACGGCCACAAGGACATCCACACCAAGCTTATGGAATCCTACCGTGAAGTCCCAGAGTGGTGGTACCTCATCCTCAACGTCATTGCTATTGCTCTGGGTGTCGCTGCTGTAGCGGGTTGGCCTACTAACACCAGCGTTGGCACTGTGTTCTTCGGTATTGCCCTTGCTTTGATCTTCACCATCCCGACTGGTATCATCTTTGCTACGACCGGTATCGAAGTCGAGTTCAACGTCCTAGCAGAGTTTATTGGTGGAGCTTGGCAACCCGGTAACGGTTTGGCTGTGAGTGACATCCCGAAGATTCTCAAGCGCGCGACACTAATTCCCCATTCCAGATGAACTTCTTCAAGGGTTTCGGTTACGTGACTGTCGCTCACGCACTCGACTTTGCCAATGACTTGAAGCTTGGTCACTACCTCAAGATTCCCCAGCGTCAGACCTTCTGGTGCCAGACTGCTGCGAGTAAGTTGCTAATTCAAATCCTGTTTCCAACCGAGCTCCAGCTGATCATAAAATAGCCATCGTCTCTGCTCTTGTGTGCACTGGTGTCATGAACTTCCAGATCAAGAACATCCCCGACATTTGTGAGAGCACCCAAAAGGACAAGTTCACTTGCCCCGGTGTCCAGAGCTACTTCACCGCCGCCATCCTCTTCGGTTCTCTCGGCGCCCGCAAGGTTTGGGGTGCGGGAGCTCAGTACACTGCCATGCTGGCGGCTTTCCCCGTCGGACTGGCCTTCCCCATCGTTTACTACTATGCCACCCGCAGGTTCCCCAAGACTCACTGGATCACCAAGATCCACCCCGTCGTCATCTTCACCGGCGGTCACATCTGGTCCCCTTACAACATGGGTTACATGTGGCCAGCCGTGATCCCAGGCTGGATCTCTTGGGTGTACATCCGCAAGAGGTACCTCCAGTTCTGGACCAAGTACAACTACGTCTTGTCCGCCGCCTTCTCGACGGGTGTGGCGATTGCCGCCGTTGTCATCTTCTTCACCCTCAGCTACACCGGCGCTGAGCTGAACTGGATTGGCAACGACCCGGAGAGGGGCTGTGAATCCACGGCCTGCACAAGGTTGCAGGTTGCTGACGGCGAATTCTTTGGTCCCCAGCCTGGTACCTTCCCTTCTTAAGCTTTAATGCCACGCAGAGTCCGACATGATAGTACATACCCAGTTCTGCCACCTTGCGAATATAGACGGAGGAATTTTGTTTATACATGGCGCGATTTCAAATGCCGTCTGTCGCTTTAGCCATCCAATTCACCGCGGCACAGTACATGTGTTTAATAAGTTAAAATATCCTTGGCCTAAAATATATATTTGGTTACTCATAGAAAATGAGTCATGTTAAATTCTGATTCCCAAAACCCTTTGGTGTACGTGACTGATTAGGTGCGGCTGGGATGCCGTCTTCGACTCGATGCTCGTTCCGCTATCTTGGATCCCTCTGGAGCCAGGCCCCCACTATCATTGAAACCTGAACCAAATTCCATCTAGGACCATCTCCAAAACACACAAAGCTTTGTGCTAGCGTCTCAAAAAGCGGTGCAAACCTTTCAAATGCAGCGATAGACCCTTTCCCCTCCACAACTTGCTGGAGCTGAACAGATTCGCTTGCGTTCAAAAACTGCCGAACATAAGTCTCAACTTCCTCTGGACGTCTCCACCAGTGCATGATTTCATTATTGTCCTCGTACTCCTTCTTTACTCGCTCATTCACGCTTAATAGGGCTTTGTTGTCATTTGCGTGAGCTTCCGGGTGGGCTCGGGCAACAAATCCATTTTTGCGGAATTCGATCCGGGCTTGCGCCATTTCGAACAGAAAGTCGTGGTCGCCGAGGTATTTTGAGTGGTTGAATATGCGATCCAGTCGGCTTTGATGAGACAGGTTGGGCTGTTCTACATTCTTAACCTTCTTCCAAAGCGATACCACATAGTAAGTACAGGCCCAATAGAGACAACCCGCCAAAGTGTGCAGGCCCTCCCCAAGGTAGGGCATCACATCCGTGGGGACGTCGTAGATACGGACGAGGCGGTCTGTGCCAAGCCACAGTGGCAGTGGTGCAAAAATATTGGGGACGAAATGATGCTGTTGAGAAGTCGATACACCATGAATTTCTAAGCCGCTAGTAGATGGCTGGAGCTCCAGCGACAGATTCGATGCCGGTTGCTGACTGGAGTCCAAGGCCTCGTGCTGAGTTGAGTCTTCTGTTCTCGTTGGCTCAGGTTCCTCCAACCCCACTAATTCGGCTGCCTCTGAGAGGGCATCGTAGAATTCCTTCTCGTGGTTCCCGTTTTTGGAAGCTGCCCGGTGGATTTTCCGGATAGCGCTCCTCAATCGTTGGTTGTCATCCTTGAGGGTCTGGACCTTGGAATTATGACGCTTCCGATACTCGCGCTGAGCAATTACACCCTTCTCACGCTTAGACTTAATTTCAAAGAAAATGTTAGTTCCCTGATTATTAATTCAAGAAATCGATTACATTGGTGGGATTTCTTCCAACCTGGCAAGTCTGCGTGATGGGGCTGGAGTGCGTATGGAGACGTATCAGTACTTACAAGCTCAACGCCCATCTCCTGGTTAGTATTAGGTGGTGGCATTTTCGGACACCGCATACAAAGGATTTATTATAAAACCAGTAACGTTATCTCGTCTTGCAGAGTAGGATAACGAGAGAAAGAAGCCGTGGGCGAGGGGAATCGCCCTAGTCAGCATCATAACGTTATGGCGGCGGAAGTGATTATTAATGCTTGGGCCCCACATACCCTTAGCAAGTTTTGGGACTACACCAGCGGTGTAAGTGAAAACGGGCGAGTAGCCTCAAGGATAACTTCATGGATGTGAAGAATTAAAAACATGCAAATGCTCGTTTCCTTCAAGCCGAGAGTTTATCGGAACTTTTAGACGGCATATGTTGCTGACGATTCTTCGGCGCGTAACTCGAGATGCCAGAGGGGCGAGCATTATTCCAAAAGCTTATTTTGCGTCGTCGGGCTTAGGACTAGAGCTGCTATTTTCGGAGAGCGCAATTCACGTGACAAACAAGTCTCCTTAAGTGAAACATGAATGAGTTGTATTGTCTTGGTGCCCTTGAAATGTCGGTGATGGAAAGGTGGAACGAACTGCCGTCTCTATTTGCCACACTGGTTTTGGAGAACAAGCCCAAGGAGCCAATTCAACCGTAATCTAAATATTCCTACCCCTCTGCTCTATCACATGTTGCGGGTAAAATGCCTTGAACATAGGGAAGTGAAATCGCTATTACGCAGCTCAGCTGCGCCGTTATGCTGCATTGGGATGAAGCCGACTTACATTCCGGGGCCTCATCTCTCTGGAATTGACGGCAAATATGGCATTGGCTAAACTGGTAACAGTTATTGTCCCCTTACACACAAGTATCGGACAATTCTCTGCACAGTGTTGCAGCGGTCAAGACAGGCACCAAAGGAGATTTGGCTCTCAGGCCTAGCGCCCAGCAAGATTGACTTCAGGTTTTCAATTGTTCAGGAATACAACCTCATGGTGTGTCTCTAACAGCCTAAAAACGGATTGGGCTAGAAATTTAGGCTGCATAATAGTTTGGTCAATCGATGATGTTGTGTTCAGTGCTGGTGCTTTTCTAGCCACTGTCCCCACTCAACAGTGACCCCTAGCTAAGTCTCACAATATTTGGCAGATTACCCGACGGGGAACATTTATCAACAGTAATAACGTTATTGAAGGATTTAATGGCGGTGAGATTACAAATGATCTGACTGTATCGAAACCAAGGTGATTAGAAATACCATCTTCATCTAGGGTACATGGTCTAGAAGCCTAGATGAGGTCGATTCTTCCGCAATACTCGCGAAAACAAACCTGCAAAACATAGATAAATATCCTCTAAGTGAAATCTGCAATTGAATTCTTGGCTTTTCACGAGATAAGCAACTAATACCATATACATAACTTCAACCTGACCCAATCAAACACCAGCGATGTCGTCCAAGTCTGAGATCCAAACAATTCATCAGGCCACCTACGCGAGGATTTCCCCTAAACGGCCCGAACTCTGTACCAAAGGGAAAAACCTCCTCATCAGTGGCGGCGGCTCGGGGATAGGCGCTGCAATCTCCCGATCATTTGCTGAGTCTGGTATCACCAACCTAGGCATACTGGGACGAAATGAGAAGTCTTTGCTTGAGACAAAGGCCGAGTTGCAAAAGCTAAGCCCTGAAACCAAGGTCTGGGTTTATTCCGTCGATCTAGCAGATGCCAAGGCCACGCAGTCTGCAGTAGCAGGCTTTGCCGCGTCCATCAATGGCAAGGTTGATATCTTAGTTGCCAATGCCGGGTATTTGCCCAACTTGAGCACGATCGTTGACTCGGACCCTGACGACTGGTGGCAGGGCTTTGAGACATCTGTCCGAGGCAACTTTAACCTCCTGCGGGCGTTCCACCCCGTAGCAGCTGAGCGAGCGACAGTGCTTCACATCTCCAGCTCCGTCATCCACATCCCGTTTATGCCAGGATATTCCGGGTATCGATCTTCCAAGATTGCTGCGTACAGGTTGTTTGACTACTACCACCACGAGAACCCTGAGTTCACACTCATCCATATCCACCCGGGTCTCATTGGCGGCACCGCCATGGAAAGCAAGCTCAGCGCTACGGTGGACGAGCTTGGATTGGCCTATGACGACGTTAGGCTCCCTGGAGATTTTACAGTATGGGCTGCGAGCGAGGAGGCGAGATTTCTTGACGGCAGATTTGTGTGGGCCACCTGGGATGTCGACGAACTTGTGCAGATGAAGATGAGCCTTGCTCAGGAAGAGTCAAGATTCACGCTCGGCTTATTCACATGATGGTTGAGACTTCGGGCAGACAAATTAGATATTCGAGCAGAATTAATGACACGTACGCTAACTAGTTGGAGAAAAGAGTGTGTATTTTACAGCCTTGAGCTGCCTGATCAAGGAATGTGCGGGTTGGCAGGCAAATACTGAGCCATAAAACGCAAAGGAAGGATCGCGAAAGCATGTCGTGACGTTTTGCTCTCACTCTTCCTTCACCTTCAGTGTGCTCCCGTGTCTTTACAGGCCTCCCCGTCTTATTTCGTTTCCTCTTATTCTACCTCCTCTTCAGCCCCTACATCACTCACTAGAATTCTCAAATAGGTCACTCCAATCAAAAAGGACAACCATTTCCTCCCAGCACCAGGAATCCTGATAAGCCAAACATTCTTGCCCACTACATTGTAGCATTGGAGTCACCACCAACTCAGCGCGACGGCTTTTGGCATCCTCAAGACCAGTCTGATAAGACACCGCTTCCATACCGAGGTCTTTGCGGAACAGAAACCCATGGGGTTCCTTTGTCGTGGGGTGATGGAAAACGTGACGCAAATTGGACATTGTGACTGAAAGAAATGCTTCCGCATCTACCGTGCATCTGACCAAGTCAAGAAGATACCCTTCTTGTTCCTTGCTGAGGTCATGAAGGTGTGGACCCAGTTCCCGTTTGAGGATGGACATAACAGAGTTCTTAGTTATGCGTCCCCTTGGGAAGCGCTGACCGCTAGCACGCATCGCAGACCGGAGGAGGGCTGTAGTCGACCACTTCCAATGATGCCATATGGTGGTGCACTCTGCGCTCGGCATGTCATCAGCGATATCTAAACGCGTTAGTTTCTATCTAGATCATAGTAGAAGCTGCGCACTTAAGAGAAACTTTTGCATGTCATTGTGCATCTTGTAAAACGAGGAAGTCCAGTCAATTAGCTCATCTTTCTGGGTTCCAAAGATGTGCTCATCCAGAATGCGCCACATCCAGGAACAAAAGAAGTGACTTGATGCAGGGTAAACTTTGGTTTCGAACAGCCGACGAGCATTCGGCGCCCAGATGGTAAACCTTTGTTTAGTCGGGCCATCAAGGCTGTCCCACGGCTTGTTGGCGAAGCAAACCTCGCAAAAACGAGAGATGTTGGCCCTGAGTTCTCTCCAAGAATAATTGTCTACCCCTTTGTCTAGACAAACATTGATATCCCTCAGAGCGCAAAGGGCAATCATTTCTTTTTCGCAATATTTTTCGGCCTGGCTGATGATTTCCCTGGTCGAATCACTATGGAATACGGCAGGAAATCCACCAGTGTGCTGTATTCTCCTCAGACTCATGCTATATTATACAACGCTTCTTCAACTAACTGATGGGGTTAGATGAGAAGTAGAGGCCATTTCCTTGGGGGCCGTCTCCTTGGGAGCAGACTCTCGGCCCTCTGGCAAGAAGGTCTTCCGAGGGGGGTCTCCTGGGCGTTCGGCCTCGACATCGGATTTCCTTATACGCTTGATGGGCCTTGAAGGCCTGTTAATCTGGATGTCGAAGTTTCCATCGCTCTCGGAAATCCCGAGATGCTCAGCCGTTCGAATGGACATGAGGGTGCTTCGAAGGGTCGCGCCGAAGGGAAAATGTGTTAGGTACTGGATGTGATTCAATATATGACAGCGACAAGGGATTGGACGATAAACAGAAAATGATGCCTTGGGCTCTGTGAGTGAAAAACAGCATCAGTACACACTGTTCTTTTCTTCGTCTCTGTTGTTTGTCCTCATCTCTTTTAAATGGGGCGGATAGTGGCGTGAATAGGAGCCATGAATAGAACAATAGGCCGCTAGCTGAGGGTTGGGGCTGGTCTTATTTGTATCGCTTTGCAACAAGCCCCTCTTTTCATTGAGCGCTATCTATATTTTATGCATCGCTGTTCTTTTTCTTCAATGATGATGAATCTGTCCCATGACTGAAGCTATCCCTTTCTCATCATCCATTCAAGAGCACACGGTACCTGTGATCGTCGTCACTGCCGGCAATTATATCCTTCCTCATATCTTCCTCCCGACTACTTTGTGTTGAATTGACCATCCTGGCCCTGGTACATGTTATACGTTTGTTGGCGTGGGAGCTCGCCACGGCGCACTCCATAATTTTTGAAATGGCGGAAATCAAGCCACGAGGCAACCGACGTCCAAAAGGCCAATGAACTAAGAAAGTAGAGAAATGTCAGTTTCGTTTCTGACAGCATGGGCCAGGGGGACATACGTCAGAAGGAGAGCAATGAGGGCAACAAAGACGCCCAGGGCGCAGTTAGCACCCTGGCAAAATTGGCTTACACCCATAAAGGTAACGATGACAACCACAAACCAAAACAGAATCTCGAGGGTATTCAGGATGGCGTATGCTTTTAAACTGCCCCATTTCTTGAACCTATCGACGTGTTCGGTCACGAGTTGGTATGCGAGTACGACGATTGTTTTGACACTCTGTTCAAGTACTTCGAGTTAGCTCCATGCATTTTTTATGTAAAAATAAAAGGTGTCCCCATACCATGGTGATTGCAATAGTGTCTGACCTGGTTGTGCGCATACCCTTGGGTTTTGTGGCGATTCGGCCAGCAGTCAGGCCAATTATGAGAATGATGATAGCGATTTGCAGCATGTGCATTTTGGTCTTGTAGCGCGCGTCGAACCAGCGGCTGTGGAAGAAGTCTCGTATCCTGTCCATGGTGTTGCCCTTTCGCGGATTTGGAATCCAATATATTTCAAAGTCCGAATTTGATCTACCTCTTTTTTGTAAGAAAATATGGAATGGTTTTGCCTAGAAGAGCTGGCGTTCTGGCAGTGGTTGGCAGTGTGAAGGGATTGGTGGTTGGTCGCTTGATGTCAATGTTCGGCTTCTCGAGTCCAGCAACAAATTATCACCCGGGTTCAAGATTGGAAGTTGAGAGAGTGGATGAGTTAGAGGTAGCCATCCTTTTATTATATTCGCCAAGCATAGTTGGGCTGTGTTGATCCCCTTGTTGACATTCGAGACCACAAGTAGAGAGGCTGTCTGCTACGCAATACGACATCTATACGCGTACAGAGTACGGGGGCGGTTTGCGTGGCCCACGCTACTCCACAAACGCCGCTTGTATGTTGCATTGCTGATTATGGGAGGCAAGGCCTGGGGAAATGACTGGCGATGAGCGAGCCCATACTAGTGACGGGGTCTGCAGGATTTAGTCTGAAACTGGCCGTCTCAGACAACGCCATCAAAATACGTGTATGACTGATGCCCCTCGTATTCGTTGTCATGGTAGAATCCGACTGCAAGATCCGCCGTGACAAATCCAAGTCCCCTCCCAGTTGTGAATCCGAAAACCCAATAGGAAATAGGGAGTGCGCGACTCGGAGAAATGTATTTTTCGGGTAATCAAGGTGCTTGTTTAGGGCTATGGTTATTTTTATATGCTTCTGGGGCCTTGCTCGATTGCCTTTGTTCACTCCCAGACAGCCAAGGTACCGCGCAACATCTTTGAGGATCATCCACAGTGGTTCTTATTTGCAGCAGGGAACGAAAAAAACCAGAACAGATGGGATTGGCTGGCAAGGTAGATTCAATGCTTAAATTCAACAAGAAATTAGTAAAATGATGATTTCTCGTCGCAGTATTTGGCCTGTCCGCCTTTTTGAAGCTTCAACGTCATTAGAGCCTGACGCTGGGCCCGGAGCCGAGCAGCCAGTAACTTCAGCCTCGCGCAACCTCGTCGCGCTGTGGGCCAATCCAATCCACCCAAACCTCGACCTCGCCTTCAACACCATCACCGCTGCCGCCACCCACCGCCAGCAATCGGAAGCGCCTCGGCCTCGACTGCCGACTCCGCTCGCATCGCCATAGCTGCGCATCATTCACTTGCCCTGTGTAGCCGTCCCTCACCACGACCATGGCGGCCGAAACGCCCAAGCTGCTCTGGAACCCAGACAACGTCAAGGACGTTGCCGAGTCGGTTGGCATCGGAGCCATTAACGAGGAGGCCCTCAAATGTCTGAGCCAGGATGTCGAGTACCGCATCGGTCAAGTCATCATCGAGGCGCTGCGTTTCATGCGCGCCTCGCGCCGCACCACCCTAACGGTCAACGACATCTCGCTCGCCCTCAAGACGCTCGACGTCGAGCCGCTCTACGGATACGACTCGACGCGCCCTCTGCGCTACGGAGAGGCTAGTCTTGGTCCTGGCCAGCCGCTGTTCTACATAGAGGATGAAGAGGTCGATTTCGAAAAGCTCATCAATGCGCCTTTGCCCAAGGTGCCCCGCGACATGAGCTTCACCGGTACCTAGCCACATCCTCACCCATCCTCCCTCGTAACGTTTTCTCTAACATGCTCCCCTCATAGCTCACTGGCTCGCCATTGAAGGCGTCCAGCCCTCGATCCCTCAGAACCCAACCACGTCCGAATCGCGATCGCAAGAGCTCCTGCCCAAGGGCCCCGGTGCCAACCCCGCGCTGTCGGCTCTCGCTGGCAACGACAATGCGGCCATGAAGCCTTCTGTCAAGCACATCGTGAGCAAGGAGCTCATCCTCTACTTTGATAAGATCCAGGCGGCTATTCTCGACGACAACCCAGACGAGGAGGTTGTGCGATTGCGCCAGGCTGCCCTGGGCTCTGTGAGAGACGACCCTGGTTTGCACCAGCTGATCCCCTACTTTATCAACTTCATCATGGACCGGGTTACACACCACCTCGACGATACATTTACGCTCAAGCAAATGATGGAGCTGACAAATGCCCTGATCGAGAACAAGAGTCTCTTCCTCGACCCATATGCCAGCCCGCTCTCTGCTCCCGCGCTCACGTGTCTCATGGCTCGAAAGCTTGGCACCGACGAAGGGATCGACGCCCTCAAGGAGCAATACGATCTGCGACAGCTTGCCGCCTCCTTGGTCGGGCGCATTGCTCGCAAGTACTCGGCATCCAACACACTCCTCCGACCCAAGCTCACGCGGACATGTCTCAAATACTTCCTCGACCCCACCAAGCCTCCTGCGGTTCTCTACGGTGCTATCCACGGACTACTGGAGGCGGGTGGCCCCGAAGCCATCCGTGTGCTGGTGCTAAGGAACCTCAAGAATATCGATGCTGCTATCCTGCAACCTCTCAAGGAAAAGGCCGAGGGAACCATGGAGTACGAAATGCTTGTCCAAGGCATCCTCGAAGCGGTGGCATCCCTGGCTCAGCACGGCGAGCCGGGCGTCAATGGCATCAACGGCACTGCGGGCGACTCGGATGAAAATGACCTCAAGGAGTTCATTGGTCCCATTGTAGGCCAAAAGATTGCTTCCTCTGGCAACCGAAGATTGATCAAGACAATTCTGGATGCTCGGTTTTTGGAGTAAACGTAAAACAAACAGCACCAGGGCGAACGGCGTTAAGGAGCGACTTCTTCAAAAATGGGCCAGTGAACATGGATGGGGCTATATTTTGTCATGGTTGTGTACAAATGATAAATTGGTTGCGTAACTTTAGGAATGCCTCAGGGCAGATACTTCTACACAAGCTCCTCAACACCCTCATCCGCTACTGAGTGTTTGTTCTCCATCCTTAGATATATGATGTCTTGAACCATCCGTCGTAACCTTTTCCCCGCGCCAGAAAAGTTTATCCCCTCCTACCCTCACATGTCTGTCTTTGCTGTGATTTTTTTTCTTCCCCTTGCTTTCTGTTTCTACACGAGGAAAGCCAGAATCAATCCACCGATGATGCTGCCGGTCCAGAGGATCTTGTCGGCCTTGGCGATGGTGGCCTTGGCGAAGCCCTTGCCGGTGTCGTAGAGGAGGTGCTTGCAGCCGCTGAGGAAGTGGTAGGCGAAGGGGAAGCCGAGACCGAACTTGAGGCCACCCTTGATGAAGATGGGCAGGCTGCTGAAGGCGGCGGCGACGCTGGCGCTCTCGATGTGGAAGCCGAGGAGGGGCGCGGCGACGTAAGAGGTCATGTAGAGGTAGAGGGCGCCGGACAGGGTGCAGCCAGTGATACGGGTCCAGGCCGAGGTGCCGAACCAGGTCTGCTCAATCTTGTAGATGCCCAGGTGAGGGGAGACAGGGCGGTTGAGGCGCTGGTCGGCGAGGAGCTTCTGGCCCTCGGCGGGGGTGAGCTTGGTGGTGGCAATGGGTCTGCGTCGGGGGATCAATGGTTAGCCGGGGATGAGGCACGCGAGTCGGGACGAGAAGACGGCAGCGGACGCAGAATTGCAATTGGGGGAGGGAGCTCTTACCGAGGAGAAGTGGTCGAGATGCCAGCAGCCATGGCCACCTTGGGGAGGTTCTGGGCGAAGAAGGGCTTGGCCGCGCCTGTTCGAATTGCAGTCAGCACCATGTTTTCCCTGTTTTTGCGGTTGAGGCTATTCGCCCGTGATGGCTTCCCAAATCACAGGCCAATAATGGAGGAGGGAGTGTGCGCACCTCGGCGAAGGGCGGCGACGCCAACTCGTTGAGCGATCATTGCGACGGTCCTGGAGGAATTGGAATCGTGGTGCGGGCGAGTTAATTCCACCTTTCGGGGTTGTCGTTCAGCGGTCGTTGGTCGTCGTCCCGTTGGAGTTATTCACAAAGTCGCAAATACGTCTCCGGGCCCGTCCCCAGCACGTCAATGATGCTTCCCAGTGCGCACCGGAACGGGCGCCCTCGGCTTCTCGGTCCAGTCTGACCAATGGGCAGTCGCGAATTCCTCATCCCGGGGGCTCACGTGATGCGGCATTCGCTCCGGCTTGTCACGTGAAAGCAAGCTCTTGCACCCGGTCCGGGACAGCTCTTTGCCGACTCAGAAGAAAGAGTGGGGGGAGGTGGGTTCCTTAGTCAGCAGGGTGGCAGGGAGGCTCAAGTGCAAAATTTCAAGCGCGTTTGTGCCGAAGCTTTCTCTTCTTTTTTCCTTTCTTCCTCAGATAGAAAGAACGTTCGCCGCACGCTGTCTACTTGTATGCAGCGGTATGGGCAGGGTCCTTGGACTCATGGACGATCTGAGAAGAATATTGGGAAATTGGATCCGTCGTTAATCTCGACACCTAGTGATTTCTCCGTCTAGGTGTCGTTTCATTTTGAGATCTACATTCTATCGTTGTGCCCACGTGAAGACTTAATTGAGATGTCGTATTGCACTCGTCATGATTGATGTATGGTTTGCGCGTGGCTAGCTATGCGCGATTGAGCAACTGTTCCTCGCGTCGCCCCGTCGTTGTGCACGTACGATGTCTCACTGCGTGCTGCGGCAAGTCATCACGGCGTTGCATCAAGTCGGTCATACATGGTCGGCCCATCACAAGATAAGCCCTTATGTGTTCCAATTGGTGCAGCATCAGAGATGATTGTTATAACTGCCCAAGCACGGTACAGCTGTCACCTCCCAAAGCTTAGTAGGTATAACGTTCTGTGTGCCCAGTGTAGCCAAACCCTGATGCACTCTATCATTTGCTTCCTCTCTAAACTAGCCACCATGGGTGAATCTACTGTTCTGGAGTACTATAAATATATTTTCCGGCTTTGCCCTCGCAATTCCCGTGTAGTATTTGCTGCCCCAAACAGCTTCTCTTGGTGGTTCCAAAGCTCCTTTGGTATAGATCTACCCTTGTTCGTTGAGCTGCATTATTACGAGAGAGCCCCGACTTGCCGCCATCAAATAGATCGGAGGCAATCGTCTGCTTAATTAAAACTTCAAGGCCTGCCACACTCGCAACCGCAAGCACTGTAGCCATGGGCTCATCCTCAATGCAGCTTGCCGGGTTTCCGTTCATGAGGCTCATGGAACCGGACCCAGAGACTGCCGGAAGAACGGAAAAGGCACTTGAAAGCATCCGCCACCACATTTACTTCTTCCTCTGGAACTCAGTACGAGCCGTTTATTACCAGGACGATTTTGTGATTGATGAAGAGGGTATATCCCGTAATGTTCAAACAGCAGATGCCCAAGGTAATCAGAACAAAGCCATGGCTGACACGGGCCTCTTGTTCGCGAACAAGAAGATTTCAGAAGACTTTTGCGAATACATTTACACCGTCAGCGTAGTCGAGGTTTCCGTTGCTCTAGGCAAATCCCTAGGTGATGATACCATCGGGGTCCCGCGTCAACCGTGGGAGAAGGATTTTATGAGCCGCCTTGCAGGACCACTCAGTCGTCCCTTTAAACAGTACTCTCTCCACGTAAACTTGAGCATCATGGTGGAGTGCATCATCGGCAAGCACCAGTATCACTCGGTCCCCATCATCGACGACGTTTGCGATGCGCTCGACCAGTGGAAGGTCGGATCGCGAGGAGGCCGCCTCAGAATCAAAGCCTACTTCTCCCAGGTCGAGACGGACAACGTGACCCCGGAGCAGATGGTCGATGCCGCTCTCCCGCTGTACAGGCTATACTCCTCGGACCCGACTTTGGAGCTGTGGTTTCTTGACCGGGAGCCGTCGGCCCCGGACCTGCTCGCCAAGTTTATGCAGGCTCGTATCCAGACGCTGGCTAAATGGCAGCAGTGGGCGGGTACAGGGATGCACTGAACAGAGCAACAGAGAATCAGGTCAAGGAGCATGAGAATAGGGCTCGTGCATAGTGGCCATTGTTTGCTGAACAGAACACGAGCAGGTTGTAGATATGAACAATCATGGCTATTTTTCAACACTACCGAATCACTTGCCAGAACACCATGCATCAATTCATTGTTCTATAAAAAAAGCCCACGCCCATCACACCGTCATAAACAACCTGCAGCGTAGCCAAGTAAGCGGATTTCCATCCCCAAAGCGAACTTCCAACCCAGCATTTATTCCTTTCTTCAAACCCCTGGGCATATGCAAAACGACATCCGTTTCCCTCTGCACGTTAATATCAGCCCTCAACCTTCTGCCCTCATGGCTCCAACCCCTACTTCAACCCCTACTTCAGCCCCTACTCCGGCGAGCAGTATGGTGACCGTGCCACACACCGGCAACGGGTCAGCCGTTGTCATTGGCGTGGCCATGGTACTTGTATTTGCCATCTTCATTTTACCCGGCTGCTTATTTCAGTGCCTGGCATCCTGGCAGGAACGTAGAAAAGGGGCAGCGGCAACAATAGCATAATCAAAATTCAGGCTCGAGCATCATTGCCTTCTAATAAAAACGGTCCAATTAACAGTTCAGAATATGTCTATCTATCTACGATGTTGAATAAATCGTGTCTCTCGGATAAAATAGCAGATACTCCATCTATGTCGTGAGCGGTCATTACGTTCTCAAGTGGTGATTGTGTATTAAATCGTCCAACATACATCGCTTCATCATCCCATCCCAGGTCATGTCGATGAAATACAGATGAGGATTATACACCTTACCATCTTTCTATTTACCCAGACGCCAGCCCCGTATTCGCTCTAATGTGATGTTACAACCAACGCCGTGGTGAGGCCCACCATGTGTCCCGCGCTTGTCTCTCCATAATATTCAACCAGGTATCTTTATCGAAATAGCCGTGTTAAACCCATTGCGCCGTCAGTTTGTGCCACCCATGCCAAATCCGCCAAAAAGAGATGAGGGAATATGGCTCTGCAAGTTGTTTGGATCCCAATTCACATCCCAGTTCATTGTCGAGACATCTAGGTAACCTCCCAAGAACTGGTCAATATCCGTAACCGGCGCCGACGATGTTGCAGGCATGGGCACGGCTGTCGGGGGTGGCTCGGAACCTCGCGAGTCTGTGGAAATCTCTTGCAGGCGGTAGATAAAGGATGGGTAGTTGAGGGTCTGTCCCGCTTGGGCGTATGCTTGCTCCCGGGCCTTCCACGCCTTCAAAACCAGCTGTGCTTGTGCAGCATACGCCTTGTTGTTCATGTCCATAAGCTCGGGGTGGTACCGGTACACTTTTTCCACAAGTCCCCATGCTCGGTCCACCAGAGATCCGGTTAATCGCTGGCAAAGCTGGCCAGTCATGACGGCAAAAATGTCGAGTTGGAAATGAAGCTTGACGAACCACAGGAAGCCTGTCTGCTCCATCACCTCATACGCGTTAGAGCCGTGCTCGTTGTTCATGATGACAATCTTGAAAAGGTTATCTTTTGTGTTGAAAATTTCAGTCCCCCATTCGGGCTGGTCTCTCATCGGCACGAGTAATTCTCTCATCTTGCTCACAAGCATTGGTCGAGTGGTCAAAGCTGCAACGTGGCAAGGTCCGGCGCTCGCGTCGGTATATCGCTCCTCTACTTCGCGCAGACCATCATCCAGCTCGTCGACAAGCTCGCGATATCTCTCGATGGAGGGTGTCTCTTCGCCTTCTCCGAAGGCCGCATCGCCCATAATGGCAGCTTCCAAGCCGGGAGTTCCGTGAAGAAACTCGGAACTGATGATGAATTTGGCGATTTGATAACCCGTCAAACAGAATGCCATCTCGGTGGGGCCCTCTCGAGGTTGAAGAGGCTCAGTCGATCCAGGGAATAGATCCGCATCGTTGACGTTCTGGGGCATTTTGGTGTCCCAGTTGCTCGGAAGCATCGAATTGCTGAGGCCAGAAACAATGGCGTTCTTGGCGTCCTGGAGTATAATCTGCCACCACATTCGTCTTCGCATTTCGGTTTCGAAAGGTGTCAAGCCAAGTGAATCGCCGTCGCGGTGATAACCCATCTTCTGAGCGATTCGAACAATCATGCCGCTAAGAATCCAAGCTGCGTGTCTGTCATATCGTCCCTGAAGAGAAACCTAGATTTTGCGTGTCAGCAGGTGAGTTGTACTCGGAATGAAAAAATAAGAAGAAAAATGTTCTGTACCAGATACAGCATGAGAGCCTGGAGGGCCACCATGTCAAAATTTTTCAAAAAATTGAACTTCTGGAGAGCAATTTTAGTGCCCATGGTGAAACGTCGAATAGCCTCGTCGCGAGAGCTCCCGAAAATTTGGAGAGATTCATTTTCACTCAAAGCAACAACAGCCATGGTGAAGATGGAAAATAGAAGAGCCTGGTAGTTGATAGGAACGGATTCCATGTTCGTTGCCGCATCCATGACGTAAGGCTGCACTGAGGGCACGTGAATAATTTTCATCAGCGGGTTGACTCTGTCCAGAAACACCTGCCATAATCTAAAGGCATGCACTGGGTCCGGCTGCAGCTCGTCGATGTTCTTGGTGGAAGCATCGCCTTGGAGAAGAAGGTCGATGTTGGGATCCGGGCTCAAGTCCTCGGATCCAAGCACGCTGACCTCTTCGGGATCATCGGTGTCAACGATTTCTCGCATAGCTTGCAGCTAAAAGTGGCAAAGCGGTTTCATTAGTGCCTCTAGCTAAAATCAGGACTAAGGATAGGGCGCATACCTCTTCATGAATACTTGCCCAGATGACACTGTCCATGAACCGGACGCCGCCGTCGTCCTTGACCATTTTCCCAGTGGGTTTCCACCGGGGCATGGAATCAGAGCCGGGAGGGGTCGTTACCGAGACTTCCGACTGAGATCCGTCCCTCGACGGAAGCTGGGCGGGCATCACCGTCGGTGAGGGAATTGAGCCATCAGCGTACTGCTTCAGCAGGTGCTCACAGCGTGCCAGACGCTCCTGGAGATCCTGATTTGGGCGCCGGCGCTTGCGGGCTGGAGCAGGTGTGCTGGGCGTACATGTTACGTTTGCCTGTTGGCGGTGGTGAGCTCAGATCATCATGGTTGGGCTTGAGACACGAATGGCCGGGTGAGGGGCAACAAGTACAGGACAATGAAGAGAAGAAAACGGGAGCGGCGCACCTTGATGCAATTGGAGCAGGGCGTGTTACGGTCGCACTTGATCTTGCGGTGCTGACACAAGACGCAGGCCAGTATACGGGAGCCCTTCTGGGACCCAGGTGTAGTGTTTGTCGACATGTCCGAGGGGTCCGGCGCGTTCAGGGACCAACCTCACATGCCAGCAAAGAGGACGTGGCTTGTGTCTTCGTGGAGGGAAAAAGATGAATTTGCCCCAAGCAGCGGATGCGATGGACTCCACAAGGCGGCTTGGAGGATACGCGGGAGTGCGTTGATGAGGGGGAGGGGCAGTGAGGCGTAAGGCGCGAGGCAAAAGTAAGGAAGCAATTGATGAGTGAGCGGGAGGAGCGAAATAAGCGAATCCGACGGTCGCGTGGGATAAAGGGACTGAGGCCAACTTGGCGCAATCAGATGGGCGCACACAACAGTTGGTGCCTGGCGGTAGGCGTCGTAATTCAAATCAATCCGCGTCCGGGACAGCAGCGGACTTTTGTCTTGCGTGAGGGCGCGTGCGTTGAGGTGTGAGTCGCAGTCAGCCCAGTTTGGTTGACGACAAGACAGACAGGACAGACAGGCCAGACAGGCGGACCGGGACGCTTTCGTACCGCGGATTCGGGTTCAATGCAGTTGGATTTGTGCGACGCAGGGCTGTGCAGCTCCCTAGCAGGTCGGGGGGGGAGGGGGGTATAGTACTGTAAGGCCTCCTGGAGTGGGAATGAAACAACCACGCCAATCTTGTAGCCGCGACTGGGAAGTGGGCAGGAGAGCAATGTGCTGATGGTGATGATGATAATGATGATGCCAGCAATGACGCCCACAAGGAACAGGCACTAGGCAGGCTGTGTCCTATGTTGAGCCAAGCTGCGGCAGAGGCAAAAGGCAGGTTCAAGCTTTGACGGGGCAAAATGGCACTGCAGAGGGGGATACGTCGGAACGACGAGGAGGGTCGGACCAGGGTCTGGACGATCTGAGGCCAAGTCCGCGGCGCTCCGCTTAGTGATTTCAAGAGTCGTATCCTTGGCTCTTAGGCCAGACTCACGGTAGGGCCGGAGCACTTGGGGGACGACGAAAAGGGCAAGACGGCGGACACCGTGGACACCGCGGAACGGACGATCGGGATTCGTGCTTAGACGGTCGGGGTTGGTTGAAAGAGTTTGGTAGTGTGCTTGACGGCACAGGAAGAAGGTTCCAGCCGATCCTTGTCTCCGTCCTCGTCCGTTGTGATGCAGATTCGATGGCGCCGATGATTGATGCTTGACCCCTGTTGGACGCTGCAGGAGACGCCGAAGCTTCCAGCGGCAGTGAGGGAGTCAGCGCTGGGATGGGAGTGGCGGCGGGGTTCGAGTGGAGGTTGAAAAAAAAAAATTAGAGGGGAAGGGTTGGACGGTCTCCAATAGCTTTATGTATGGATTAAAGGTAAATGAGCGAGGCCCCAATCGATGTCGAATAAGGCCGATCGTCAATCAAGTGATTGCGTGAATGGAGCCGGGAAGGGCTGAAGTTAAAGACAAGCGACCGTCCGTGGGTGCACAAAGCGGTGTCGCCGTTATTAATTCGGCGGAGAAGTACGAGGGAAGAAGCGGAGTTTAGCGTATTAAATCCCGCCTAATGAAAAAAAGAGGTCAGTGATTCATCAGCCGTAGATGCCCTCGTCCACCGAAGCGGCGGAACAGGGTTGGGGTGACGAACTATGGCAGTTTTATTCTTGCTGTTGTTCGAGGCCTATCTGATACGATAGGTCGCGGATGGCTAGCTCGGAAACGTCAGAATCGTTGCACAGGGGAGGAGTCAGTCGGCGTGGCCAAGACCCAAGCCTTGAGTGCGCTGAAACCCACTCTGTCACGCTCTAAACCGTCTAAACCCGCGGGGCGCCAGACTAAAGAGACCTGCTGGAATGTGATCAATGTGGCAATTTGGCGGGCAGCCACTATATCGTACGCAAAGGCGGAGTCGGGCACAGTAGCTTCTCAATGCCGTATGTGCACGTGCTAGCGGGACGGGAATGGGTTTACAGTTCCAGATAGCGCCCGTTCGCCTCGGCCAAGACAGAAAAAAAAACTAACCAGGGCAATGGAACTAACCAAAAAGTCGGCTCGCTCAGAATGAGTCGAACCTCGGGACCTCCCTCTAATACGAGATTTTCGATATTGGGGCGAACTGAGAGCGATTAATTGACAATAGCTTCTTGGCTCACGTCGGTCAACTTACTTCGGAAGTAAGAAAAAATCAGATCTAGGTTTAAATCAGATCAGATTGGGAAGACCAACACAACCAGCTCAGCATTAGATGATATTTGCTTACGTTCAAGTTGGGTTGGTCAATTTGTCTTAGTCATGTCCCTTTTGAGTGATGCTGTTGGGCGGCAAGAAAAGGAGCGAAAAGGAGGCCCTTTCTATCACATGGTCACTTAATGCTCTTATACGCGAATGCACCTATCATACAATCTCGCCATATCATGAGTTGGCAATCACTGCTGCGTTCGGTGTGCTTCCAAACAGGGATGTATTCAGCTGCAGCCATTCTACCCATCCAAACAGGAGCCAGAAGCATTGATTAAGACCAACGCAGACCCCCTCTTTTATTTTCGTTTCCTGCTTTTATTCGAGCCCCATTGTTTTATCCCCTTGCCGGGCTATTGATGCCATCCGTCTCCGAATCTTTTAAGCACCCGAGCCAATGCGAGAGCGTCATTCGTATGCGAGACGGCAAACAATTATCAGCTGTCCTTTAAACGACGGGATTTACGTATAGAATCCAACTGCCGCCTTCGGGAGTCTTCCATGTGTTCGGGTACTCCCTCGACCAGCCTTGATCAGCTGCATTAACTTAATTGTTAGTGTTTCCAGTATAGTTTTTTTTTTCGCTCCGTTTTCTCCCTTGCCGCGGCACTCTGTAACATGACGCCCGATGAGAGCGCGCGGCTAATACCTTTAGCCACGCAACGGCGTAAACTCACAATGCAGACCTGGTCCCATCGCGCATGTTTATGCAGGAACGCAGCTTGTCGAAACTTCCAGAAGGTTCCAGTTCTTTCGCCGATACCAGAGATGCAGCTGATCGTCAAGCGTGGCTTGAAGGGGAAAAATCAGGGCGTCTTGTCAATGCAATCCCACAACCGTGCTCAGTTTATCAAACACGCTAAACCTCCATCCTCATTCAACGGCATTAAAAATTAAGGTTTATTATGTCAATTACTTGTGAGTGATCGAAAATTAACGACGCCAAGTAATCCATTCATTTGAGTAGATCAAAACTGCACCATCATGACAGGTGAGAGAAGATCGCCTAATACAAAGTATCGGCCAAGTCTGGTGCGACCACGACCCTTGTATAAATAAATTCCCCGATGGTAAAACCAACAAGTCTTGGCTTCTGTTGTGAAACACTGAGCAGGTCCATAAATAAACATTTCAAATGTGGGTTCTGGGATGAGCAATGCATGTCATGGTGGTCGAGGATATTGCCCCGTAACCGCTTGGTCGGCGGCACGGAAACCAGCCGCGGCAATGGTCGGAATATGCTTTATTGCGACTACATCAAAATTTGTAGTACGAAAGAGTAGCCAGTAGTTTGAGACGCCAATCGAAAACTAAGTGGCCCAGTAAACAAAAGCGCATTACGCAATGCGGAACACGTTACTGCGTCCCCCCTCCCTGTCATGCAACCCGGAAATATTCAGATTCAATACCATCATTGACCCGGAATCAAATGCTACTTACATCTTTGCCGTAATTTTTTTATAACCCAAGCCTCGAATCAACGGGACCCCACTCATCGTGCCAAGCAAAGTCCACTCATTCCCTACCTCCCCGTGGAACATGGAACACTTCTTCAGATCCAAATCTGATACTGGTTTGTGCCATGAAGTGATTTACAACATCATATTCTGCGCCATTTTCTCTCGACAATTATTTATTTAAAATACCGCTGTTGCATATCATCAGACAAGTAATTCGTTAGCTGTTACTTAAGCAACCCTCAACTCTCAAGAAATCTAGCTCACAACATAGCTTAGCGGAGACCCATAGCTCTCAATAGCGTTTTCGCACGGCCAAGAATCCGAAGCATCATCGCTCATCCTTGATCCCTTCATATAGCAATGCCGAGGTCCGCGCCTCCACTTGAAGCCATTGACTGCAACACATCCTCCGCTCACAGCTTGAGAGCACACCCAACTCCGCCAAACTGATACGCCCGAGCCTTTTATGGCTTACCAATCCCAAACCCTCCTGGATGGAAACCTTAATAGCTGTCTAGTAGTTCCTCTTCAAAATGCAGGGCTAAAAAAATTACAAATCAAGTCACGACACGGTTCTTCAAACCTACCCCATGACGTGACGCAACTCTTGCGCAATCATCAAGGAGTCACAAACGATTGATGCGTCTGATATTCACGACCAACATTCCAAATCGTGTTCCCATCGATCACATGCCATAGACAGACCAGAGCCAAAATAATTAGTCCAGTCGAGTAACCTGTCAACGTGCACGGTATATCTCACTAGTGCCAAAATAAAAAAAGACATCCGCCAAACAGATCTTGAACAAGGCTAAGATCTAGGAAGTTCAATATTGATCATCATATAGGTGATTACAACTACCAGGATTCTCTTTCTAAAAAAAAATTGCTGAGGGGTGTCCGAAAAACTGCAATGCACAGTCCTGCACGATCCCCGAAATCGGTAACATCCTCCTCGCCAGTTATTTTGACTCGGGTCCTCCCGTGAACAAGACCATCGCCATTCCAGAAAATTGCATCCTCATTTTTTTCTCTGGTGGCTTTTTAGTATCTTCAAATCTAACCGTACCAGTGAGGGTATGACGCACGACGTGCAGGTGCACATCTATCAACTCGTTTACGAAGACGATATGGAGCAACACCAAACTCACAACAGCGGTTGGAAGCCTGTGTAGAACATCCATTACTATAACTGCTGTTCATTATTTGAGAAATACAATTCCTCCTCGGAGTATAAGCTAGTAGACTTCCTGTCAGTTAGAAAAACTGTATTGCCTATACTAAACTCGAGAGATACCCAAGGCCGAAATCGGGACCCTAAAGTGAAGATGCGAATCCAGTTGGCTTGGTGTTACATTGCTTATAAATTTTCTTTTCGGTTGTCTCGTTTTCTTTTGTATTCGAAACGACAGTCGGCAGCACTTGGGGACACTGGTCAAACCCTCAGGTTCTGTGCCAGCAAATTTCCCAAGACAAGCGTAAACGTATTAGAAAATACCATAGATGGAATAAGATCTTGGAAATTGTTTTGATTATTTTGTTACTCTGAAAACATCGAGCTTATATCTGGGCCAGACTTTTCGCTCCCCGAATCTTGCTCCTTGTCCTCTGTTTCCACGGGCACCAGAGACGTCCTCTTCTTCCTACGTATGACCCTGCGGTGTGTAGCACTCTTCAAATGTTTCTCCCAGGCTTCTTCCGTCATCAGAACAGTGTGGCACACCTCGCACATGCGCTTAGACGCTGGAGCCTTGGGCTCTGGGTTGCCCACTTGCGTGAGAACCTCGCTGGCCAAAGGCGACAATTCCGTCGGTAGCCCTCTGGCTTCGCCAGCGAGAAACTGGGTGGCCAATTGAACAGCTGGCTCAACCACATTATCCTTGTAGCGCGAAACATCAGTGCTGTCCAAAAGATAAAGATTATCCATGGCGTGGGAGCCAACTTCACGCAGGCGTGGTATTTGTTTGAGTCTAATCCAGCGCGTCTGGTAAACAGCATACCGCCGTGTCGCCGTCTTCATCTCCTCAAGTGCCGCTTTCTTCAGGCGATCTATTTCAGATTCCTCCCGTCCTTCGTCAATCGCCGTCATGTACGGCTCAAACTGCTTGTACCCGATTGACTGCCAAATACCTTTGGTCATGTCCAGGATCTGGCCAGCCGCGGTCTTCTGCTGCTTGAACTCGAAGAGTTCTCGAACTTCCTCGAGCAAGCCGTGGTCAACCATCTTGTCGACGCGGTTATCAAGGCGAGTGCGCAAAACTTCACGCTCTGAGTACACCCAAAACAACAGGTTTTCCCAGGGTTGGTTTTCAAGATCCTTCTGGGCCGCTTCCTTGCGCGCTTGTTGCTCGGCATAGTGGTCGGAGGCTCTCTTCCCAGTATGTAGATAAATCTCCAGTGAGCGCTGAATCTTGCGGTGATCCTTGGGGTGCCAGCGATCGGCCATCACGGGGTCAACCTTTCGCAGCTCATGAAGCATTACCTCGCTAGGTTCACTTAAAATTGGGAACGATGCAGATGTGTCCATCTCGAGGTCCTCCAAAATGACCTCTTTGAAGAGAACGGGGTCAACATAGTAATTAGAACCGCCCACAAGGATAGGAAGACGGCCCCGGCTGCGAATTTCACCCATCACGCGGGTGGCCTCTCGTCTGAAATCATCAACATCCCAAGGAGTTTTGTCTAAAGTGATGTGGCCAAGGAGGTGATGAGGGATTCCCCGCTGCTCCTCAGTGGTGACTTTATTAGTAATAATTGGCAGTCCGTTGTATAGCTGCATAGCATCGGCGTTGATAATCTCGCCATTTAGTCTGGTCGCCAGCTCTATAGCTAGCTGTGCGCAACATTAGAAACCCATATGAAATCCAGGTGACACTCTGCTAGTCATACCTCGGATTTGCCAGTGCCCGTGGAGCCCAGCACCACCAAGAGGGGTTCAGTGGGAGGTTTTGTAGCAGCAGCCATTGTTGAAACACTGCGCCCGAGAAATGGTCTCAGACGGCTGAACATGAGAGCTTGCAGACCATAAAAAAACGCAGCAGCACTAGGCCGCACATGCTTTTTTTCTGTTTTGGAACACTCAAAAATTATGGATCATGACAGCCCAAGATTTTAGATCCCGACACGTGAGTCACGTGTCCTTTGTATATTGACTGATCCAGCTCCAAGCCCAACCCGTTTAAAAAGCATAACTATCAACCGTATCACATAGTTTAGGCCGTTTACAAGGCGCAGATTTCCCTTTCGGAAATCAGAATCAAGGCGCAGTGGCGCGATGTGACAAGTGAGGTTTGAATCAGCGCAGGGATGATGGAAATAGAACCTTGCACCCCTCGCAATAACCTACTCCATGATTGACAGCACCGCTAGCGAAAGCCAGATATTTATGGGTCACATGGGACAATGCTAGTTGTGCAACATATTCAATTGACATATTCTACAATCTTGCAGTTTTGCGACAAAATGACTTCTGTTGGCCGGAAAAAAGGCATTGAGGTGGCAAAAAGCCACATGCACAGCCAAGGTAATGCAAGTGCATGTTTGCAGTTTATCCGGGTACAATGTCGAGAGAGTGTGAATTACTAGTCAATTATTTTATCAATTGAGAACCCGAAAGAACCTTCCATTCCTCGCAAAAAGCAAACATCCAAAATCCCAAGGATGAGCTGGCACCGGAAAAGGAGTCGAGACTAATTAATTATCTGTACTTTAACAACTGGCCACGGTTGTCTCCGCAAGAATGTCCTAGTTCTAGAAGGTGGAGGAGCGCCGTGCTTGTTAGCCATCGGATAAATTAAAATTGCGACAACCAAAAGCGGCTACTGGCCGCCCTGTGGGCGGTGGGCCGGGGGGCAAGGGGCTTAAGGCCACATGGAAGTCGCGACTACCCTTTGCATGTCACGTGTCGTCCGTATTTGTTGCCAGATTACCGTACCTGGCCTGAAGGACAGATGTTCCCCAGTCGTCGCCCCTTCTTTTATCATCGATCCCTTCGCACTCACCACGCCTGAGCTCTGCAAGCTAGGCTTCCTCCTCTCTTTTCTTTCTTTCGTCCTTGGATGAGAGCGTCCAATTCTTCTTTTCTTTCCCTCCCACCGCCACCATGAGTTCCCGTAAGTTGCCCCTCTGCATCGCCTGATGCGCCGAGCTGTCGGAGCTCGTCTGAGCTTGCAACCTGGCCAATTTGCGCCATCACGACACGCGACACCATGGGCGCAATTGATGCCACCTTATCCCAACACGCTTGTCGGCAATCAGCTAACGTGTGACCCAATGCGCAGTCCGATTCCTCGACCTGGTCAAGCCGTTCGTGCCGTTCCTCCCTGAGGTTCAGCAGCCGGAAACCAAGATCCCCTTCAACCAAAAGTTGATGTGGACGGCCCTGACCCTGCTCATCTTCCTGGTGATGAGCCAGATGCCCCTTTACGGCATTGTCTCCTCCGACAACTCGGATCCTCTATACTGGCTGCGAATGGTCATTGCGAGTAACCGTGGTACGCTGATGGAGTTGGGTATCACCCCCATCATCTCCTCTGGCATGGTCTTCCAGCTCCTCGCTGGTACCCACATGATCGATGTCAACCTTGACCTCAAGTCCGACCGCGAGCTGTACCAGACCGCCCAGAAGCTCCTTGCCTTCATCCTGTCCGCCGGAACCGCCACCGTCTACGTCTTCAGCGGCCTCTACGGCCCTCCCTCCGACCTTGGTGCTGGTATCGTCTTCCTCCTGATCCTCCAGCTGGTTGTCGCCGGTATGATTGTCATTCTCCTCGACGAGCTCCTCCAGAAGGGCTACGGTCTTGGCAGCGGTATCTCTCTGTTCATTGCCACCAACATCTGCGAGTCGATCATGTGGAAGGCCTTCTCCCCCACCACCATCAACACCGGTCGTGGCCCTGAGTTCGAGGGTGCCGTCATTGCTCTCTTCCACCTCCTCTTCACCTGGCCCAACAAGCAGCGTGCTCTCCAGGAGGCTTTCTACCGCCAGAACCTCCCCAACATCATGAACCTTCTGGCCACCATTGCCGTCTTCGCCGCTGTTATCTACCTCCAGGGTTTCCGCGTTGAGATTCCTGTCAAGTCTTCCCGACAGCGTGGTGCCCGTGGCTCTTACCCTGTCCGTCTCTTCTACACCTCCAACATGCCCATCATGCTGCAGTCCGCTCTCTCTTCCAACATTTTCCTCATCTCTCAGATGCTCTACTCCCGTTTCTCTGAGAACCTCCTTGTCCGTCTCTTCGGTGTTTGGGAGGCCAAGGATGGTTCCTCGCAACTCCACGCCGTTTCCGGTCTCGTCTACTACATGTCCCCTCCTCTGAACATCAAGGAGGCTCTCCTCGACCCTATCCACATGGCCGCTTACATCGCTTACATGCTCGGTGCCTGCGCTCTCTTCTCCAAGACCTGGATTGAGGTTTCCGGCTCCAGCCCCCGCGATGTTGCCAAGCAGCTCAAGGACCAGGGTCTTGTCATGGCCGGTCACCGTGACCAGAGCATGTACAAGGAGCTCAAGCGCATTATTCCCACCGCCGCTGCTTTCGGTGGTGCCTGCATTGGTGCTCTCTCCGTCACCAGCGACCTCCTCGGTGCTCTTGGCTCCGGTACTGGTACCCTTCTCGCTGTCACGTAAGTTTCTTCCACCTCGATATGATTCCAAGCTCAATGACTAACAAATTGCAGTATCATCTACGGTTACTTCGAGATTGCTGCCAAGGAGGGTGATATGTCCGGCATGAAGGGCATGATCATGGGCTAATCGGTGACTAATCGATCCAATGACGTAGCCATGAATCATTGGGGCTCGGCTCGACCAGGCCAATGTGTATCAACAGAACCCAGAGAAAAGAAGAAAAGAGAAAATAGTTATATAAGGTTTTTCCTTTTTCCTTTGCGACGAAAAGCAAATCTAGGGGAGTCGGAGGAGTGATGTCAATTTGGGTTGGAAAGGGCATTCAGGCGGCGATCTAGGGCTGTCAAGATTATAATCCGGTATCGTGAAAATCTGTCTTCGTGGGTTATTAGCAGTTTGAGAAGAACCACCATGACAAGACACCCATTATTTTTAAAGGTGGTCGTGAAAGGGGTTCGTTGTACCTACAGGCTATTTATGAATGACAGAATTATTAATGCCAACTATTTCTCGCAAATTGTACTTGGTTCCTATGTGTTAGCTTTAACTTGACGGGAAAGCACGCTGCCAAAAAAAGAGCTCTCTGTTTGGGGTGTGATGGATACCTGGCAGTGATGAAGCCGGTCAAGGGTATCACCAATCATCAGCTGACCGGTCACGGTATATGAATGTGTATTTCGATTTCATTTGTTACTCGAGGTCAAACATGTGATTTTGGAGAGAGGTGTGTCATTGATGAAAAAGATAAGATGGGACGTACCACTGTAGGGTAGCACAGGCTAGGGCCAGTGATACAAGTTGGTTGGTTGCATCCATCCTGGGTGACATGCAGGCCAGAGGCTTACCGGTGGCCTTATTCGACCAAGAGTTTGTGTGGATGGGAGTGACGTGCTGGGGTATGGCAAGATGAGGGGAACCCATCCTCGCCGGTGTCGCAATGATGTGACACAGTTCAACGCCATGAGCGTGGGAGATGGCGAAGCCAGGCCAGGATGTAGATGGAGAGGGGGCCGATGAGATAGACGAGACATAACAGCGGGGTATTAGTTACGATTTGAGTTAATGCAAGCACTCGCTCTCCATCTCAGGGCCTTGCTTAGTTTTGCTCAGCAATCGACACGACAGGCAATAAACCCCGAAGATAACACTGACAAAGCGAGATGTGTTGTATTCCAAGATATCTACGGCGATTGAGGTTAGTGGACAACCCATTGCCATGAGCTCAACGACAGACTAGCAAGTTCAACTACTGATTATTGAGACGTGACTCAACTAGAGGTTTGTTATCTGCCCATCATGGTCTTATTGGAAGCGTGCTGGTTCGCGTGCTCAGCCGGAGTCATATCTTATCATGGGTGCCAGGGACCTTTGTGCAGAGCTGCCACCCACGGGTTTCCGTCAAAGGCAGGTCCATGAAACCAGCTGCTGCAAGCCCCCCCGCTCTGGGCGCTTGAATCGAACTATCGTCAACGCTTAGTGTCTCAACCCAACCCAGCCCATGGCAATTCACCTGACCTTGCAGAGGGCAACCAGGAGAGCTGCAGGACGCCACGCGAGGAGCAGAGTCGCAGAGCGAGCAGCGTCCCGGTGACCGAGCGTCGGGCATATGCAGCCAACGAGACGAAGCATATTTGAAGAGCCGTTACCATCGAGGCCAGCACACTGGCGTGGGCAATTGGCCAGCTGCAAGCTGCAGCGCAGCCCGCATGCACGGCTCTGCAGCCAGGGTTCCAGGTCGTCACGCGGCGAGCAATTTCGGGAGCCCGACCGACCTCGATGCTGCGCGGCCACACACCACACACTCACACCGCGCGCACAGGGCCTTGTCTCCCCTTTGGGGCTCTCTGCAACCCAGGACGACGTCGTGGCTCTCCGGCCGCAGCCAGACACACGACGCGCCAACCCGCGCTCCCGGCTAGAGCTCGATTGGCCGGTCACGACTGGGGGGCGGGAAACCGGTGTGAACGAGGCAAGTGGGGATGCTCATCATGGGCCGGACTGGGGGGGCTTGCGGGAGGCGGCAGAGTTGCGGGGACTGGAGCATGCAAGACGGGTGAGGCAATAGCGGGATGGTGGCCCGGGCGCCTTTACTCTTTCCATGACAAATTTGTAGACTATTGTAGGTGAAGAGAAGTTGTCGAGCTGAGCCGTGGCCATGGGGGTTTTGATAGTACGTGGGCGAGTGGGCGAGCCCAAGACGCGGGCAGGCAACGTGGTTCTGGGGCCCCCCCTTTCACCGGGGGGCTTGAGCGAGCAATGCATATGTCAACTTAACCTACATAACTTACAAGGAACAGGTACGAAGCGGTCAAGACTTTCGATATGGTTCAGAGATCAGTCATTGAAGAAAAAAAAAGCCAACCCGGAGACAAGGGATCAGAGACTGGGGCTCCGTTGAGATCGACCAGCATGGTTCCCGGCAGTCAGATAAGAGAGTTTGCACATACATCGGGCGACCCAAAAGAGGTTGCCGCGAGGCTGCCGGCGGTGAGTCAAGGATCGGGTGTTTCCAGGGGTGCTTGAATGAGGTGCATACATGTTGTGAATCCCTCATGAACGACGCTGGCCTCGGGGAAGATGTGCGGTCTCGCGGATGACTATTCGTTGCGCCGACTGGCCAAGCCGGTGGGGGGCGGACACACGAACAGCCGCTAAGGCAGAGGGGGATGGAAGAGGAGGATGATACGGATTAGAGGCTAAGAGAGAAGAGCCACTTGGCCCTGAAAACGTTTCTGCTCTTCCCCATGCTTGCTATCCTGTGGGGCAAGCGAGCTGGATGGGGGAATGCAGTGGAGATAGTTTTGCGCCGTCCGACCCGAGGACGAGGACAGATGGGCCTCAGGAGCGATCTTCGCAACGCATACGAACTCTATGTGCCTGGTTTTCGGTCAGATCAGAGGGGGCCGCCACTATCAAAGAGCAGCAACGAAGAGGAAAAAAAAAGTTGAATCTCTACTTGAAGAAATTTGGGGGACCAATCAAAGCATTGTTTGTGCACCTTGACAGGAACGGACTGGGTTGAGACGTCTCAGGAAGCGCATGTCTCGCGTGCACCAGGAATGGAATCTGTGAAACTCCCTCTCGGCGATGGCGAACCGGATAAAGAGAATGACAAGCTCCCGCGGGAAACGTAACCCTTGCGGACCTTTGGATATAGTGATGGAGCAGCGACCAGGGGAGGGGACAACAGTCAAATGGAGTCAATGGGACGTGTCTCCACTTGGGGGCCAAGGACAGTATCGACACGTCTCAGCCATCGGATATTTTTTTTCTTCCAGGGAGCTTTGTGCTTACTTTGACTGAACCCGATACTGACTGCTGCCCTTTACGCGTGTAGGGAGACTTCTTCGTTCGTTCACTAACTAAACATGTGAGTCTTAGCTGAAGAGGCAAAAAATCACGATGAGCTCTCAGCGAAATGATTCGGAGCACCGTGCCATCTTAAGCGTAATTGCGCCATCTTAAAATACTGACTGTTCTCGTTTTCCTCTTCTCTGCGCAATGACGAAGGAGGAGTTGGGTCTATTAATTGGGGCGCATTTACCACTGCTCATGTGCATACGTGCATATAGATGTACAGCCTGAAGTTAGTATCGAGGCTTGGAGAATTGTGGCAAGGGGGGAGCAGCAGTGTTATTTCCAACGGCCCTCGATTGTTCCATCTGGGGCGTCCTTGCTTCTGTTAAACCACTTGTTTCATACTGAGCCCAATGAAAAGAGAGGAGAGAAGAAAAATACGTTTTCTCTGCCTGAGCAGAGATCGTGTGTACGTGCTTGACGCTCGGTTGCACAAGCAGTGGCCGCTCTGCAAAGCTACCACGCAGCCATAAACGAGGCTTTGTGCCCTGAGCTGCCATTCCCGAATTCTCCACTTACACGGCTGCAAAAATAGTCTGTGCTGCGCTCAGAGTTCGGCAGTGCGCCTGTCAGCTTGGCGGCGTGTAGCCCTGTGTTGCCTTGCTCATGGGCGTGTTGGTCTTGCTCTCTGGTAGTTGTTGCGACGCGCTAAGAAAAAGACAAAGCGCCGCTGCGCTTTCTTGCCGAGGCAAAGAGCGGTGATTGGGACACGGCAGGGCTTCTTGGGGAAGTGCGCTAAGAGAAGGCAACCGGGTTGATGGAATGGGTGGGTTCTTTGGGAGATGAGCTTCTCAGTAACGTTAAAAACAGCTTTGGAAGCTTGAGGTTTTGGCGAGCTTGGGGCTGAAAAGCGCACTACTACCACGTCCCAGAAGGGCGATGTGCTTGGATCGGCAGCGGCACCAATGGCGCCCTGTGACGATGGTGTCTGTCCTGCCATTTCGGGTATGCGCGGCGCCTCATTTTGTTCCTCTCGGTGTAAGCCCCAAACTGCACACCGACTTGGGCGGTTACTATGGCAAGGCAGCTGACCGTATGATTTCTTGTGTCACGTCAAATTGGTCTAGATACTTGTCCAAGAAGCGCCACACACGTTTTCCATCCCCCTTGTTGACCTGTTTGAGTCCAGATTCCCGTGTCCGCGAGGGGCCAGACTCAAGGCCGACCCGACTCGGGGTAGAGACATGGTGAGACAGAAGACAGCGAATCGTTCGCGCAAAAGCAAAGAAAGAAAACAACCACAAAAGCAAGCACACACCAACCAGCGACGTTGTGCTGGTCCGCTAACGTATTTGCCAATGGCCGATCGGACGGGCCCGGGAAACGTGCTTCATCAGATCTCATCCCGTTTGTGGCTGCAACGTGATTGCGAATTTGCGACTGGTATCCAGCCTCATTGATATTGTACAATTTCACGTTCCTGTTCTCGATTGCCCTCATCGGTTGACCGGCTACTCGTTCGCCCTTAAAATGAGCAACCACACGGCGGCGAGTCGCGACAACTGACACATTTCGGTACCTGATTCCGAAATGGTGCGCACAAGCCATTGCGATTGGGTAGAACCTGGGATCGGTGGTGGCACTAAGGTCAAGTCGACCAGATGACTGGGTGAGGTCATCGTCTTTTTCTGAATTGACTTGGCGTTTACGAAACACGCCAGAACATGTCGGGCGTGACAGCTACCGCCCAGACCATGGTTGGTAAATCCCCGGACTCGGACTCTGCGGCCTCTATTTTCCGTTTTGTCGGTTCTGGATCGCCTTGGCATCTGATGGTGACGCGGTTACAATGGGGAGGCTCCAGACCACCCTGGGCGCTTTAGATGAGCAGCCTCCATGACGTCTTCTAGGCAATTGAAAAAGTTCGACGGCTGTTGATCCGTCATGAGAGTGTGTGTCGACTCGTACGTAGACTCACTCAATCCTCCGGGACTAACGTCACCAGCTAAGCTAAGCTAGCACCGAATGCATTGCACCACCGACCCTTATCGCGCGGCGCACTAATTGACATGGTGCATGGCAGCGCAACGGTCTTGCTGAACCAAAGTACGACGCAGAACCCAGACTGCCCAATCCCCGTCGCTGCTTTGCTCTGCTCGTCACCTTTGCCTGCAGATACGCTCTCACTAAGCCCACAGCAGAACAGCTAGACGTCCTTCCCCGTAACTTCGCTCGACGGAGCGGTCCATCTGGCTTCCCCGGCCGGGTGACTGGGAGGAAGAAGTGGCGGTGGTCGGCCCAAGAGTCATTCCTGCCTTGAAGAACATTCTACATCGTTTTTTTTCCTCGTGAGGCGTGGGAGGTGGTGTGTATACAACGTGTGGCGTCAGTCCGTTCACCTGTCTTTTCTCTTCCCTCAACACAGACATTGTTGACGTACATACACACGGACTGCTCAGTGTTATCCACCTGACCTCATCCAACGACTTGTTCGGTATTGACGATGTGAGCCTGTTAATTAGCCGACCTCATACCTCTAGCTCCTGGGGACATGCTGGAAGGGCATTGAGCAGGTCCTGGGAGCGTTTTCCCACCAGCTCCAAGCTCATCCATGGACTCCACCGCACTAACAGAAGCACCACTGGCACTAACACCAGGCACACCGAGGAGCTTCCTGATGCTTTGGCTTCGAAAATCTTTGCCGTCAACGTGCCTTGTAGCCCGGCACCCTGACCGCGAGTTCGCTGCCAATGAACTCAATGGGGGAGCAGAATCTGCAGCACACCTCTGACTTACAGCTACAGACGACTGAGACATCGATGCTGCGGCGTCTTCACCGGTAGCGGAGCCGTTGTAAGATAGAAAGAGATGTCGGAGCATGGAAATCTGGCCCATAACTCGCCTAGTGGCTCGTGCTTCTGCAGCGTACGCTGACCGCCCCACCCACCACCGGGTGGCTCTATCTACCCTGCAAGCTCCCTGGTCGCGCCTACCCCCCGCCGAGTCACAAACAATACGCAGAGACCATTCGGATGCAGAGCGTATGGACCTGCAAGGCCCAGGACGCAAGACGCAAGACGCAAGACACACCAAGACGATGGACGGGGTCTGTCCGTCTCCATCCATCCTTGACACACCTTCCCATACAGAGTTCCCACACTCCCAACCCACATGCCCACCCACCCCTCGTATGTACTTGCCTTGCACTTTTATTTTTCACTCTTCTTGCCCGAACGCTAGACCGGATGCTAGCCGGTACCTGGTGCTGCTGCATCACAAGCGGCTCGGAAGAGGTACCAGGGCGGACAGCAATTACCTAAGTCACATAAACACTGAGTAAACCTTGTTGGTGTCTGGCGGCGTGCCTACCCAGCAGTACCCCCCGTTCGTGGCCCTTGTCCTGTCGCTCAGCCCAGACCAGTTCTGGCCTGGTACAAGTTACTGGTTACTGGTGCTCATCACACGCTTGCTCGTCGTTGACCAGCGCGGCGCATTCTTCGCTCCACATGAGAGACATCTCTCTTCCCTCCATCCTCCTCTCTCTCCAAGACTAGACTCTGTTTTGCATTCTTTTTTGTTTACATTTTCTAGTATCCTTCTTTCCTTGCCCTTCCCCTTCCCTCCGGCATCTTTCTCTTCGTCGTCTCACACGGCGGGAAGGTAGACCGGCCGACTGGGATCTATCGGGAATACGATTCGACGACGGGCTGCCGCGAGCATTTGCAGCGCAGCACAGCATCGGGAACACGCGGCTGCAGGAACTGTTTATCGACTCCCGACATTGAGGCTTGCCAGCGACGATCCAAGCCCCAATTCAAATACCCATTGCGCCGAGCTGAACTTGAGTTAAACCGTCACTGGCTGTGCCCGTTTTCCTCGCCACCGTCCGGCTGCTTGAGAGCTTGCCGCCGGAATCGCTGCTCGCTCCTTGCCCCCAAACCAGGCCAGGATCCCCCATCGAACCCCCCACCGCTCCGACGCCACGGCACTGATCTTTGTCGAGTTCTCCGAGGGTGCCCCGGACTTCATCTTTTTTTCCCTTTACGCCACAACCTGCCCCTCGGCATCGACAATTTGTGAATCGCGTTTCTCCAAAGACGTATCTAAGTCATTTTCTTGACGTTTGCGTCTCCCACCCGGCTTGGAGAGCTGGACGCGCTCCCTCAATACGAAAGCGATACCAGTCGCCATCATGGCCGACATCGACTTTGGTCGATGTGAATGGATATGGGGGATCGATGATTTCAGCGCATGCTTCCTGCAAGAGTTTGTGGCCCCTCAGTGCTTCTTCTTGTTTTCGCGAAACCAACCATTTGCTGACATTTTCTTTTTACTCCTGTAGCTACCTCCTAGTCCTGCTTCCTCTGAGCATCGTTGTCCTGTCGGTCGCGCGCATCACCTGGTCCGGCATCGCACGTTCGCGCAAAGCCCGGTCTGCCGCCAATGCTGGGTATAGCCAGCTTGATGGCGATGACCGATCTCACAGCCACACCGAACTACCCCCAGACAGCCCTGAGCAAACCGACGAAGATGAAGCCCTCCAAATTGGCGGTGGCCGCCTTGCCCTTGTCAAGACTACCACTCGTGGTTCTATAGTCCAAGCCGATTCTCCCCCAGCCCAACGCTTCTCTCAGCTCACCGAGGAGCTTGCTATCTGCGCTTTGATCGCCATCAATGTGGTTGCTCTAATGAAGGGTGTTTACAGGTATCGCGGTCACTTTGCTGCCGTCGCTGGCTTGGTCACATGGGTTTACGTGCTCATTCTTTCGACACTGCGTCTATTCTTTGGCAACACGAAATGGAGAATTCCTCACCTCTGGAACCACACTGCCGTTATTTATGGTGCCAAATGGGTTCTGAGTCTTTTCGTCTTCCGCTCCGCCATTATCCACCCCGACTCGCGACTGTCTCAGTCCCTCATCATTGCCGAGTTTTGCCTCACTACCCTGCTTTTCGGCATGACTGTCACCACTAGAAAAGGCAACAAGACTGTTCTGTTGGAATGGGAGGATGGCATGGAGCCTTCGCGAGAGCCGCTTGCCAGCTTGCTCTCTCTTGCTGTTTTCGGCTGGGTTGATGCGATTGTGTGGCGCGGTTGGCAAAACCCCATGGAAATGAAGGATGTCTGGAATCTTTTGCCCAAGGATAAGGCTTCCAACGTCATTGCCGATTATCGCCAGCTGAAAAGGACTGGCTCTCTGGCATGGCATTTGCTCAAATACTTTAGAAGCATGCTGTTTCTTCAGTGCTTTTTGGCTTTTGTCTCGGGATTCTTCACCTTTGCGCCCACTCTGCTCCTGAAGGCTATTCTAGAGTACGTTGAAGACCCCACCCGGGCGCCCATCAGCGTGCTCTGGCTTTACGTTATTGGACTTCCTGTTCTCGATCTTGTGCGCTCATATAGTGACAATTCTGCTCTGTGGATCGGTCGCAAGATTTGCATTCGAGTCAGAGCCATTATCATCGGCGATATCTATGCGAAGGCTCTCCGCCGCAAGGCCGCAGCTGGTAAGGACAAGGTGCTGCTAGACGCCAAGTCTAACACGGAGGATGACCCAAAGAGCCTCATCAAGAAGATCAAGCGTGTTTTTACCCTCAAAAAGGAAAACAAGAACGCTGCAAATGATGCGGAAGCTGCCAACGGTAGTGCCAAGGACAAGAAGACCGAGGCCGAGGATGAGCAGGCTAACCTTGGCACCATCATCAACCTCATGTCCGTTGATAGTTTCAAGATTGCTGAGGTCACTGCCTATCTTCACTTCCTCTGCGCCTCAGCCCCCACCCAGCTGGTTGTCGCTGTTATTCTTCTCTGGCAGGTCATGGGACTGAGTGCTATTCCCGGAATCGTCGTCATGGTTTTCCTTTTGCCTATCAACTACGCCCTTGCCAGAGGCTTCTCCATCACGTCGAAGCGCATTCTGGCTGCTACCGACAAGCGAATCAACGTTACAAACGAGGTTTTGCAGAACATTCGTATCATCAAGTACTTTGCCTGGGAACAGCGCTTCGGACGCATCATTGACGAGAAGCGTCAGGCTGAGCTGAAGGCCCTCCGCTCCCGCTTCATGGTTTGGGCCTTGGCTGTCGCCATTTGGAACTCCGTTCCCGTCCTTATTACCTTTTTCTCGTTCCTGGTTTACACTACAGTTGAGGAGAAGCCTCTCGTGCCTTCGGTCGCTTTTACTGCCATTTCGCTGTTTATGCTTCTGCGTGTTCCCCTGGACCAGTTTGGTGATATGTTTGCTCACGTCCAGGAAACCAAGGTTTCAATTGACCGTGTTGAGGAGTTCCTCCAGGAGGACGAGACGGAAAAGTACGAGCAACTGGGTCTGGACAATGTTGATGAAAATGGTGTCCGAAGAATCGGGTTCAAGGATGCTACTCTTATCTGGGGAGGCAAGGATGTTGTGGAGGAGGATGGATCGCGCGCATTCCGCCTTCTTGACCTGGATGTGGGTTTCAAGGTGGGCAAGCTCAACATTATTGCCGGTCCTACTGGATCTGGAAAAACCTCTATGCTCATGGGTCTCCTCGGTGAAATGACTCTGATGGACGGAAAAATCTACTGCCCCGGCGGACGTAGCAGAGAGGATGTTCATGCCAACCCCGAAACCGGCCTTGCCAACACAATTGCGTACGTGGCGCAGTCTGCGTGGCTGGTCAATGCAAACATCCGAGACAACATCCTCTTTTCTGCACCGTACGATGCGAAACGGTACCGGGACGTTATTGTGGCTTGTGCCCTCGAGCGCGACCTGCAGATCCTCGATAACGGCGATGAGACGCTAGTCGGCGAAAAGGGAATTACCCTTTCTGGTGGCCAGAAGCAGCGAATCTCACTTGCCCGCGCCCTCTACTCCAACTCGGCTCACCTGCTCCTCGACGACTGTCTCAGCGCCGTCGATTCGCACACCGCCCAATGGATTTTCAGCAACTGCATCAGGGGACCTTTGATGCAGAACCGTACTTGCATCCTGGTTACCCACAACGTGCAGCTCTGCGTTCCTTCTTCCGACTATGTTGTGCTCCTGGATAACGGCCGGGTTGACATTCAGGGCTCCGCGGAGAAGGTTATTGCTTCCGGAAAACTTGGTGAAGAGATCCAAAAGTCCCGACCCCCTTCGCTCACTCACTCTCAAGTTCCTTCTCGCGTTCCCTCGAGCGTTGGCGATGACGATACCATGGTCAACGGCCAAGGTGACGCTCTTGATGGTGTTGACAGCACTACCAAGGACAACGCTAAGAAGAAGCAAAAAGCTGATGCCATGGAGGAAACCAAGGCCACTGGATCCGTCAAATGGCCAGTCATGAAGCACTATCTCCTTGCTATGGGCCCATGGTGGTTTTGGCTGGTTGCCTTTTTCGTCTTCATGACCCAGCAGCTCTCTGCTGTTGCTACAAACTTTTGGGTTCGAGAATGGGCCAACCAATACGTTAAGGATGAGTCGCGCATGTTTTCGAACGCCTCCTACATGCTCACCACGCCCGCGAACTATTCAGCTGACCCACGCCTGATCTGGAACACTGGAGCCAACACCTATATGCCTAACGCACCTGGAGGATTTTCGCCAGCTTCATTCGCGTATGTCGCCAAATTCGCACACACCAAGACTGAGAGTTCCGCTATGAACGCAAACGCTGGTCTCTCGGATTACTCCCTGAGCACCACACTCTCAGTCAACGATGCGCCTCAGGTCAATGTGATGTATTATCTTGGTGTCCTTGCTGCGATCGGTGTTGCCGGTGCCATGGCTGCCCTCGTCCGTGATCTCTGGCTGTTCTTGGGCTCGCTTACCGCTTCAAAGCGCATTCACGACCAGCTGATCTCATCAGTAACGCGAGCCAAGTTCAAGTTTTTCGACGTGACCCCGCTGGGCCAACTGATGAACCGCTTCAGCAAGGATCTGGAGGCAGTTGACCAGGAGATTGCCCCTGTTGCCATCGGAGTTATTAGTTGTGCGCTCTCACTTATCGTGACGGTTGTTCTGATTGCTATGATCACTCCCCAGTTCCTGATCGCCGCAGTTTTCATTGGCATCCTCTTCTACCTCGTGGCCATCTTCTACCTCCGCGCGTCTCGCGACCTAAAACGTCTAGAGTCCGTCCAGCGAAGTCCCTTGTTCCAACAATTTGGCGAGACCCTCAGTGGTATGACCACCATTCGCGCTTATGGCTGCGAGAGGCGCTTTATTCGGGAAAACCTTGAGAAGATCAACACACAAAGTCGACCTTTCATCTACCTATGGGCATGTAACAGATGGCTGGCATTCCGCGCCGATTTGCTTGGCGACCTTGTTGCATTCTTTGCTGGCGTGTTTATTATACAGAGCATTGGCAAGGTTGATGCCGGAGCCGCTGGTATCTCGCTGAGCTATGCTTTGGGCTTTACCGAGAGTGTTCTCTGGCTCGTGCGATTGTACGCCATCAACGAGCAGAACATGAATTCGATGGAGCGAATCAAGGAATACCTGGATGTCGAACAAGAGGCCGATGCCATCATTGAGGACTGCCGACCACCCGAGTACTGGCCTGGGGATGGCTCCGTCGAGTTTGTCAACTACACCACAAGCTACCGAGCCGAGCTCGACCCAGTCCTCCGTGATATTTCGATCAAGATCAACCCCAGAGAGAAGGTCGGCATTGTCGGACGCACTGGAGCCGGTAAGAGCTCACTGGCGCTGGCCATCTTCCGAGCGCTGGAGGCAGACAAGGGCAAGATTCTGATTGACGGCCTGGAAATTGGAAAGATTGGTCTCCAAGATTTGCGACAAAACATTACGATCGTGCCGCAGGATCCTACTCTGTTCCATGGAACAATCCGAAGCAATTTGGATCCTTTCGACACGTACACAGACGATGAGATTTTCGCGGCTCTGCGACGAGTGCAGCTGATTGGATCTGGCGAATCAACCCCCAACTCACCTGCCGAGACACCAGCCTTGGAGTCGCCCAGTGCCTCAATGGTGATGAACAAGAACATCTTCCTTGACCTCGACTCACCTGTCACCGAATCCGGATCCAACCTGTCCCAGGGACAGCGACAACTGCTGTGCTTGGCTCGTGCAATGCTCAAGTCTCCTACAGTGCTGGTAATGGACGAGGCCACTGCCTCCATCGACTACACAACCGACTCCAAGATCCAAGAAACGATCCGGGAGCTTACAGGCACTGTGATTACAATCGCACACAGATTACAAACCATTGTCGATTACGACAAGGTTCTTGTTCTAGACAAGGGCCAGGTCGTGGAATACGCCCACCCTTGGGAACTGATCAACAAGGAGGACGGCACGTTCCGCAGCATGTGCGAGACGAGCGGAGAACTCGATGTGCTGATCAAGGCGGCCAAGAAGAAGTGGGACTCGGGCCGTCTAGTAGATGACTCTTAGGAAAGAGAAAAGGAAATGGATTTCAAAACTGACGAGAAAAATGAGGAACCTAGCAAGGATTCCAGTGTGTGATGACTCGTCGCATCAGTTATCAGGGAACTGGTGGTTTTTCTTTGTATTATACACCTAGGAAGGAACAGATGTTCCACCATGGTGTCCAAAAAAATAAATAGAAAGGTTTTCTTAGGGTATTTGGATAATGATAATCGTCTTGTACGATGAGTTTTGCTACGGCGCCTGGTTTTTGCATACTGCACAATGGTGATGAATCCCTAGAGATGAGATGATGCGTAAACTTGGGAGAAGAGTACGAAGACCTTGGCAGCATTGGCTTTGGCAGAGTGATAAATACATGTATAGAGTGAGTGTTGAGACAGTATTTCAACTCAATTGCAGACCTTCAAAAGTGGACGAGCGCCACCGTGGCGCGCCGGTCGTCAAGCCACTCCCAAATCACAGGCTGCCCCGCCCCCACCTCATCATGCTTTCCGATCCGACTTCATGGCTCACTAAGCATTGCTCAGCAGCTCTCAACTCGACTTCATCCATCGAATCTGAAATGCCGTCGACATCCTAATTCATCATTTTTAAATTTACGTCTTTTCAATCCAGCCGTCTACATCGGTTCGCAGCTCAAAATTAGAGGCTAGATAAGAGAAACCGGGAATGGCGGAAGCAGATATGAACTCGATGTCCAGGAGGATCCTGGCGGTGGTGTTGGAAGGAGAGACAGCGGCGCTGTCGCGAGTGCTTAAAGGTTTGTTAATTTTCAATTTCTTAACGAATAGCAGACACATCGTGTTGGATAGACTGCAAAAGATGAGAACCATCCCCTGGCAGCAGTTAGCTCTGGATGCCATCCCTGAAATTGGATATTGGAAACCTTTTGATCCATGCTGGTTTCTTACAGACATCTATCCAACTCTCTCCTAACTGAGTTTGAACTTTTTTTCCTAACAGCTGACCATGTTTCCAGATCTCACTGGAACTGCTCCCTCCACGCCATCTGCCGATCTCTCCCTTGCTGGCACCACTCACCCGCTCAAGCTAACTACCCCCTATTATTCCACCACCGTACCCATCTGGATAGATTTGATTGCCGACCCCAAGGAATGGATATCCTCATTTCTCTCTCCCGAAGCTGTCGAGGTCCTCGCCGTATTGGGCGGTGTCGTTGTCATCTTCAATGCAGGATCAGCATCCGGGACCGCAGCAGAACCAACTCGCAACTTGATCCAAAGCGTTGGTAAGCTTGTGAAAGAAGGTCTTGGCGGCTGGGATTGGGATGGCGTGGGCCTGGCAGTGGGTGTTGGTGAGGGTGACCAAGATGAATGGGATGAGGTATGCGCAGAGGCCGGGCTTGAGTTTGTTATGGTGGGTGGCAAGGAAAGCGCAGGAAGAAACGAGTTTGGAGGTTCGTCACCAATTCCAAGTCTCTTGTTACAGAGGATAGCTGACCATGAACAGAGAAAACTGGCATCGCCCGTGTTAAGGAAGCCCTGGAGGCCAACGACTGGGCCCAGCTAGAAGCTCCCTTTTCAGAGTCGGACTTTGGCGACTTTGAATCCGGCTCCCCTAAAGCAGGCGAGGAGGATGAAGACAATGAAAAGGACCTCAACCCTGAGAAGATGGGATTTGGTTTTGACCGATCCGACTTTGAGGGCCTACGGCAGGCCATCTGGGAAGCCGGCCAGGTACAGCCTGATGAGGACGAACCCAAGGATAGCAAAAACACCAATGCAACAGACGACAGCAAGGATGGTTCGAAAGACAAGGTGCTAGCCGACGGGGGCTTTGGGGACTTGGACGATGAAGACATTGCCAAGGTTGAAAAAATGATGAGAAAGCTACAAGCGGTGCGGGAGGCCGGAGAGGGCATGGGAGAGGAGCAGCGCAAACGGATGGCAGCACGAGCAGTGGAGGAGGTCATGAGAGACTTGTAAAAATAGAAGGCGGGAAGCCAAGAGTCTTTGTTTTCTTTTTTCCTTTCTTTTCCTTTTTTTTCTATTGGGTATCAAACGCAACCAAACTCACATGACAACAACAGATAACTGCGGCAAGGCCCTCGTCCACCGCTGGACGCTTCTCCTCTCCCATATGCCCGGAAGCGAGTCAATCGCCTTGAGCACATTTGCATACCCCGTCGTCCGCCAGATGTACTGCAGCCGGCTGGTGAAGAAGTCCCTCTGCTCCTTCTCCTCGGCCTCAGCGGCGCCCACAAAGTGCGGCCACACCAGCACATGCGCCCCCGGCAACTTCATGTCAACACGCTCCAGGGCGGCGTGCAGGTCTCGGACGACGCTCGCCATGTGGTCCTCTGGCACGGGCACCTCGGCGGAGCGCGCCCGAAGCAGGTAAATCTCCATGGCCAGGCGGAAACCCTCGTTGTACATGGGGATGTACTCTGTGGCCTCGGGTGCATCCTCGGGAGGCAACTCGGTCGCTGAGAGGGTGCTGAGGATGGCTGTTCTGGGACTTTGTGAGACTTGCGAGACGGTGGAAGATTCGCTAACTATAGGTTCGCCAAAGAATCTTATTCTGTTGTCGTGTTAGCACATGTACGATGTTTACACCGATAGAGGTAGTTGTATGCGGGGTGGGTGGACATACAGCTTTGACTGCGAGTCGAGAAACTGCCCAAGCTCAGATGTTGGTTCATAGCCTCTCCTGGTGCGCAGAAAGGCATCCAGCATGTGGTACAATATCATGACCTGCTCATCACCCCTAATCAGGTCACCCACAATCAGCAGAAGAATAGTGGCCCAGGTAGCGTCGTCCAGCACAGGGGCCCTCGTGGCTGACAGGCCATCCTCACGGAGCCGCTGGATGATGGCGGCGCGGCCCTGCTCGGCGGGGGCCCGCAGCTCCGGGCGGCGAGGCAGCAGGTGGAATGCAGCGGCGACGCACACGGCGCGCTGGACGAGGGGGTTTGTCACGGCAAAGGGGAGGACGTGGCGCCGGTAGCCGTTGGAGGCGCTGTTGAAGAGGATCATGACGGGTGAGACATGTTCCGAGACTAGACGAGCGGCTTGGTCAGCGGCAATTATTCCCAAGACGTCACGAAACAAGACAAATAACCAAGCATTGGCAATGGCATACAATAATTGAACATCCATCTTGACTTTGCATCTATAGGTTCCAGGCTCCGCGGCGGCTCGAACCTGTAGGCCAGCTGGCGAGGTGGTTGCGTCGCCACAGCTGAGACGTCGCACTGCTCTGGTTCCGAGGTGGTTTCCGAGGACTGTGGGGATTCCGAGTTGGTCTCGTCGTCCTCATCCTCGTCGACGTCGTCGGGGCCCGGAGACGAGAGGGAGCTGAGAAAAGTGGCCTGCGTCTCGGTCTCGGTCCATTTCAACGGGCCGCAGTAGCCGGGGCCGTCTATATCGTTTTTGCTGCTGCCGCTGCTGCTGCTGCCGCCGCCGTCGCCACGGGCGCGGGCGCCGGCACTGGTGCTGGGCCCGCCGGGGTCAGTCGGGGTTCCGGAGGCGAACTTCCGGTCCCGGAACTCGTGGGCGAAGCGGTACCGGATTCCGTACCCGGGACATGCGAGGCCCTTCTTGACGCACTTACGGCAGGAGACGGGCGACTTGTCGCACACGATGCGGCGCTTGACGCAGTTGTAGCAGGGCTTTGTCTTGGCCTCCTGGCCGCGGTTGGCCATTGTTCTGCGGCGGGACGGGTTGCGCGGACGCGCGCGCAGGCGGCGGAAAGAGGGAGGAGTGGGCGGCGGGAGATCGCTAGAGGGCGGCCCCCGTTGGGGAAAAACGTGGGCAGGGGGACGGACGGGCAAGCAGGCAAAGAGAACGATGCACGATCCGTCCTTAGGGCTGCAAGCGCTGATTGGGGCTTCCCGAGGGGGCGATGGGCGCGACCGGGGTGGGTTGATGGGAAAATGGAGCGTGCAGCCTGTGTGGTAAGTGGTTATGGGGATTGTGGGAAATGGGGAATCGCGTCTTTGGAGTCGAGTCAAGGTTGCGGATGAACTTAAAGGACGATAACCTGTCTCGGCAGTTGCAGCAGTAGGCCTTTTTTTTTTTTTTTTGGGCTCCCCAAATGGTCAACAGTTCCCTTTCCCCCGTTAAACCCCCTCCCCTCCCCCTGTCTGTGCGTCCCCCGCGCTTGTAAAGGGAAAGCCGGGCCTGGCGTCGAGAGTCGAGTTTCGCTGCTGCTGGCTGAATACGAATAATCTGGCGTGTACGCGGAAGACGGGACGGCGAGATTGGCTGCACGCTTCGGGACGGGGGGACGGGGGGACGGGGGACGGCAATATATAACGTAATTGCATCAGTAACTGTTTTAAAATTTCCGGACTTTCATGTGTCTCGTGTGTGTGTGTGCCCTGTTATATATATATCCTATGTACATGCCGGCCCATATATATACATGTATATATATACTTTTTTTCCTTTGGTTCCGACAACGACTTACACGCCGCTGCCGCTGCCGCTGCCGCTGTCGGTCAGAGCGGTTCCCTGGTCTCTCTCGCTCTCTCGCTCCCTCTTACTCGCTCAATCTCTTTATTTACTCACAGCTTAAACGCGAGTGGCTCTTTTGCCGCTCGGAATTCGAGGGCCAATTCCATGGCAGCGTTTGCGCCGTCTTCGATTCCGCCGTCGATGAACCCGCGCCACCCCATGGCCCAGTCGGCGCTGGCGAAGAGCACATTGCCCTGCCGCTTGCGCAGGACATCGAGGTAGGTAGTGGCCATCTTGGGCGCCAAAAACTCCCAGGTGCCTTTCGCAAACTCGTCCTCGTTCCAGTCGTGGAAGACGAGGCGCCGCACGTCCCGGAACTCGCCGGGGGCAAAGGCCCGGTAGGCCTCGAGGGCGCTCCGGCCCTCGTCGGCGGCGGGCTTGAGCTGCACCCCGGGGTACGACGGCCCAAAGGCCACCATGTGCGTGTTGCCGGCGGGCGTGGTGCCGTCGCCAAAGGTCCAGCTCAGCGGGCCCTCCCACTGGTAGCCGGTGAAGGAGCGGAGGGCCGGGTTGGCCACCTCGGCGTGCACTTTCGTGCAGCGGTTGACGTGGCCCTGCGCCGACGCCGCCCGCTTGCCGGGGAGCAGGGGCGGCGACCACTGGATGTCGTTGAGCACGTTGAGGGGCACCGTGGCGACGACCCGCTTGGCCCTGAAGGTGTCTCCCGCGCGCGTGGCCACCTCGACGTGGGAGCCGACGTCCGTCACGGATGCCACAGGGGCGCTGAAGCGGTACGTCAGGTTTCCCGTGGCGACGGCGTCGTCAAACATGTTTCGAGCAAGCACCGACTGGCCGTCGCGCAGCTTGAACGTCAGGCACATCTCGCTGAGCTCCTGCAGGTCGTAGTTGTTCAGGGCCCACCAGCGGAGGAACTCGAACAGGGACGAGTTCTCCATGGTGCCGCCCGAGGTGACGGACAGGAACGTCTTGGTCAGCTGCAGCTCCAGCGGTGTCATCGAGTCCTCAATCTGCGCGAAGCGGTCCGCAAACGACATGGAATCATAGTGGCCGACCTCTTGGTTGAAGTGCGGGTTGTGCGGGAACGGGATGAGCCCGCGGCCATGCTTACCATCGACGTTGACAAACTTGCGGATAGCAGTGTTGAGCACATTGAACTATCAAGGGAAATGATCAGCAAAGAAGGATAAAAAATATTAAAAAAAAAAAGAAAGAGAGGGAGCGGCTTCGGAGGGGGAGGATGTGAAGATGAAATGTGTAAGTGCAAGTGCAAGTGTCGGACAAAGTCTGCTCCGTCGGAAACCCACCTCTTCGTCTCTGCTCATGTGTACGGTGCTCTCGGGCCTCACAAAGGACGCCTTATCAAGCCCCCGGCCCGTCACGGGCGACACCTCGAGATGGGTGCTCATGCCATAGCGGGCCAGCTCTCGCCAGACAAACGGCTGATTCCAGTGCACCCAGGTGCCGCCCATCTCGTAGGGGTAGCCGTCAATGTTGGACGACCAGGTGCGCCCGCCGATGCGGTCGCGCGCCTCGACGAGCACGACATCGTGGCCGGCAACAGCAAGGTCTCGCGCCGCCGTGAGCCCCGCGTAGCCCGCGCCAATGATGAGCACCTCGTGCTCCTTGGCCGACGCCCGGTTGGCCTCGGGCTTGACCACTCCGACCGAGGGGATCCCGCTTTGGAACCCGCCCTGGGGAGTCCACTGGTGGCCCTCTCGCGTCGTATTTGCCTGTGGGACCATGGTTTCGCTTCCGGCTTGGCCTGGGGGATATACCCAAGAGTTGCTGCTATGTCAACGTCGACTCTTATTTTCTTCTTTCTCTGAAACTCAAGACGACCGGCAAGAAATAGAACGAACCATGCAGTGTTTCTAAAACATCACTCTTCATCATCCCATAACACGCCACTCATCCGACTTCTTTTATAACTTGCAACCCATTCTCTCGGAACCACTCGACGTATCATTGCATGCGTTCCGGGCTGCGGTTCCGACGACTTACACGACTGCCAGTTTCTCACTTCCCTTTCCTCTTTGGGAACAAAGCGCCGAACCACTGACTATCTCCGCACCGCTGGACACGTTTTTACGGCCCCCTCCAGATCCAATTCAGTCAGCCACAGAAAGTCAGAGCGAGAGCCGGCATTGACAAGTTGAGCCTTATCGTTGCGCTGTGCCTGCCCTTATCGCCCATTTTCTCACTTTGGTTACCGGATCGGGATCGCCCCAGACGCAAATCACCAACCACACGCCGCCGTGGCATACCACCAAAAGCAGCCGCGCTTATCAACGAGTCCCCCCCCCCCCCACGGGGTTGCCCTTCTTCCGATCTGGCAAAGCTGCTCGCAGGCCCAGGGCAATCAAGCCAATATATGCCAACGGGCCCCAGCTTGTGTTCCCACTTGTCGTCCAGGGCCCCTGTCCGTATCAGATCGGTTACCCGGGCTTCTCCAGCCGTACATCGGCGCCGAGAACTGGGCCGCTTGATTTTTTTTCCCCCCTAGTTCGCTTCCCTTGGCTTATGTTTTTTTTTTGTTATCAGAAACCTGCCCCGTTTGCCTACAGCTTCCCACGGCGCAAAACGCAACATGATATCTACGGGGCGGGCCACAGATAGAGACGGAGAGATAAGAGCTGTTTCCATTGAAAAGGGAAATAAAGGTGTCTGGGTTGTACCGTCTAGCTGGAATGATATATAAAAGAATCCGCCGTCGTGCTGAGCCGCGTCCCATGGATAGATTCCGTCCATCGGCCATCAAGCCCAGGCGATCCCCTCAATATCAAATAAAAAAATTGTCAAAAGAAAAAATATCCTCATCATGAAGAATGACTCCTCCGTTGAGACAAAGGCAATCGACATCGATGGCGCCCAGATAGAAAGCAGTTCGTCCTCTCTTCTCTTTCCCCCTTCTCTCTCCTGTCCCAGCCCCCCTTATCCACTCACACCAAATCCTTCCAAAAAGGAAACACCACAACTATTAGTCTTAGAAAGAAAGAAAAAATAAGAAAAATAATAAATTCTAACAATTACCTCTTTTCCTCGTAGCAGATGACTCGGTCAAATCCGGAAACGTCGAAGACACCACCGAGCTGTCCCGCCTCGGCCTCGAGTCCCACACCAAGCGAGACATTGGCCTGCTCAGCATCGTCGCGCTGGGATGGAACATCTGCAACAGCTGGGCAGCCGTGTCTGCCACCATGATTTTTTCCATCACGTCGGGCGGGCCTGTGACGTTGATTTATGGAGTCCTCATCATCTTTGTGCTCAACGGCAGCGCCGCTGCGAGCATGGCTGAGATCGGAAGCGTCTACCCTACAGCTGGTGGACAGTACCACTGGACAGGTCTTATTGCGCCCAGGAAATGGAGCCGTGGATTGGTAAGTCTTCGTTTTGATTTGTCTATTTTATGTGTTAGGTTTATGGGTATTAATCTGGTATCGGAACCTAGAGTTATTGTTGCGGAACTGTCAACTTGCTGGGTTGGGTCGCAACAACTGCCGGCTTTGTTGTCACATCAGCTCAACTCGTCACTGGAATTGCTAGTTTCCTTCACCCCAACTACGTGGTCCAATCATGGCATGTGTTTTTGATCTTCCAGCTTTTCAACATCATCTTTGTCTTGTACAACATGTTCATCATTAAGAGAACTGCGTGGATCCACGATGTTGGATGTAAGCCCACGAACCGCCCCATATTTGAACTTGCCATCGCTGACTCAATCAAGTTGTCCTCTCTCTCGCCAGCTTCATCGTTATTCTCATCACATGTCTTGCTCGAAGCTCACAGAAACAGACTGATGAGTTCGTATGGAAGAACTTTCAAAACACTTCAGGCTGGTCTGCCGACGGAGTCGTCTTCTTGATTGGCATGTCCAACCCCAACTTCATCTACTCGGGTCTCGATGGGGCTATTCACCTAGCAGAAGAATGCACAAATGCGTCCAAGACAGTCCCCAAGGCTCTCATGTCCACCGTAGTTGTGGGTTTCATCACCAGCTTCGCCTTTGCAATTGCTATGACGTACTGCACTACTGATTTTGATGCAGTCCTTGCTGCCCCGTAAGAATCCATTTTCTACATCTCAAACACTGACTGGAGACACTGGAACTAATAAATATATATATAGAGTCCCTGTTCTCGAGATTTGGGCTCAAGCAACGAGGTCTACGTCTGCAGCCGTCGCATTTACTGTCCTTCTCACACTCTGTGGCTGCTTTGCCGTCGTCGGCTGCCAGCAGACAGCATCTCGACTTACCTATTCATTTGCACGAGACAATGGCATCATCTTCGCATCCAAGCTCTCCTCTGTGAGCGAAACCTACGGTGCTCCCCTGTACGCCCTCCTGGCAAACAACATCGTCGTTGCTATTCTCGGCTTCGTCTATCTCGGATCCAGCAGCGCCTTCAACGCCATGGTCGCCACCGGCCTGATTCTGCAACAAGTCAGCTTTGCCTTCCCCGCAGCGCTATTGCTATGGCGGAAGAGGTCGGCTCGATTCCTTCCCAAGAGCCGGCCGTTCAGGCTGGGGCCGTTTGGATGGGTCGCCAACGCTCTCACCATCGTTTGCGCCGTCGTGGCTCTCATCTTTTACTGCCTCCCAACCACCCTGCCAGTGACAGCTGGTAACATGAGTGAGTCTGCTTTCCTCCTTGGATTACTTCTTTGGCTGACTCGCCACACAGACTACGCCTGCGCTGTCCTCGGCGTAATGTTGATGTTCGGAGCGGCTAATTGGTTTGGTTATGCGTCGAGACATTATAGGGGCCCTTCCCTGGACGATTTTTAAGAGACAGCATTGCGATAGTTTCTAATCTGAGCTTGATACTTGCGCATTTAACCACATGGCGTTTCGTCCTCGTGTATAAGACAAAAAAAATCGCCGCTAGTTGAGCCACGTCCATGCGACCGCATATTCTGCCGCTTAGATTACCTTCCATGGCATGCTTGGTCCTTACTAAGCATCGCAATCGCATTGAGTACAGAGTTGAATGCCATTGGAGCAATAGTCGGCCTCCGGCAAGACGGATCGCATAACATCTATGCCAGTTCACGGGCGCTGTGACAAATGCAAACCTGGCCGATGTCGATGCTCCCGGGCCAAGGGTGATTTAGTGCCGGCTGGGGTCTCCACGTCGGACCTCACCTCAAGCAAGGGGGGAAGGCTGAGACTAATCGAGCCGGCTGAGCCAGAACAAGGTCTCGCATCTTGGTCGGCTCTTCTCTAATGGCAATTGTTGAATTGAAGGGCTAGCAGGTTAGAATTATTAGAGTGGGTTCAACTGGATTGAGACACCGTCCATCATGAATGGAATGGAGCCACCCAGAGGCGACCTTTAGACCCGCCTTTTGTCCATATTGGGAGAACCAGACAGGCCGGCCTTCCAATCCAAGGGGACTTGTGTTCCACAGGGCCACAAGGTTGACTCAAGCCGCCTCTGTTGTCCCCCGTGCTCTCGCTCGCCACTTCTCGTCCGTGCATGGGACCTCTCAAGGGGGCGACTCACGTTTCAGCGCGCCCGCAACGGAACGTGCTGTGTTTGCGTGTCTGAAAAGGTGGGAGTAGCATCAGCCGGACGCTTGGGGCAATGATGTCGTAAACCCCACTGGTCAGGATCAGCCATGCCATGTGGAAGCGATCCGCCGAGCTGGGCGTGCCAGCGCCCGCTTCTAGCCCTTCCCAGGGCAGAGTCGGCTCGAGGGAGTTTGGTTTGGCGAAGTGGTGGTGGCGGCAGGGAAGGGACCAATCCACAAAGGAAGCAAAAAAGAAAAACAAACCGACACCCGAACAAACAAACCTCAAGGCTGACAGAAAGCTTACCGGATATCCTGGAGTATGCCTGTTGCGTCTGTGCAAGTCAACGTGTAAGCGGTTGAGAAAAGCGCTGGACGCGCACTGGTGCCGTTGTGGATACGAGTGTGAACGGGCGCTCACCTACTACGTACGGCAGGCCGGGACGCATTTGTGGGGAGCACCGGATGACCACAGGTACGTGAGGCGATGACACCTCCTATTGCACACTTGATCTGCAAGATGGACTATCGTACCGGCTGTCCAAACTCAAATCGGCCATTGGGACATCCGGACGTACTCGGTTCGGCATCAGCCAAGGTTTGCCCCCCCCCCCTGAAAATCACCAGTCGTGCCGTTTGTTGATGATTCCCCAGATGTACGGGTGCACGCGCAGGACTGAAGATTGCCACGCGTATCGTGCTAAACAGCGATATCCCATACAGCACCAGAGGAATTGGCCACCACCAGAAGCCAATGCCCGCCGTTCACCAATGATTTCTGACTTGGGGTAGATGTGTGAAAAAGGGGGAGCCGGCTGCCCGCCCACCCCGGTCCATTCCGTGTCACCCACCAACATTGACCCATGCAGGGCGAGCGCGGAGCCAGGGAAAGTCTTTCGCTGCTAACCTCTCTGCCCCAACTCTGTGCTCAAGCAAGTGGACAGACGAGCATGGAGTCGAGACGGTGCCATCGCTGCCTAGGCTGGTTCGGGTGAGGGAAACCCATCACATATCTCAGGCCCAATGGCTGTGCGCTCGGGGAGCAGAGACACCAACAGACATTGGCTGGCTGGCCGAGTTTGCTGATCCTACAAGGTGCAAGGCGCATGAGAGGCCAGGGGTCTAGGTCAGGGGCCGCCGACGCTGGTGGTGCCTAGGCGTTCATTGTAGCCAACCTGTCACACTGTGCTCAGCTAGCAGCCAATAAGCACACACTCTTTTCCCCACTAAACCCTGAATCCGTCTTGGACCTTGGACGAGAACCACCACACACGCCAAGCCTTGCAAAGTCAGCCGTCAACAAGACCGTTAGTGGCTGAGACCGGCCGCTATTCGAGGAAGAGTAGTTGAAGGTTGTGCGGATAGAATGCGCCAATGCCCGCCCCTAGCGATTAACGCCGGCATGCTGTGACTCGCCCTCAAAGCCGAGCTAACCCACAACAGGAGCCTCACAAGATGCCGGCCATGCGTCATGCTTGTTCGGCGGGTTTTGGCAGCTCACCTCTGTCGGCTCACCTTTCTCATGTTTGCGGTTTACACATCCATTTAGGGAGGTCTCACAGAATCCATTGCGCACCTTACGATTCCCTCGATTGCGCCTCCGGGCGCGAGTGGAGAGGGGTTGCGAGCTACCACGTCGTGACCGATCCACGGCGCTAGCGCCCAGAGGTGCTGAGTAGACTCGGCTGATGTTCTGCTCAGTCGCTGCCATCGAAGTTTTCTTGTCGATCACAGCTAAATATTGGAAAAGCGCGAGAGGCTACCACAGTCAGGGCACTGTACGCGACGCCATGCCCCACTGCATGGCACTGGGGGTGACAGCGGGTGCAGGAACAAGGGCCCGTACACATGGCGTGGCGGTTGTTGGGCGCCCAGATCAGTCCAAAGTCATCGCAGCAACATGACATGATCGCTAGCTCACCGTCCGATGGCATCTGGCGGCTTTCGATCCGTCGAGTTTTGAGAGGGAGGGCGCATCACTCCGCCGCCCAGGCGGTTCTGGAGCTGTGGCCAGTGAATCCAGCCCTGTGGGCGGGTGCCGGAGGAGACGTCGCCGCTGGTCGCCGCCGATGTTTTTGGCGCCCCTTTCCCCCCTTTCTTCTGGCCCTCCCGGCATCGTTCTCGCCCACCACGAGTCCATTCTAGGTAAGGGACGAACGGGCTTGGTCTTCATGCTCGACATGTACGAACCAACTCCACTTCTTTTTCCTTCAGCGCCAGAAAAAAGAACGCAAGATGCATTGGATCCGTCGCGAAACTGGATGGATGAGAGAGTTGACAAGGGGGCCCTTTGATGGAGGGAATTCTGCTGGATGTTGGCGTCTGGGGTGGGGAGGATTTCAACTACAGTTACCGTACTGCACTGTGCCGTAGGGACGCAGAACTAGAAGAGCCGATGATGTAGTTATTCCCTCGATAGCCAAAGCCACACAGGCCGGCATGTCTTGCCCCTGGTCAATGTATCGGACTTCGCTCCTTAACGATGCAACCGGCATCAGTTGCAGATGCACGGTGTCTCCGTCATGCGAGACGGAGCGAGGGACTTTGGGATCTGAAGCACCGTAATGCACGAATCAGTTAACCCACAGTTTTGGCGCCGTTTCCAAGCAGGTCACGGGACAAACAGAAGGATCTCGCAGCCTTGGGCGACAGGTTAGGAGCAACGCGATGCTCTCTCACCAATCCGACTGGATGAGAGGTCAGGTGAAACAAACCCGGGGAGCGTGACTCCGTATACAAGGCAGGCCACTGCTTCGGCTTGCCCATGGCCTGCGTGATCAGCGACAGGCCATTATCGATGCCCCTGATGCCGCCGCATTCGCATTTGCCACACCGATACCCGTGGGTTTGGAGCACGAGACCCAATATTTGGGCGAATTCGGGTCCCGCGGTGATCTGGTGTTTGTGGCTCTGCCGAGCCGCCTATTGAAAGGTGGTTGGTGACGATCGATGTGTTTTTTTGGGCTTGGAAACCTTGGCCAGCAACGGAAGCGTTCAAGTTGGTCGGTCGGTCGCCTGTCTCGGCGAGACCATGCATGAGAGATGCCGGCAGGCTCCAAACAGGCTGAACATGACTGACTGCTCAACCTCGAGTAGGACAAGGGAGCCGAGGTAGGATGAGACAAGCTAGCAGGAACTCGTGAGCAGACAAGTTTGCATGTTTGTGTGCGTACACACATACGGCCGTGAGAACGGAACATGGAAAAAGCACCGTTTCTTGATCGGGATGGGCGGCCTCGTACAGTGACACCACCTAGGCCCGACACGGTGCGTCAGCGGGGCACACCCGCCCGCAGAGACAGCCAGTAAAAAGGGGTTTTCCCCTGAGGAACACGCCAGTTTGGGGGCCGTGGGGCCGGTGCCCTGCGGGACTGGGCCGCACAGTTGCTATCGCGTGTACCTTGCAGTAGTGTGGGTTTGAGAAGCGCCCAGGGATTCTCAGGATCCACGCTGGCCCCTGCTTCAACACTTCTCGCCGTGAGCCTGAGCCTTGGTGATCCGCAAGGTAGCCCCCTGCCCAGAAGGGCAAGACTTGCATGACAAACATCCCAGCCCGATGTTTAGGAGCCAGTCTGGAGCCTCTGCGTGAGAGAAAGCCGAGGCGTCATTGTTGTGTAAGGGGTCCCCTGGTTCCCTGGCACTCTGTGTGGTACCAGGGAGGCCCTTGAGAGCTTTAGTTCCAGGCGACTGATGCACGGGGAGGGCAATGATCCACCACGGGGAGGGGACCTGTGGAACACTCAGCCAGCGCGAAAAGCATCAGAGCGTGTCCGTGGTGTTGCTATTGTTGTCGTGATCGTGGGATTCAGGTGATGGTGGACAAGCTGTCGGGACGAATCAGCCCAGCGGCAGACGAGACGATATTCATCCACTAGATAAATTGCTGACAGCTGCTTCAGGTCAATGCAATAAGGTTCCTTTGCTGCCTCGGGAACAAGAAGCAGCACGGTCTGGTGCGATCGTGTGTTATCCTGGGATGCCGGATCATCTGCACTGTCGCACGCGACGGAGGTACGATGTACAGTAGTGTGATGTAGCACACGGCCTGAGCTCCCAGTTGGTGCTGGTGTGAGGTAGTGAGGGTTGTTGATGTCACTCTGGATGGGGGTCAGAATTTTTTTTTCTTCTTCTTGTCGCGTTTCTCTTTAACCGCCCAGGCGAACGCGTCAGAGCCACACACTCACACCCAACTCTTCAAAGGATCGGCCGCAGATGCCAAGAGCGCCCGAAAAAAGCTTAGGCCGTTTGTGAGGATCCCTCTGAAGGTCGAAGTGGTGGATCAAGAACCAGATGGAGGAGGATGCTGATGGGATGATGGATGCTGGGGGAGAGTCTAGCACGGAGCTAGGATGCCTTCTCTCCATGATAGAAGCCAAACTTACCTCCCAAGCATAGACATAGGCTAGCCCGACACTGTGTCGGCAACGGCTCAGTGGTGGTGTGGGTGTCAGGGTTGAGCGTCCAGCGGGTAAGGAGTGGGCTTGAGGCGTTGTGGTGGGTGGTAGTGGGGGGTGGGGCAGCCCGCCCGCGCCATGTGACTGGCTGGCCTAGTAGCAGTGGTCTGTGGGCGACCTCTAACTGGTCCGTGAGGGCCGGCGCCGGCCCATGGGGACACGGCCTACGGGGAACGGGGGAGGGCTTCTCGTGAAGCAGCGGATGCAGCGTTCTTACTATACATAGAATTCTGCATCAAGCCAGGCAACTGAGGAAGAAACAGGAGCCAGGTAATGGAGGCGAAAGAGGATAGGCGGCGGGTCATGCGTGTGGATTTGCCGCCGCCCAGCTACTCGCCTGAGACTGGATATCGAAAACTGACTATTCGGACGCCGTCAGCACAACCGGTGGACGTGCAGGAGGCAGAGGGCAGGTCGGCGACCGGTGATTGGATCAGCAGGTCTCTGGCTCGAGCAAGGTCGTGTTCGGTATTGGTATCCTGGGATGTTGAGTGCTTGTTGCACACACGTCGTTGGCCGCATATATTCGTATGGATGGAGACTGCGGGCGAAAGCGTCGACGTCTTTTACACTGAAGTCTGTTTGTGGGTGGTGGGCGGCTTAGTTTGGCCGGCCTGGCCCAGTCCAGCCCAGTCCACACACGTCCTAGCGAGCACAGTTAGCTGCCTGCGCCGGGCGTACGTGGGCGTCGAGCTTTGGTCCAAGTCGAAGCGGCCACCAGCGGGGCCAGGGGGAGGGAACAGAGAGGGAACGACGGAAGCCAAGGGCGAAAATGGCACCGCTGACCGCCCTCTGCACCATCACGCTGCCTTGGGGGCGGGTTTCTGCTGTCCACCACGCGCTGCTGCAGGTCTGCCGTAGGGGGTACGCTGTCGTGCGGCGCTGGGTGGCCCCCGGGGCAGGACGGGCAGGAGGCGTGAAAGTTGACTGGTGGGTGCCCTGCAGCCCAAAGCACTGGTCGGCAGGGTACATTGATGCAAGGTACCGTTCCGGCCGCATCCCACCACCCGCCCCCTCCCGACGCGCACACGCCCGGGGAACGGCGATGCCACGGTACCTGGGGTGAAGTCCCGAGTTTTTTTTTTCCCTTGTCCATCGTTGCACACCCACTCACGCCCACACGCTCAGTGTGCCAGTGCCAGTCCCCAGCCCAGTCCGCCCACGCCGCTGTCCACCCACTGAGGTGTCCACTGCGCGCTGTCCACCGCCCATCCTGCTAGGTTGGGCCTGTCCCTTTTTCTTCCTCTTCTCCTTTGATGCCCCCCTCCCCCCCGTTTCTCTTTCTGCATCTTTGCATCGCCAGTCCTTCCTTGTGACCGCTTCTTTCCCCTTCTTCCCCCGCTCACTATTCTTTTTTCTTTTCTTTCCTTTAAGTCGCTCTCTTGTGAATCTTCACCTTCAATCGCCTCTCGGCACCCGTCACTCTTTCCGGGCACCATTACTTTCCTTGGGCTTAGACGCTGCCTGCAAAGCGCATCTGCTCCTGTAGTTTCGAGAACACGACTCTGCCTTAACACATCCCCCGCGGTTTAGGACGACACTCATTTATTCACCCTACTCACGCGCTCACATCATTCTCTACATTCCCTAGTACAACTGATTGTTCCACCATTTCTCGTCGTCAATTCGACTCGTCAACTCGTGGTTCGAAAATTCTCCGATTAATCGATACCCGAACTCGACGACAATAGGCCGCGACCTCACCACGACGCAGCCCAGCAATTCGACTTATTTTATTTTCACCATTACAAGCGGATATTCAAGCGATCATCGTCATTAGCAATGGCCACTGAGGTTGAGCAGCCCATGGGCCTGGGCCAATCCGGCCCTGACGTTTCCGTCGCTACTCCCGGCTCGGTCGTTGGCACTCCTACCTCCTCCAAGCAAACCCCGTCTCCCTCCGCCTCCAACAGCCAGTCCGCGTCGAGGCGACCTCCTCGCAAGAGCACTCTCACACAGCAGCAGAAGAACCAGAAGCGACAAAGGGCTACTCAAGACCAGCTGACAACTCTGGAAATGGAGTTCAACAAGAACCCTACCCCTACTGCTACTGTGCGCGAGAGAATAGCTGAGGAGATCAACATGACGGAGCGCTCTGTTCAGATTTGGTTCCAGAACAGGTATGCATTGGGCTACTCCGGTTATCGACGCGCTGGCAATGCTAACATGTTCTTCCTAGACGTGCAAAGATTAAGCTGTTGGCCAAGAAGAGCCTCGAGACTGGCGAGGACATCGACTCAATTCCCGAGTCAATGCGAGCTTACCTGGCCATGCAGGCAATGGAGTCTGGCAAGGGCCTTGGCGGAAGCTACCTCGGTCGCACTGGACTTGTTCCCTTTGGTCACGGCAATATGCTCCTGGGTGGGGACCAGAGCGGCCAGGGCAAAGTTTGTGAGTACAGACCCAGACTGGCTATCCAGTTTTGTGCGACATGAGTTTCTGAGACTAATACATTGATAGTGATCCACCATCTCACTTGCCGCTCTCTGAGCATCGGAAAGTGGACTCGCGTTGGACAGAACACCATGGATCTCATCATCTTCTACTCCCCTGACAAGTGCACGATGACTTACTACATCAACAACGAGCAGGCTGGATACAAGATCGAGTACCCATTCTCACACATCAAGAACATCTTCCTCGAGAACAACGAGGGCGACCCCAACAAGCTTGGTGGCATTGTCATTGAGCTTAACCGCCCTCCGAATTTCTTCATGGACTCGTCGCCAACCACCAATGGCTTCTTCCAGTGCGGAGACTTCACCGAAGACCTCCAAGCTACCCAGTGCCTCGTGCACCACCTCGGCGGCAACCCCAAGGTTCTCAGCGGCCAGCTCGCTAAGCTGGTGTCTCTCGAGTCTTTCATGAACCGACACAACACCCACCACGCCTTTGCTGACCCTCACGCTCTGTCCGTCTCGGCTCCAGTTTCGCCCACAGCTCGCCCTTCGTCCCAGCCCAACTTCCAACCCCACGTGGGCATGTTCCAGGAGCAGCAGTGGGGTATCAGCCAGATGCACTCGGGTATGCGCCCTTCTGGACACAAGCGCCAGCGTAGTCGATCCGTCCCCGGACCTGTCGATTTCGCTATGTTCCAGAACCAGCCCATGCCTTCCTTTTACATCCAGCCCCCTGGCGAGATGGCACCTCCCCAGCAGAACCCCAACATCTATGCTCCCATTCCCCAGCAACCTGGTCCTGTTGGCCCCGGCTTGCGCATCGACACTCAGGCTGGCTTTGGGTTGGACATGCGCCAATACCCCATGTCTGCGACCACTGCCTCTCCCGCCGAGTTCCCGCCAAGCCCGGGCTTCTTCCCTCACCCCCCTGAGGCCAACGGAATGCCTTCCAACTACAACACACCCTACGGGCAAGCTTTCCTCTCGCCCATGGTTCAGGATGGTGGCGTGCCCAACTCAGTCTCGCCCATGCCTTTCAACGGTCCTGGTGAGCCTTCCATTGTTGAGCAGTCTCCTCCCATGACCATGATGGGACGTCCTGGCTCTGCCGATCTCTACCCCGTCAACGATGGCTCATGTGCCGTGTCCGAGGATGGCACAAGCCTCAACGAGATGTACTCAAAGCACACCATCAACCTTCCCATGCACACTGCCTCGCCTGGCTTCGGCCACCCCCAGCAGCCCGAGCTCGATATGGATCAGCTAGTTCAGTTCGACGCCGTTGACCCTTCAAGCATGTCTCCCGAGACGATGCCCATGCACCACTGAGCATGTGAGACTTGAAAACGCAGCTGGCTCGAGAGAGAGCGAGTGTACATGAGCATGGTCGGATTGAAGTGTTTCTTTGATACGTCGAAGACATCATAACGGGGCGTTTGACGGCACATTATACCACTGGGAACCCTTTTCATCTTTCGTTATTTTTGTCCCCTTTTGGCGGGACACTTGTATTTCCTTTTATCAACGATTTCCTCTCCACCATCCTCCCTAAGCTGATATCGAAGGAAGATGGAGCCCAGCTCTGTCTCCATCAACGGCCATGAATGACCCTGCATGACGATACCATTCTTCGATATCGGTCATGTTTGTCGGGTACAGCACAGCGATCGTATTTTTTGTATCAGTTTTCGCGTCGAAATATTTCCAATCGAATCTTTTCGCGGTAACTCTTTTTCGGTGGTCTTTGTCTTTATTCTCAAGCTGCATTGAGCAGTTGTTTCTGTTTGCCGATTGGCTTTTCATCAGCCCCGAGGCGTGCTCCGGCCACCACTCGCCTTCAGGGGGCTTAATTTATCGGACACATTGTTGAAAGAAAAACGGGGACTATGTGTTTTAATCTTGTTATATTTGTTCTGCACGTTTATGTCTGGAATCGGGGTGGAAGCCCAGGAGGCTTGGATAGGATCCTCGGGGTGCGTTTTTCTTTAATGGGGAAATTCCTTTTGTTTGGGAACATCGTGGGTCTTTTTTGGTGTCTATGGCCCTGTACAAGGGGGAACTTGGAGCTGAACCATCGGGATCATTATCCAGCCAACGGAGTCTGGCAACACCGCCTTGCCAGCACGTTGATGGAATAGTCTCGTTGAGCATATGCAATGAGACCCATCAATAATGGATATGGATAATATGTAGCTACCTTGTCGTAACTATGAGCCCACGGGTCTACTTGAAAATACACTGCTACGAACAAATCTTTTCCAACTCTCTTTTTTCTCGTGATGCTTAATAAATACAGTTTATCGCACGGTCAGTAAACAATATATGATTCCGAAACTAGTATCAATGTTTCACCACACACCCAAGGTCGGATTTTTGTCCAAGATGGGGTAAATATACTGCCCTCCAGCTTTACCCAACTCTAGTCTACTAATGAAAGATCGCGATGGTCATCGCTCTGAAATTGCTGCGTGATTGATTATCAACACAAATCATTTTGTCGTTTGGACCAAAGATGAGAAGTTTGTTTGTTCTACGCATATAGGAATTTCCCCACTCTTTAAATCCCATTGTTCGTTTGATCTTAGCACACGATTACTGCACTATTGCCTGAGTGGGCTTTGCGGCAAGGTCAAGTTAGCTTGACGGGTCGTGTCGAGCGATTCGGCTCTTGATACCAACCGCTGAGCTGGTATTATAATGCTACCGACTAAACTATTTGGGAGGCTCAGACTTGCAATGTCGTATCTAGACATTTGTTATCGAACAACAGTTGGTTACTTCACGCTGCCTGTTCTCTTCGTCAGAGCAATGTGAGGCAAAGGTAATTGCACATGCCACCCATATGGCCTGGTGCTCCCAACAAACTTATCCTGATTGAGCTTCCCGCTTATAAATGAATAGCGTGGGGAGCAACATGGGGGTTTATTTAACTATATGAACGTCTATGGGTAACAGTGGATATCGTCGATGTAGATGCATTGGCCTGGAAGGTCCTATTTACCTTCAAATAATATTCGGATACACTGAGAAGCTCATATTAGCGACCTCTCCCAGAAAGTTCATCTCAGGCGTTCGTATTAAATTTTGCATTGCATACTGCGCTCGAGTGGTTCGGCTGCAAGGTTCAATGCAAGCGTACACATCTCGCATTTGCTCTGCACATTGCAAGAAAATGGACCGAATAATAACATCCATGGTTTTCAGAGATATGTTGAGTCCACAGTGAAACCTGTCAAGCCCCCGTTATCGTAGCCGAATAAGGTCTGAGAAACAGTCATAGAAACAGCAGCTTCGAAAGGAACTAGAAGTCTACATACCTGTGAGTCGAACTAAAAGATTGGAAAGAAAGTCGACGGATATGCCCACAAAGGAACCACAATGGAAACAGAGATGATAGATAAAAAGCCCTCGAGGCTCTACTAAAAGTCTGCAATGTTCTTCTCAGAATTAGATCGCCATCATCAAAGCAAGTATCTCCTCCTAGATATATTGTATCGATTGGATAATGCAATAGAAAAGAATGCTATGTGGATGTCAATGCTTGAGAAAGTCGGTATATATATTGGAGGAACATCCCTGGCCTTTGAAATAGGCTATTCGATTGAGCTCGACAAGCAAGAATGCCAGCAAGATTTGGCAAGGAAAGCCAGGGAGCCAGGGGAGAGGGTCGAGCAGGGGAGTGAGTGGAGGAGGCAGGTGCTAAGGGGTAGAGGGAATAAAGGCACGGCTGCATTCGAGAAAACAGGCCCAAAACACAATAAGCGTTCTCGTTACTGCTCCAACCACACGTTAAATGGTGGATGTTTGATCTCTTCAACCTAGGAGGGGTCGGGGGCAACATTTGCTTTTTACAATCTCGAGTTTCTGGCACAGGTTTATCTCGCATATGTAAGTAGTTTTAGAGGCAAACCGGGAACATCTCATTAAAAATGTCTTCAAACTGTCATTTTCTTGCTTTAACTCTTATTTTCACTCTTCATCTTTTATGTTCTAGCTTCTTTTTCTACAGACTTGTTCGGCATGACAGATAGCAGCACCCCGTTCTCATGTTCAAGCCATTAACTTTTTATTATCCTTTGTGAAATTAGATTAACTCGAAAATTGCTTAAAGTTTACGCATCTAATTTTCTTTTTCAACGACTTTGATTGTGCGAATCTGAGTATCAGCGGGCAGCGCATAAGGTTAATGACGAAAAGGTTGTTCTGACTTTTCGACCCCAAGCTCTCCCAAAAATTGACAAAGTTACAGATGTGATTCATGTGTATTTCTTGTGAGAGTGAAGTTGAATGCCCTTCATCACGTTTTTACAAGGCGGCTTCACCATACCATCACCCGATTAGAGTCACTGCCATTGATGATTTATTCATTGCCCGAAGTTCAAGTTCTGTGAGGACACTACAATATCGATAATGAAAATGGTTCTTAACGTAAGGAAGAAATGAATTTCTGTTTCCATTCAAATCGCTTATTTGTGTATTTTAACTCCTATCATGCCACATCAGCTACATTACAGCATAAGAAATGGATTGACCCAAAACATGTGTTATGGAATCGGCATTGTAAAAAGACCTCTACACTAGGATTAGCCATATCAATGCTCCGTGGGTCTTTTTGGGGGCTCCATTCTCGGGAGATGATTATTCGAAGACATAGGAGTCAAATTACGAGACCGATGATGCTCACGTTTTTTGCTCCCTCTAGAGCATTGGTAGGTCTAGGATCCTGTCATGGTTGCCTCCAATGACAACCTTGTAGCGATGAGGCAGCGAAGCTATCCAGTCCAGCTGGGCTTGCAGCTCTTCAAACGTGCCGCGGTCAGTGAGATCGCCGGCGTGGAGGAAAAGGTCGCCATCGGGGACATTGGGCTGAGCCTGGTAAGGAAACACGAGTTTGCGTTTGAGCTGACGCTTCACTTGTTGGGACGAAGGGTCTTTTATTTTCCACGAAGTGAATGACTAGTCAAATGATGAGGGCTTTGTTTGCGAAGTGTTTAGACTACATTTTGCGAGGGAAATACCAATGGTCGGTTTTCATCATGTTTGACCTTGAAGGAGCTATTCTGTAACCCGTTGCATCGACGTAAGGAAGCGGCCACGGATGTACACCACCAAGGATACACACGATCAAGGGTTATGCGAAGCAACGATTCACAGGAAATATGCTCGCTTCGTGTAAATTACCCCAGGCTTCGTCTCCAGTATTGACGAAACCCGGTTTCTTGTACGCCCTCGACGACATAGGGAACGTCAGGCTATTCATCTATTTCTTCTGGGTAGCCACACATCAAATCTTTTTTTGACAAGTTCAATGCGCTTTTTTTCGTTTCTATATTGGTATCTCCCGCTGACAGTGGCTGTATCCTCTAAGCCTCCGGCCATCTTCCTCCATGTATCATCCTACAGGAGTGGCGGCTGAGGCACGCATGTGGTGGGACTCTGGCCCGTATCTAAAGGCACTGACTCTCCACTCTCGTTTAGCTAGAGTCAAAGTTCAATGTGCGATTCTATTTCGCGGATTCCGGAGGATGATGAAATACGCAAGACGTAAGCGGCGTAGTAGTGCACATGTGCGCATGGTACCTACGGGGGTAAGACAGGCCACGAGGCTACGTCAGAATTCGCAGAAGTCTGGTTGCTCGGGTTGCTCGGGCAGACTGCGTGTGACATGGCCCATGGCGTCGCAATGGGTCTCGTTGGGCTGAGCTGGGTGAATTTTGCTGCTTAGCCTGGTCTGCTGAAGGGATTGGGACAGAGGGGCGCAATGCCAGGAGTATCATTTGACTAATTAGTAGTAAGCGGCTACGCAAAGAAACCAAAGTGCATGGACAGCGACTGAGACTGGGCTGTGTTTGCGGAGGTCTATCCCCAGCCAATGGGGCGCAGAGCTGGGAGCGAGACTCAATGATTGTGGTACGAAAAAGACGGTCTAGACAATGCGACCAGGGCCCCAATGGCCGCGGACCTCGTGCCCAAGTTTCAAAGTGGTGGAATATGGGACAATGAAGCCCAAGTGTATGTGATCCCAAGTATGATGTGACAATGCATGCTGGTGTAGCTTAAGGTGTTGGTAATTAGTGTTAAGCTTCGAGGCTTGCACCCACGAATTTGAGGTGGTGAACGGATCATGGGGAAGAACGTGCGAAAGCGAGCCAAGGAGCAAGGGCTGGATTTATGGTTTACGTGGGGGACGATATTACAGGTGGAAAGGGCTATATCGGAAGCAACGGGATTAACTGGTGGTGGCTGGCGAGCGGAGTTGGACAGGTTGCGTGGATTTTGAGGCGCAGGGATCGAGATTGTCATTGGCCATGGATCCATGATAGACGGCCGAGGCGCTGGGTCTTGGAGCGAGACAGGCAGAAAGATGGGACGAAAGCAGGGACACGAAAAACAGGGCATGGAGGCGATCTGAAAATGGTCCCTATCCGCCGAGACAGAGGCTGATTGATTGATGGCGCTATTAAAAATGAGAGTTAAGTTGAAGCAGATGCGCAGCCTCCTCGTATTAGATGGAGCCCATTTATCGCGACCAGAGCATGTCCCAGGTGCTGCGAGCGTGGACCAATAACACGAGAACAATGTGCCACCCATTGTTCAGAGCTCGAGTCTGCTTCCCACGGCACGTTAGCGCCCACTTGTGTGTGCATGCTGCGCCTCGATTCCCCGACTTAGCATGGCGCCAACCAAGCCCAGCGCATTTTATTGCCTGTACCAGGTTGAAATCTGCATGATCGGAGGAGACTGCGAGGTGGACGGGCGATCATGTATCAATAATGACGACGGCATCAGCAGAGACAAGAGTAGAGACAGCAACAACAGCAGCAGCACAAGGGAGGTATTATCTGTTTGTTTCGCCATATTGCGCCCATTGTTTGCAGCCGACGGCTTCTGCTTGCGTCGCTGCGTGGTGGCTTTGGGCGTGATGATCTCATCAATTTCCCCTTCAGGTACATGGTCGCGGGTGTCTTTGAGCGCTGGGTCCCGATCCATGCCCATGCATGCCCCGGAACAGGCCCAACGCCCGAATTTGGGCGGCGGCCAAGCGCTCCACCGCCGCAGTTGCCCTTGAATAATTAAGGTGTTGATTAGCGCGCCCCGACGGATTGGCAATCAGTGCTTTCTCGTCTCCAGCCTGGGTCCCGTCCCGCCTCCATGTTCGAAACTTGACATTTCCATAATTAACAACCGTTACCTTGCACCACGTCGCGACGTCGTCCTGGTCTTATTTTCTTTTTCCTCTTTTCCTTCTCCTCTCTCTGCCCCCCCCCCTCTCGCTTCCTCGCCGGATTCTGTTACTCTTCTGTGACTTGGCGCCCCTCCATTGCGCCGGCTTGGTACGTCAGCGACTGCGACTGCGACTGCGCCCGCGCCCACCTGCTAGACTTCGAGGTCGACGCTTGACCCGCAACCTCGACGAGCAAGCTGCGCCGGACCTGATTCCCCTCCCAAATGCCAACTCAGCGTCTTTGACATGGCCCCAAGCCACACGAACAACGCCGGGCGCCGTTCGTCATCGGACGGTGCCGGCGACGAGTCCCGCGACTTCCAGGAAGCTGTCGACGACCTCTTCCCGTCTGGTTCCTCCAGAACTCGTTCCTTCTCCCGCCCCCGAAACGCCCCTCAGTCCCGAAACGAGCCTGGTAATGACCATCTCCCTCCTCCATCCGGTGCTCGCCAAAGATCCAGGTCTCGGCGCCGCGACCAAGACTCTGCCCGCCAATACGAACTGCAAACGATTCCTTCACGAGTTGCTCTCTCCACGGACCCTGCTGCCATGGCCGCGGATTCAATGGACAATGCTCACAGACAACCAATTGACAAAACCTCGTTTCCACAAGGTTCCGAGGTAAAAGACAGTTCTATTCGCGATGAGGTGAAAGCATACATTCGTAAGCGCAAGGCTCGCAAGAATAAAAAATCGAAAATCCTCAAACGCCGAAACACCTGGAAGGACAAAGTCATGGAAATGTACCAAAAAATTGTCATTGAAACCATTCTCCGCCGAAGACCACTTCCTCCATCCAAAGATGGACGTCATATTCCACTCAATCTAACCCACCAAGCCCCCGGCAGCTTCGTCGATGAGCGAAGCGAGAAGCCGTATATTAGCAACTTTATCCGATCTAGTCGATATACCGTCTATGACTTTATACCCAAGCAACTCATTTTCCAGTTTAGCAAGCTCGGTAACTTTTACTTTCTCGTTATGGGTATCCTCCAGTTGATCCCCGGTCTAAGTACTGTTGGTCGTTGGACCACAATTGCTCCCCTGGGAGTCTTTGTGGCCTTTAGTATGGCCAAGGAAGGTTATGACGACTACCGGCGTTATAGGCTCGACAGGCTCGAAAACCGCAGTCACGCATCGGTTCTGGCTGATCATGTTGATAGGCACGCCATGAAACGTGCCGAGAGGAAAATTAGAAGACAGATGCGAAAAGAAAAAGAACGCGAAACCGGTGAGGAGCATATGCTGGACGACCTCGAGACTGGTATCGTGGGTAGCTCCGACAACGGCGAATGGGCCCCGGTGCAATGGGAGCAAATCCGAGTCGGCGACGTTATTCGCCTCCGTCGCGATGAGGCAGTTCCTGCCGATATTGTTCTCCTTCACGCAACTGGACCCAACGGTGTTGCCTATATCGAAACTATGGCCCTTGATGGTGAAACCAATCTGAAGAGTAAGCAAGCGTGCACTTTGCTTGCCGAACGATGCAACACTCTAGATGGCCTACGCGCAACACAAGCCATCGTCGTCTCCGAAGACCCCAACCTGGATCTGTACAGCTATGATGGCAGGGTCACCGTTGACAACGAAACGGTACCTCTATCTTTGAACAATGTCGTTTACCGTGGATCGACGCTGCGAAACACTACGGAGGCCCTTGGTCTCGTTATCAACACTGGTGAGGAGTGCAAGATTCGCATGAATGCAAACAAGAACATCCGCGCAAAGAAGCCTGCCATGCAATCAATTATCAACCACATGATTCTGGTGCAAATCTTCATTGTCATCATGCTCGGTATGGGATTGACCATCGGCTACTATCTGTGGAGGGACGACACGGAGAAATTCGCCTTTTACCTGCGCCGAAATATCCCCTTCAAGGAAATCTTTTTCGGCTATCTCATCATGTTCAACACTTTGATCCCTCTTTCGCTCTACATCAGTCTCGAAATTGTCAAGCTTGGACAGCTCCTTCTTCTGCAAGATGTCGAAATGTACGACCCAGTTACAGACACTCCTATGGTGGCTAACACAACCACAATTCTTGAAAATCTGGGTCAAGTGAGCTATGTGTTTTCGGATAAAACAGGCACATTGACAGAAAACGTCATGCGCTTCCGCAAGCTCACTGTCGGGGGTGTGGCGTGTCTTCACGATATGGACGTTCGGAGAGACGAGGAAATCAAGCGCAAAAAGATTGAGGCATCCCAAAAGTATAAAAAAGGCAAATCCAAGGACAAGACTCAACCAGCTTCCATGGTCATGGCCAAGACTATTGACTATGACGATGAATCATTCATGGATGCGGGATCCCAGATGAGACCAGCACCTTCCAGAACCTCTTCTATGCAGTGGAAATCCAATGCCGAGCCAGATCATGGGCCAGAAATGAAGACTGAGGACTTGCTTGATTATATCCGCCGAAAACCCAACACTGCCTTTTCTCGCAAGGCCAAGCATTTTCTGCTCTGCATTGCTCTCTGCCACACCTGTTTACCAGAAATCAAGGACAACGGTGATATCGAATACCAGGCTTCCTCGCCCGACGAGTTGGCCCTTGTTGAAGCCGCCAAAGACTTGGGATACATTGTGATCGACCGCCCAGCACAATCCATCAAACTCCAGATCGTCGACGCAGATGGCCATATGCAAAGAGAATCGTATCAGGTCCTAGATGTAATTGAATTCAGCAGCAAGAGGAAGAGGATGTCTATCATTGTTCGAATGCCCGATGGTCGTATCTGTGTCTTTTCCAAAGGAGCCGACAATGTCATCATGTCCCGACTGAAGCTGAGCCAACTTGCTGAGCAAAAGGCACAGGATATTGGACGCAGAGCGAGCGTGCGCAGGACATTTGAACAGGACAAAATGATTCGAAGATTGAGCGCCCATGGCAGCAATCCTAACAGCCCACGGAATAGTTTTGCCTTGAAGCGAGCCGAGTCTTCGGGTATGCGCGAGAGCCTAAGGCTGAGCCTTGGAAGAAGATCTACGGAGCCTTCAAGAATATCTGCATCGCAATTCGTCACCACCCCTCGATCTCCAAGGAATTCGGCCGACCTACTGCGGTCTCCACGACTTTCAACTGATCCCATGAGCCCAACGAGCCCCATGAGCCCTGCGACCCAAAGACACAGTTTTGCTCTTGCGCCGTCTGGCGCCGCCGACAGCATGATCGACGAGTCTGTGGCGGCAAGCGACAGTGCCATTTTTGAAAGGTGTTTCCAACATATTGATGACTTTGCATCGGAAGGTCTGCGAACTCTCCTTTACGCATACCGCTACATTGACGAGGAGTCCTACGCCCAGTGGAAAGAGGTTTACAGAGAGGCCGAGACCAGCCTAGAAGACCGCCAGGAACGCATTGAGGAGGCCGGCGAGCTTATCGAGCAAAAGTTTGACCTTGCAGGAGCTACTGCTATAGAAGACAAGCTCCAGGAGGGTGTCCCGGACACAATCGAGAAGCTGCGCCGAGCCAATATCAAAGTGTGGATGCTCACAGGTGATAAGCGTGAGACAGCTATCAATATCGGCCACTCTGCCCGTGTTTGCAAACCTTACTCGGAACTGTATGTCCTGGATGCGACATTGGGAAACCTAGAGGAGACGATAAAGGCGACTCTGACGGATGTTTCCCGCGGAATGGTTCCCCATTCCGTTGTCGTCATTGACGGACAAACGCTTGCGGTTGTTGATGCAAACGACGAGCTTGCGCTGCTATTCTACGATCTTGTTGTGCGGGTAGACTCCGTTATTTGCTGCCGTGCCTCACCATCGCAAAAAGCCAATCTCGTCCAGTCAATTCGCAGATATGTCCCGAAGAGCATGACGCTGGCGATTGGCGATGGTGCCAACGATATTGGCATGATTCAAGAATCTCACGTGGGTATCGGTATCTCAGGCCGGGAGGGCCTCCAAGCGTCTCGAATCTCGGATTACTCGATTGCACAGTTCCGCTTTCTGCAGAAGCTCCTCCTTGTCCATGGCAGATGGAACTATATGAGAACGGGCAAGTACGTTCTGGCCACGTTTTGGAAAGAAATCCTCTTCTTCCTCGTTCAAGCGCACTACCAAGTTCAAAACGGCTACTCTGGTACATCCTTGTATGAGTCGTGGAGCTTGACGGTTTTCAACAGTGCATTTACCTCTTTGCCAGTTATCCTGCTCGGTATTTTTGAAAAGGATCTCTCGGCGGATACACTATTGGCAGTGCCTGAGCTGTACTCATTTGGCCAGAGAGGACAGGGCTTTAGTTATATCCAATACCTCGGATGGATGATTATGGGCACAATTGGCAGCTTCATCATTTGGTACTTTACTTGGTTAGTGTACCGTGACGACTACTCTAACGACGATACCGGTCTGTTTGCCATGGGCATGGTCAGTTTTACAGTTGCGGTGGTCTTCATCAACATTAAACTATTGTGAGTATTCACCTTGTGCAATTTTTTTGGCATTCACTAACAATGTATTCAGGGTTCTTGAGCTGCACACCAAAACTCTTGTCACTTTTGCCGGCTTCCTCATCTCAGTGGCCGGATGGTTCATCTGGATGCTGCTCCTTTCGGGCGCATACCCGCTGCGATTCGGCCCCTATATTGTCAGGAAATCATTTATTGACAATTTTGGCCGGCAGCTGCAATGGTGGACCACAGTTCTCTTGCAGCTTGCTTCGCTTATTGTGCTCGAGCTCGTTGTGCAAGCAGTACGGCGCGTGTACTTCCCCACGGACCAGGATTTGATGCAACGCATCGAAAAAGACAATGAAGTGCATGGTCTTTTCGACAACCACGTGGACCCCCTTGAGGAGGGCCTGAAAAGAAGCAATGGGCCCGACGGGGAGCGAGATCAACAAGAGATCAACGTGCCAGTTGCAAGTGAAAGTCATAACCAAAACCCTCATTCTCCGAGGACCAGCTTCCAGGACTCGAGGAAACAGCCCCGAGCCAGCTATGACCACTATCAGCGATCACGCTTCCCGCCTCCGGAGGAGGAACGAGAGAGCAGCAGCCCGCTGTATGGTCGAGCACAGTAATTTGCGTGATTAGACCGCGCGTAATAGAATGAAGATTGGGGGTTTTGGTCTAACTTCTCTGTATAATGGACACCCCATGTGAAATCGGGCGCCTACTGCCTGGTTTTTTAGGGGCTTTTTTTTTCAATATGGGATTTGTTTGGATGGCGCGGCGTCTGGCGGATCGATGGTTCGGTGTTCAAGGCTCATGATTATCAGACTTATGGAACGAATCCCAAGTACTAGTCAGAATAGCAATATAACAAGTATCAGCATTTCTAGGTTTCTGAGTGAGCAAATGCCACTTTCAACATCCAATCTCTTAAGAAATGGTGCCCGGCTAGTTACGCATAGGTACAGCCCAGGAAATTCATTAATATTTTGGTATCTGTCCACGTTTATATCATCACCCTCATCTCAGAGCACACAACTTGACTTGGGATTTAGGTGTCACACAACAACCAGCCATGACGCCATATCTCGCTCTCGGCCTCGGCGCTTCTTCAACAATTATTTCTCAGGCTCCCATAACGCAGGACATCTCGGGCTCTACTCGCCCACACAAAGGGAAACGTGGTTGGTTTTGGAAGCCAGGCCGCCGCAAGCCACAGAGGCTTGGCGCCGGGTGCGGGTCACGCTTCCTTTCAGCTCTTCAGCTCAGTCAGGCAGACGTATTTCGTCTTGAGAGAAAATAGATGCTCGCTACATAGCATCGAGTGTCGCCGATTAAAAAAGAGAGAGATTCAAGCGCTGTTTTCGTGAAGAATATTGCTTTGTTCACTTTCGAGAGCTGTGCATATTCTTTCACCGAGGTTCACTGACTGGCATAGACTCAAGTCACCAACACCACCACCACTGCAGCAATGACAACCTCACAGGCTTGGGTCTTTTCTAATCGCGGCTTGCCCTGGGACGTCCTCTCTCTCACGTCCCTTCCGTCGCCCACTCTACCTCCCCCGCTCCCGCTGCCTAGCGATGTTCCCGAGCCCGAGGAATGGCTGCTCATCAAGACTGCCTTTGTCGGGCTCAACCCGGGCGCCATCTTCCAGATGACGCTCATCCCGCCCATGATCAGGAAGGCCACGTGCGTGCCCGAGATGGACCTCTCGGGCACCGTCGTCGACGTCTGGCACCCCGACGGCGCAAGCCCCCGCTTCTCCAAGGGCGACAAGGTCGCGGCCATGCTGCCCGCAGGCCACACCATCCCCACGGGCACAGGCGCCCTGGCAGAGCTCGTTCGCGTGCCGGCCCGGTACGTGGTGCGCAAGCCCGACGGAGCAAGCCTTGGAGATGCGGCGGGCTGTTTGCTGCCGGCCTTGACGGCCTGGGAGCTGGTGGTGGCGTCCGGCGCAAAGGAGGGCGACAGGGTTCTGGTGAATGCGGCGAGCGGCGGCATAGGAACCATGGTAGTTCAGATGCTGCGGAAGATTGTTGGAGAAGGTGGCCACATCGTGGGGATTTGCAGCGGCAAGAATATAGAGATGGTGAAGAGCTTGGGGGCCGACGAGGCAAGTGTTTACGAGGATATCAAGATGTCATGATACGGCTTCATCATGGCATCTATTCCACCCAGAGAGGAACCAAATCCACTAACACATTCGCAGGTCATTGACTACACAAAGAACGAATCCCTATCTAACCATCTGACATCGCTCTTCTCGTCCAATCCCTTCACTAGCATCATTGACACGCTAGGCCACCAATCGCTGTACCTCGCCTCGCCGTCCTACCTCATCCCCGCCGGGCCCTACACCTCAGTGGGGATCAAGCCCCCGACTTTCTTCGTGCCAGACTTTTTGCGCGCCGTCTTGCAGATGAAGCTGAACGAGTGGTGGCCCGTCTCCCGATGGCTGGGCGGCGTCGGCCGGCGCTGGGTGCCCGTCGCCATGATGAGCCCGACGCTGGAGGACCGCCAGCGCATCATCGACATGCTGGGCTCGGGGGACATCCGCCTCGTGCGGGACAGTGTGTGGCCGTTTGATCAGGCCAAGGAGGCGTACGCTAAGCTGGGAGGGCTACACGCCCGGGGAAAGGTCCTTGTCAAGGTAGATGGTAGTGTCGGGGATGATGAGCGTTAATGTATTTTTTTATATATAATGAAGGAGAACGGGAGCCTTGGTTTATTTTGTTCGGAGATACTCTACCCACTTCACTCTACGGGGGTGCTGATTTACTCAGAACCATAATATGAATTTACGACTGATGGAGCAGATGATTCGTTCATCCAAACAAGGCGCCTTCCAAAACGTCGAATAACCGCTAACGGAGGGTCATAAAGCACCCTTCGTTGTTTTCTCCATGTATCAAATCGATCAGCCACCGCAAGAGCCATGTTAAACAAGCATAGAAGACTGGTTTAATTTCAAGCCTAGGTCCCGTTCACATATGCTATATTCCAACAACTCATAATATATCCTTAATATCAAATCAAATGCAAATCACTCGACTCTTCAAGCTCGTCATCAAACGTCGAGGGAATCACCAACTCTCTCATGCAGGAGCCGCCATGACCATCTTCACATTTCCCCGGCCAGACTCGGGGTTGAATACCTGACGACGCGATAGACTTGTGCCGTTGCCTCCACTACTGCTGCAAGATCTGGCATCTTCCCCATCCACTGGCGTCGAGCCCGAATCCGGCACCGGCCCCCCAGGTGGAGCCCCGGGTCCAACCTCGCAGACGCCGGCTGGCGGCACTGCACCGGGGCTGCCAACCGTCACCTCGGGGCCCGGGTCCGGAACCAAAACCTCGGTCGACTCAACCGTCGTGCAGCCGTTGCCGACGTTGGCCACGAACAGGAGCGGTCGGCTCAGAAACGGATACGGCTCTGTCCCTGCTCCCGCCCTGACATGGACGGACGCGCAGTTCATGTACATTTCCCGATTCCCCAGCCTGTTGAACCACGACCACGCGAGCAGAACCCGCGCCGACGTCGGCACATCGACGGGCACCCTGAAAGGCAGCACGTTATCGCCCGACGCCGCGGGGCACCCTCCGATGTAGGTGTGGAGGACCCGAAATGTCTGGCCGCCGTCCAGCGACAGCGATACTTGGCACGAGCCGCCGGCGTGGGTGGCTTGTCCGGTGAAGACAACGGTGTACGACATGCCACCCTCGATGAGAGCGACAGGCGTCCCCTCGGGGGTGGCCAGGAGCTTGTGGTAGCCCTTGCAGGGAAAATCGGAACCGTCATTCTTCAAGGGGCTGGTCATGCTATAGTCAATGTCGACGCCTGCGTATGGGTTGAACTTGGACCGCAAAGGCGGAGGGTTGGAGAGTTGCATGTGGCTGAGGGCCCCTACAATCAGTGTAGCCAGGTAGACGACGATCGCATACATTTTGAATAGTTCCATCTGGGAGCGCCTATCCTTGTCCAAGTTGTGTGTTGGTTTATATGGGATTGGTCAGTAGGAGCAGCTGTCGCCAGGACTTACACGCCTCTCCGAGAGGCCAGGACAATCAGCGACTTGGCAGCAATTTATAGGCAGCCAAAGGTATGTCTGAATGGACAAGTTTACGCGTTATGTGAAACCGCAAGTTACTCTAGACCCTTCAAATCACCCACACGGTGCATGTTGTAAGAGTGTGTCCATGGGATGCTGTTCATCATATGCCGTCTGACTGTGACAAAGGGTTGGACTAAGTAACCCAATCATGTTACAGTTTAACGTGGAGACACGAATCGTCAATCAACAAGCATACAACCACCAAGATCTGCCGTCCGATAGATGGCATATTGGAGTGGTAAAAAAAAGGGCGGTGTTCAAATTGAAGTTAGTCTGTGATCGCAATCACGAAAAAAAATATGCATCACAGGCGAAACACGCAAAAAGAAGGGATAATTGGTGGGTTCTAACCACCGGATATGGACGAACAGGGAATCGAACCCTGGACCACTCCCAGATTATTCAGACGAATTATGCTAAGGGAGTATTATACCACTAAACCATTCGCCCGGTTATTGTTGGGTGAGCGGGCGCAAATGAGGTATATTCAGGGCGCGGTAGAGGGCTAGGGCAGATGAGGCTAACCATGGGCGAGTCCCACAGAGGGGCAGCAGACGGAAATAGGCGTGAGCTACCCTGCACTTAAGCAAGACACCGAGGGCAATTGAGAGTCTGGCTAGTAAGAGCCGACTGTGTCAAATGGATAGTTAGTGATGCGCAGTTTAGTCTGTTTGGGAGGGTTTGTTGTGTGAGTATGCCGAGAGTACAAGGAATTGCAGGGTTGATTGTCTTGTCATTGTCATCGGACCTGGGCAACAGGCGGTAGGTGGACGCAATCTGCGCTGAAGAAACAAAACCACAGAATGGTGCTTCTTTTCAAACAATGAGAAGCCACATGACTTGGATAAACTACTGATAATTAGAAACACACCAACTTTCTGCCACCGCCATTGTTCCAAACCCAATTCCCCGTCGAGGCTGGCGGTTGCGACTTGACGGCACCTGGACCCGTTGTTAGCCCCCCCACATTGCATGACATGACGCCCGGGGGGGGGGCAGCAGGCTGATAAAGTCGACCCGCTCCAGCGGACTTGTACCTCTGAGCTCTCCCACTTCACCACCTTCAACACCAACCACCACTTCAGCCAAAACGAGCCGCTGCTGCCGTCGCACACAGTACCAGGGACAGGAAGAGACGACAGAAGGGGACTCAGCCCGAGAACCACCACCGCCATGGCGTCCTACATCGAAAGCCCGCTCGCCGAGCCCACCCAGGCCCCGCCGGCGGAAATCGTCAACGAGGTCAAGAAGCCCAAGAAGAAAAAGGTGCTCCTCATGGGCAAGTCGGGTTCTGGCAAGTCGAGTATGCGCAGCATCATTTTCAGCAACTACATTGCCCGCGACACCCGACGCCTGTAAGCAATTTCAATTTCGTTTTTCCCTCGCCTCTCTTTCTTGCTCGTAGCTGACAATGTCCCTTCTTCTCTCCCCAGAGGAGCCACCATCGACATCGATCTCTCGCACGTCAAGTTCCTCGGCAACCTGACGCTCAACCTCTGGGACTGCGGTGGCCAGGAGGCTTTCATGGAAAACTACCTCTCGCAGCAGCGCGTGCACGTCTTCTCCAACGTGGGCGTGCTCATCTACGTCTTCGACATCGAGTCCCGCGACGTCGACCGCGACCTGGCCACCTACGTCTCCATCCTCTCGGCGCTTCTCCAGTTCTCGCCCTCGGCCAAGATCTACATTCTCATTCACAAGATGGATCTCGTCGTCCCCACCGCCCGCGAGACCGTTTACGAAGACCGCATCCGCGTCGTCCGCCTCAAAACGTTTGAGTACGCAAACTCGGTCGGCATCGCCCCGCAGTCCATCGAGCTCACTCCCTTTGCCACGTCCATCTGGGACCAGAGCCTCTACAAGGCCTGGGCCTCCATCATTCACGACCTGGTCCCCAACCTCGCCGTCATCGAGCGCAACCTCGCCAACCTGGGCCTTGCCATCGAGGCCGAGGAGCTGCTCCTCTTTGAGCGCACGTCCTTCCTCGCCGTCTCCTCCTGGACCTCACCCGAGGGCAACCGCAACCCCACAGAGGACCGCCTCGAGCGCATGTCCAACATCATGAAGCACTTCAAGCAGAGCATCTCCCGCTTCACCGGAACCCCCCGCAACGCCGAGCAGTTCATCCGCATGGAGCACAAGGCCGGCATGCGCTTCAGCCTCTTCATCCTCAAGTTCACCACAAACACCTACCTCATGGTCGTCCTGCCCCCCGGAGAGGCCCGCTTCAACGCTGCCATGCTAAACTGCCAGATCGCCATTGAGCACTTCAAATTCCTCGATGGCCCCCCCACTCAGCCTGTTGCTCCCGCTGCCACCTGACCGTCTCACTAGTCATATCATCTAATCTCAAGTCGAGTTTTTTTTTTTTAAAAAAAAAGAGAAGGGAAGCTTATTGAGTTGTTTGTTTCGAATCCGGTCTTGGGCGTTGGGCGTCAAGATACCAATTTATGCAAGCTAACGAGTGGCGTTGGCGAAGGTGCATTTCTGGATGCCTTTTTTATCATCATTAGAGCAGCTGCTTCACAGTGCCTGTAGGGTAATACAGTCGCGTGACTACTGGGCGCATTCACCGTTGGTCCTAAATATTTACTTTTCCAGTCTTTTATTGCCAAGCGGTATGAGGCTTTTCACTGAGCCATCTAAATCTGTGTCATGCATACGTGGGCCCCTCTTTTAGAGAGGCCGTCTTTCATCTATCAAATTCCTCTACCTCGAAATGTCATGTTTTGTGTAAGGAATTCCACCCCTCCACTCCCTGACGCCGATTCGGCCGTTAGAATCTGATCAAGCCCACTTGACTACGGCAGTACCGCCCTTCTTGAATTCGGACATTTCTCCGAGCACCAGGCTACGGTCAGTATGCTCCTTGTTGGGGAAAGTCGTGGCTAGAACCCATGGTCGTGTGCGGGTTTCGGCTGAGGCACCTTGAATGAAGCCATAAACGTCTTCGATGGTGTGAGTTGTGTTAAATCGGGCAGGCAGGCGAGTTCCATCAGGAAGCTGAATGCGAATGGTAATGGTAGGCTGGGAAGAATCGACCGTGGGGGCGCCGCCGGAACTTGACGACGCGGCCGCAGGAGCTGGTGTAGAGACAGCGGCATTCAAAGAGCCAGCACTTTCGTTTCCATCACCGGGGACAGGGCTTCCGAGGCGTCTGCCAGAACCATCAAATGGCTTATACTTCTTGGGCTGAGGCTTGTAGGGCTCCTCGTGTTGATGAAGCTTCACTTCAACTTGCTGATCGTATTGCACGTTCATGAGATGCAACGGTGCGCGGCCAGATCGGATCATCTGGAGGTCGGATTGGTTGGCTGGGTCGTCAAAGCGGCGCAGCTCTCCATCATCGATGCTGAAGCCATCCTGCCAGATGTGAAGAACGCGCTCCTGGGGCGGGCCATTGCTGGGAGCAGGACCGAGAGGATCGGGGATGCTGCGACTTTCAACGCCATCTCCGCCAAGAGTCATGCCAGTACCACGGAAGCGCGACGGCTCAGAGGGGCCCGCGTCAGACCTGTTATCAGGTCGCTTAGAATTTCTACAAATAGTTAGAATGGAGCAAGCAGAGGTGCATGCTGAGAGCTGAAAACTTACTCCTTGGCCTTGGCTAGAATGTCACTGAGAATCTTTTTGGAGCCACCTTCTTGCTGCTTGGGGTCCTGAACAGCCAGCCCAGACTTTTCACCTCCAGCAAACAAGTTTCCTCGTCCGTCGTCGTCATCCTCATCCATATCGTCATCTTCATCATCATCGTCGTCATGGTGGTGCGATCCGCCTCCGAGAGATCCCAAGGTGGCAATGCCCTTCCTCTTGGGTTGCGCGGTGGACTTGCGGGAAGCGCCGCCGCTGGAGCCAGCTCCAGGTGCCGGTCGGCCATCGAGTGTTCTGGGGCCGGTGTAATTGTCAGGCGCTGCCTGGGATTGGGATGGTTGGCCACTTCGGTCGTCGTCGGCATCCTCGAACCAGGAGGTGGTAGCAGCAGCCATGTCCCAGTTGTGAGCTTCGAGATACTGAGTGGCCTAGCTCTGTAAGTCAGCACCGAGGTAGCATGGAGCCTTGGAAGATTTATTGGCTTCCAGGAATAGATGGGTTCCGCATACCTCTTCCTCAGTCGCATTGCACATGGCCGCGAACTGGCTGACCTTGGCGGCGGCGTCTGAGTCGGCCATGATGATTGAGTGGGAGGCGGGGTACTTGGAGGGGAATCGGAAATAGTGTAGAAGGCGAGAGATCTGGACGCAGTCAAGCGCAGAGTCGGTCGCGAACAGGGAGAATGCAGGATTTGTCCACGAAGTTCTACAGGGCTGCAAAAGAGAAACGTGGTGGATAGAGTAAGTCCAAGCCCGGGTCTTTGTTGGACGAGACGTCAGTGGTCGGCCGTAAGGCAGGCAGCTTGTCGCCTCGTCAGCCAAGCTCTGAGTTGCTAGTGGTAATACAGTGGAGCAGTTCTTTCGATACGTACCCCGAACCTTCCATCACGCTACATGGGCCTAGTCAGTAGCCCCGCCATAGAAGAGCCGGTACGTACCGAGGCGCCGTGGCTGTGGTGGCGGGCGCACCCCACCGGAACAGCGATCCACCGATGCCCCGGGGAGCCCAACGAATCCTCCCTGTAACCGGCTGCTGCAGGCTCTTATGTAAGGATTTTGGGGGGGAAACAATAGCTAGCTCGGCGCATCACCACCCTCGGTCATTTGACGAAGCTCGGCGCTCCTCCCACAAACCCGTTCACGCCCACCGGTCGTCGTCCGCAACCTCGTCAAGCCTCTGTATATTTCGGCTGAGTGCTATTTTGCTCCTGAACACTTTGCTCCTGCCACAAAACCACCCGCCGTTCCGATGTCCGACGAGTCCATCCACCACCTTGCCGAGTCCGGCGTCACGATCCGCTCCGACAGCGAGTTGTACTCCGGAGGTGATGAAGTATCATTATCTCCGTCCTCCGATTCGCCCGTTATTCTATACAAGCCCCCAACCGTCTGGTCGCTCGTCAGGGGTGCGGCCATCAACTTGTTGCTGCCTTTCATCAACGGAATGATGTTGGGTTTTGGAGAGCTGTTTGCACATGAGGCTGCATTTAGACTAGGATGGGGTAATACAAAGGTCAGATATTTATTTCCTGCGAATATAACTAATTTTATTTCTGTCGCCTCTGACACAAACCCGGCCTTTTTGTTGAACCTGAGCTTCACTAACACATGTAATCATAGGTGTTCCCCCTCTCTCGACGGAGAGCCCACCCTATCGGACCTGGCATTGAGCTTAGGCATCATTGAACCAAGCTTCTAAAGTCATGAGTTGATATATGGAGGTTAGGGGAAGATCCCTGATATGCCCCAAGCTAGATTTGGTTGGTTATATGACACAAAGGGCATGAAGACACCGCTCGATTCGCATCAACGTCGGAAATCTCCACCTATTTATTCGCCCTGCATAGTCCATGAAGTACATAATATACCTGAAGGGGTAAGCCAAAGAAATAAAGAAATGGCTACAGCATGGAACCGGGCATATGTAACGGCTACATTATTAAATAGACGGCCACTTTGGGTTCGGCAACAATCCGGTACGTCACTCGGATATAGAACAGCATCAACAAGGCGAAGTCACCCCGCGTACTCGGCTCTGGCATCTCGATCCATGCTCGGCGACTGTGTTCCCGTTGTCTCCATGATTGTTTGCGACATAGAACCTGGATGTGTCCCTGCACATGACCTCGTAGTTGATCTGCTGACGATGGCCACCGGGGATCAATGTCCGGATCCCGGACCGACAACACGCAAAAATAGAAGTAACCAATTCACTCTAGTTCTGAAGTCGGCTACGAGCATCAATGGCTGACGACTATTGCCTTTCACCAGAAATAGCGTGGTTCCTTTGGACAAACATCTGCTATCCACTCTCTAGTTTACTGATATAGTTTCAAAACAGCGGATGGTTTGAATTTGGGAATTGGCAATTTTTACTCACGTAATTGTTGTTTTGACTCTCATCGCATTTGGGTCTCACCACTCGTATCTGGTTGCACTCTCCATCAGAAATATCTCAACATGTGGGCAGTTGAACCACTGAGCATACCACCAAGAGATTTTTTCTTCTGAATTATTTCAAAACGGATTAGAAATACATCAACACTGCTCAAACCCTTAATTATCGAGAAGTCGGGTCAGAAAACAGCCCAAGATCGATGTTGCGATGAGTATAAGTGTCACGTGACCACTCCGGACGGGTCCAAAAAATTTGGGACGACGATGATCGCAACAGCGCCATCTTCATCCTCGCCTATCCAATCCCCACGTCCGTCGCCATGCTTCCCAGCAGAGGAATTGTGCGCTCCCTGCCCTCGGGGGCATTCCAAAGGCAACTATCTGCCAAATCCGTATGCTGCCCTCCCAATTTTATGCCGCAATGGCTCCCAAATACCCTCTGCCCGCCGCTTGCTGACAATGGTGTGTTATAGCTCTCAAGGACCCTCCCCCGACGACTTGGAGATGGACGCCAATTCGGAACTGCCATGAAAAGCCCGCGGGTTGCCCTGCTGGCCGGCTCGAGGGTTGGTATGACCGGTGTTGCTGCACCCGCTGCGATTGGTGGTGTCAGGTCACTTTCGCTTTGGGGCTATGGAAAGAAGAAGACTGAGGAGCCCGCTGCTGCCGAAGCTGCGACAACAACACCCGAACCTGTTGCTGAAGTGCAGCCGGAGGTTGTTTCTGCTCCCGCCACGCCCATTGAACCTGTTGTTTCTGCTCCTGCCACCGATGCCCCCGTTCTCCCGACCGATCTCGACCTCTCCGCTATTGCCGACCTGGGCAGCGCCAACATCCTCAACATGCCCGAGGACCTTGGATTTCTGTCTGCCATTGGCCTTGACTATGGCTGGGGACCGACCTCACTCATGCAGTGGACCCTCGAGCATGTCCATGTTATGACCGGATTGGGTTGGGGAGGTTCCATTATCGCTACGGCTCTGGCTCTGCGTGCCATCATGTTCTGGCCCCAGGTCCGCAGCATGCGTTTTAGTGCCAAGATGAACGAGATGCGCCAGGACCCTCGCTCTCAGGAGGCAATGCAGTTGGTTCAGAAGGGTTACATGTCTAACGACCGTGAGATGATCCAGAAGGGCCAATTCATGAACAAGATGCTTCGCGAGGAGTATGATGCTTCGCCCATGGGCATGTTCTGGTCTTTCCTCCAGATTCCCTTCAGTTTCGGTCTGTTCCGTATCATCAGCGGCATGGCCAGCATCCCAGTGCCCTCTTTGGAGAACGCAGGTTTCCTCTGGTTTACGGATCTGACATCATCGGATCCCTACTTTATCCTCCCCGCTCTTGGTTCCGGTCTTTTGTTTGGTGCCATGCTGGTGAGTTTTTTCGAGCCTGTCTTATCATTCTTCCTAACACGCATCACAGGTCAACTCCAAGTATGCCCCCGCTGCGCAAAAGGCCACAATGAAGAAGATGATGTGGGTATTTGGTACAGTCGGTTTCATTGGTACCACTTTCCTCTCTGCTGGTGTCAACGTCATGATGGTCACCACCGGTTCCGCCACTCTCCTCCAGGCCGTTCTTCTCAACAACGAGTCTGTTCGCAAGGTCGTTGGTCTTCCTATTCTCCCTGTCGAGGAGGTCAAGTACCAGCCTCCCCGCCCTACCGGCCCCGGTATCTCTGGCCTTCGTGAGCGTCTTACCAACAACTTGGAGGACGTGAAGAAGGGATTCTCCGATCAAATGACCAGCTACACTGGAAAGTACGCCGGCACCGAGGCTGAGCGTGCTGAGAAGAAGCGCCAAGAGAACTTGAAGAAGATCGAGGACATGCGCAAGCAGCTTGAGCGCGATCAGTTTGAGAAGAAGTACAAGCGATAGACGACAAACATCGACAACCTCGGGTTTGTCATTTCACGCCCAGTAGACGCACGACGATATGAAATATGATCCAAGGGTCTGCTGGAACATTGCATAACGAGGACGGTCCAGTGTTTCCCCAGGAAGAGATGGCAGCCATTGGATTGGGCCTGTGTAAATATATGGCGTTGATTATAGGGGGGAAAGGACTCGGCCTCGTTAGGGGGAAAACATGGATATCTCTTCCCTTGGGGGTTTGAGGAAGGGATAATGTTCATTGTACAATAGATGATGCATGAGGGAGGGAAAGCGGAAACTACCCAAAAAAGCTCTCCTTGGGCGTGTAACTGAATGAAAGACGTACAAGCGTATCATGTAATAGACCTGGGAACTCCCATTCCTGTTTCAAACTTCAATTCTGTCTATCTTTACACAAAACTGTGAAGTCTCTCAAAACTAATACATTGATGGTTGGTGGTATGGTATTGAATCATCACTGAACAAGAAGAACCCAGAATTTCCAAAAAGAGACAAAGGAATCTCAACTGACTTGAAGCGCAAACGCCGCATCCCTCCCTGCACGACTTTGCTTGTACGTGTCCATTATTCGGAACTAATGTGTGTTTGTGTAGCCTAATGCCGCGAGCGTCCCTCTTGCTCATTGCTCTGCTCTGCCACTTTTCGAGGCTGCTGCCTTTCCCCCCATCCCTTTCGAGGGGGCCTCGGGGGGCATGAAAAAAAATAAAAGGGTAGAAAAGAAAAGTATGTCAAATGCCTTAATGGTACTTTCACAAGGAAGATAAAAAAAGGCCCCTGCCTTTCCGTGTAGGTCCGTTACTTCTTTGTCACCACATCTTCCCCGGTGACTTGACTTTCCTCTCTACTTTCAAGATCGGCTTCTAGTCCTATGACTTAAGCATCTCGTTGATTTAAACATTAGAAAACGGTTCCGTCGCTCTCGATAAGGATCGGAGGCTCCTTAGTATTAGGCCGGTGAATCTCGGCAATTTCACGTCCACCCTGCATGATATTAGTTGAGAGACTCGTAAAAGTGATGTGGGAGATCCTTACCCTCCAGCTACCAGCTTCCAATAGCTGCGCCAACGTCAATTGGTGGCCATCTAGTTCTGCGTGGAGCGACCTGTTCACCTCCACAGCAAGCTTGTCGAGGAAACCGACTGTGACACCTCTCCACTCAACCACGACATCATCACTGGCCTCGAACATTGGCGCCACCTCAACAGCAGTGGTTCCGGTGCGTCGGCACCAATCTTGGTAGTTTTGAAGACCACGTTCAGAATCATCTTTCCTCAAGGTCAGAACACCCATGTCGATGAAGAGACCTCCGTTTCGGTACTCTGGTAGACCGGTGAGCAGCTCAGTGCCGGCAAAGTGCATCTTCAGCAATGACTGCATGGGCTGCATAAGCGAGTATGTGAGCCACTGAATGAGTTTGTGAAAGGGGAGAATGGACTCCCATGCTGAGGTGTTTGTGCTGTTGGGGAAGGCGGAGACTTTGGGAGATGTGCCTGGCTGAGGCATGGACTGGCAGGACCAGGCGTCACCCAATGGTGTGCCATTGATGGCTGTTCGGGATTGGGAGAAGATGGGCGCAAGACCCGTCATCAGGATATTCCAAAGCACAGGAAGAGGAACTATGAGCATCGACGAAGCTTGGGTGGAGGGATGCGATAGTAGGTGGTCTGAACAAACAAGTTAATACACATGAAAACTGATGTAGGGGGCAAGGACACTCACCAACGATGTTACCAGGGCGGCCATCGGCGCCAAAGTAATCAGGCTTCTCAGATAGGGCCTTTGCCAACCGCACCATCATCTCTAAGCGGCCTGGCATGCCGGACATTTCGTTCCCTGGCCTTGATTGGAGGCTCGCAGTGAGCTTCTCTAGAGTGAGGCCCTGCAGCCCCTGCTTATCCACCTGGAACTTGTTGCCGCCGTTGCTGGAAAACAATCCCTGGGCGCATATGTCAGTTGTGGCACACTTATCACATGTACGCGAGTCAGTTACTCACAGTTTTGAACATTTCTAGACTCGCCACGGCAACTCCTTCTGACCGACGGTACATGCGCCCATTTTCATTGCTCTTGTACGACCACTGGGTTCCGGCGCCGGCATCGAGCAGCACGCTTACAACGAAGAGGTCAATTAGACGGCGGCATCGTTCAGTGTTGTCGACGGTGTCGGGCCATGTGGACAGTAGCTGCGAAATGCGGTCTCTACCACCCACGGCAAAGTGTTGATATCTTCCGTGAGGGGGAATGCTGGTAAAGGGAGCATCAAAGTCTCTCTGCGCGGTCAATGGTTAGCATGTACTTCGTGTTGGATAGCCGTGTTCGCGCGAGCCGCTTTTCGACGCTGGTGTGGTACAAGCCAGAGTCGCATCGACACGAGATCGCGCAACAAAAAAAAAGCAACGAAAAACAACAAAAACAAAGACTCAAGCAGTAGCGTACCTTGATAATACCAGAAACGAAAGTTACTACATCGGAGAATTTGTTCATGTCGACGTCAAAGTGCTTGAGCTCATTGCGGTAGGCCTTTTCTGTGATCATGGTACATCTCTCTCTTACAGCGCCGAGACTTCGCAGGTAACCGGCGGGATCAAGCTGAGGGTCCGGAGGTCGAGGAAGGTCGATCTTTGGGAGCTTGACTGGCGACATGGGACTGCCAGGAGTGGTGCTGGTGGCAGAGGAGCGGTTTACGGGGTTGCGCTGGGCGCCCGGAGGCGACCGCAGGCTGGTATTCGAGTTGACGCTGGCATTGGATTGTGCGGTGTTGATGGCAGGCTCGGCCTTGGGGGCCTTCTCTTTGCGAGAGAAAAGGCCCATGTTGAAAGCAGCGAAAAGGGTGGTTGTTGTAGAGTGAAGTGTTTGTGGTGATGGTCGAGCTCTGGGCCGATAACACGAGAGGCGCTTTGGGAGAGGTGGGGCTCTGAGTTCGGACGAAACTGGTGGTGATGTAGAAGAGTAGAGGGGAGCGACGAGGAACGAGCGACGAGCGGTCGATATTCAGCGAGCAAACAGTCCAGTCGAGGGGAAAATAAGGCGAAGCCGAATTCTATGCGTCAGAACAACTTGGGGAGCACAAGAAGAGAAGAGACTGGCCGGCCGGGCTGCGAGGGGAGGAGTACGGAAGAGGAAGTAAAGGTGGAAAGCAGACAGGAAATGGGATTAGTTTTTGGGGGGGCAATTGGGACACAGGCCAGGCCTGAGCTTCTCGACAGAAAGACAGAAGTAGACAGGCAGACACCCAAGAACAAATGCAGGCGCAGGCGCAGCAGCAGCACAGGTTGATGGGAGCGAGACGGGGCGCGGCGCTTTTGAGGGACTGCCTGGAGTGAACGGGACGAAAGCGAACGAGGCGTCTAGGGGGGGTGACGCTCGACTCGTCTGCGGGGGTTGGAGCTAGGCCCAACAGTGGCCCAGGCGATTGCTAGGAGGCGCCCGAGCGTCGTTTAGGGCCCCTGGGGAGGCGTGGGAGGTGGGAAGACGTGGGTAGGGGCCAACTGGGGGGTGGTTCGGGTGGGCGATCACGGCCAGGGAGTGGTAGGGGTATGCGAATCGACGGTGCTAGTGGTGCGAGCTTGCTCAGCTCTGGTGCGCGAGAAAAGCTGCTGGCTTTGGCTTGGTCTGGGAGCTTGGAGCTTTGGTGGCTTCTTGCTAGAATCGCGGCGCCTCTGCTGGGCCAAATGCGACGGATTTGTGGGCGTGCAAAATGGAGCAGGAGCCCGCCGCTTTCGTGTAGTGGTAGCAGTAGTGGGCGACCGACCTGTGAGGCCCCGTCCGCCGGTTGGGTCTGTCGACACACGGCGCGGGCTGGCCAGTCTGATCTGGTCTGATATGGTCCCGGCCTGCTGGAGCAAGTGCAGTTTGAGGATCAGGCCAAGGGTCAGGTCAAATTTGTTGTTGTGACGGGTTGGTCAAGAGGGAAAATGAATGGGCGGGGGGGGGCAGCAGCAGAGTGAGAGAGAGCCATGTTGACCTGGTGTTGATTGTTTGCTTTTGCTGCCTTGCACGTGAGTGACGATACCTTATTACCAAAAAAAAACAAGAAAGTCAACGGGACACGGGGCAGTGAATAAGCAAGCAAAGCATGAAGCCATAGATTTTCTATATCAGTTATCAATGCGTGGGTACAGAGGGCATGAGATGTGCTCGATAGGGCGTATCAACCTCATACACCACCCACACACAGCCCCGGGTGCACATCCACGAACGGGACCTGAGGACGAGCGAGCATCAATGCCCCAGGCGGACCCGGATAGCTCGCCCACCTGCGGGCGGAAGGATGAATTGGGCATAGCTGACGGCCATGGGACAAGTGAAAGGGCACCTCAGCCTTCTCTAGCCAAGGCATGCGGTAGTGCCAAGTACGGATGATAGAAATTGATTGCCATTTTTCTGGCGACTATTGGGGAGATGGGCTCTTGCGGAGACGGGTCACGGAAATGAGGGCCGGCGACGAGTCATGAACCCTCATCAAGCAATGATACAGGACGGCGAGGGGCCTCGATTTGCCAGAGCCAATGGGGCCCCAAGTCGAGGCTAGAGTGCTAACATTAAACGGCACGGAGCTTATGAGTCTTTTGCACAAACCAGAGCACCGAGAGCGGCAGGAAATAGAGGGTCCGGAACCGAAGCAAGACATGATCCGCACCCCCGTCCCGGCGCTTCTTGTTTGTTCGCGGGCAACCTCGCCATGTCGCCCCCCCCTTCTAAATGGGTCGCGTGGTAGGACAGAGTTCATTTTGTTTTCTCCCTCCTCCCCGCCATTCCAAACGCCGGGTGATGCTTGGATGATTTATTTCCTTTCTATTTTATTTTGCTTGAGTAGCACCGTCCTGCGGGATGGTTACATTTGAGTGAGAAAAAAAAACGAGAAAAAGAAAAGAGAATAGAGAAAACACATGTGCAACCAGGCAAAATATGCAATGTGGGTAGCACCGACAAGAGACACAGTCAGATATAAAGAAGCTGGGTCCGGGTGGCCATTAACTCCACCAGACAGCTGCTCATCCGGCATCCCAGACCGGAGCGTGCAACACCCGTCAAGGGTTCAGTGGGATGACAGCGGCAATCACGGGGCCTGGCGGTGGGTAGGGTTGATGGGACGAAAAAGCAACAATAGTGTGTCTTGGCCTGCAAATGGCTATACCTAAAAACAGCTCAGAAGGGGTCTTGTTGTCGGTTGCCCCCGGGGAAAAAAGAGAGACAAAAGAAAAGAAAAACATCTTCGCCTGCCGACAGCCCCATGTTTCCCCCTGCAGCTGATAGCGACGAAGGGTGTCACTGGGGATTATACAATGCCTTGTGTCCTTTCTACTCGCCTTCTTTTGCTTTTTTGGTAAAGGCGTCTCAGACGCAGGCCAGGGTTTAATGACAGCCGACACATCAACTCGGCTACGCATGGACCATTTGCTTGTTGATGCATGTCCCCTCTCCTCTCCCACTCCATCTCCCGTCCCCTAGTCAGGACCTCTTTGCTGCGTATGATTCGTACGTCGACACGATTATCGCCGGCTTCTTCCTTTGAAGACCAACCGCGCCGATCATACACAATGCACAGTTGCGGTCCCCGGAAATCGCAGATATTCTCCGCCATACCTGCGGCACAGGCCCATTACGTACCGCGGTACCGAGTTGCCATCCGGGTCAGCTCGGGCATGAACCCTTCGGTGAGCGGGCGTGATATCCCCAAAAGACGGTTTTTGGGCCTTTGGCGCTGCAAATCCTCCCCCCCTCCTCCCCCGGACCTGTCGCAAAAGGATCTCGGCAGGAAGGGATCCATCTCGGTCAGGCAAAAGAAAGAAGCTGGCCGTGTGTGCGTGCACATCTCGTCCATCTTCCTCGGCATGTCGAGGAATAATTAGACCGGGGGCGATATACGTCGCACGAAGCAGGGAAGCGAAGATCCTCTTCCCAGGGCGCGTTGCTTCTTTGATCCCCTTGCCGGGTGTGCCTGGTACCTTGCATCCGCCCATACATCCATGCCACCCAACCCACCCTCCATCACACAGGGCGAGCTATTCCTGATGGACCCTGACCTTTTACTTTTTCATGTCTCTCCCACACCCTTGCGCGCGGTAGTATGCATACCACCCCGACACCAAGCACCTGGCACCAACCAAAGCCAAGCCAGACCAAGCCCGGGAGGCCATTGAGGGTTTCCGTGCGAGGTGGTTTTGAACGAGGCAGATCCAGAAAAAGGCAACCCCCTCGTAACTCTTACACGAGGCGCTGCCCAATCAGCACCCAGGTAACCCGAAATCCGGCTCATTCCACCAGCACCTAGCTATGCAGCACTGGGACGCTTACTGTACCTGGCCCGCAGCAGCCCGCACGCAGGCGATTCGGGTGCCTCGGTGTCCGGCCATCCGCCCTACGCGACAGCTCAGCTGGCACATCGCTTGTAGGTGCCATACGTAATCCGCCAAGGGACTCCGTATTTTTTCCCCTTCCTTTTCAGTAGTCTTTATTTCTCTCAATCTACCCGGGGTGCCTGCCTCTGCTTGTTTTCCTTTTCGTTTCTTTGTAAATTCTCGCACTTGAGGAGGGGGCCTCGCTTGTGCTGTTGGCGCTATGTGATTGATGTGATTATCGGAAAATCCAATGCTTCGGCCCCCCTCCGCCTGCTCCCCGGCCAGGCGAGCTAAACAAGTCAGGGGTAAAAATTTACGCCATCTCAACGACGACGGCGGTCCTCTTGCTGGGTGCAGATGGGTACTGTAGGTGCTGTAGTCAGGTACCTGGGGCGGTTCAACGGTCCTTCAGTCGGTTGGTCGGCCAAGCCATGCCATGTCATTGTCTGTCGTCGTGCTGTGCCCCCCCTCCTCATCCCCTACCGTCTCTGCCGATGATCTTCCCGTCGGCGGATTGTGTGTCTGTGTGTACACGCGGGAAGTATGTCTGCGCAAGTGCCAGCTCCATCCAGTAAGCAGAATGTTATGTTGTGCAGTCGGGCGCCGACCCATGTCGCAATGATTGCGCCGCACCCGCGATGATGTGTGGTACAAGGCATGGCTCTGTTTAAAAAAGGGCCCCCAAAACCAAATAGGCACAAGGCGCACAAGGCACGGGGCACAAGGCACGGGGCACAAGGCACAGGCACAGGCACAGGGCAACGAAGCACAAGGCACGCGGCCCATGCTCGCAGCTTGCCAGCCCGGACGAGAAAGCAAGGCCCTTGAGAAGGGACGAGGGTGGGTGGATTGGGAAGTGTCCGACAAAGTTGGAGCTTGCGGAGCAGACACGCACCCAGGTAATTTGTGGGTTCACCACTGGGATGCTGCCATCACCTTCAGTTGTTCCGGCTTTGTTAGAACTCCGTCTCCCGAGGCGTCTTGCTCTCTCGCTTTGACTGCGCCTCGACCGAGGACCAAGGTTTTAAGGTTAAGGGAGCTAGCATTCTGAGTTGAATTGACGTAACTTTGACAAATTTCATCGGTGACCTGATTGGAATTGAGTCAAGCATATGTGACTGTTCATTAGATATCGCAGTATTACAGCAAAAAAAAAAAAAAAGGGAAAAAAAAAGAGTAGGCCTAGATGCAAGGGTGGTTCGATAACCACGAGGCTCGCCTCGCCTCGCCTTGGATTCCCGCATACAGACAGCCTGCTTTATCGCCTAAGCTTCCCAAATAGGTTCTTTTGCCCTCTGGGACGCCTTCGCTGTTGGTTCTTTTACTCTTCCTCAGAAGGGGTTCCATGTGTTTGTGGCGGACCCGGGCACGCATCCATGTTCCCCAGAACAACGACCAGAGCTCGCCATCGTCGATCCTGCACCCGAACTGGAGGTGGGATTTTGGGCAATCGGACACCGAGCCTGGGACACCCACATCCCACATCCCTCATCCCTCCTGACTCCAATCTGCCCTCAGGGATTGCCTCGCCGGATCAAGTCAAGTCTCCGACCCTTGCCTGGTCGTTGACGACGCATGGGACGACTGCTGGCTCCAGAGCATCGGGCCGGATCGTCTTCCTCTCCCCAACCCCAGCTGGCCATGGGCCAGTATTGTTTCTGGGAGGGGACCATGGTCGCCTGCCTTTGTCGGCCATACATTAGGTAACCTGGGGAATTCTGGACGCTGTTCCTTGCACCGCTGGGCTGGTTTGACCGAGCCAGATGCGATAAAGGCCCGTAACCCCAAACATGAAACCGCCTACCTGAATCCTGGGCTGAAATGGAGGGTATACCAGATGATAGGTGCAGCCTTTGGGGTTTGCTTAATGACCCCCCCCCCCAGACGTTGAAGACTAGAATACCTGGGCCCATTCCCCTTACCCGCGGCCTAGGCTCGTTCTGGGTTGGGAGGCTTCAATAGCTGCTGTCGAGTTCTTGGTCGTCGCCCGCAAGCCATGAATTAAACAGTGGCCCCACGGATGAACGGAGTCGTGCTATCATGGCTCATGGCTGTCTTTTTTTTTCTTTCTTTCGCAAGCCATGTCCCGCGCTTGGCCTAGGGAAATGCGTCAAACACCAACCAGAGAGGCTCAACCTTGCTTGATGGCTGATGCACGAGACATGCGCCGAGTTTCGCGCAACGGTCGGGCAATTTTCGCTCCTCTGGACGCATAGGCCCTACGTATGCCGGGTTGTTGCTTTGTCCCTCGTGAGTGGTGAGTCGATCATCCGCCGACGCCTTGCTCGAAAGGGCACCCGGCAGTTCTGGTTCTGGTCTGGCTGGGCTCACTGCCTTGCCCTCTCTGTGCTGCGCACCCGTCGTTCATGAACGCTCAGACGCGCCTTAATCGACGCCAGCGCAGAAGCTTGGACGTCATGACATTGAACGTTCTCTCAGTAGGGCCGGCCTCTAAACCGTTTGTCGTGCCCTGCCTGCCGGCAGTGCTTGCTTTTTCCCGTCCGAGAACAATTGATCGTCCACGCTTTAGCTAGCTAACACGGCCACCAGCTAACTGCAATTGCCCTCTGTCCATCTCTCTAAGCGCCGTCACCTCGGCCCTCGAACCTCGCCCTGCAACCTTGAATCATGTCATGGCTTTTTTGGAATCATCAACGGGCTGCCAAAAGCTTGCTTCCCTAAGCGTTAAAAGTTCCGTTCGCCGGCTCCATCTCCGCGCTCCCCAATCCTTTCCCTCCCTCCCGCCATCGGTTTCTGGAGATGCCCCCCCTCCACTTCGAGAAACTCTGCTCGCCCTATCCTGGGTCATCTCCTCCCTCGCTTCATTGTCTCCCAAAAACCCGCGCCCAGACTCTCCAGCAATCTTAGCTCTGGTCCTCCGGGGAGAGGGGCCCTTCCGGCGCGCATCCCCCATGTGGTGGCGTCGGCTCCTCCACCCGGCCATGCTCTACTAGGCCTGCCGTGGACTGGGGCACCTTCTCAGCGCACGCGGCTCCTCCACCGGGCTGGTCTTGCATGACTCTCTCGCTGCTCTCGCCTCTAGTAGACAGCGGCAGTAGCAGCGGTAGGGCCAGCTGCCGGGGCTCCTAGTTTTTTTTCTTCGTTATTTTATTTCGCAGCGTTCTTATTGAGCCCAGGTGAGTGGGTAGACTTGGCTGCGGGACCGCATCCCGGGAACAAGGATGAAGGGGTCTTGTCCCAGGCTAAGAACTCCCAAGATGGGCAAAGTCGAGGAACAGGATGGGCCCATGGAGATGAACCATGACAGAGTTCGTGTGGTCCCGGTTCAGCAAGTGACACGGCCAGAGGTGTGATGGGACGCGGCGAGGCGAGGCGGAGAAACGTCCCCCTTCACCATTTGGCAGCAACCCACGAGGCCACCACGTTTTCCTGCACGCTGGGTTGCAATAGACGTCTGTGCCAAAACCACACAAATGGACCCGGGTCTCGCCTCGCCCTGGCCCCCCGTCCCCGTCCGTGTGCAAGTAAGGCAAACCTTGCATCGACTGAGGCCTCTCTGTGACACTTTCTGCGAGATTCCCTTTCCTGAGACTCCGTTTCACCCTGACGGGCCAGAACCCGACATGGCCCCGACGCCCGTCATCCTGTTGTTCGGTTCGCTTGGACCGACACACTGGTAACCTAGGCCGTGGGAGTCGTTCAGGGTCTCCAGTCCTTATCATCTTTGACGTCTGCAAGCTCGTGTCCATCCTAGATGCCGCTACCATACAACCCTGGAATGGTTACCAATTGGACCCCTTGCTGCATGTTGGATGCCCTTTCAAAAAAAGAGAAAGAAAAAAGACGACACATCTCTGCATGTCTAACCAAACTAAACAAATAAAACCAATACCCAAATAAGTATATTTGCCCAAGGCTTATTTATCACTGAGTTTGCCGAAGGATTCCCATCCCTTGAGATTTCGAAAGATTCTTTTCGCTTTGGACATTGTAGTTGTTTTGGCCAGGATTGATATTGTGCAGCAACCGTGGTGGAGAAGCACCTTTGTTACCATCGTTCAAGGATTGTAAGTTGGTGACTGTCGTGGGGAATGCCTGGGGTCCATGCGAATGGCGGAGATTCCAAACCCAGAAAGCCGGAGATGCTATTTCCTTCCCACCAGGGATGGTGTTATTATAAATCGGAAATTTACGATACCATCCATGCCCAGCACCTTGGTGAACAGTGCTCGAGTGATTGCCTCATCAAAGGTTTGCCAAAGGGAGGCGGGTTGCCCAACTGGACGAAAACAGGTTTACAGTTGACCATGTTCTAACCCCCATACAATAAAGATTGACGCTACCTTGTGTCAAATATCTTGTTTCTTGTTTCTGCCTCGCCTATTGCTCAGTGGCGACCGCCCTGCCGTGACCAAGAACGGTGACCACTTTGAGTTGCCGTAGATCACATTCCAGTGGCGACAAGATCACAAAGGTGTCTCAGAATTTGATATAAACTCTACCAGTTCGCATCGTAAACTCGCTCTGTAGCCTCTCTCATCATTGGTAAAAAAGAAAAAAAAATACTTGACCATCAGCGAGCCACGCGATGGCGATGATATCAGTCATCGCACAGACTGTCGTCATTTTCGCATCCCTCTTTCCCACAGTGAGAACCCAGCTTATCTTACCGAGCAACATCCCTACCGTCGATGGCAACTGGATGCTCATAACGGGTGCCAGCGGTGGCGATCCGCTGAATCCCCGCCGACTTGAGGTCGAGGACAAGCAAATCAGCTTCCTCGGGCCCAGCGCCTGCGATGGCTACTTCGTCCTCGACCATCCTGGTAGCGCCAACGGGCTCACCTTTTACTTCGACCACAAAGAAGGGACCATAAATTCCGACCACAACGGCAAAATACTCACCCTTTCTCTCGCATCATCGGGGAAAAACACTACCAGCGAGGAGTTTGGGCAGCCCCTCGTCATGTCGTGCGACGAAGGCAACAGCGGCTTCGATATGACGGTTACGGCTCTTGGTCCAGAACTGTCACTTCAAGGAACGGGGCAATTTTACGCATGCCCAACAATTATTAATGAAAATGCTGCGACCCAGGTGTTCTTTGGCCCCGAGGAAGGATATTTACCAAGGGGCTGTGTGGACATCGTGCTACGTCCCAAATGCACAAGGGGCCCGAATAGAGGTGAACTGAACCTAGGTTATTGTTGCCTCGATGTTTTGAATGGTGAATGCTGGATGGGGGATCCACGGAGATAGATTGAGACTTGATAACTATGTGGAATAGAATAGCTGGAAAATGTTGTCTATTCTACGAGGTAGGAGGGACGCAAGCCGCCGTGCCCACGATGGCACCGGATAGCAAGTGCAATGGGAGCATACTAATACAAACACAGACGACATGGACCACTTATGTTGACAATTATGTGACATTGATTTATGCTCGAGACTAAAACTGAGCTACTTAATTGGCTCTCGCCGGATATGGTCAATTTGATGACAATTTCATTTCTTAACACCTATATTACAAAGTGTCAGTAGAACTGCTGATAACGCAACACGGGCTAACATAGGCTACGGTCACCTACTTGAAATAAATCAAGGCCCCTTTCCTCCACGTTCTCAATTTGCCGTCGTGCCCTTGACGCGGCGTATGCTTTTTGGTATTTTTCAAGACTTTATGGGCCTAATTATGTTTGACTTCAGACGCTGTTTGACTTCAGACGCTGTTTGCCTTAAGAGATGAGATCGGCGACATTCATGGGCATCTCATCAATCTGGGTCGAGTAGTAGACTATCAAAGTTAGCTTTTGAGCTCTGAATGCTATAAAGGTGGATTGAAGAAACTTACGTTCGATGTCTCGAAGGATGCGCACGTCTTCGGTAGTAACAAAGTTGATGGCCACACCCTTGCGACCGAATCGACCACTTCGACCAATGCGGTGGATGTAGTTTTCACGGTTGCTCGGCAGGTCGTAGTTGATAACCAAGCTGACCTGCTGGACGTCGATACCACGAGCCCAGACATCAGTCGAAATCAGCACACGGCTGTTACCCTGGCGGAAATCCTGCATAATGCTGTCACGCTCCTTCTGTGGCATGTCACCGTGCATGCTGCTGACGGTAAAGTTGGCCTCGCGCATCTTGTCGGTGAGCCAATCGACCTTACGGCGAGTGTTGCAGAAAATAACGGCTTGCGTAATCGTCAAGGTGTCATACAAATCGCACAGGGTGTCAAACTTCCAGTCCTCCTTCTCCACAGCAATAAAGTACTGCTTTAGACCCTCAAGGGTCAACTCGTCACGCTTGACGAGAATGCGGACAGGGTCGGTCATAAACTTAGTGGTCATGTCGAGGACATCGTAAGGAAGAGTAGCACTGACGACCACGACCTGGGTCGCAGGAGGGAGGTATCGGTACACATCGTAAATTTGCTCTCGGAAACCCTTGTTGAGCAGTTCGTCGGCTTCATCAAGCACCAGCATCTTGATGTGACGAGTGCGCAGGTGTCGTCGCCGAATCATGTCGGCAACACGACCGGGGGTGCCAGATACGATGTGCTGGCCGTAGTCGAGCTTGCGGATGTCTTCACCAACGTTGGTCCCGCCAATGCAGGCATGGCATTGCACGTTCATGTAGTCACCGAGGGCCATAACAACCGACTGAATCTGGGTCGCAAGTTCGCGGGTAGGTGACAGGACGAGAGCCTGGGTCTCGCGCACTGCTGTGTCGATAACTTGCAGCATACTGATGGAAAAGGTGGCTGTCTTTCCGGTACCTGACTGGGCCTGGGCGATGGTGTCGCGACCCTTGCAGACTTGCACGATGGCTCGCGACTGGACGGCCGAGGGAGACTCATATCCATAGGCGTAGATACCGCGAAGAAGGTTTTCTATGCGACATGTCAGTATTGTTCTTCGCGCGAGTAGCGGGGGAACGAACCCTTCAACGACATGGACTCGAAAGTCGGATGGACAGTCACCTCCTTGGAGGTAGAAAACTCCATCCGCTCATCGGCCTTGCGGTCAATTCCACCAGCGCCCTCAGCCATGGTTGCGATTTTGTACGTAAAAGAATTATTGGTTCGTTGTCAAGACGTGATGAGAAGTCAGTGGCCGTAACGTTGTGGAAATTTCCAGTCGCGGGAGCTTGGGCGGCGGAACGGAATTACCTCGGGGAGCGCGCCACCCACTGTAGGGACATCGCGACAAGGCTGGCAATTTTTCTGGAGCATACCCGCAACCACCATCCAAGGCTTAACCTACGGCTGCGACAGCTTGGAATCGACGCCCACAGCCTCTCACGCGCCCACCCACATCTCCCAGCTCATCGATACCCTATTGGGTTCCTGCAAAATGTTGGTTCTCGAGGAGCAACGTTATATCCATGAGGATTTGGAGCGCCTCGAGCAGGGCGTCGCCGATCGCATTCGCGACGAACCCAAACATGTGAGCGTCAACAAATTCCTTTCGCCACCAAGTGCTAACCCAGGTTTCCCTGGACAGATCCGTGATCGCCTAAACCGAGACCACGAAATTTCTCAGCTCCTAGACCAGATACAAGTGCAGTCGCAGAGTTTACTCGACATCTACAAGGATGAGAGCGGCGTGCGATCACACGAGATCCAGCAAATCGGAACCGGAGACCCATTCGAGGAGTTTTACAAGCAACTCAAGGATGTGCGCGATCACCATGCCAGATATCCCAATGAGCAAGCCGAGAACTCTGAGCAGCGTTACAAAGTGAGAAGAGCGGTTGATCCAGCTGAGGCGATGCCATCGATTGTGGAATCTCTCTTCTCTGGAGAGGAAGCATACGGTCGATTTTTTGATCTCAACACCTGCCACGAAGCATTTCTCAACCTTCCTGGCGTCAAACGATTGTCCTACCTGCAGTACCTTGAGTCCTTTGACCACTTTGCTGTCGGCTACGCCGGTCTGAAACGTGGTGACAAGCTTACCGACCAATATTTCAAGTACGTTGGCCAGCTAGCGGAATACCTCGAGACCTTTATGCGACGAACAAGGCCGTTGGAGGATGTGAGCAAGGTTCTCACCTCCTTTGACGAGGAATTCGAGACTGCATGGGACAAGGATGAGATTGAGGGCTGGAAGAAGGAAGAAGCATCGACGAATGGAACCGTCAAGACCGCAAGTTCCAGTGACGCCATCTGGTGTGATGATTGTGAGAAGGAGTTCAAAAACGAAAATGTTTACAAGAACCACCTGACGGGTCGAAAGCACGTTAAGGCTGCGGAGCAGCGAAAGCAAAGACTGGAAGATTCAAACAGTACTTCAAATGGTGCTACCAACGGCACTGGTTCTGCAACAAGGCTAAAAGAGCGAGCCGTCGCAGAGCGAGAGTTTCGAGTGAAGCGATTGGCCAGCGCGATGAGCACAGAACGAAGCGATACCCGTGTAAACGTCGAGCGCAAGCAAGGAATGACGGAGCGCGAGCGTCAACAAGAGCTCGACAACCTCATGAACGTGCCGGATGGCCCACAGGAAGCGGCCGAGGAAGGTGAAGGAGAAGACGAGGATGGAGAGGAGAAAATCTACAACCCTCTCAAACTGCCCCTGGCTTGGGATGGCAAGCCGATCCCCTTCTGGTTGTATCGCCTACACGGCCTGGGTGTCGAATTCCCTTGCGAAATCTGCGGCAACTTTGTGTACATGGGACGACGTGCTTTTGACAAGCACTTTAACGAGGCTAGACATGTGTACGGCCTCAAGTGTCTGGGTATCACCAACACCAGTCTGTTCCGGGACATCACGGGGATTGAAGAGGCCCTCAAGCTTTGGGACAAAATCCAGCGAGAAAACAAGAAGACGAAGGTGGATGAAGGAAGCGTGGTGCAGATGGAGGATGGCGAGGGTAATGTGATGCCCGAGAAGGTGTATTATGATTTGCAGAAGCAGGGTCTGCTGTAAACTACCGTGGCGGGAGATGTGCATGTACCTTATACAGAGATGTCGAAGGGTGGGTTAAGGAAATACAAAGGCGTCTTGCGGTTGGATTCAGTCAATTTCGAATTATAATATCTGCGGCACGTTAATACAGATTGTTTTTTTTTCGTCTTGCATCAAATCCTGCTAGATCAGTGTCATGATGAATCCATCTGTGTCTCGTTCGTTGGTCCTGAGTCGTTGCATCGATTAGTCATCAGTTGACCTACCCCCTGCTCAACGTGAACGGATCAACAACACAGCATGAAAAGAAATGCGTGACCGCGGCACGTAAATAATCCCACCAAGCCCGAGTACTGCCAGCAAAATAGGCATGTCGAATACCATCAAGCCGCTCCCGGCCCTGTACGTAGTCTATGTCCTGCGGTCAACGAGGCGGCCTGCATCGCTGTACATTGGGTCCACGCCCAACCCGCCGCGGCGGCTAAAGCAGCACAACGGCGAAGCACCGGGAGGCGCAGCGCGCACCTCCAAGGCGACGCTGCGCCCGTGGGAGATGATTATGGTTGTCACCGGGTTCCCAAGCATGGTGGCCGCTCTGAAATTCGAGTACGTAACGGGGTGCATGGCACGGGCGGTGAATTTCCTGCACAGTAGGTTTGCTGATGGTTTCTAGGTGGGCCCTCGGGAATCCGCATCTATCGCTGCATATCCCGACCGAGTCGCGGATCACGGTCAGCACCCAGAGAAAGAGGAGCGGCATGCCGCGTCGGCCACCACACAGTCTTAAATCTATCGTTGCCAATATTCATCTACTTCTTGGGGTCCAGAGCTTTGTCAAATGGCCGTTGAACCTGCACTTCTTTGCCAAAGTGGCTCACACCGCATGGGATGCACGTCTCAAGACGCTTGGTGAGACACCCAAGGCAACCATGAAAATCTTTACAGACTACGAACCTGCATCTGCCAGCGGCACATCAGCAGCGGCCCCGCGCGGCATACATGCGCTGCCCCTAGACTATTCGCCCATGACATCCTACATCGAAAAAGCACATGATATCGTGTCATTCGAGCGAGAGGGCAAATGTTTGCATTGCCGGGAACAACTGGAATCAGGAAAAGGACTTTACCCCATGTGTCCCAACGAGGGGTGTGAGGCAATGGGCCACCTTGATTGTTGGGGAAAATATGCGCTCGACAATCAAGACGGCGACGCACTGATTCCAGAGCGATGCGAATGCCCCTCTTGTGGAGGTGAGATAGCGTGGGGCGATATGATCAAGGAACTTAGTCTTCGAGTGCGAGGGGCGAAAGAAGTCGAGAAACTGCTGAAAAAGAAACGACGGGCGAAGAAGGCGCTGACGCCAACATGACAGCGTCTGAGACTTGGAGGGGGTATGCATGCATGTCACGGCTGTGGGATTTTCAGGGCGAAATGGAGCATGGCTTGGCGTTTGATTGTCACTAGGAATACAGAAGTCACCTTTGAATGAGTCGGATACCCGTAGCAGGCTCAAATTTTTGACGTTTCAAGCATCCTATGCTGCATTCTGTTTCTGTTCAGAACAGCGGGTTGACTGCATTGATGCGCCGGAGTAAGGCGCGCACTAGTTGCTTTCAAGGGATGTCACTCTGTGCCCACCATTCCGCACCCGTTGGACGCAAGGGGCGTTCCGACAGAGTGCATGTCAATCAGGCTGCAGAGCGGCCATTGCTCTTTGCGCGCACATCAGGTGTATATGTGTGGTATTAAGAAATGCGATTAATCTGTATTCGGGCTACACTCCGCCGATTCGCAAGAAATCCGGTAACTCGGGATTTTTCAACTCTTCAGAAAGTCGGCCCACGAACAGCGTCGCGTCTCACTCGCGCCGCCGCCGGGGTTCCCCGCGGGTGCTGACCAGGGCTACCCCCCGGTGGAGCGGCGCCTTGTGCTGAACGTCATCTTACCCTGATTGGCTCGGTAGCGGCCAATTAATTGCTGACCCCTGCCACCTAAGGGATCGATATCAGATTGATTTTTTGGGAACCCGCCTTGGGGCCGCCCTTGCTTTTTGCGTCTGCCCCCAATTGGGGACATGGCAAAAGAGGGGGCAGCCGCCACTTTAAGCATGATGGGGGCACGCTTGTCAGCGCGTGACTCGGCATTGATGTCACAATGCCACGCAAGGCTCGGAGATGCGCCAATAATCAGGCCCCCGTAAGAATAGGGATACAGCAACGGAGAAGCCGACATACAGAGGTTGCATTAGGAGGGCGAAGGTCAGCGTACGTATGAGGTTGCAGTCATTGCTATGCGATATTCCTGGGCTGCTTGAGGACATCTGATGGTTTGTCGATCTCTGAGCTGTAAAGAAAAAAAAAAGGCTTTTCTGGGGGGAGGAGGCTTCGTCACATATCAGGGGCGCAGAGGTGGGAGTGAGAATGCGCCCTAATTTAGAGGGTTGGCTGTCTGCCGGCACCAACGTCATAAGGCTTTGCAAGGGAAAGGAGATGGCCATCTCGGCCGAGCGACGCCAAGTCGAAATGGCGGCATGGGTGCTTTTCAAGGGGGAGAGCGAGGGTCGGGGCTGGATGATATTATCGCGGCGTGTGTGCGACGCGATCGCTTCAGCTGGCCTAAGCTGTAGAGCCGTCTGTTGGGTCTCATCTCTCTGTCTCGGTAATGGGGGTTTTCTGCCCGGTCGGATGTCGTCGCAGGTGGGTCCTCCACTTGAGGGCACGGGTCCCTGTATCAGAACCAGCGTCTTGCGGCGCCACGGGGAGTAACAGAGCGGCAATGGGTCCTGGAAGGTGTCGGACGAGCTGAGGGTGGGCAAGCATCGCCAGGGATGAAATAAGGCGCGCTGGGTGGTCGGTGCAGCTCCTGGAAGGTGTTCCTGCCACTGCTTCCAAGTTCACGTCTGCGGACCCGAGAACCCACCGGGTCTTCCGCTGCTTGATGTAGACTTTAGAGGGGGCGGCATGCGCAGCGCAGGGGTTCTAAGGCGCGAGAGCAGAGACAGGATACAGAGCTAGCGCGGAGAAAACTCATGCGAACAGCAGACTTTTGTAGCATCGTGACTAGCTCTTGGATTGTGGGTGTCGGAGCAGTCGCGCTGCTGTGGTCGCCGTCGCTGCTGACACCGTTGTCGCTCTGCCTTCCCGTGAAGTGGGTCGGGGGCAGCCAGGCTGGCATTGGCGGCGGCTTCGGTGCTGGCAGTAAGTGTAAGGTACAGTACGGAGTACCCTCTGTCAAGTTCGGAGCACCGTCAGGTCAGTACTTGGCTCACTCCAGGGTGCAGCGCACCACAGCGCAGGACCACTCCACGACCCAAGGAACCTCCTGCCGCCGCGCTGCGCACCAGCCGGCAGGTACCTATTTTGGCTCATCGATATACATGCTCTATCGCTGATTCAGCCATACGCACACCAGGTACCCGCCAAGTTCCCCATCACTCTAGCAGAGTCCCCGTCCGCCTCCAGATCTGGATGCTCGACCCATTCTTTCCCAACTCCCACACACCACCCACTTCCCACACCCACCCTCGACCCTCACCCTCCTTCCTTCCTTTCTTCCTTCCCTCTTCTTCTCGCTCTCTCGCTCAAACGCCAACACCCACCTTCTCCAGGGTTGCATGACTCGTTGCAATCTCATCGATTTGCTCTCTGTCCAAGTTCTACCCTCACATCCACTATCCAGTCAATCGTGACATTCACCCTGCTTTCTTTTTCCTCTTCTGTAAGTAACTAGCCCGTGTTAGTTGGTTGGATCCATCCTCAATCCCTCGTGTGCTTCGCTCCCCAGTTAAGCTTTTTTCTCCGCGACATCCATATTGACCTCCCAAGCAACATCAACGACTGCGATCGACCCAGGATTCACACTGCCTCTTTGTCAGGAGCCCTATTCAATATTTTCGCGTTCGATTCCCGCCCGCGCCGTGGCTGTGGGTTGCAACCCGTGTCGACCTGCTGCCATGCTAGTAGTTCCTTGACCATTCGTTTCTCGACAACGGCCTCGCGCTCAGTATGACCTCGTCGCCTACACCATCCCCGTAACATCCGCGATTCGAACGATAGGCTCCCGCAGCAGACGAATCCTTTATTAAATTCCTTCAGCGCCTCGGTACTCAACATGGTCTCGGTCCCAACCGTCGGCGCGGCCGCCAGCTCCAACAGCGCCAATGCCAGTTCACGAAGCTCGCCCGCTGTTGGTGCCGCGACTAATCCGTCGTCGAAGCCAAAGCCCAAGGTCAACTCCAACGGCTATCATCCTTCGAATCCACAGACACCCCTGAGTTCCATGTCCAGCACCTCATTGGATCTCAGGTCCGTCGAGCAACGAGGACAACCCACCGCAGTCCGAGAGCCCGTTGTTAAAAAAAGTCGCCCACACGGACTCGAGGAAGCCCCGACCTACTACCCGACGGAAGAGGAGTGGCGAGACCCGTTTGATTACATGCGCAAGATCACGCCCGAGGCCTCGAAATTTGGCATCTGCAAGATCGTTCCTCCAGAGTCGTGGAACCCCGACTTCGCCATCGACACGGAGGTATGTCGGCCCTTTTGAGCACACATTATGCCATCGCCCTTGGCTAGATCAGCGCAAACTACCAATGCCGAAATGCATCCGCCAAGAGCGCCTACTAACCATCTTATAGAAGTTTCATTTTAGAACCAGGAAGCAGGAGCTCAATTCTGTCGAAGGGAGTATGTGTCTTGTTGTCTATTTCGTACTACTTGTGAGACCCGGACTGACACCGATTCTCAGGCACTCGCGCTAATTTGACGTATCTTGATGGCCTCTCAAAATTTCACAAGCAACATGGCAACAATCTTCATCGCCTTCCATATGTCGACAAAAAACCACTTGATCTCTATCGCCTAAAAAAGGCAGTCGAGTCGAGAGGTGGGTTCGACAAGGTGTGCAAACTAAAAAAATGGGCAGAAATTGGCCGAGACCTGGGCTACAGTGGCAAAATTATGTCGTCTCTGTCAACTTCGTTAAAAAATTCCTACCAGCGATGGCTGTGTCCCTATGAAGAGTACCTGCGCCTAGCCAAGCCAGGAGTGCACCAGCAGCTTGAGCAGGAATATGGCGGCCCCTTGACCCCAAGCCCGGCCCAAACACCAATCAAGCGATCGACAGTCAACACTCCTGCAAGTGGTAGGGGTGACTCCCCAGCCCGCCACGCATCTGATGCATTACAAGCCAGTATCAACGGCGTCAAGAAGGAGGTTGACCGGGATGCTCCGATGGCCGATGCCCCGCCAGCCCCCACATCAGGGTTCACGGCCATCAACTCGGGAGGATTTACTGCAGTCAATTCCGGATTTACGAGCGTCAATCGTGCAACAAATGGCGACTCGAAAAGCTTCACCCCTGATTCTAGGGCATTTGACAGCCCTACCCCATCTGCCAAAAACACTCCTGACAATCGTGCATCCAGTCTGGTTGCGACAGCACTTAAACGTCAACTTAGTTGTGATAGCTCCTCAGATTCCACGAAAAAGGATACCGATGTGGACAAGGACGACATTGATGGCGGAAGTCGCCGTAGCAAGCGTCTTAAAAAGGGTACGTCAAGTGGTGGCAGGATTCCCGGTTGGGCGGTTTTTTTTTTTTTTTTTCTGTTTTCATTCCCCATACCCCAGCGCCGGCGACCGGAACTGGCAGTTTTGCGTTGAGCATTTCCGCTTCAGTGCGGCTGGTGGTACCATTTACAGGGATTCCCACAGCGATGACCCAACTCATCTCTGATTGGTCGCATGTCGTTCTGGCTAACATTTTACGCTTGCAGATGCTGTCGTCCCCACTGTGGCTGGATCACATATGACGCCATTCCGCCCTTCAGTACCAAGGATTCCACGGGATGAACCTGTCCCAGCAGGAGAGGTAAAGGAGCCCCAGACAAATATATATTTAGATCTTTTGCTAACTGCAGACATAGAAATGCGAGACCTGTGCCAGAGGCAATGATGCAGGTGCTCTCCTTCTCTGTGAATCTTGCGATCATGCATACCATGGTGCATGTCTCGACCCTCCTCTCAAACGCAAGCCGGAGGCCGAATGGAATTGCCCTCGTTGTCTTGTTGGCGATGGGCAATTCGGTTTTGAAGAGGGCGGTCTCTACTCTTTGAGGCAGTTCCAGCAAAAAGCAAACGACTTCAAGCAAGGGTATTTCGAGAAGAAGATGCCCTTTGACAACACCCTCAAATGCCATCGACCTGTCACAGAAGAAGATGTGGAGACTGAGTTTTGGCGACTGGTGGTCGATCTTGAGGAAACTGTCGAAGTAGAATACGGTGCCGACATTCACTGCACAACCCACGGTTCAGGATTCCCTACTGTTGAGAAGCATCCCAACAACCTGTATGCTACTGACCCCTGGAATCTGAATGTGCTACCTTTCCACCAAGAGAGTCTGTTCAGACATATCAAATCAGATATATCTGGGATGACTGTGCCATGGGTCTATGTCGGAATGATTTTCTCGACATTTTGCTGGCACAATGAGGATCATTACGCCTACTCCGCCAACTATCAGCATCTCGGCGCAACCAAGACATGGTATGGCATTCCGGGAGAAGATGCCGAGAAGTTCGAGACCGCAATGAAGGAAGCAGTCCCGGAGTTGTTTGAGACACAGCCAGACCTCCTATTTCAGCTAGTCACCCTACTCACCCCGGAACAACTCAAGAAAGCGGGTGTTCGGGTATACGCCCTTGATCAACGAGCAGGACAATTTGTCATTACATTCCCCCAGGCGTATCACGCTGGCTTTAATCATGGGTTTAACTTCAATGAAGCCGTCAACTTTGCGCCATCAGACTGGGAAAAATTCGGCTTGGCAGGAGTTGAGCGTCTTCAACAGTTTCGGAAACAACCCTGCTTTTCCCACGATGAACTTCTCTGGACTGCTGCGGAAGGAAGCACAGCTGCTGGTCTGACAATCCAAACTGCAAAATGGCTTGCGCCAGCTCTAGACCGCATCCACAAGCGCGAAATTTCTGAGCGCGAGGAGTTCTTGTTGAAACATCTGGATGCATCCCCCCATAAGTGTTCTATCCCCGGCAAAGGCGAGGATTCATGTTCATTGACATTTAAGATTGAGGATGAAGACGTGCAGGATGAGAATGAGCAATGCTGCTGCTACTGCAAAGCATTTTCTTATCTTTCACGCTTTAAGTGTCTTCATTCTGGAAAGGTAATGTGTTTACTGCATGCAGGATCTCATCCTTGTTGCGAGGAATCTGAGCAACAGCGATTCGCGGGCGACTCACATATCCTCTTTTATCGGAAGACGAACGATGACATGGACGCTGCGTATCGCAAAGTAATTGAAAAAGCACGTACGCCCGAGGCTTGGGAGGAGAAGTATGAGAAGATTTTGGATGAAGAAGCCACGCCCTCACTGAAAACTCTGCGCGCCCTTCTCCATGAAGGCGAGCGTATTCCGTTTGAACTTCCTTCTCTACCGCTCCTCCGCGAGTTTGTTGACCGATGCAATGACTGGGTGGAAGAAGCAACAAATTTCACTGTCAGAAAACAACAAAACCGACGGAAGAACGAAAAGGCTTGGCAGGCGGGCTTGCGAAAATCCATTGGCAACGCGGAACACGAACAAAAAGAACGTGAGTCGCGCAACGTGTCCAACATCCGCCGGTTACTCCAGGAAGCGGAACACATTGGCTTTGATTGTCCGGAGATCTTGCAACTCAAGGAGCGCGCGGATGCCATCCGGGAGTTTCAGAAAAATGCTTCCCGGGCCCTCGAGAACGCCGCAGGCGAATCCACAGAAACATTAGAGGAGCTTCTTGAAGAGGGTCGCAGCTTTAATGTTGATACGCCTGAAGTTGAGCGATTGTCAAAAGTGCTCGAGCAGCAGCGTTGGAATCAGAAGGCTCGTACCAGCCGAGGAAAACCCATGTCTCTGAAAGAGGTCCAAGAGCTTATTGACGAGGGTAATCGACTGGAACTTCCTCCTTATAATGACCACTTGGCTTTTTTTGTCGATCAGCTCGCGGCTGGCCAAGCTTGGGAAAAGAAAGCCAGGGAGCTCATTGTTGCAGAATTCGTCCACTACCCCCAACTCGAGGCTCTTTCCCATCAGGTTCAGCTCAATGCCTTGCCTGTCTCACAAGAAACTCTGGAGGTTGTGGACCAGATTCTTCACAAGCAAAGAGAAGCGCATCGCCAAATTCTTGATCTAACGGAAAGATCCCACAATCCCGACTTTCGAAAGCGTCCAAAGTATACCGAAGTAGTGGACATTGCCAAGAAATTAGACGACCTCAACTCAAAACCCAATGGCACCATTGACCTAGAGAACGAGCGAAAGCGCCATGAAGATTGGATGAGGAAGGGCAAGAAGCTATTTGGGAAGTCAAATGCCCCCCTACACATTCTAAAGAGTCATTTGGAATATGTCCTAGAACGGAACATGGACTGTTTTGATGTTGAACACGACACGCCACGATTGCCCGGTGAGCCGGTATCAAGAGAGGTCACCCCCGAGCCCGGCTCAAACAAATGGGATGACGGTCGCTCAAGGCAAGTGTTTTGCATCTGCAGGAGGATCGAAGCTGGCATGATGATCGAATGTGAACTCTGCCACGAATGGTAAGTACTTGATCAGCAAGGGAAATTGAATTATCACTTACCAGGACGCAGGTATCACTATAAATGTCTCAAAATCGCACGCGGAAAGGTTAAGGAAGATGACAAATACACGTGCCCGATTTGTGATTGGCGAATGAAGATTCCAAGAGATGCGTCTCGACCTAAACTCGAAGACCTCATCGCCCTTTCGGATGAAATGGCAACACTCCCCTTCCAGCCTGAAGAAGAGGATATACTCAACCGCATCATTGACAACGCTCAAGATTTCCGCAATCACATTTCTCGCTATTGCAACCCATTACTATCAACTGAGGCTGAAGCAGAGACTCAGAGGTTCTATTTGAGAAAGATTGAGGGTGCGGAAGTGCTCCTGGCCTACGAAACCAACTTTTTCAGACAAGAACTCCACAAATGGTGCCCGGTAGCCCCCAATGCACCACCCATTTCAGAAGTGTCTCTCAGCACCAGAAAACCCAGGCCGACCAAACTACAAAAGATGCTAGTTGAGTACGGCGTGGACAACCCCGACGACCTGCCAGAGCATGCGAAGGGGAAAGCAAACAGCCTTCGGCGCAAGGCAGCCAACGCAGAGGCTGCAGCTGCAGCTGCACAGTTGTCTGCTGGGCCCATTGCACCTCCGACCGGACACGAAGGTCCTACTTATTTTCCGCAAAAGCAAGACTCTCCGGAAGGCGACTCTGGCCACCCTAATGGCAGTTCCCAGGACCCTCACGACTCTTCCAGGGAAGATCTGATGGATATGAGCCACAGGTTTCACCCTGGTCCTCTAGGTGCTGGTGGGCCGCAGCTCGTTGGCGGCAATTCCTCCATGTCTCTTGAAGATAGGCTATTGCAGGGCCTAGATGAAGGTATCAACTTGAGCACCGAGGCTGGAAAGAGTAAGGCTCTGGAAATCCTCTCCCGGACCGAGGAGGGCAAAAAACAAGCCATGAAGATGTGGGGACCGGACGTCTGGGGCGTAGGAGGTGGTTCCATCGGTGGTGCACGATCTGCAACGCCTCCAGGCATGGACGAAATAATCAAACAGGACGAGGGCAGCGTTGCTCAAATGTTCAAGGACATGACGAATCAAGATGACGAGGAAGAAACCAAAAAGAAGGATGATGCTGGGGATGTGCCCGTAACAACAGCGTCTCTTGAAAATGAACGCAATGGGATGGATGCTCTCTTGGATGGAGAGTAAATTGGTGTTGCTAGCGTGCATGGGAAGCAGGGCGTTGGGGCCCGATACCAATGGGAAATGGTTATGGAGTTGAGGTGTGGTGAGAGGGCTGCATGTATTATTACAACGGGTGCTCATTATTATTTTTCGACTGTACATGTATCATTGACCGGGGCGTACTGAGAGGGCAGATTGTGTAGGACACAAAACACCCCAAAAAAGAGCAAACTCGGCGACATGAGTGAGGGTCAAGGGGCGCGATATACATGCATATTTTTTGCGTTTTTCTTGTTTTTTTGTCTACTTTTTACATGGTTTGGCATCGACAATATACCTTGTGGAGCTTACATATACACGACTACATATAGTATTTATGACACCGCAGCAAGGATACTACAAACAGGAGATGCATAATGATATGGAATCAATGTTTACATTCTGGAGCATACTGTGCACGAAGATCATTTGAAAAAAGTAGTAGCGCATACAAGAGCAAGTGTCAATCTCGGCATGAGGAAGCTGAAATAATGAAAGAAAAATGGACAAATCTGCCAGTTTATTCTCTCCTGGGCGTTGAGCCCGGAACCCGTCTAATCGTGGAGGGACGTTGTCGTCTCATCCCGTGGATGTGTATAAAATCCAACCACAGCCAACCCAACCAAAACAGCGCTGTTGAAACAAGACCCAAATTGTTGAATACGCGGTCTCACGCCAGAAGCCTCCCAGGGACTGTTGAGACGAAAAAAAAAATACATGGCCAATTTCCCTAATAGAACGCCGATCGAAATGCAAAAATGTTGTGGTAGTGACAGATAGACAACGGCAGCGTAGTGGCGATGTGTCTAAGTATATGTCGTCTTTGTGTGCTTGTTGTATATATCTGTGTAATTGGTTTCAAAACTCCCAGAAACTTCTAGGCAATGTCTCAAAGGGATTAGGCAATTCTTTTACCTGTTGACACCAACCAGGCTCAAGAACTCGTTGCGGGTCTTGCTCCTCTGCTCAAAGCAACCCAGGACGCAGCTCGTGATGGTGGTGGTGCTCGTCTTTTCAACGCCGCGCATGACCATGCACAGGTGGCTCGATTCCATGACGACGGCAACGCCCTGAGGCTTGAGGATCTCCATGATGGCATGGGCGACCTCCTTGGTCAGGCGCTCCTGAATCTGCAGGCGGCGGGCGTACATTTCGGCGATGCGGGGGAGTTTGGATAGGCCTATGACGGTGTCGGAGGGAATGTAGCCAATGTGCATCTGCAAAAAGAAAATATTTTCACGTCAGCAGGTTGTTTTCTTCATTCGGCGGGGGCAGCACTGGACTCACCTTGCCAGTAAAGGGCACAAGATGGTGCTCGCACAAGCTTTTTGCTTCTTGTTAGCTCGGATCAGATTTAATGTGCAGCCAAGACAATACGCACCTGTTCACCTCAATGTCCTTAACAATTACCATCTCATTGTGGCCCTCGTGAAACAATGCATTGTTGACAATGTCTTCGACATTGACCTGGTAGCCCTTTGTCAAGAAGAGCAGGGCCTTTGCGTAGCGCGAAGGCGTAGCCAGCAGGCCCTCACGATCGGGATCCTCACCGATGCACTCGAGCAGAGTGCGCACGGCGCCAGCCATCTTGTCAAGTCGCTCTTCGGCTTCTTCAGCGGTCTCATCTCGTCGCTTTCGGGTTCCACGGCCTAAGAGGGGGTTATCACGTCATGTTAGCCAGGGGTCGTTGCTTGGTGCGGTTCCCGCCCACTGTCCCACCGGTGAAAAAGAGCGGGTTTTCGGATGAGAAAAAAAGGAACAAAGGCTTACTCGGACGGCTCAATCCATCTGAGTCAATAACGGGATTCGGCGACTGAGACCGAGTGCCAGCGCTGGAGACAGCACGTCTCTTTGCGACGGGCTCATCGCGGGGATCCCGGGCTGCCTTGCCCAGGCTGTTGCGCCGGTTCTCAAATGCGCTGCGACGGCCGTTGAGGGCAACGGTGAGGCTGTCAGAGGTGGCTGAGGCCCTCTTCTTGTGGGCCTTTCGCTCGCGACGCTTCTTCTTGCGCGAGGAGTCATCGCTGTGAGTGGAGGACCCGGAGGCGCTGGCGACGTCGAAGTTGCGCTTCTTGGAATGATCGACGAGGTCCGCCGCGGTTGTATCCTCTGAAGGGGCCATTGCAGGATGAGTGTGCTGCGTGAATTGGGCTGGTATGAAGGAAGAGAAGAAGTAGATACTGAAAAACAAGAAAATAAATAGCCAATGAAGACGAGACTCGCGTCAATGCGGTTTTTGGCGGATAGTTCAGTGACTCGGAAAGTCTGTCCGCCTCAAGAAAAAGATGCCGGATCGGAGCGCCGACTGGCTGAGCAGAGGGAAATTTGGGAGGGGTACTCAAGCCCGTACCTCGCCTTATCTTATCGCCTGACGCCTCCTGCCATTTTTTGACGTCAAAAAAAATTACGCCTTTAGGATTGGTAGAGAGCCATGTAACGGGAAAAGAGCGGGGGCGCTACGGCGCCAGGCCAGAAACAGGCAACTAAGGCTAGAACGCTCCAGTAGAGACACGGTGTCGATCACGTGACACCGTCACGTCGCTGCTCTGGCTGGGAAGCACTGTGAAGCTTTGCGCGTCTGGCTCAAGTCGGGACGTGAACCGGAGCTGAAGCTACCCAACTTTCAAAGAGCCACCAACCTCATCGCTTCTTCTTTTCCTGCCAGTCCACCGACGGCGGCGCAATTCATCTTAAACGCACTCGATCCGACATCGTTCCTCATTGCCCACGCATCCGACGCCGGCTATCATCACCCATTTGCCATCATCATTCCAAACCTGGTCAATCTCTTGCGCACCATCAAGCATTCCACAGCTATGGCGTCTCCGCCCTACGCAACATCTCCTTCGGCCATGTCGCCTCCCTATCCTTCTCCCGCCCAGATCCCGAACAAGAAGCGCTCCTCCAACATGGATGCCAACGGACCCCCGGGCAAGCGCCGCAAGCCTTCCACTACCTCCGCCTCCGTCGGCACACCCTCCCACCCGCTCCGCCAGACGTCCTTCCCCCCGGAAGCCCGCTCGCCCTACCCACGCTCGCCCTCTGTTGACGCATCCTCACATGTCAGCGGCAGCGCCAGCGGAGTCACAGCCAGCGGCGCCCCCAAAAAGAAGCGTGGGCGCAAGGCCAAGAATGCGAAAAATGCGGATGATGATCAGGCAAACAGTCTCGTCGGCGGGCGCGCACCAACAAACGTCAGCGGCCAGGGCGGCGACAAGGAGGGCGAGGACGAAGAAGACGACGACAAAGCCGAGATGGCTCTGGAGGATGTGGTTGCAAGAACGCAAGAGCAAAAGCAGGAAGAAATAAGATTGCGTGCTATGCTTGTAGAAGCTTTTGACAGCCAGCAGTACAATCGTTACGAGCTCTGGCGCGCAGCCAAGCTGGCCGACTCAGTTGTCAAACGAGTATGTTCCAATATATGTACTTTCATTCACAACCTTCACGAAACGCTAACCCAGTCTCGCCGTAGGTGGTCAACGCAACCGTCTCGCAGTCTGTACCTCAAAACGTCAGCACAGCGGTCAAGGCTGTCGCCAAGCTGTTCGCAGGTGAAATCATTGAGGCAGCTCGCGCCGTGCAAGGCGAGTGGATCGCTGCTGGAGAGAATCAGACAGATCTACCGACCCCGCCACCCGCCAACAAAGAAGCCGCGCCCGAAGACAGCAACGAAGCCGACAAGGAAACATCCGAGACGACCCCTGCTGAGGTTGATATCAAACGCGGTCCCTTGCGGCCCGATCACCTACGCGAAGCATGGCGGCGATACAGGCTGTCAGGAGAAAGCCGGGGGGTCGGAATGCAGCAACTGTGGCATGCTCAGCAGGCCAACGGCGTTGAGAGGTTCTCGACCCGCACAGGCAAGCGATTGTTCAAATGAAAGAGCCCAGGGATGAAGGAGACACGTGGATATGAACAAGGGTCGAGGTACCGGAGACGAGACAGCGTCATGTCTGCATGGGTGAGTCAAAAAAAGGTCCGAGAACTGAGATTTAATTCAGGGCTGAGGAGGGGCTTGGAACAAGGGAACGGCAGGGTCAGGAACATTTTCCTTTTGAAGCATCATGATACCCATTTTTTGTCAATTAGACCAGCATTTTTTTTCAGGCTGCCATTAATTCACGAACTTCACGTAAAGAACCCGCAAGTTTCCCCAGTGCCTCACTTGTGAGGTGAAAAGAGTGCCTGCAGGCAGATGTGATCGGACCAAGTGTCTCAACAAGATCTAATCCCAAGTTGGTAGCATGGGACGATGGAGCAGGGCCTGTCAAATTCGCATGCGATGTCACTAGGGGAATTATTGGCCCTATACGTGTATATTCTTATTAAATTACGACGGGAATGATTTTCGGATTTTCGGCTTTGCACTGCCTCCTTCTTGAACGAGGATCCTCTTACCGCTCGATATTGTATTGGTTAAAAATAAAATGACGTCTGTTCATCAGACTTGCCAAGTCACGCAGATGAGGAAAGCAAAGGACATGATAATCTTACCATAAGCGCACATGCAAGAAAGCATGAAGCATAAATTTTTATCCTGCCTTTGCCATGGCTTCGACGGGTTCTACGTGGTTACGTAAATGCCGCCCAAATGGGCTCGTTTTGCTAAGGAAAACTCAGCACTGAGTCTCACTTTGTTGCATCAGTCCTCACCGTGCCGTTGCGCCGAGCATGACTGGGGTAGACTCAAGTGCCCATCCAATTTTCTCCTCCCGCTTTCCGAATTGATCCCGCTTTCCGGTCTTGTCGAATTGTGCAAGACCGCCAAGCGGATTAGGCGGCACATGGTGCAATGCGGTGCATGCTCCCCCCATCTACGAGCTGCCCTATGGGCTGGTCGTGGACGGGCCAAGCCTTGGCCAAATGGTCGAGACTCTTGTCATTGCTGGGTAATCGTGCCGAGCGGGTTAGCTGCGGGCCTGGGGAGCACCACGAGAGTCTGTCATTCCGTTTTCCCCAACCGTTGCAATCCTTCCTTCGCTAGGGCTGTTCCCCGTCTACCCCGTCTAGGGCTGCTCCGTAGCCAAGACGTCTCGTCTTCAGCGTTGGGCCAGTGGCACAGCGCGGTCGAAACTCTAGCCAGTGAGGGCTTCACCTACCAAGCGGATCACAAGGGCAATTGGGGGCCGCGGGAATCTTGGCCCAGGGCACCGGCCCGGACAACATTACTCTTCTCAACCCCAGACCCGCGTCGTCGCTGCCCGCTGCAGATTGGCCCGCTGCCAAGGGCGTGCTGGCGCCAAACGCTCCAGGCAAAAAGCCTCTCCATCGCTGTGGAAAGCCGGCATCGTAGGTCAATCGGATACAACGAGCCGAGAGGCTGGCTTGGCAGTCGGCTGCCCCGAAAATCCGTGGCGCAGCACTCGCCCGCTCGGTAACATGCTCCAAAAACTGGGCCGATTGTACGGCTGGGCAATCCCACGCAAGAAAGTCGGTCCCCTGCAAAACTGCACAACTGCACCTTGGGTTCGAAATTCGAGGGAGGCTATGGCGGGCGACCCTACGGTCGTCTCCACTATTTGCTTCAAGTAAGTCAGCCTTCGGTTGCCCATCTGACGGTCAGCCAAGGAGAAGATGGACAATTGTCACGCTGTGACTCCGTCTGCGTAACAGCAGACACACGATGATCAAACTGCTTGCGCCGCTGACCTCGCTCCCCGTTGTCATCTTCGCCGTGGGATCGATGCCTGGACGAGTGACCGCTTGCCAGTAATGCCACCCCAGTGACACCCCGCCAAGAAATCCTTTAGCCATCCGCATCCCCAATCCCAAAGCTCAAGGTCCCGATAGGGTTGTTATGGTTGGATGCACGTTTAAAACCTCCTTGGCGCTAGCCTCTTCGTTCGGCAGCTGGATCTGCGGCCCTGCTGGGACATGGATCTCTGCCAAGAACTCGGAGCTCGGCCATCCCAACGCGCGTACTAGACTTGGCGGCACGAGCGATACATCAAGAAGAGCTCTTGTCTCTCTCGCTGGCCCTGCAATAATTGCCGTTGTAGCGTAGGCCAGCTTCAAGCCCCGAGTTAACCCTTCGAGTTGACCTGTACGCGTAGTCATGGCGGGAGGAAAGGTGAGTCGCCGTCAACCCTGAGTCTTTCATTCCGAGGGTAGCTAGGGTTTTTCGGAATTGCCCATCCCAAGTCACGAGTTCCAGAATTTCTCTGACTCGTCTCCCCTGCAGAGTGAGGGTTCGACGAACCCATCCGCCGTCCGTATTCGTGACAACCAACGCCGCTCCCGCGCTCGTCACAAAGAATATGTCGAGGGGTTGCAGCGAAAACTCCAGGACTATGAGCGCCGTGGCGTTGAGGCCACATTAGAAATGCAGCAGGCGGCCCGCAACGTTGCTCTCGAAAATTCGCGCTTGCGGATGCTCCTGGGTTACCACGGCGTCGCGAATGAGGAAATCGACAAGTTCCTGCAGGCCTTTCCCGATCAGCCCGCCACCGAAGCAGCAAAGGCCACCATCGCCAAATCCGCCCCAGGCCAGACAATCATCGCCCCGGCTGCGCCCAAGATTCCAATTCAACCTTTGTCCAGGCCGCCGTCCACGGGTTCCATTCTCCCAAAGTATGTTGCCCCGTCGATTGCCAGAGAGGGCAATACGAGGGAGGTCCTCGACGCAATCGTAGGCATCAAGCGAGAAAACCGATCGTCCGAGACTGCATCTTCCAGCATTGCGCCAGCACCCATTCCGACGGAACAGCGACAACCTTTGCTTCAACTTCAGCCTCACCCGCCTACACTCCCGGCTTTGCCAGCCCTCGTTCTCGGGCAGGCAAGGCCTGAGCCTAACTCCGTTGACAGACTTTCCGTCCTGGCGAGTGCGAGCATCCAGCAAGACCACGGCGAAAGCAAGCATCGCCGCGCCCCATCTATTGCCGATAGTCTTTATGTCCCCAGTCCACCTACGGTTGGGCAAAGCCCCCCCTCATCGAATTCTGGTACTCCAGGGCGTCTAAATTCCGCATCCCCGAGGATTCACGATCGCAGATCAAAATCGCCGTTGGAAGGATCGAGTAGGATTCGGAAAGGAAGCACTTCAGAATCCATAAAGACACTGCATGATAGCGAAGACCGCGAAGATACTGACGGGAGAACACCAAAAATCGCACGAATATTGGATAATCCTTGAAGCCAGATGTATCCCCGACGAAGGCAGTAATTTCGCCGACATATAGGCGTGACCCAGAGGAATAGTTTGGTAAGTCGAAACACAAACTCGGCCATGCCCACTTGCTGACAGAAGTTTGAGAGTATAGTTTCGCCGTGTATCCCTATCTCGCCCTGCGGCATATGGGGTCTTATTTCATAGACCCTTCCTCGAATTTTCTTCAGCCACGAGTTTGCTCAAACGCCAAGTGCTATGGCAAGCTCTTCAAAAACAGGACGAGAGATGATAACGATCAATTGATAATGAAGGGGGAGGGAAAGAACTTGGTTCGAGTTTCCATCAAAGTAGTCAGGAACCTCGTGTCCACCAGTTCAAGGAAAGATAGTACAGTGGTGGAGGCAACCGCTTAGTTGCGCCCCGGCATGACTGGTGTTGAAGCTCAGAGAACCGAATAAGAGCCAATATCCAAGAAAATGTTGGGCATTGTGTAGTTGACAAAAAGTTCCAAGGCAATCCAAAGCCGCTTGGACGATCCGGGGCAAACTATGCCTGTCAATGTATCTCGGGAGCAAAGCAAAGCAATTTCCCGATGGATACAACCAAAGAATCAAACAGGATTTTTTTTTCCTCGGGTGGATAAGAGCTGAGCGGAGAACTTTCCCCGGAAATTCCGAGATGAGTATGAAGCAGTCAAAATTGTACTCTCGAGTCAATAGTGACTCTTGAGTGTGACGAGGAACTACTCCTCTCTTTTACACAAGCTTGGTGAGATGCCGGCTGGCGAGACGAAAAGAAGACGCACTTTCAATCTTATCTTTTACCGGATTCCCGCTCGGGGTCCGTGAGACTGAATCCGCCATGTCTGGTCGGCAAGGTTGGGTGAAGCCAAGTGGGACGTGGTGGGTTTGCGATCGAGATTCCGGCACCTTGAGGGTGACCAAGTGAAGTTCGATTCCCTTGAAAACGAACGTGGAAACTTGCGACCTGGTTTCGGAGGGGGGTGGGAGATAGAAATAATGGAATGGTTTTTTCAAAGGAGTCGTCCTCTGTGTTGGTGACACTCGCAAATCCTGCAGGCGTGTCGCCAGGTTCTGAGCTGAATGGTAGTAATTTGATGCGGGCCGAAGAACCTGGTAATTACCAGACCCATGGCCAAACATGAGTGATCCACCCAGACGTCATGGTGGTTTTCTCAGCTGGAGGCCTCATTGAATGACAAAACCTGCCTGAGATTGAGATTTCGGGGTGGCGTTGAATCCTCAGGTCAACGCTGGTGTTTTCTGTTCACGGGCCGGTGGAGGTGGGCGCCATGGGGAATAAGGTTTTGCTGCAACAACAACTCCCAGATATGTCGTCCGCGGCTCGAGGTACCGGTTTTATCAGTGTCAAAGGTGCCGTGTGAGGAATTGTAGGGCAATCCAGAACAAACCAAGGAGGGGAGGGGATTTGGAAGAGAAAATATGGCGAGACGGAACAAAAGTGTCTGTACGAGGAGAGGTGGAGCCGGGCAAGGTGAGGCACTCGATGAGATCTGGTATTGGCCCATCAATGGGGCAGTGCAAAGAGGGACCTCCGAGGAGGAAGTCGGAAAAGGAAGCACTAACTGTCAAGGAAGGTACTAGGTAGGGGACCTTCCTGGAGGAGACGGTCGCCCAGACAGCCTTTGAGCAGGTACCTTTACCCATGTGCCATGTGCGGCACCAGCCAATCAGCGCGGGAGAGCGACATAATTGCAGCTGGCGTCCACGCAATGCTGGCCTCCACACCGGTGCCCAGAGGGCCCGTTCTCGAGAGATCGGCCCGTCCATTCTACAAAGCCCTCCGGGCGGCGTAGCCATTGAGCCAGGGCAGGCGGGAAATGAAATGCGTACGAAGCGATGCGCCTGGCTAGCAAAGGGGCCCGCTGACTCATGACTGAGCACTTAGGCCCCGATCCATGATTATTTAAGCTTAAATATACAAATCCTTGCTTGGCACCAGTGTGGCTTGTCGGGTCGATTCCATCATGGGTCGCACGCAGGGATTGGCTCACGCTGTAGTGAAGTTCTGCAACGGGCAGCCATGTTCCGTATGCAGAGCCGCCCAATGATCTGCTGGTAGAGACATCTCGTCTTGTTCCAGTGCCGATCAGCCTGGGGGGCGCCACTGTGGCCATGGCCGTGGCCGAAATCAACAATCACCAAATCCATGATCCCCTCCCCGACCTTGCGCAATAAAAATTTTATCCGCAACTAAAGTAACAAATCCGAATTACCATCAGATGGTGGTGGCAGTGCAAAATTAGTCGTCAGCCAACAAAGCATTGGCATCTTGGCATTCGCGCGGCCACAGATCACACGGGGGCGTGGCCAATCATGTCAAGAGATCAAGCCATGAACTGTCCACTCTAATACCACTGAGACAGACATGATTCTGTGCCAGAGGCAAATCACAGTCATGGCTTTCCCCAAACCTGAAGGCATGGCCGCAGGCCTAACCCTACTTGCACCCGCTAGATGGATCGGAGGGTGTCAGAATTACCACTACTACCCTATACAGCTGCCATCGAGTTGGATGTATTGAAGCGCATCATCACACATTTCGACTGCCGTGCAATATTTCCTGGGGCATGTGGTTATTATGCATTCTGATCTTAATTTCGGGTCGATGGTATGGATACTGTTTAGCGTTTTGGCAAAATCACTGCATGTTGGTTGACGAGCATCTCAAACGTCGCGTTTTGAAGAGCAATTTGATCATTCTACCAAGCTCCCACACTTGACCTCTTTCGCCTACAACATAATACTAAATGAAATATGAAATAAAAAAGAGCTAAATAATGCAAACGAACCGTACAAAATGGATAAAAAGACACACACAATTTTTTATTAGAAATAATAACTTGGTAATGCAAAATGAATAATGGAATACTCATGATAGAGAGGAGGGATACAAAAGGTTGGAAACAAGGCTGAAATGATGCACAAAGAAGAAGAATTGGGAGCCTAAAACTGGAAAAATACTAGCCCAATATTCTTGACCGAACACTGAATGTCAATGTCATCGCGGGTGGAACAAAGTTTCCACCTTCAGCAGTCCAATATCACCAGGTATAATCACACGATGATAACTTGCCATCGCGTATATTTTGAACATCAATAATATAGGATGTATATATTTCCTCCAATCCTCACAAAGAACGCTAGCATATCGGTGTCCTGAATTGGCAGGAGAACCGGTCCTAGGGTACTCGGAAATCCATCTTGTATACGAGAACGAACGACTGCCACGATGCAAACAACAAGCATGTCCAATACTGTAGAACGCCGGCAAGTACAATTGATATTTCTTTGCCGTCTCGTCCAGACTCATCTTGGATGACAGCACTTTGATGGCAATTTTTGTAGCAGATTGACAGCGTTGCTCAGGCTCATGGACCCTTGAAACACCCGGCCTCGGCGCTCCGCTTCATCCCCTCCCAAATCTTCCGGAAAGCTGCCCCGACGGGATCTACGCGCTGATCCCCAATGGAAAGCTACGGTGCGGTCCACGGGGGGATCTTCGAATGCAAGCGACCGGTCAACCGTTGACCTCAAAAATCGACCTTCCAGTCCCGGAGCCTAGATACCCACCGGCTCGGCCCGGCGCACCACAATTGCACCATGGCCGGGCTGCTTCTTCATGCTCTCGTTCATTTGCCACGCAGAGTTCAGAGCTCAGCTGGTAGGATTGCCATCTGTCGCATTTTGCCATCCTTGCCGGGCTCCTGGGCTTATTTCAATTGGGCCAATGGTGCCGCACGTGTCCCCCTCTACGATGCTTGGTGCCGTGCTGGGTTTCAAGCCGCTAGTTGACAGGGGCTATAGCCGCTGGTGATTGGCGGCCTTCGCGGCGTTGCAACCATTCCGGCCTGGATCGCTCGGTCGAGAATATTAGTTAGGATGATAATAAGGACCGTCTACAAAGGCACACGGATGATCGCGACCGTATTTATCTAGCCACCAGTTCCGCCTGTGTGGTGTAGAGACTCTTGTAGGCTAAGATCCGTCGCTACCCCTTTGACACTACCGCCATGAAGACTTCTGCTGTATCCGCTGCGCTCCTAAACATCCTGGCTGTTCAGGCCGTGAGGATTATCCAGGGCAACGATGATGGATGGGCAGAACTGTACGTCAGGTCACTGAATGACGCGCTAAACGCGGCTGGTCACGACGTGGTACTTTCGGCGCCTGCTGAGAACAAGTCTGGTAGCAGTAAGTCAGCCTTTTCAGCCACTGATATCCTGTGCTTTTGAATCCACATCTCATGCATCTGCAACAGGCTCCAAGGATGAAGAACCGACCAACCGTACAGACGCATGCGAGTATGACAGTTGTGCTGCCAACAGCGGCCCTTCCGGACACAATGCTACGCGAAGCGACCTCAACTGGGTCAACTCGTACCCAGTGACTGCCATCAAGTACGGCATTAACACTTTTGGGCCTGATCTCTGGAGCGGCGCCAAGGCTGAATTGGCCGTTACGGGTCCCAACGTCGGCACCAACCTCTGGCTCCAGGTTCCATTCTCCGGAACCGTCGGCGCCGCTTGCTACGCCGCCCACACGGCCGGTATCCCGGCGATCGCCTTCTCCGGGGCATCCAGCGGCAACCTTGCCTGGAACACCTCGCCCGTGCCCGCTCGCAGCAGCGTGTACGCCGAGCTGGCCACGATACTGGTTAACCAGATTGTTGACTCTGGCACTCCTTACTTGCCCGACGACGTGTTCCTTAACGTCAACTTCCCCAAGGTTGAGGGCAGCTGCACCAAGGCATCTGACTTTAAGTGGGTGCTGACGCGCATCAACCCCGGTGTGCTTTCCGCTCCTGACGTTGAATGGTGCGGAAATACTCGTCTACCAACTGAGACGGAGGTTATTCTTGGCGGCGGATGCCACATCTCAGTTAGCATTGGTGATGCTTCTGACAAGACTACTGTGAATGATGACAGACAGGACACTGTGTTGGCGAAGCTGAAGGATATCCTCGTGTGTGTCGATTAGGGAGCGTTATCATGAAGAAGATAATGTTTTGAGGACTTAATGATGTATATATATTAGCGAGGACTTAAATATATTTGAACTTAACATCGGTTGGTTGAGTGATTTGAATCAATGTTTGCGAGCACCAACTTGACAGCGAGAGTGAGGTGTGATTCAGCTTGTATGGCCTGGCTATAAAGAAGATGGATGAGATAATTCCCCACATAAATAAACAAGTACATGAACTAATATGTCATCTTACTCTTTATTCATGGTCTGTATTTTGTTCTTTACTATTTGACGTCACTTCACTTATGTCTGAGGCGTCATGGTCGCTTTGGTGGGGCAGCATTACGGGTGGGCTGTTGGAATCTGGGGCACACGCTCTATCGATAAGCTGGAGCCGGTTTGACACCTGACTTTCCAGGCTCCACATTCAAACCCATTCGACTGCACTTTTTGCGCTGGTCGACGATACCTAGGTTCGGTCTCAAGGAAGCTCCCAATTCCCCCGCAAGATGGCGCCAATCGACCGCTGCTTGGCCTCCATGGCCAGGCTCTCCCTCACACAAGCCGCCCGACCGGCAATTCCCACGATACCCCGATTCCTCGCCCCCGCCGCTCTCCAGACCCGTCAGGCCTCAGTGGTGCGCATCAGAAAGACGGTTAAGAAGAAGCGGGCGATCCCCAAGGATTTCAAGCGTCCCAACCTGAGCAAGCGGGATTTCCCCCAGTTCTCACTATGTGAGGCCATGAGGTTAGTTTTCCTTAGAAGGGAGGCCCAATTCGAAATTGTGCATTGTTACGTTGTGAATGGACGGATTTGCTAACCAACTGGCGCCACTATAGAATCCTCCGCTCCGTTGAAGTCGGCCAGCCCCCCGCCTCCGTCAAGTACGAGGTGCACATCAACCTCAAGACCGCCCGTAACGGCCCCGTTATCCGAAGCAGCGTCCGTCTGCCACACCCAGTGCAGAGTGATTGGCAGATTGCAGTTGTTTGCCCCGAGGGCAGTGACATTGCCCGTGATGCCACCGCTGCTGGTGCCGTCGCTGTTGGCGAGGAGACTCTCTTCGAGGCCATTCGCCAGGAGAAGATCAACTTTGACCGTCTCATCTGCCACGAGGCCAGCGAGAAGACCCTCATGAAGGCTGGTCTCGGCAAGATCCTGGGTCCCAAGGGACTCATGCCCAGCAAGCGAACACGCACCGTTGTCCCCGACGTTGTCCGCTCGATGCGTGAGTCTGCTGGTGCCGCTGATTACCGTGAGCGCCAGGGCGTTATCCGATTAGCCATTGGCCAGCTGGGCTACACTCCCGAGCAGCTCAAGGCCAACATCAAGGTGCTGCTGACCAAGATCAGGTCTGAGGCTGCTGAGATTTCCGAGGAAGTTCCCAAGGATGTGCATGAGGTGATTCTCAGCACCACACATGGCCCGGGTCTGAGCTTGAATGGAAAGCTCCGGGATACTGATGAGAAGATTACCCCCGAAGCTCTGGAGAGCATCATGTAAAAAAGGAAAAGCATAGCGAGCCTTGGGATATTAGAGGAGATTTGTATGATTGTACCACTATATGTCACATTACTGAATAGACGACGTGAACATGGACGTTTCTCGTAATTTTGGGTATCTTTGTTTGGTCCAATGCGTGATTCTTTATCCTGGATTACTTTTCGTCCCGTTTACCCTTTACGTAGAGTCTTGATGGCATCCGCCTCCGCATCTAACACTCGGTATATGGCCAAGTACTTGAGCACCCTGTCTTGGCCCTTGGGCCCCGCCTTTTTAGCCTCCTTGAGAGCATTGCCCAGGTCTAGTAATAATGTATTCCGGCATTTTGTGAGTCGCTCTTCTGTCTTGATTCCCCACGGTGTGTCTGGGCCAAGTGAATTTGCGAGGGCCTCAATGCGAGCGCATTCCTGGGCGGAGGCGATCAGCTTTCTGGGCGGGCTGCCTAGGAACCCATTGTTTTCTTCATTGTCCTCTTCCTCGTCGCTCTCGTCATCCCACTCCTTGTCGGCATCTGATGCAGCTGGTAAGCTCTCCAGGGCGAGGCGCTCTTCCAAGGACGACAGGCGCTCGGAAACCTCGATCATCTTGCGTCCCTGCTCAATGGCTGAGCGCACACCGCCCAGCTCGTTACTGAGTGCCTGTGTCTCGTCCTTCCTGGCCGCCACGCGAGATTTGACCTCTTCGACTGCGCGCCTGAAGCCTAGCAGAGCAACCTTGACGTCCCCGACCTTGTCGTCGCCGCCCCGGAGCTCGTTGCCGAGGGAGAGGAAGGCCGTGTAGTTTGAGTTGACGAGCTCGAGCAGCTCAGCGCTGATGGCGGCGCTGCGGTCGCGCAGGTCGGAGCGCAGATCCTCGAGTGTCTGGTGGCGGTGCGGTAGGGCCGAGAGGTAGGCTGCGGGCTGGAAGTCGGACGAGAGAAAGTCGGACCGGGGAAGGGCCTCGGGGAAGGGGAGGGGTGCGTCATCGTCGAGGTCGGATGAGTCGGAGGAGGAGGCGAGATTGAAGGTAGGAGATGCGCCGCGTCTGTTGCCCGGGGGCGGAGGAGCGAGGTTTGACGCCGTTGCCGACATTGTGCAGGAGGGCCTCGCAGGGGTGAGCCTGGAGGCTTACACTGCAGTTGTGCTGATTGCTAGAGGGGAGCAGGAGAGCTTTGACGAGGGGATTGGGAATATTCAAGCTATGATCGAAGCGGAAATGCTAGTGCAAACGACGAATTGTTCTGTAACAGGGAAAAAGCAAAGATCTTCCTAGTTTTCACATGTGAATGGCGCAAGCTAAAATTTGATACAAGCTTGCCGCTGCGTTGGGGTTGGTATGACGTTGCCGTCAGGTGTCAAGGAGCTGATGTTGGAGCCTCGCGGTTTCTGCCACGGTCGCTAATGATCCCCAGTCGTTGGAGCTTAGCGTGGTCGTGGTCCCTCATAGTGGGGCAGAGAGCCTTCAACGCCGCACCGCTGGTAATTTCCTAAGGAGAAAACACATCGCCAAGCTTCATGGGCGGTTTGGCTTTGATTTGATTAAGACAAGCCATGGAAATTAAATACTTGAAGTTGGTGTAAGTAAATAAATATCTGTTTAGTGCGTGTGCATAATCATTGTCGAAATCCAAAATCAATAAATAGAAAGCTGCTTCGCGCTTGAACAAGGAGGTCTCGGAGTGGGAGGAACGGCTGGTTCATCCACGTGTAAATGCTGCATTACCTTCTTGATTCCTATATCGGAACACTCTTTCTGTATGTGAGAATGAGGCAGCCATGTGTTTATCGGTTGATACTGGACCCGATTCCCACCATTGAGCTTCTGCCGTTCCCACACCGGCCTTTTGCCAATGGTAGTATTTCAATTCACCGAGCCGAATCCGTTTACAAATGCCGTATTGGATTTTACTGCCTGTCAAAGGCACTGCCTTCCAAAGGCGGTGTAGCTGCATTCCCAAATCTTTGACTTATCCATGGTCATCCTTTGCTGACCTGGTGAGCACCGGCGCATAATTCTACGAGTGATGCAACCTCCTGGGCTCATTCGGAGTCAACCGGCGCTAGTGGACATGTGCAGATGATTTCTTCGTAGATGGTCTCCAAATAAATCGCGACACAGTTCCGCACAGGTTCCGAGTAGCGCTGGTGGAGGCAGTTTTATCGAGTAATGATGGCCTTGGCACTGTCCTGGGCGTTCCACCCCTCGCGCCAATCTTCGCCACAAGATATCGCACTGTCAACATTCAGACTCCATGGCCTGAGGCGGCCGACCCGAGGGTAAATCCGTCATGAGAAAACATTTCCGAGGGAAGTATCGGAAGGTCACCGGGAGAGCTCGTTTCCATTGGCCCGTTGGCTGCTGGATATTCAGTGGACAATAGTCAGGGCTTTATTAGTGGGTGGAGCCGGACCTGGAGCTAGAGCTGGACCTGGGGGCATGGGGGTCAACAGGAGCTCGCACGGCGCGGTAAGCGGACACGAAAGCGGCCATCAGAGAGAGGGACTGGTTGAGCAGACGAAGGCGGAAAAAAATTATGACCAGGGTTTGCCGAGGGTACGCTGGGCAGGTGGCGAGTGCACCGTGTCTCGGTAATGGGATTCAATTGATGAGACTTGGTTTTAGAGAAAACGTGGGTTTATTGATAAACGACTTGTTGCCGTTTTGGGACGTCTAGTTGAAGCTGTTTGGCTCATGTTAGCGTTATCGGCGAGCTTGTCGGAAGAAGAAATGTTTGAAGGCGCCTGTCGAGGTGAGGGGATGACATGCGTTCGGTGTCGGGTTCAGCGTCGGGATATCGGGCATCGGTCAGTGCAAAGGCAATTGGAAGCCATGCCATGCGTCATTCCACACCCTTGCACGGGCATACGTATGCGGGTGTGCGAAAATGAAAAAAAAAAGTTGAGCTCCCGGAGAGAAAAAAAATTATCAGATCCATCTGATCACATCACCGCCGGATTAGAGTGGTAGCGCGCGAGGACGCTCGGCCCGGTCCAGTTTCAGCGTGACATGGACTTTGAAAAAAGAACCACTTGTCATCCACTCGCCATCCACCAGTCACAGTAGCGTTTTTATGTCCTTGGATTCGGATCCATCAGGGGTGAGGCTGGGAGCAGGCGTGCTGGGGGCTCGTACGACCGGCCTGTCAGCGTTCCGGCAAAGCGTCTGAGCTGTGTCCAAGTCAGTCACCCACGCCTTGCAGACCCTGGGCGGTTTGCGCACTGTCATCCTTTTCTCAGCACAGTGGGATCTGCCAAACCACGCTGGGTGCATTGCAAACACCACCCAAGCAGGGAGCCGGAGCGAAATCGGAGATCCAAGGCCTTGGTATGGGCGGAGGCACTCCCTCTGCCCACACATTTTACGGCATGTTAGTCCAGTCAACCCAGATTTGGGGGTCTCACCCCGGGTTTTTGACAAACTCCCACTCAACCATCCTGGAAGCATTAGTGGATGGGACTGACCCGCGCCTGTTCCGAATCACGCCGGTGGCTTCACCGGTCGAGGGCGAGGGTCAGACGGCGGACGAGTGGGAGGACCTGTGAAGACATCGCTCTTACAAGGTAAGGTGAAGGGGCCTCAATGAGAACGACCCTCTCTGATCGGTGTTCCATGCCCCATATAGTTTTTTATGGAGACGCGTGGGGGGAGAAAAGAAGATGGGAAGACGTGGGAGGCATTGTGCTCATGCTCTTGTTCGGTAGCTGTTCTGGCCTGGTCCTTGGCGGGTGGATTAAGTTAGACACGAGGATAGACTCGCGTGTTCCCATGTTATTTATCCGCTTCCTGGTAGATGGGAGGTACTGTTCCATGTCGTGCATGCGTGTGTGCCCATATGTAGCAGGCGACGGCGACGGAAGTACGAGTACGACAGGGAGAGACAGGGAAATCCAGAGTGGGTGTAAGAGCGTGTGACATGAGTCGAGACAACATGTGGCCACCTCCGTCTTTGCTCGCCGTCTTCTAAATGAATTGTCGGCCCTGTGCTGCACGAGCAGCAATTGGGATGTTCATTGATGCTACACCGGCTGCGTTATCGGCTGACATGTCGGCCGTCAATTCAAATCAAGATCCAAAAGCCCTCGTGGTTGTTGGGGTACAAGGCAAGGCAGGCATGCGACAACGGACGGGATGCTCGCAGGAGGTGGGCTACAGTGGGTTGGTGGGTGGCGCCCACTGACATTGGTACGCAATCTGGGCTAAGAGGGTGGGGGCAGCCTCCCGCACTGTGACGTTGAGCTGGAAAAATACCGGAGCAGCGATTGCGGCGCGTTTGGATCGACAGCGCGGGATTTGGGCATGGCAATTCGGTGCGAGGGGACGCAGCGACGGCCTGATACATGTGGTAGCATTTGCCAAGCCACCGGGTGCGAGGAATCCACGGGTGCCGAAACCCAAAAAATTGGTGTGGAAATTCAAAAAATCAAAGTGAGAGAAGAGCCATCACGGCTATGCTTTTATGGGCCGACACAGTTTGAGTGCAAAAACCACACCTACCCTTGGATCAACAGGAGCCGCTGGGACTAGCCCAAGCGAAGGCCCCGGAATTGGCTCTAAATTGCTGGGGCTAGGCTAACCGGGGCGCGGCACTGTGCGGCGTTCTGGCTGCTAGCAGCTGGCTGCATTATTTTATCAATCGAATCTTATCAATCAGCTGGATCAGCTCCACATATCGACTGGTCCGATGCTTGGGAGACTTATTGCGCTGAAGGACTACTAAACTATCCTCCCCCCACGTCTGATTTCCTCTCCGTATCCTCTTTTGCTCCCCTCCCCCTCCTCTTGATCAACCTGTCAATTCACGGCGCCTGTCGCATCGCGATACGCTTTATCTTTCCCTCGTCATCGTCATCGCCTTCGTCGTCGCCGTCGTCGTCACGACCGCGGATGGGCTCGCCAGTTTTGTCGCTGTTTACCCCGGGGCTTCAAGCCGACGACTGACCCTCGCTTCCATCTCTTCCCATCCACCCCAACACTTGCGCCCGTACCTCAGTCGCCGAAAATTTTCCAGCTCTCCCGCTGACCCTCTCCATCGAGCGAATCGACTGAATATCACAAAACACAAATCTATAATCTGGGGTTGTCAAAGCGCGTTTGCCGGAGTCGAACGCCTACTTTGACTTCACCTGCATTTCCTGTCTCGGAACTCCGAGGCCTCTATTGGCCGCACAGCCGACCAACCAACCGAGACCCACAATCATCGCCACACAAGCAGTTCGTTGACGACGTCGTCTTCTCTTGGAAATAATGGCAAGCACACCTGCTTCGCTCGCACCGTCGCCTCGACCTATCGTCGACACTGCTGCTGCTTCCAAGTCTGGCCGGGCCATCTCTGCCGCACCCAGTCCGGTGACACCAGCCACACCGAACGCCACACACCGCCCACCACTCTCCATTAAACCGAGTGCGAAGCCACCTCCACCCGTGCAACCTCAATCACGCACTGCACTTCCTTCCATCAACAAGATGGCCATGTCGTCCGTAATCAGCCCCAACCCAGGACCACCAGAGGCCCCAAAGGTCTCCATGACATCTAAGGAATGGGTCATCCCCCCTAGACCCAAGCCCGGCAGGAAGCCTGCCACCGACACACCCCCTACCAAGAGGAAGGCGCAAAACCGCGCAGCTCAGCGGGCCTTTCGGGAACGCAGGGCCGCTCGGGTTGGCGAGCTGGAAGAGCAGCTAGACCAGCAACGGGATGTCCACGAGAAGCAGGAGGTTGACCTTAAGGACAAGATTCACGAACTTGAACTGGACGTCCAATCTTTCCGCTCCCGCTGCATGCTACTAGAAAACATGCTGGACCGTGAGCGCCAGGACCGCATTCGTGTCGAAACTGAGGCAGAGACGCTCAAGCGTCGCCTTGAAGAAGGCATGTTCCACCATTCTGGGTACCATTCTCGGAACATGAGCACGTCTCAACCCCCGTTTGAGAGTCTCCACAGCCCAACTAGCCAAGGACCAAGGCACAGCCTCCCTGATGGACGTCCAGTTGAAAGGCATCACAGCCAGGCCACCTTTTCCATCTCCCAAATAATTTCGCCCCCTGAAACTCTCGACATAGGCTCGTCGAATGATCCATCAGATGGTCTTACCTGTGGCGGTTGTTCCCCAAACGGCCACTGTGCCTGTGCCGAGGAGGTGATGGCCACTGCGGCCAACGGCTGCGCCAAGTGCGGTCCGAGTGCGACTTGCCGTTGTCTCGACGAGGTGACGGAGGCCCTCAAGCAGGGCCAGGAACTTAAGCGTCCGGCCTCTCCATCGGTAAACACTTCTAGTGAAAAGCGCCATCGTCCTAGCCCTGTGCATGACGAGGTGGAAACCGACTACACTGCCATGTTCTCTCGCAAGGCAAACTCTGTGGCTCCGCCAGAGTCTCAGTACTCTACCCCATCCTCTGTCACCCATGTTCCGTCCATTGATACCTTGGCCTTTAAGGATGGCTGCGGGTTCTGCAAAGACGGCACCTACTGCGTTTGTGCAGACACTTCACTGGCGACTCCCGCCATGACCCCTAATGATACCCTACCTCCTATCTCACGCCAAGTCCAGACTCCCCCTCCCTCTGAGACTGATGCGGTGCCCCCTACTCTGGCCATGGAGATGACGGCCGACGGTGCAGTTAAGCTGCCTCGCCGAAATCAATCTCGCAACCAGTCATCCCAGGGCCGAGGAGGATGTGGCCCCAATGGACCCGGATCTTGCGCCCAGTGCCAGGCCGACCCCAAGTCTGGTCTGTTCTGTCGCCTGATGGCTGCCAACTTTGACCGCAAGGGAGGTCCTCCCGGAGGTGGCTGCTGCGGTGGTAAGGGTGCTGACGGCGGCTGCTGCAAGGCTGGTCCCAAGAAGGAGAAGATCTCTCTGCCTAGTTTGCCCAGTCTCGGCCTCAGCTGCGCCGAAGCTTACCAGACACTGTCAAGCCATCGGAATTTTTCCAAGGCGGCTGATGATATCGGCTCTTGGTTGCCCAAGCTTAAGGCAACCCCAAGAGCTGGCGCCCGACCTCAGCCGCCGGGTTCAATGATGCCTATCGAAGTAGAGGCAGCGAGCATCATGAGTGTACTCAAGGACTTTGATGTTCGATTCGGGCGAGGAATCTAGGAACAGTTTTGCAAGGCAAAGGGATATACCATTAAAAGGGGATTCTGTGAGAGCATTGCGCATATTTAGCGGCAATGCAAACAACAAAAGTGTTTTGCATGCCAAACGGGGAATCGGTCACGGTCAGGTCGGATAGCGGATGTATTATACCCATGTTTGTTGTGAAGCGGAAGGAGCTTCATGTTGGTTTTATTTATGACGAATATACGTGTCTATTCAGCATACAAAGAAACATTTCTGTCGTCGCATTGTGACTGAGCCTGCGGCTGAGTGATGCGCATGTGTAAGTGACATGTCGGAGAGTCCTGAGTGTCCTGATTTGCTCCACAGGTAGTGCTTGACATGGTGGGTTGTTGGCATTGACAAGGAATAACAGGGGACGAATTGCAGAGCTTGACAAGAATAGATTGTCGTGACAGTAAGTGGTGAAACTTGCTCCGGTCTGATTCACGCATTTTGTTTACTTGTTTATTTTGTTATTATTACCGTGGTCAACCTTACATACACCGAGGGATTCACCAATAGGCGTTTCCCCTATGCCCGACTAGGTTGCGAGCGAACAAGGGGCTCATGGTGCATGGTTCCAGAAGATCGAACTGGTCCTTGTCAGTTCAAGGGGGCTGACCAGTAGGACGCGGCCCGAGAAAAGCAACCTGACTCGACGAGGGCAAACGGGTGTGGCAGGGTCGATCTAGGGAGAAGGGCAGAATTACATGGATACGGGGAGGTATGGGCAAGCCGAGGAGGAGGGCCCGGACTGGAGGACGAGCCGCGCGCTAGCCAACGCACACAACAAGCAAACAACCACAGACGACGGAGAACACGGGTTCTCGACAAGGACCACCCGTGAAGAGAAGGCGAGACACGGGAGCGAATCACGGTGGCCAAAATGACGAAAATCGAAGGGACTGGTCGTAAGACGAGGGAGGCCTGACGAAGAAGTTGGGATGACGGCCACGTTGTGGGCTCTTGGGGCAGCGACTGCGACCTATCTTCGCACATTGGGCGTATCTCTCATGCAACTCGACGCAAGGTGGTCGCACATGCTTTCTTTTTGCAGTCATTTGTCGTTTGTTTGACAGTTGCTTTTTCGTGCTTGGCGTAGGGAAAAGTACGTGCCACGGGCTCGCAGATGTATAGGCAGGGTCAAAACGGGCTGAGATGCAGCCACGACACTCGTTTTGACACGACAACGGCCATGGGAGGTGCCTTTCTTTTTTTTCTTTCTTCTTTCCTGCGTGTGCGTCGTTGGTGTTGTTGGGAGGCGATGACTCTATTCGAGATTGCCTGATTGCTGCTGGTGCTTTCTGGAGGCTGGGTGCCTACGGACTTGATATGTGAGGAGGAGGAAGAGGCTGACGTGCATGGGCTCTTCCTGTCAAAGCTGTGAGAAGCTCAAAGAGGAGATGGAAGAGTGGCTCTGGGGGAAGAGGGTCCCGCGGGCCCCCCATGAATCGTGCTTGGCTTGCTCTCGGGGTGTCATGATGAGCGCTCTGCACTCTTTGGGCACAAGTTTTCCCCAAGCCCGGCCGCATGGTGAGCCCAGAGGAGGGGCCACTCTACAGCAGTAGAGGCTTGGACGAAAGCCCGCGGTGAACTGTTGGGACGGAGGTGGGACGGCGGTGGGCCGGGCCTGCGTGGGGACGGAGAGCCAACGCACCGGGCGGGCGGCTCACCCGAGACTTGGGGCCTGGTCCTCCTGACTACGACCGAGAGACACAGGGATGGGCCGGCATGGCAGGGGCAAGCAGGTCTGAGAGGTAGCTTGTCGGTTTTTTTTCTTTTTCACATAGATGCTGCAGGACATAAGACTCACACATAATGACATAGCACAGCACAGCACATCGCATCACGCACACCACTTACACGCACGGGAGGTAACGTCGTGCTGGCAAGGGGAGGGCTGTGAGGCACGCATTTTGATTCAGATGGCAATGGAGAGGGAAAAAAAGAGCAGAACGCAGCCCAATCCCTGCCGGGGTCGGCCAAGCCGGGGGCCGGCGGCAGTCGTCACTGTTGTCGGTGACGGGGTGAGCGAATGGCTGAGCACGGCGCCAGTGACTATTACACCTTTGCCCCCTCTTCCCCTCTCGGCTCTGCTAGATGCTGCCTTTTGTTGCAGTCTCGCAATATTCTCTCACTGCACTCTGCCTCCCTCTGTACCATCTGACAGTCCAAGGTAAGGGGGGCAGGGGGAACGGTTGTCTGGCACGGCGTGATTGGCGCAGAGGACGCGATGCAGCGCAGGGTGGAGCTGGCGTGGTGCATGATTGGGCCCGGGGGGCACTTGTGGTGTGTGGTGCGTTGGCAAACGGCGACAGATAGACACACACACACGCACGCACACACTTCAGACGCCCGCGCGCGCACATGTTTCTCGCTCGCAGATGGGGGAGGCCCGGATGGCGTGGACGATGGAGATTGGTTGGTGGGGGGTGGGAGAGCGGCTTCTGGGGAACGAGGGACCGGGGACGACGAGGAGGGGGTGGACTTGAGGGAACAGAGATGGAGAGGGGGGGTGGTCGAGTTTGCTTGAGGATTAGTTTAGCTCGGCAGTCTGGACCTGAGCAAGCTAGAATCGATCGAGTTGCGGGCAGAGTCGCCGCGGTTGGGATCTTCCATGTTTACCGATAAATGAGAAGCTGGCTCGTCTGATTTGTAGATGGCCGTGAACTCGTGTATGTGGGAGAGGTGAGAGATGGGGGCTATATGCGCGCCTTCATTCGTATCTGCGCAGTCAACTAATGCTGCACGCAAGCGCCGAACCCTTTGCCACTACCTGGAGAGGGGGGGAAGAAGGGGAAGGGGGAGGGGCGCGCCTGGGTTAGATGAGAGAAAAAAAAAGGATCACAAACGGGACGGAAGACATGTACGAATGCGGATCTGCATGCATTTTGCGCCTCTTCCTCCTGTCCTGTCGAATTTCTCCTGTTCTTGTTCTTGTTCTTGTTCTTACCTTTTGCGCTGCGTGGACAGTCATGGCTGGTCCGCCGCGACGTCGGGAGGGGGAGGGGCCCCGGCCGGGTAGGGGTGTGGGCTTTTGCCAGTGAACAGTCGGTCCTTTGGACTGGCCGGCGGAGAATGCAATGACAACGCACGCCCGAACTTGCAGAATGTCACAGAAGAAATGCCGAGTGCCAGTCGCTGTTGCAACTACCTGCGTTTTTGCACTTTCGGCCTCTTCCTGTTTCTGGTTTGTTTCTGCTTTTTTCCCCTTCTTTTTGTTTGTGTTTTGTTTTCCTGTTTGGGAACCAGGGTCGAGTTGTAGCAGAGCACAGGCTGACTGAGCGGGGGGAGAGATGGCATTGATTGGGTGTGTTGCACAATGGGCTCTATGGGCTGTAAGTCAGCAATCTAGCGTCCAATGCCTGGGCAATTTGGACTCTTGTCGACTTGGTTGGATGTCGCGCAGACACACTGAAGCATGCTTGGGTTGTCACCGAGGACTTTTTGTTGTTGTTGTTGTTGTTGTTGTTGTTGTTCTTCTTCTTCTTCTTCTTCTTCTAATTGCTTTCTACGGTTTCGGCGCTAGAAACAGGCGGACAGGCTTCTACCTGGTTTCTGTTGTCGGAGATGGCGCAGGAGGTATCGGAGGTTCTGCGGGTGTGAAGACATACATATGGGCATCAAGTCGGTGAAGGGGGGGGGGGGACTTGCACTGTAACCGTGGTCCATCTGCACTGCACGTCAGAAGCGAGGAGTGCTCATGGCGGCTTTTGAATGTTTCGCCACATAACAACGCAGGACACAAAGCAGATCCCTTCTAAGTCTGTCTTTGTGCCCGTCATCCTGGATTAAAAACGACAACTATGAGGCACATAATGCCCCTTCTTTTTACTAATTTCCACCCGGGAACCGAAGCAACGGGAAGCGGTCAAGTTTGGCGCCGGGAGGATTCACAAAGAGGCGGTTAATATGCACTTCATACATGAGTTGATGGGCTACATGAGCCCCAGGTCCTGGTTCAATTCTCCCACAACGGTACCTACATAAGTGATTAATTACACCACCTCGCAGGGAAGGGCCTGGTATTGTGCCTCTGGTGGCTTGTCCCGCAAGTGAACTGCTCCATTTTTTAATTCACTTTGCAATTGTGCGTGCCTTGCCGCCGATTGCACTCTGCTTGCATGGCATGAGTAACATTCTTGTGCTTTTAGTGCTTGAATCTGTGAGCAAATGCGCAACTCGGCGCGCGGCGAAGCACGGCACACCACATGGCCCAAGCCCAAAGAGAGCCCAGTGCTGCAGCAGTCTGTAATTGCCTAGATAGGACACTAGCAGGAACAGCTCATCAATATTGATTAGACATGACGGCAAAGACTGAGAGGGAAGCAAAAAAGGCCGAGCGGGCTGGATTGGGTATGAGAGGATTGTACAGCTCATCAACACAGGTCTCAAGCAGCAGATAGCTCAGCCCAGCCCACGCGCCGAGCACGCCCAACGCAGGTCTAGTCGAAAAGTAGTGAAGATACCGGGTTTGCGTCATGCTCTTTGGGAGATTTTGGGCTGTCTTTTTTTCACTTTTCTTTTTTACTTTTCTTTTTGCCTTTTCGACGTTGACGACAGAGAGCCCAACTAGCTAGGGGAAGAAGCAAAGAAAGCCGCATTCGCGATGCACAAGGATCAGAGGGAGAAAGTGGGATTGTGGGATTGAAAGAGGAGGGAAAAAAAAGGTACCACGTGCGAATGGCACATGGGACTTTCAGGTACCGAGAGCAAAATGTCGGCAGGGAACCGAATAGAGTCAGAAGAAGAGAGGGAAAAAAAACTGGTTTGCTGCATGCGCATTGCCGCATGGCCGGCGTGGTCCACTGTGCCCGTGCCGTTCCCATTACTCGCCCATGATCCCCTCGTGAGGCGTGTGAGGTGTTTGGTAGCAGAAAGTGTGAGGCGTGTGAGGTGGCCGCCCTCGCCTCCCCCCAAGGCGGTTTAGCGCGCTTATGACCCTACAGGCACTCGCAACCAGTTGCCGGCGCGCCGCCCCAGCCCGCTCCGCTCCCGCCTCCTCCAGCACGCCAGCGCCAAACGCCACCCCAGCACCCAGTGAAGAGCGTCTCGGGGGCGTGGCCACTGTCGCCGCCTCGGGGTGCGCTACCGCTGGGCGGTACATGTTAGGTACTGCGTCAAGTGGTCAGCGGCCGTGGAGCGGTCACAGCAGCAGCACCAGGTCGCAGCCCTCTTTTTTTTTCAACCCGGTGCGCTGTACTCTCCGTCCGCCAATGTAGGCTATGGCCGGCCTACTGTAGGTACATGCGTCTTGGACAACCTGGACTGGACGGCGAGCACGTCGTCGCCTGTCGCCCTGCCCAGGCTACAGGTACACCAAGGACGCACCCCCCACCCCCCTCTTGGGAAGCGCAGTGCTGTGAGGGTATCCCTGCCAGTGCCTGCCGATGCTCTCTCCCTGCTTGCTGCGCTGTGGTGCGCTGTGCGCTGCTGCGCTGTACTGCACCTGCGGTGGCCACCCACTGGCTCTCTCCACCATCTGCTCTCCACCATCTGCTCTCCATCTCCACCAGTCGCTCTCCACCATGCCAACCCAGGCGGACGGACTCTGCCTCTCTGACTGTCTGTAACCCACGGCTGTCCGTCATCCCAGGACCAGTGATCGCATCCCCCATCCTATCGCATGGCATGGTTCCTCAGCGACCGGGATCTGCTGCCTTGACGCGAGCGAGTCGCCGGGTGTGAAATGGCCTTGACGTAGGGAGCTGGGACGTTGCCAGCTGTTAAAGGTCCCTCCCTCATGTATCCCGGATGGATGTGGTATTAGCTTTAACTCGCATCCCCCAGTCCCTCCTCAATCCCTCCCACCCCCGTCCTTTTTTTTACTTCGCCTTATGTAGGTACCGTACCTCTACCTCTCTACCTCGACCTCTCTAATAAGCCGCCTTTGTGTGTGTTTGCTGCTCCAGTATTTGGATTGCCTCTTCTCTCTCTCCTCTCCCCCCTCTCGACACCATCTCTTCCCTTTTTTTTCTTCTGGCTCTCCTTTACCCCTCCAAGGAAAAAAAAAGACCCGCCTTCTCCCCTCTGGCGATCCTCCTCCCACCTCGCCCACCTGATTTGCGACGTCCCTCTCCTCCCGAACGAGGCGTCTACTAGACCGTGCTCCTCAACCCAACCCAACCTTACCTACCCCACCGCGGCCAACAACACCATTGATAGTCTCTGTCTGTTAAACCGTCGTCGTGCTAGCTGGCCCAGCACCAACCTCCCACAAAACAAACACGACAAAACTCTCGCACACATCGCCTCGCGTCGACCGTTGATCGATACGCTTGGTCTGCTTGTTCTCTTTTTCGAAGCCGCGAGATCCCTTCTCCGACTGCTTCGTGAACCGCCTAGAGTGCGCCGACATTTCTTAACTCCGTCGTCGATCTCCAAGTCGCCGCCCCAAACGGCTCGTGAGCAGCTTCTCTCTCGCCGAGAGCTGCCACTCGAGCTGCGCGACTGCGACTTCGACCTCCAGTCCATGGGCGCACTATGATTTCCATGCAACGTTCCCTTTCTTCGCCAGTCTGCATCCAATCCTCACCCCGTATGTTGAGCTCCGCCGCCGCCCTGCGTCTACGTCAACGCCGCCCGCCTCAGTAGGCGACGGCAATGACATCGATTGACATTGACATTGAACATTCACACCTCCCGCTTTCTCCTGCTCTGGAATACCCTCCCCCCCCCCCACTCCTCTGAACCCGCCATCCCCTAGCATTCAACCGAATTGTAAAGACTGATGGTTTTTGCCGCTCTTACAGCCGTGTCACCCACCGTTGCTCAAGATTCGACGTCAACCGAAGCCCATGTGCAACAGGCTCGACCACCACGTCGATACCGCTCCCCGAGCCCTGGCCGATCAGGCGACGACGACGAGCCGCAGACTCTACCTATCCGACGCAGTGACGATACCGCCAACCGCGGTCATGCGCAGCAGCACCACACAATCAACATCACCGTCGCTGCTCGGAAGCCTCTCGTAGCACAACCAAAAATGCCTGGCCAATCCAGCCCACGACATGGGTCTCGGTCTGGGACACCCTCCGCTGGGGATGCCTCGACCGAGACCGGCTCTTCGCCCTATCCCAAGAAACTTTTGCAAGATGTGTCCCAGTACACTAACCCTCATCTATCCCCCGACAAGGACAGCACCACCCTTGAGGAACTGGCCCATCTCGTGCGACTCTCCAAGTACCAGGAGCGCAAGCGCGCCAACACCCGCCTTCGTCTCCAGAGGAGTTTGGTTTCCACGGCCTTGAGCGCCCGCTTGACTCGATGCGGCGAGATTGCCCACCGGTATCTCGTCGAGAACTTCCGCAAGGACGACAAGGACAACTTTACCGCCCTCTACAACGCCATCCACGACGTCCGAAACAGCTGCGACGAGCTCCGCCGATATGCCCTCCTGGACCCCGAAATGGAAGCTCTCGCCTCCCCTGCCCTGGGCTCCTCGGACAACCTGAACACGCCGACTAACTCTGCAGCTGGAGCAAACCCTCTCAGGACAATGACGCCCTTCTTCCACGACATCTCTGCCTCTGCTCGGGACACTTTTCTTGACTTCTTGACCCAGCTCCGCACCAACCCTGATTACTTGGCTACCCGCATTTGTTCGCTGACCAGTTCTGAGTTGAATGCCTTCTTAAGCTACCACAAAGGTTTGGAGCCCGTGGAATCCGTTCTCCCCTTCCATGGCCGATCAGCTGCGAGATCTCACGCAAGCGCGTCTGGGAGAGGCAGCGCTGCCGCGGACATTGAGCGACTCTTGTCTTTCCAGCGCCACGATCCCCTCTCGATTCTCATTCACACCTGCTTCGCCAACTCTGCCGGCCCCGACAGCTCCGAGGACCAGCGACGAACGGAGATCTGGGCAACCGCCCTGGCACGGCTGATCTCCGAGCCCAAATCCACAGGCGAGCACTTTCTCATTTCCGTTCTCAACATTTGGACTGCCATGCGCGATTGGTCTGGAAAGTCCAACATGGAGTGGTACCTCATGAAGATCCTAGAGGATGGAGCCTTTCTTTTGGACCGAGCCGAGGACCAGCACGGCACCCGCTTTAACCTCTCAGATTGGAACCACTCGGATGAGGTTGCTGCCAAGGAGTTCTACGAGAGGGCAGTGAACCAGCTGTTTGAGCTCGTTGACGACGAGGATGCCACTGGAATCCCCGAGGGCCTCTTGGAGCTTGGAAACGCCATCCTGCGCAAGCTGGACAACAAGTACGTCGAGAACACGTCCCGGTGGTTGGTTTGGAGATGCCTCTTCTTTGTCTTCCTCCTAGGTGTCATCATACACCCCGAGTCCTATGGCATGCTGGCCGAGTATCACATCACCCCGTATGCTCGTGAGAAGATTCTGAAAAAGGTCGCCATGAAGGCTCACGAATACGTCTCCAGCATGTGGAGCGGAAAGCCATCGGCGACTTGTGTTCCCGTGGATGTTCCTCCAAAGATCAAGGGCCATGTGGAGAGTATCCTCGCCAGGTTCCAGGGATCCCAGTCCAAGGTGCCAGCTGCCAAGCTGCTACCCGCGAGGTCCATTACGTCCTTGAGGGAAACCATGGAGGTCCACCCCTATTTGGTTATCAGCCCTGCTGACCTGACGACTCTGGTGAATGCCATATTCCCAGAAAGGAGACCGCAGTCGGCCGCTTCGAGCACCTTCAGGTCTGGTCCTGCATCCATCTCCGGCATGTCGGCCATTTCTCAACCCATTCCCATGAACAACCCGAGGAACAACTTTGAGACGGCCTCCATCATCAGCACCAGCGCCTCCTCCGTGTTTAGCGATGCTACCGCCTCGCGAGACGGCTTCATGGATGAGCAAACCTCGATCACTCCTCAGCGATACTCTCCCCCAGCCGTGGACTCGGAAATGCAAAAGCGACTGGGCAAGTATGAGGACGACGGATACCGTCTTCGTCTCGCAATCCACGAGATGAATCAAAACCTGGGTGCCGACGCTGTTCGTGGTTCCTGCCACCCCTGTGCGGAGCGATGGGTTGTCCTCTTCATTTCTGCCGACGGAAAGAGCCTTTCTACTCAGATGACTTTTGATCCCGATGATGAGCTCGACGACGAGGAAAACTCATCAAGCACGGACACTGACGAGGATGAAGTGCCCCAGGGCCCTGAGCTCGACAAGGACTATCACCAGCTCCGAGATTCCATTTTGAGGCTGGTGGAAGACTACGAGATTCCCCGAAGCCTCGAGCCCGAAAGCAACCGAACACAGCTTAGCAACCGTGCCTCTGGCTTGAAGAGGTACAAGTCAAAGACCAAGATCATCACACCTGAGCGGTCAATGGCTAGCCGGAACCCCTACAGAAAGCAGAACGGCTTTGCAGCTGCAAAATCGGAGTCTGGCGAAGCACCAGTTGCCTCCAAAGATGAGCCCGAGCCTGTTCTGATCACCATGCTGAAGGCTGCGTCGGCCCAGTCCAAGGCGCTCGCCGATTTTGTGTCGTCTCACCAGTACTGGAAGACCCTCAACCAATTGAACGCCTTGGCCTCGCCCTCGCTGCGAGAAAACGGGTTTGCAGTTCTCATCAACATCTTCTCTAGAGGTCCTCGAGATTCGATCCGCCGATCGGCATCAGCCATTGAGGAATACGACGCCTGGTTGGTTTGGCTGAAGCAAAGCCAAGAGCGCCACGAGGGACTCATTGACCGCATGATGAAGCGCGTTCGAGCTATGCGCGATAAGATGTGGTACGTCACGGATGTGCGCAACTCCAAGGAGTTTTCACACAGCCGCGACATTTGCCAAGCCCTCAAGACTATGGGCATGCCTCGACGCTGGAATTCGTTCCAACGATCGCGTGCGAACATGGCACGGGTGCCAAATTCGTCATACTTGTATCGTGCTGAATCTCAAATCATGGATTTGTTAGCCGCCACCGAAGAACAAGGTGGACCAAACAAGCTCAGCGACGACCAGGCTGAAGCAACTTCCATGTGGCTTCAAAAGTATGGCATCCAGAACTTCTGTCAGGGCGAGGAAAGAATCCACAGATTCTGCTGCGAGGTGGATAAGTGCATCTCAAAGCTGGTTGGCGAAACAATTCGCGAGGCGCCAGTTTTGTGGTCGAGCGATCTGTACAAGCGCGACAAAGCCACCCTCGATCGCATCAGAGCGAGAGAGCGTGAGCAGTCATGGGGCGGAGACGATGCTGCAAGCGTTATCAGTGACCAAGACCGCAAGTTCACTTCAACATCAAGCCGACCGGGCTCGTTCGCCCGAGACTTGCGCAACCTGTCAATGCACAATCCTAGCCAGCAGTCGCTCGACTCCATGCGCCAAATCCCACGAGCAAGTGCAACTCTGTCAGAAATCATGGACGGACAAGAATACTTTGACAAGGCATCTCCGGCTCATACAAATGATTCGGCAAGCACCTTCTGGTCGCCGTTCCAGCCAGTCATGTCGCCGAGCTCGGGAGCGTCGCGAGCCTATTCGCCCACCACCAGCTTGACCAACTTGTCAACCACCTTCTCTCACCCTACTTTTCCCAACCATGCTCCCTCCACCTCAAGCTTTGGAACTGGGCGCCCACCCACAGCGGCCTCATCCAACGAGACTGTCTTTCAGCAGCGCGGAGAGGACGAGAAGACTCGGTTCCTCAACGAGCTGAGGCAGTCTCTCACTAGTTTGTTGCTTTCGGATCTCGGCAATCAAGTCTTTGCCCGCGGATCCGAAACAGATGCATGGTTCGAGACTCTGGGTCAGCAATGCATTGATCGCAAGGACGCCCTTGACCGTCGGGCAAAGCGACGAGCCGAGAAGCGAAGCTCTGGGCGGCCCAGAGTCATTGAGAAGAAGAGAAGCTTTGGGAACCTGCGCAACGTGGGTGATCATATGTCGGACCGAGCATCCGAGGCTTCGGAAACCCCGTCGATTGCTCTCAATGATGGTTCTGCCACGAATGATTCCACTCCTCGTTTGTCTCCCACTAAGGAGTCCAACGAGTTCCCATTCAAGAAGGCCTACCAGCGACTGCTCAACATGTTCTGCGTTCACCCCAACCCGTATGCCAAGCTGAACGCTCTGCAAGAGCTGGAGAACCTTATTGTGGCCTCTCTCAACTCAAGCGACCGCAAGAGGCCTCGCTGGAACAGATCCGACGCTGGGTCAAGCGTTGTCGTCTCTGAACATGGCAACAAGGCTCGACCAACGGCTCTTGAGGGAACCATTGATCACATCAAAGAGCGACGATCTCAGGCGATCCAATCGCAGCTGGAGACGCCATTGTTTGGTCACTACCCTTCAAGGCAAAGCAGCTCAGAGACGCGATCGATCATGTCTGGCGGTGCAGCGACCACTGACGCCATTGCCAAGGAACTGCAAACGTTGTTCCGTGAGGCATCGATCCGACCCAAGACGCTCTTCCGCGACCTTCAATTCATTGCCTCGTTCGTGCCCCCCACGGTCTTGGACAAGCCGGAGCGTGGCAAGGCATTCTGGAACACGGCTTTGGCGGCTTTGAAGCTGAAGTCAGAGGTGTGCCGCACAATGGTAGAAATGGCAGACGACGTCGTTGCCGTAGACGCCAAGGTTCGCAAGGCGTACGCCGACTCCTCGACTCCGGGTGATGCGACACCCTCTTCTACTGGTACACCTCCACCTCCATCGACCACTTACAAGCTTGAAGATGCTGGAAAGATGTGGACCATTACAGCCAAAGAAGGCTTCCCAACAGCGCAGCGTGAGCTCGCACTGTTTTATCTGTCCCATCCCGAGTACGTCGAGCGGACTACACTGCCATTGTCTAAGCCTCGTGAGGTGTTCAAGCAGACAGTGATGGACATGTACGGGCGCAGCGAGCGAAGCCGAATGGGCCCTAGCGGCCCTGTAGGAAGCGGGCACGGCCTCGGCAGTGGAGGTATCGGTGCCCGAGGATCCGGAATGGGGGGAGGCTCTGGGGATGGCAAGGAGAGCGATGTGCGCAGCGACCCAGGGCTGATGTGTGTTGCGGTACACTGGATGGAAGCAGCAGAGCATGGAGGTGATGAGTTGGCGACGAGTTTCCTACGACAGAACGAGTTCATGGGGGGACTTGGCTGAGTTTATTATACCCACACGACACATGGTTTTTATTTGTTTTTGGATTTATCATTGAACGTTTACGCACGCATGGCATAGGAGCAATTATTTTGACGAGGATGGGAACATGCCCTTTGGCGACGAGCTGCTCATGTTTGGACTTGACTTTTGTTTGCTTTTTGCCTCTACTTGGGCCTGGATTATCTTTAGAAGGGATGCATGCTCGGATACGACTTTTACTCTTGTTTTTGCAACTTGCGGTCAACAATTGGCATTTCTTTCTCTGATAGGAGAAAAAGTGTGGAGGATATACCATATACCAGGATTTTTGTTATATCTGAGCAGTACATACGTATGCTGGCTTCGTTTTTGTTATTTTTTGCATACTGGCAGTTTAGGGATATTTGAATAAAGAAGGGTACTGATACATACATGCGGTGTGTGCAACCTGACTGCTGATAGCGAAGGGGTGATGGATGATACAGTGTGGACATGGCGATCGGAGGATTACAACATGGTACAATCCAACCCTTGAATGATTGTCACGAAAGTACTTCCATTCACTGCCTAGTCAAAAGCATCCAATAATTTTGAAAGTGAAAATAATACTAAAAGAATCCAAGGGATTATATTCAGAATAATATTTATTTAGGCACTATTTTATTTATTTTAGGGGAAGAAAACCTTGGCTATCTAATCTTTTGGGGTGAGCCCTTTGCAACAAAGTGTCGGACGAGCACTGTGTGTTGGGAGTTGGCTAGTGATGTGGCTGTTAACTTGCGGTCCATTTCAGGGGGTTGTGCGCCGCCACATAGCATGTGTGTTGACTAACCGGGCTTTCATCATCTCATAGATGCAGGCCTTCTTTGACGTTGGAGCGACCTGCATCCTGCACCACGTCGCGATTCTCCTCCCCAAGCCACACTCCTGCGCGCCTGGGAGTATCAAGCTTTCGCCTCTGAAGGAAGGCACGAGGTAACCAGGCACGCACCCGCACAAGGGCGTCTCCATCGGACCCATCCCCGTCCGCCCATGGCTTGCTTCCCAGCTTACAACCAGTGAAGAAGCGTCGCTGACAGGGGCTCTTTAGTGCTCTCCATCGACAGGTCGACTGGGCGCTTGGGGCCTTTGCTGCCTGCTGCCGCCTTATCCATCCTCTCCCATCGCGTGTCTGCATGCAGCCGTGAATTTCCTACCAGCTGGGATGACAAGCTGAAAAAGACAGGTGCGAGGCTAACCACAAATAAATAGATAATCTTGGGGCCTACTGCGTCCCTCCCTCGTTCATCCAAATTTCTATCGCAAGCCTGCCAGCGCGCCAACCATCAAAGCAAGCCAGCACTAGGTACGCTCTAGCCACTAAACCACCGCTCCGTTAGACTGGGCCGTTACGCTCATACCCAAACAGCACCACACCCATGGCCGATACAGACACCAACATGGCTGACACCAATGACCCGTCGGCTCCGGGGTCGAGCTGCCCGTTCCAAAAGGTGCCTCTCGAGGTTCTGCTGCGCATCACCAGCTTCCTCACTACACCGGAACTAGGCAAAGTTCGGCTGACCTGTCGGTCAATTGAGCGGTCCCTCCATGTCACATTTGTCAAGGAGTTCTTTACTCGCAAGCAGTTTATGCTTTCTGATGACAGCCTGCAAGCTCTCGTTGACATCTCTAATAGCCGCCTCGGCGAACACTTAAGTATGGTGCAGTTTGGCCTTGATCGCTATCCATCTTACATCAACATGCGAAGCAATGAAGAGCAGGAGTCCAATTTCTTGATGCGCTATGCCGGCATGTCCACTTTGTGGAGCACTGGATACCACCGAGACATGTTGGCCTCGGCCTTCCAAAACCTCAAGAACCTAGAGGAGATTGTCATTCGGGACTTTAACTCTGGTAGACGCAGCCGTGACGGCCAAGGTAGAGAGTGGACTAGTTATGGGTCGACTACAGCTGTGGGGGAGACAGGCGTTTTGCTTTCCCATGCATCCTTTGGCGGATTCCACGACCAGACGGTTCCTTTTAGTAATCAAATATTTCCTGCCGTTCTTTTTGCTCTTGGGCAGGCTGGGGCAAGGCCCAAAGGCATCGAGGTCATGGCTCGAAAGGGGAACAATCTCAAGGACTTTGCTTTCAACATCCCCCCTTACATGGAACCGGCGGTTCTGCCAGTGCTCAAGAATCTTGAGAAGCTGCACCTCGACATTGACTTGTCATGGAAACGCGCGGGGTTTGCAACTTCGAGGACGAACCCAAACGCAATGGCCGACCACTTCCTGCGCAAGTTTCTTTCGAACACGTCCAACCTTCGACACTTGCGGATCAACGAAGTCAATAGCGAAGAAATGGCCCTTAACCCAATGCTAGAATGGCTGTCCAAGTCCGCTGCCGCTACTGCGCAGCAGGTTTCTCCCCTCGTCCCTGCAGTTCCGTCGCCAGATTTCTCCCAGCTTGAAGAGCTCAACTTGGGCAAATTGAACTTTGAAGGCCCTGTGGTTCTCAATCTTGTCCAAAAGTTTGCTCCTACATTGGAGAGGTTTGAGCTTAATAGGGCGACTCTGGAACGGAAGCTGCCTGATGGTCACACTGGCGCCCCTCCCAAGAAAATATTTTGGCATGGGTTTCTGGAGAAGCTTGCAGCTATACCAGGCCTAAACTTACGTCACATTGCGATCAAGAATGTTCAGCAAGCCTGGTGTAGCCGGCCGAGCAAGTCAAGAGTTTCCTTTGGCAGAAGGCATGACATGTCGTACACGGGCCCCGACTGGAAGCATTTTGTTGGCGAGACGATTCGGACTATTGAAGTTCAGCATGTATACGATCCAGGCGATATGGATGACGATGAAGACGAAGACGGTGAGGATGATGGTATTTGGGACCAATACGCCCTCGATATTTGAATAAAAACCGCACGGGCGGGTTGCTAACTTGTGCCCTTTCCCGTAGATGACGATGACGATGACGATGATGCCGAAGATGACGAATGATGCGGCACTCCCTACAAACGGAGTGGCTGACTCGATTTCTTTTACTTTATAGGACCGATTGAGCACCATTTATTTCAAGTGCTTGTGGGGCAGCTCGACGAAGAGAACATTGCAATGCTGGACGACCCAGTGGAATGGATGCTGCAAGACGTGCTTGCGGCGGGGTTGGATGCACCATAATTGGATGCACCATAAAGAGGATAACGGTGGAGTGCTGATAGTTTGAGCATTGTGGATTGGTCAAAGATTGAGATGGTGAATGGGTTCAAGGGCCTGGGGAATGGTGACAAAGGATACAATCCACCCTGATCAAAATGGCGGCAATTTTTAAAGCAAAAATAATCCTAAAATAAATAAGATGTTATTCTCAAGAATAATATATATTTAGGTATTATTATATTTATTTCAGCATAAGAGAAAAAAAGTAAGATACAATCTTTCAAGACAGGCTCCGCGCAACAGAGTACCGGACTGGTATTGTATCATCTTGCGAGCATGTTTTTTCCTTGAGAGAAGTCTCATATAATGAGTTATGAATGGAAAACGGAGAATTGCTTCATCTCGGTCGAGGGACGGGATATTTCCATGTGACGCCTTGATCGGATGCAGGTCATACTTTGACGACTTGTGATGGAGAGATTAGGAGTTTATAAGTGCGTAAAATTCAAGGAGTGATACTTTCCCTAACAAACTTTTCCATATTCACCGAACTCGGACCACGATATGGCGAGAAACTTCCTAGCCAACACAAGTACCAGAGGGACCCCGTACCTAATATATTCTAGTCCCTACCGCTCAAGTCTCAATGTATAAGTATTCCTATCTAAACCATGGTCCCTCTCTAGCCCCAGAATCCGTCAACACACACGCAACGAGATGATGAAGCTCAGCGCCCTCCTTATGGCACTCTGGGGAACCAGCCTCGCCACAGCCGCCAAGTGGATGACACTTCCTACGACGATCAATCCACATGAGCGCATCAAATTTGGCTGGTGTCGAAAGGTCAACCAGTCGCACACTTGCTCGGAAATCGAGATGGACCATGCACGCTGCTGTAAGTTGGCCCTATTTTCCTCTCCCCCCGACCTTGGTTTTGAGATGAAGCAAAAAAGGCTAATATGTTGAGTCCCAGACGACTTTGAGATTTTGGACGACTACTTGAACGATAACATTGAAACAGTCACGATAAGGAATGGAAGATGCGTTATTTGGGAGTATGTTCACATTACCCTGGCTTGCTTTGCTTCCCCTTCTCCGTATACCAGGCTGCATGGTTTCCCGAAGCGAGTGCCCGTTGGCTAACAATTGGAACTCCCTAGGAAAAACGAATGCCACGGAGACCACACCGGCATGATTGTGGGCGACAATGTCATTGTGGAAAACCTGTGCCCAAGATACCCCTGGCACAGGAAGTCATCGTCCGTCAAGTGCTGCGCTGGCGACCATAATGCTCACTGGTGCGCGGATCCTGGCAAGCTCCCCAAGTGCACGGGTCGAAAACGACGTTGAGATGCAATTGTGTACTTTTTGGACAGTTTCGGCCAAGGCATCCTGTTATTTTGGTTACTTGTTCATCTTGCAGATGGAACAGATTCAATATCGAACCTAATAATCTTTCAATCCAATTGAGATACGAGATTGTATGCATAATGATGGTGTTGAGACCCCAAATTCACCAATCGCGCTAAGTAATTCAGACGGGCAAATGGTGGAGGGTGAGGTAATCTCAAGGTGAATAAATAGGCCGAAAGAAACAAGTAGCGGGTATATTCGAGGCTAAGAACACCAATTGATTTGGATTCATTTATTCGTTCTTACCGCAATTCATACCTCCCCTGGGTTGTAGGAGAAAACGTGGGCGCCTACATACCCAATTGACTAGGCCAATTACTGTGCTTGATTGGGAGTCATGATATTAGAGTAGGAAGTTGTAATAATTAATAATGAGAGTCGATACTTGGGGATCATCTAGGGGTTTTTTTCCCCCCTAGGTGGAACGATCATGGACATTTTAGGCGAATCAATTTGACAATGGCTCATTTCACATGCAACATTAGATTAGCACGGCCAGCATGAGGATCCCATTCCGATGATTCTGAGTTGCCGAGCACAATCATGGAGCATTGAGCCGAAGGATCAGGCACCAGGACCCTCATTGATTCCCGAGGTGGCTGGCGATCCGTCACCGCATCATGCTTGCAACGCTGTGACGCATCCCGAGTACATGGTTTTGCGGGAGAGTACCTGGCGGATAATGAAGTGAGCTCCATCAATTAAAAAAACCACGTGAGAGCGTGCCACGGTCGTGCCTGCTACGCGCCCCGCAAAATGCCATTTGGCGCGTGCTGGGGCCGCTGGTGCCTAGAGCTTTGTGCGAGCTTGACACAAATGATGGCAGGTGTGGCGGGGCGATGCCTTCAGCTGAAGCTCTGTCCCTTCAGTTTGGAGCCACTGTTGGTTCCAGCCGCCCAAGAATAAAACCGGAAGGACCATCCAGGTTTTTTATCCTTCCCAAATCCAACCCTCAGTGAACTCGTCCCTTGACGTCTCCCCCTTGTTCCTTTCCTCTCCCCAGCTCCTACCTCTTCATCACCACTCAATTGACGCCTCTGTGTCGCCTGCATTCGGCGATTACTGCTTTTGGCCCCCATCGTGTTGGGCGCACCTTATTGTAAATTGCGCTGTGCCGAGCCGCTATTGTTAGTTAATTTGGCGCGATCCCAGCGCCCAGCGCCCCTGGCCTAACCCCACTGCAAGCCAGCTCAGCTCACTAACACAACAAACACAGCTGACCAACTCGCCGCATCAGCTCAGCCAACTCGTCTCACCGGAAATTTTGTTTTCTGTCCCCTTCATCGCTTTTCGCAACCTTCCTCAGCTTTCCCACCGACACCCGGATTTACTTAGAGAAAATGCCCACCAGGCGAAGAGCTGCCGCTGCTGCTGCTGCACCAGCAGCAGACCCTCCTCTAGAAGGCTGTGCTATCGCCATCAGCGGCAAGTTCGACTCCATTTCCCACAACCAGAGCTCTCTTGAAACCCTCATCCGTAAGCATGGAGGCACCGTCACGAGGAGTGTCACAAAGGCTACCACGCACGTTGTTTGCACTGAGGAAGACTTCATGGGCGAGACCACCAAGATCGCCGCCGGAAAGGCCAAGGATCTACCCGTGGTGGGCCCGCAATGGCTCCTCGATACTGACGAGCAAGGCGAGAAGCTGAGCGCCGACGACTACGCTTGGAAGGACAAGCAGGCTAACGCCACCAATGGAAAGGCTTCTTCTAAGGCCGCCTCCAAGAAGAGATCTGCCGCCGCTGAAAAGTCTGAAGAGGAAGAAGAAGAGGAGGAGGAGGAGGAACAGCCCAAGCCCAAGAAGGCCAAGGCCACTAAGGCTGCTGCGACAAAGGCGGCCGCTACCAAGGCGGCAGCAACCAAGACTGCAGCACCCAAAACTGCCGCGCCAAAAGCCACCAAGGCTACCAAAGCTACCAAGGCGAAGGCGGCGGTCAAGGACGAGCCCGAAGAGGCTGTGAAAGAGGAGAAAGTGATCGCAGAAGGCCAGTTCATCAAAAAGAAGGGCATTGCAATCCCAATTGATGAATTCTGCCCCTACACCAGCTGGGAAGTTTATGTTGACCCCGATTCTGGTCTCATTTACGATGCCTCTCTCAACCAGTCCAACTCTTCCAACAACAACAATAAATTTTACCGGATCCAGGTCAGTTTCTTCTGGGTAACATTGTCTGTACAAGAACTCTTATTAAACCATTCAACAGGTTCAATTCAACCCGAGCACCGCTCAGTACCACGCTTGGACTCGATGGGGCCGTGTCGGCGAGCCTGGCGCAAATGCGGTTGTCGGTACTGGTTCGCTTGACGGTGCTATTAAAGGGTTCGAGAAAAAGTTCAAAGACAAGTCCGGTCTTATTTGGGAGAACCGTGGTGATAACCCCAAACCCGGTAAATACGCCTTCGTTGAGCGTAGCTACAACCCTGACGACTCGGATGACGAGGACGAGGATGACGTCAAAGCCGTCAAGAAGGAGGGTGAAGAGGAGGCGCCCCCACCAGAGTGTACCCTTGAGAAGCCTATCAAGGAGCTGATGGAACTCATCTTCAATCAGCAATATTTCCAAGCTACCATGACTGCCCTCAACTATGATGCAAACAAGCTTCCGTTGGGCAAGCTGAGCAAGGGAACCATCACTAGAGGATTCCAACAGCTTAAGGATCTTGCAGCCCTCTTTGATGACCCCAGCCTTGCCGCCAGTAAATACAGCACCACCCTGGGCGATGCTGTCGAGAACCTTTCCAACACATACTATTCTGTGATTCCTCACGCGTTCGGCCGCCAGCGTCCCCCGATTATTCGGGACGAGACGTTGCTGAAGAAGGAAGTGGAACTTCTGGAGAGTTTGTCGGATATGAAGGACGCTGCCGACATCATGAAGATTGACCGCAAGACAAGAGACACCGTTCATCAACTTGATCGCCAGTTCCAAGGTCTTGGTCTCGAGGAGATGACTACTCTTGACCATGATAGCAAGGAGTTCAAGGAGCTTGGCAAGTATCTGAACGAGACCCGTGGTTCGACCCATCACGTCAAATATGACATTCAGGAGATTTTCCGTATTGAGCGTCAAGGCGAGACGGACCGTTTTGACAAGTCTCCTTATGCTACAATGAAATCTGACCGCCGTCTACTCTGGCATGGTTCCAGATGTACCAACTTCGGTGGTATTCTTAGCCAAGGTCTTCGAATTGCGCCTCCAGAGGCTCCTGTTTCAGGATACATGTTCGGAAAGGGCATTTACCTTGCTGATATGTCGTCCAAATCTGCAGGATATTGTGCTTCGTACATTTCCAATGGCCAGGCTCTATTGCTGCTTTGTGAGGCCGAATTGGGTGATCCCATGCAAAAGCTTGTGCATGCCAACTACAATGCAGGAGATGAAGCTAAGCAAAAGGGGATGTACAGTACTTGGGGTCAGGGTGACACCGGCCCAAGCAAGTGGGTTGATGCCAGCATCGCGCACGAGAGCCTCAAGGGCATCAAGATGGTATGCTGATTTCACCCCTTTTTTACATTTTTCTCGATGTGCTAATCCCTCGTAGCCTGATGTCAAGGTCAAGCCTGGCCCAACAAACGTTCCGGGTGCTGGACTTTACTACAACGAGTACATTGTCTATGATGTTGCTCAAGTTAAGCTCCGATACCTCTTCCGAGTCAAGATGTAATAGGTATCGGAAAAGAAATGGCAAGACTGCCCTCTTCTAGGGCTAGTATTCCCGCTATTTCATTTCAATACTTCCAACAGCCCAAATTACTGTTGTGGTATAGAGGAGGTGATGGTTGGGTTGGCACTGTCGCCAATGAGTTGATGCATCGTGGATTTTGTCTTCTTGTTTCATTCATGGTCTCTTTTATTCTCGAATCCCCTCGTTCGGCGTATTCGGGGTCTGGCGTTTGCCTTTTTCTGATCATCACGAATCTCTACCATGTACCATCAACGAACAAATGAAGCACATGAATGTTCCTACCTATACTCACAATCAACCGATAGGTAGTAAAATTTGAGTAGGACGAATTGCACGAAAGAAAAGATGGTTTCATTAAATGCTTAAATTGATTTTTCTCTTTTTTTCCTTGGATATTTAAAGTAAACATGAACGCACATGGGACAGTCGTGACATCTTGTATCGTGCCATTGGGTATCATGCTAGGGAATATTCGATAAGATTTGCTTCTGTCCATCTCATCATGCTCCGTTCAACAATAGCGGCGTAGACCTTGGTGGTCTATCTAATAAATCCGCTTTCCTCTCGAACCATTCTCCCACGTCCCCAGGAGGCAGCACTTTGACTAGATTCCTTTCAGATCGGAACCATGTACATTTAATCAATCGCCAGCTTGCACACTAGGCGTCGTTATTATGATTCGTTTTCAACTCGCTCCCGGCGTAAACCGTCTTTTGCCTCCGACGACCCGAAGGGGGGACCATGTCACCGAACGACTTTGACTGCCTGATGCCTTATTCCATTGACAGATCCAGATCACGAAGGTTTTGACAACCACAATCAGAAGGGTTTGTTCCAAAAGCTGTAATTTCGGAGAATCGCGAGTTGAATTGGTTACCCTGTCATCGGTTTGTTTGATTATTTGGTCTGCCCGATCCGAGGCGTTGGTGGCAGTTTCGGTGGTTTGCAATGTTTCCGTAGACGTGGTTTCGTCTCCTTCGTCGTGGAGTGTGAATGGGAGTGCAGGTTCCCCACACTTTGTTTGAATATCTTGAGTATTTCACTGGAAGTCGGTCTCTTGCAGTCACGCCCCCACACCCCCGTTTAGCGACTCCACGCCAAGCCAGTCGTTGTTCGGGGCAATCCAGAGGTTCTGATCCAATCCCATGCCGTAGTCCATGCTGTTCTCCAGCCCCAGGCCTTCCAAGCCACCGTCGTACGCGTTATTGAGTTCTGAAACCCCAAACTCCGGGCGAGGCGCAATGTCCGGTAGACTTGAGTTGGCCGTGCTAGTGGTGCTGGGGGTGTTGTGCGAGCTGGGCCTGCTCGGCACCTGGATATCAGACTGCGGCTGCGACTGTTGCACGGGGTGCACCAGGTCCGGAGATACCTGGCTTTCTGGCACCCACGGATCGGCCACTAACGAGGGCGGGAAGGTTGAATCCGTCATGGGCCCGAACGCCATGGAAGGGCTCGGGGCACCGAACTGGGTCGGCTCATTCATACTGTGAACTCCCGGCATATTCGCACCCTTGAGAAGGTGTCTGTGGAAGCCGTTGTCCATTGACATTTGAGCGCCTGGGGCCAGAGGAGCGGGCGGGATGTTGATTCCGTGATCAATTAGTTTTTCCAGATCGGCCTTGATGCCATCCGCCGTCTTCCCCACACAACACTCTTGGACTGTATGCAGACAAACTCTTGCTCGCTCCAACACGGCTTCGAGGGTTAGGTCATACTTGCGCGCATTCGTATGGTAAGCGTACGTCAACACGCGGGCGCATTGATATGCGCAGATGGCCAAATCAAGATCGGTAACTGGTTTCGCGTTGAGCTTTTGCATCGACGAGAATATATTGGCCATGGCGAGAGCATGCTCTACACTCTGCTGCTGGCAGTGGTTTACAAACCCCTCGTCGAGAGTGACAATGGCTGAACGAGGCAATGCTTCCCTCATCCCTACCAGGGCAAGCCGGTACAAGTCGCAATGGCACTGCCGCCACCACACGTGTATCATTATAAAGGCGCAGATTCGAGGGGAGTAGGCTCGCAGCCTGAGAGAGCTCTCGGAGAATTGAAAGGATGTGGGCAGGTGTGAGGCAAAGTCACCCAAGTCCTTGTGCAGAGCCAAAATACCGGACTGGACTTCATCGGGTTTCATATTTCGGCCCAGAACAACCCGGCGAGTAAACTCCATGATTCGGCGGCGCATGTGCTGAATACGAATATGTAGGGCAAGACTTCCTATATCTTCCACCTGCGGAGCGTTGGGGTTATGAATGAGCTTCTCGGTAGCTTGCGGGAGGTCGAATTCGAAGTTGCGCTCGTTGCAAGGCAACCCGATATGAATTCGGTCTGCGGTCCAGAGTGAGTAGTCGCGATAGCCACCAGAAATACCAGAGTCCACGCAGTAAAGAGCCCACATTAGTCTTCGCCGTGATTCTTGGGCCAGAAAACAAAGATTGGGCGCTTCGTGATTAAGGCGAAGGGCCGAGGCATAGCGGGAGGCGATGCTCAATAACATGAAAGCGTTGGGAGATCTTTTTGAAAGGATCCGTTGCTTTATAATCAAACAAAGAGCTTGGACTTTGATGGTAGACGGCCGATTATACTCGGCAAATATTAGAGCCTCTGCATCGTCGATACACTTTTCGCCGTACTCGCGCATGCCGGGGCCCATGTCTGTAAGGTATGAAGTAATTCCAACTAGAGCGAGGAGCAAAGCCTTCTCAACTTTGCCCGAGTGGTAACGCTCCATCAAAGACGCTCGATGGAGAAAGGAAAACATAGGTATGTGGTGAACATGGCGGAAGAACTGGTCGAAGGTGCGTCCTATGAGGGAGTCGAAGGATTCATCGGGAAAAGGGCTGCTTCTGTGAATTAGCCAGACAGCACAGACACACGGTAGCCTTGGACCTACACATCATGGGTATATGCGTTCGGGGTAGTGGTGCTCGTGGGGTCAGTAAGCCCTGGATCACTGTCGTTGTGACCGTCATCCCGCTCACCATCTTGGCTCTGAGGGCTACGACCTTCGGTCCTCACGGTGATCCTCGCTCGCTTGCTAGGCCGATAGACGCACTCGATGCCCTGCGCGCGGCAGCGCTCGCATGAGGGCATGTGACCGGAACATCGGGCCTTTCGGCTATGGCAGCTGAGGCAGGCCTGGCGGACGCGGCGTCGCGGCAGAGCGCCCGACAATGCGCCCGGGTCTGCATCGTCGTAGGAGCACGGGAAGCCGAGGCGCTCGCAGTTGGAGCAGATGTCGCGGGCGCCGTTGCAGCGGACTTTGCGGGCGCGGCAGGTGGTGCAAGTCAGGGACGACTTCTTGGGCTTGCGATCGGGGGAATTGGCGTGGGAAGCCGGCTGGGAGGCGGCGGGTTGTCCACGATTAGGGGCAGGGGTTACCGAGGAGCGCGGAGGGTGGCTCTGAGAGTCGAGGTTGGTGACGAGGCTGTTCGGGTTGTCGCCAGACGGGGCAGCGAGATCCATGGCAGCGGCGGACGCGCGGGAGGCTCATCGAGAGACCCGGGGGCAGGTGCCGGAGCCGGAGCCGGAGACGGAGACCAGGAGCGAGAGCAATCCACCGAGAGGGACCTCAACGAGGGCCATGGGGCGGGCGATGGCGGGCGAAAGCGAAGGAGGAGGAAGAGGAAGAGGGGGGAGGAGGAAGCTAGACAAAGGGAAGCGCGGGTTGAGGGGAGGAGGGAGTTGGAGATGGTGCTTAGACACTGTGAGAGATACGAGTCAAAGCTGGCCGCGGTGGGTGGTGGGAAAACCGGGACCGGAATGGAAATGGCTAAAATGGCCCAGCAGACACCAAAAAAAAAGGGACTTGGTGCACAGTCACTGACACAACTAGTGAGCCTTGTAGAGCGTTGTCGCAGTATAATGCACTCGACCGTACCTTCCTTGACGAGGTTGGCTGCCGGTCCCCAGGCAATTGCAATCGGGCGTGTGTTGCTGCTCGGTAGTGGCTTGTTGCCCCTCGTCTCGTCTCGGGTCACCCACACCCAGCGCACTGAGCAAGCACCTACCTCATAGGTACTATGTAGTATTTTTTCTCACCTACCAGCAGGGGGCACACTACTGAGCTGGCGGGGCCTGCCCGGGACAAACAGGGTCCACTGTGCCTGTGCTATAAGGCCCCGCTGGCCCGGTGAAGCGCTGCAACACTGAAGCTTTCACCAGCCTTGTCGTCGCCGATTCCAACACATATTTGATTTGCATCAATCTGGTTCGCCTTGCGCTCTTGTCTAGGCTCTCCGGTGCCAATTGACTACGGACAGCCATCCAAAAAGGGGCCAAGAATGCCATGCCACTCTCTCGGTGACGCATCAGCCCATGACTCCGTCCGGGACTGACTGGGCATGTTGCTGCTAACTTTAGCGTTTTTCTTTTCCTTCACCTGACCCAGGTGGAAAACGCATGGAACAAGGGCAACCTCTGGCGGCGGGTGTGGGTAGAGCCGGTCCACCCCTCTTAGCAGAGAGATCAGTCCCGCCTTCATACGTCGACGTCGCTGCCCGCGACAAGGTTGACAAGGATGTTGCTTCGTTTCCCATGTCTGGTTTTTCGTGACATATTCCTGATTCCACGTCCCAGCTGATGGGCCTCATGTCGCCGAGCCAAGATTTACTCCACGGCTCTCCCGCTCATTGCCAGAAGTGCGCCATCGTCTCCTCACCAGCAGCTTCATTGACCACAAATCCGAAGAGCGGTCCTGAGGCGCTGTTTTTTGAGTTAGGCTTCTACCTGCCCGAACTGCTCATCTTATCGGCCTCCATAGATCGATCGCTCTCAGGGTTCTGCGGGCCAGCCACGTACCGAATAATCAGCGTACCTTGCCAGCAGCACACCGCTCCCGCACTCAGGCCCTTTCTTGCCAACTAACTGCTGGTGCTCGGCTTGGCGTTATAATCAATTGCAAAACACTCCGAAACAACATGTCCCTCTGCGAAAAGTCAGGCAGTGTGCTGTCCGTCTCAGTTGCCATCCGCATGTGCCGTACACGTAGGATGTGGTGGGCACCTCCAAGCACGACATCCAGAGCGCATCATGTAACTGGCAGAATATCGCGCGACACCACCTCTCCCCCTCCTCGCTTTCAGCCTGGGCACTTATGCTCCATCGAATAAGTACAAGCCCCGCAATCCCCGCCCCTCTTGTTTTCCTGCAAATCGATCGATCTTGCTGTCAGTGTTTTCTGCTCGTGCTCTCACGGACTGTGCTGCTGCGGTTTAGCCCTCAGCTGGACAATTGCCGGTGCCTTCCTCTGCGGCGTCGTAGACGAAACAAAAATCCGGGGGATGCCAATGAGAAGGGGCATTCGCCGAGAAGCGACGCCCATTTCTGGGGCCGAGCCCTGTCAAGGCTTGGTGCGCCATAGCAGGGCCGGCGACGTTAGTTCAGCGGACCAAGTGAGATAAACCCAGTTCCGTCTAATGGCCGCAACAGTGGCAGGACCGGGATGAGGCATGTAGAATGTACATGCGCAGGACCGCGCTCCTGCAACCTGGGCGCCGGTCCTGCTCCGTTGCCTCAGTACGCTTCAGGACAATAGTCCCGTTCTGTCGGTGCGCCCGACGACCCGAAACCCACCACACTGTTGGCACCTCGTCATGTTTTGCGACCAACCGAAGCTCGCTGGTTGGGGATCCTTGGGGCTACTGCTGACCCTCACCCCACCAGACACCACCTGTGCTTGCTTGTGGATTGCACATGCGTCATTGGCCGATTCCCGCCCGACTTCCGCCATATTATCAATCCCGTGCCCCCGTCAGCATCCGGAAATCGCCCTCAGTCGCCGTCTCGCAGGTGTGTTGGCTGTTCCTTGGTTTCGCCTCAATGCTCCCGGAGCACTTCTTCCTGCATCATGATCTCGCCACATACGTATCTGCATCGTTCCGGGCATCACTCCCGCCTCTTAAATAGCTTTTTCGAGTGTAATGCTTCCGGATCTCGGTGGGCGTAGGTGGCCGACTTCCGGCCTCGAACTTCAGCTCGGGGACACTGACACATAACTTTGGTGATAACTGATGCGCTGCGTGGGAAATCATCGACTCATCACACTCCAGCCAAGCTGCGCCTCTTGCTTCGGCTCGGGAACCAAGTCCGCTGTTGGGTGGGCGACAATCCTAGCCCATGCCGCATCCGCCGGCACGTCGCCTCCCTTGTCGATTTTTGATTTCGCCTCCTCTCCTCGTTGCTGCTTGGGCTTCGCCGCCCCTGGTTACCATGGCTGATGGGGAGACGATTCTTTCAGGAGCCATGGCCAGCCATCGTACCCTGCCAAGCGACAGAGAGAAAAAAGACTTCGCCGACCCAGACCCCGGCTACAGCCGTGATCCCACCCGACTGTGCACCGCTCGGCGACCATTGATGCGCCTGCTCTTCCGCCAAACGAAGCTAAGCATTGAACCTGGACCCAGCTGTGATTTACACTAGTTAGTTTAGACGGAGTGCGCGTAGCAAAGAAGGAACCAGCCGGATCTGTGTCCCCACAATATTCGTTTTCGTGGAGTTGACGAGGCTCGCACACGACAGAACCTCTCTTATGAATGAAACACAGCACTGGACTCATCCAACTCCCCGTGAGGCTTGGTTTGAAGCTCTTGTCAAGAGATTTTGAGTTGTCCGGAGGCGGGACGCAGAAATATACTTTGGTCCGGCTCTTCCCCACGTGGTTATTGGCTAGGACAAGGTTAGGACGGCCATTAAAACTGTCTCGCCGGAGTTTTTTTCGGCTCCCATTTGCCAATGGTTGAAGATTTGTGTGTCAACGAGAACTTTATAGCGGCAATTGCACTCCGTACACCACTAAAAATGGATTGCCCAACAAAGGAACCAAGAAAAGGATCTCCGAGGTACCTCATGGCTAGTGCATGCCCCAAGGGGTGTCCAATTATCACTATCAAGGCAAAACCATGCGTCGCTCAGGCTTGGAACAGTTTGTTTGGCCATTCACCTTTCGAGGCTCTATCGGAAGCCATGTATGCACAGCCGATAACTCTTTCAGCAGAAGAAGCATGGCCACGGCATGTCCCCGCATGTACAGGGGTAATCGTTCTCCCCAGCGACCAGTAGGTCTGCACCCGCGGCGCCTCAACAGTACACTAAGGAAAGTTGTGGAGGTGGAGGGTCGAGGAGCGTCTCTGCCCAGACCCTTAGTGCCGTTATGATCGCCGATGTGAACCCCTAGCAGAAACCTAGTTTGAGGATTAGGTCACGCTTGGGGCACGGTTTGTTTACGCGTGTAGTCTTCTCGACTGGACTTGGCCACGCAGTACCAGAAGCAAAGCAGACAGCAAAGAGGCAAAAATAGCATGGATGATGGACTAAATCAAGATGTTGTGATAATGGCACCACCTACATGAATCCTTGTCCGAAGGCTGAAAGGATATTATTATATAACAGAAATCCATGCTCACCCCTATCACGTTTTTATCGCTGCTTGAGGCAACAAGTATTCAAAGCGGGAGAATTACCAAATCAGGATGAGATATGCATAGGAACTATTCAATGCCTAGTAGCCTTACCCGCGGCGGACCGAAATCTGCGCCGATCGAAGCAGCGAGATCGCGACAGGGAGCATCAATGAAAAGTGTCATTCGTTTCACGGCTGCAACCACACAAGAACGGTATATGCACTTGGTGGTTCTTATGGATAATTATATCCTGGAGGAGTCGAGAAGATCCTCCACTGGGAAACAGCCTCGAGGTCCTCCGTGCCCGTAGGGTTCAGTTTTCATTACGTCTCTGCACCGTGACGGTGCTCTCCACCTCATCATTTTCCTATTGAAATTCAGCACTACTCCACTCACGCCGTGAAAGTCCAAGAAGAACACTTATTCATTGATCAAATGAACGCGTGATCGTAGGCTCCTGGAGAAATAACGTCACGGCGGCCCGCCTTTGGCCAACTCCCAAGAGTTTCCAAGAAGGTAGGATGGGATATCGAAGCAATACGGCAACCAAAACAGCCTCCGACTTGTATGAAGAAAGATTCCACTTGCAACGGCCGTCTACCAAGATGATGAAAAACCTAAGCAACGGAAACGAAAGGCACCGCGAAGAAAACCAACATGGCCAAGCTTATGCCCTCTTTCTTGAAGTACTATTTGGCAAAACATGGACCTTGTCCCAGTGATCAATGTCTGCTACAAACTCAGCCACCCGAGGACCAAAGCTTCTCAGCGCCATACGCGATGATTTAAGGAATTAGATTCATCTCAAGTTCAGAGTTCATGATGACGTAAACAGGCCCTCGGTGGACTCGAGTTGCCGTAGCTAATTATGGGTAATCAATATGCTTAACACTTTCCGGTAAGAATTTTCAAGGTTGGATATAGACTAATGATGTTCGAAAAAAGGATAGACGGTTAAACCAGTCTACTTTTGGTTATAGGTTGCATTTGGCTTTGCAGGTTGCTAATTAATTGCATGCAAGCGTAAGAGGAGTCTCACATCAAAACTGAATCAAATACGGAATAGAAACCCTTGGTCATGTACACATGCAGCATTTCGAAATATATTTACAAGAAGAAACATGAAATAACGGGACCTCTTTAGAGAGCCACGGTCACATTCACCGCCTTCAGATCCTCCGCCCTGGAGCTCGAGCCAACCCAGAAGTTGTACAGGCCGTCCTGGACCTTGAATTTGGTATTAACGTAGTAGCCCAAGTCGTCGGTGGGGATCGAAAAGGATACGTCTTTGGTCTCGCCGGCCTCGAGACTAACCTTCTCGAACCGCACCAGGCGCCTCACTGGGAACTCGATGCCGACGGTAGTGTTTGGTCGGTGGTAGACTTGCACAACCTCCTTTCCAGTCACGCCGCCAGTGTTCTTGACGCTGACGCTGAGGGTCACATTGCCCGACGCGTACGAAGCAGTCGGCGCGGAAATGCTGAAGTTGGTGTAGCTCAGCCCGAAGCCAAAGGGCATGGGCGAGGCGTGCTGGAGAATGGGCCACTGCCAGGCCGAGTGGTAGCCGAGCCTGGAATCGCCGCCGGGCGAGTCGTCGGACGCGAGGTAGTCGTAGAAAGTGGGCACAGCGGACGAGAGCTGCGGCATGCTGACCGTCAGCTTGCCGCTGGGGTTGACCTTTCCGGTGATGATCTCGACGAGGGCGTGGTTCGTGTACTCGCCGCCTAGGAGGGAGTGTAGGATGGCGTTGGAGCGCAGCGTCGAGTTGCTGAGGACAAAGGGCTGGCCGCCGGTGAGCACAAGCACGGTCGGGACACCGGCGTCCAGGACGGCGTCCAGAAGCTGCTGCTGGAGGCCCGGGAGGCCAAGGTCGGCGTGGGCGAAGAACTCGCCGTCGGTCCGCTTCTTGAACAGCGGGTCTTCCATGGGCGCAGAGAGGGAGCCGAGCTGGAGGACGGCAAGCCCAGCGTCCTTGGCCGCAGAAACAGCCTCGGAAATGCCGCTGTCGTCGTCGGTGCTAAGCAAGTCCACGCCAGGAACGAATTGCACGCTCTCTTCTCCCAGGGCCGACTTGAGGCTTGTGTGGAGCGAATCACCCCATTGGCTGTTGGACACATTGATGGCGGCGTAGGAACCAAAGTTGAGCAGCTCGCCAAAGGGGCCCAGCAGCGCGACCTTCTTGGGCGTCTGTGGAAGTATCCCGTCGTTCTTGAGCAGCACGACGGCCTCCCGGGCAGCCTCGCGCGCAACCTCGACGTGGGCTGCAGACCGGAGCGTCTTGTTGGCCGCGGCCACGTCCGGGAGGTCGTTGTCGAAAACACCCGCCGCTAACTTAAGGGCCAGGATGTTGAGAGCAGCCTCGTCAATAAGCTTTGCGACTGTCTCGTCGCCGGCGCTCGAGTTGAGCATGGGGAACGTCGCGGGGCTGCCGGGGCTCAGCTCCATCTGGAGACCGGCCTTGAGGGCCTGCAGCGCAGCGTCGACGTACGACATAGCCACCTTGGACTGTGTGTACATGTTGGAAACGGATCCGGCGTCGGACATGATGACGCCTTCGAAGCCGAGCTTTGCGCGCAGGATGTCCTGAATCATGTACTCGTTCATAGACATTGGCACAAGGTCCACCGTCGCGTATGACACCATCAGGGCCAAGGGGCCGGCCTCGAGGGCCCGAATGTACGGGCGCAGCTGGTCGTTGAAGATGTGGTTGAGGCCACCATACTGGCTCGCAGCATTGACACCGCCGCGGCTCTCTCCGTAGACAAAGTGCTTAATCGTGCAGGCGACTTTGACGTTGCCGTCCTCGTCCTTGTCCTGCATCGTCTCGACATACTTGTGGCCAAATTCGCCGACCAAGTAAGCGTCCTCGCCATATCTAGCCGCAGAAGCACGCAATTAGCAACTATTTCCAAAAATGGCACAAGGTTAAACTTACAGCTCGCCGATGCGGCCGTATCGGGGATCCCATCCGATATCGAGAGGAGGAGACAGAACCCAGTTGACGCCGATGGAAAGCTGCTCATCGCGGATGGCGCGCGTGGCCTCCTCGAAAAGAGTCAAGTTGAAGGTGGACGACATGGCAAGGTTGCTGGGGAACACGGTGCCGCCGGAGATGAAGAGCCCGTTGACCGAGTCGGTCACGGTGATGAAGGGAATGTTGAGGCGGCTCTCGTTGATTTGCTTCGCGCGAACCTCGTTGACGACGGGGAGCGCATCCAGAGCCCAGTTAAACATGGGACCGAAGCCTGTATATTGTGAGCACTCACATTCCTAGAGCCGGTCAAATGAGAATCCTCTACTCACCAATGTTGCCATTCTGCAATGGATATCTAGTCTCGTAGTTGGCCTCGTCCACAACGCTTCCCGACGTCAGAAGTCGTCGAATGCCTCCCATCTGGGCAATCTTTTCCTGCGACGTCATCTTCTTCAGCAGCGCTTGCGCCCGCTCTCTGGGCGTGCCTTTGGCCGAAGAGGTGGCATATGCCCCTTGGACGGCCAGAGCCGTGGTGAGAAGCTGAAGTTTGGCCATAATCATCATGCTCTACTCGGGGATCCCAAATCGAATTCTAGATTCCACGGCCCGTGAGAGAACCATGCCTCCCAAAATCCACAGGCTTTACCGCCTGTTTATTATACGCCGTTTGCCTTTTTTTGGGGGGCAGGCTAGCTCGCGCAGGATTTGAGCTCATTGCCATGGGTCATGGCGGAATACGACGCCAAATCTCGGCGGTGGACATGTACGGCCATGTTTCCCCACGACTTCGGTCCTCGCGCACCCCAGCTTCTCGGGGAGTTCAGCTGTAGAGAGTTGACCGGCAAGTTGTTAGAGTTGACCGAGCCCGAGAGGGTCCCGTCTGTCGGTCGGAGGCTCGTGTCATTGGCTCTCTGATCCCATGTCACTATCCTCCTGCCCCCCTTGTAAGGGTCCACTTCCACTTGAGCATTTACTTGCTCATGAGGTTAGGTCGGGGACTCATCGGGGGTTCATTAATAATGGACGTGAGCTTTTTTAATACTCGTGAGCTATTAAGGAGATGAGAATTTGTCATGTGGATGTTAGGAATGGGTTGATCGCCTCGGTTGCGAAGGCCGCAGCTTTCCCAATCAGTTTTGTTAGGATAACTCATGTGGTTAACCTAGACTGTTGCTCGGAGGCCTTCACACGACTTCTGAGATATCAATGGATCTGTTGGAATATTCTTTATTTCTTATTCATAACATCATTAAAAAAAAACTCTTAGATACTCATGCCTTTGTATAGGCAGCGTTTGTTCTAGGGTGCACCGGCTCGTCGCCAATCTCCACCATCTTGTTCTCCAGCAGCGCAGTCATGTGCTTGATAACATCCTTGTATTCTTCCTCGTGGTAGACGTTGAAGAGCTCCAGCGGGTCCTTCTCGCAGTCAAACAGCTCCCACTCCTTGTGGTCCTCGTCGCCGGGCCTGGCGCCCTTGATGCCGAGCGTCTCGTTGTACCAGTAGATGAGCTTGTACCTCTGGTTGCGGATGCCGTAGTGCGCGTAGGCGTTGTGGATGATGTCGTTGTGCATCCAGTACCGGTGGTACGCGGCCTGCGGCCAGTCCTCGGGCGTCTTGCCCTGAAGCAGCCGGCGGAACGATTTCCCCTGCATGTACGAGGGCACGCCGAGGTTGGCGTAGTCGAGCCAGGTGGTGGCGAAGTCGACGTTGCAGATGATGTCGTTGCAGACGGACCCGGGCTTGATCTCGTTGGGGTACTTGACGAGGAAGGGCATCTGGAACGACTCCTCGTACATGAAGCGCTTGTCGAACCAGCCGTGCTCGCCCAGGAAGAAGCCCTGGTCCGACGTGTAGATGACCATGGTGTTGGCGGCCAGCTCCGGGTCCTCGTCGAGGTGGTCGAGCAGCCGGCCGACGCTGTCGTCGATGGACTGGATCGTCCGCAGGTAGCGCTGGATGTAGCGCTGGAACTTGAACTCGGCCAGCTCGCCGGGGGTGCTGAAGGTGAAGACGGTTCCGTCCTCCTTGTCAATCAGCTTCAGGGCCTTGAGCCCGGCCTCGGTCGCCGGCGCGGGAATCTTCCTCTCGGCCGCGCCCTTCTCCTGCTGCACGCGCTCGCCCACGCGGCTCCCGCCCTCGGGCTGCACGAGCCCCAGGTCCTGGTACGTCAGGTCCTCGGCCACGCGCATCTTGGCAATCTTGGCCGCCCGCGCCCTGTTCTTGTAGTCGTCGGTGAAGGTGTCCGGAAGTCGCACGGGGTCCTTGTACAGCTCCTTGTGCTTGTCGTCGCACTCCCACGACCGGTGCGGCGCCTTGTGGTGGCACATGAGGAAGAAGGGCCGGCTCTTGTCGCGGGCCTTGATGAAGTCGAGCGACTTGTCCGTGATGATGTCGGTGACGTAGCCCGGGTTGACGTGGACGCCGTCGTGCTCGATGAACTCGGGGTCCCAGTACTCGCCCTGGCCGGGGAGGACCGACCAGTAGTCGAACCCGGTGGGCTGGTTCTCCTTTTCCTCGCCCATGTGCCATTTGCCGACCATGGCAGTCTGGTAGCCTCCCGTCCGAAGGTGCTTTGCGACATTGGGGAGGTGGTTGTTGATCTGTCATGGCGTTAGACTGAGTTTCGGACGAGCGAGTTCCGCCAAGACTTACATGATCGTCCAGTGTCATGACACCATTGACATGGTTGTATGTTCCGCAAAGGATAGCGGCTCGGCTCGGGGTGCAGATGCTGTTTGTCACGTAGCAGTGGTTGAAGAGCATTCCCTCCTTGGCGAGGCGGTCGATGTTGGGCGTGTGGTTGATGCCGGCACCGTAGGCGCTGATGGACTTGGAGGCGTGGTCATCAGCCATGATGAAGATGACGTTTGGCCGACCACCCCCGGCGGTAGCCCCAGATCCGTTTGTAGCCATTGCGTCTTCGTTTCTTCGAATTCCGAGCTGAGAAGGCAGGCGATGAGAAAGGCGAAGCCGCTGAGTCTATCCAGCTGCTCAATTGTCGACGAGGGGTAAAACAACGAGACAAAATTGTCATGAGGGAGGAGGGGAAAGCGAGAGTACCACAAGGCATGACACACCATATCATGCCCTCGACAGATACCCACATTGTTCCTCGCCGATTTCCGAGCTTCGTCACTGCTCAGGGTCTAATGCCTCTGCGATAGCCCGGCCTCGGGCTCGGAGCTGGAGCTCCACTTTCCAGCATCGGTCCGGGACGGGTTTCGGACGGCAACTGCACCTATTGGCCCGATGCACTCGCAACGGCCACACGCCATGGACTAGCGATGCCGCCAAACAGACGAATCGACTGGCGGTTTGTTTTCGTTTCCGGAAGTAGGCGTGCGTGGCCCTTTGCTTTTTCTTGCTAGCTCTCGCCATCAACGCACGCTTGTGCTGCCACAACGGGGCCTTTCGTGCCAAATCAGTGTGGGTCATTGTTGAACATCGCGGATAGATAGATGCATGCATGTCACATGAGCTGATGATCAGACTCTATTACATTCTGAAGCCGTACAACCTAAGGTTTAGGCTTTTACATGTCCATTCATTACGCTAAGCCGCGACGCATCCTCGTCTAGTACATGTATTGTTCGTCAAACGTCCCCAAGTAGCCACCGAGATCCTGAGGCCCGGGGCTACATGTCCACGCATTAATATCGAACCCAGAACTACCATAGGGCAGCCCAAAGAGAAAATAGGGGTCTGTTGCAGCATCAACAGCGGTGAACCCTGGGTCTTTGGGGTTCCACTCCGCTGCAGGTTCTGGCACCTGGTCCTCTTCGGTGGACGCCGTCCAGCTGAGAGCCGGTTCGTTGATGGGCTCGGGAGCAGCATCGCGGCTGTCGTCGATGAAATCGGATTGTCGCAGGAGACTGTGGATCGCTAGTCGCTGCCGGATGTATGCGTCTCTGGATAACTTTGGGGGTGGGCGAATATTGGGGTCGGTAGCTAAAACGACCCTAGAGTCGGACGACTCCAGCCACGATTTATGTTGTTGGATAACTCGCTCAAGTTCTTGCCGCTGGAGACTGGTTAATACTCTTGGGCCTGATACTAGTTCATTGACGTAGACTTACCATGGCCTTGAGTTGTGCTGAAAAGTTAAAATATCGCGTAATGACATCTAAGCAGAGCTGGGCTTTGTTTATCGCCATCTGCATTGGAAGGCCAGTATTGTCCCGACCTGTGTAAGTCCCAAACAGGATGAGACGAGCACCGTGGTATGCGCACACAGCTGCGTCAAATTCTAGCATGTCTCGCTCATCCTTGTGCTGGACAAAATCGGATAGCACTTTAACGATTTGTTCCGCATGTCCAAGGCACTTGTCCTTCATCAGCCCCCTCTCCGGAGCTGCCATGCCATCAACAGCAGCATGGGGCGTGGCTTCGGGATATCCGGTCAAGAAGATGCGGTAGAGATCACAGTGGCATTGGTGCCAACTCATGTGCTAAACAAAAAGGTTAGTCCAAAGCCAAAGATGGCATTTACATGGTGTCATTCGACGTACCGTGATGGCATACTGCGGTGGGCGATGGAGCTCCTCCGGGTTTAAAGGTGGGTATTGATCAGCTGGCCCCAACCTTGTTCGAAGACGCAGGAGATCATTTTGGAACTTTTCCACCGAACAAAAGAGTTCCGACAGATTAACTTCTTTGAGGAACACCCTCCGATTTAGTCTGGGGGTGAGTTTAGAATCACAGTGTTTCAAAGCATATGGAGCACTTACCTCATGATCCCACGCCTGATAAAGGCCAGTCGGACAAATGCAGCTCGAGAACCCAATACCTCAGGCTCGAGTCCTTTTCCAGGCTGTAAATAACCCGTGCTTACTGGGCGTTCATTATGGAAGTCGCCATCTTCACACGGCAGTTGGAGATGGATAGTGTCGGGATCGAATAGCTCAAACTCCTTCAGTCCTACGCAAAAGCTGTCTTCGAGCAGATACAATGACCAAAAGGTACGCCGCCTGACTTCTTGCGCAACGGGACTCAGCCGCGAGTGCTCGTAGTTGAGGCGCAGGGCAACTGCCCACCGCGCCGCGAGCCCGGCCATGATGAATGCACGGGGAAACTGCCCGACACCCGCCCTGTAGCGAATGAGGAGCAGCGATGCCTGTATTTGGAAGATGGAAGGGCGGTCGAGCCGATCCAGGATAAGCCGTTCTGCTTCTTGCGCCCATGCCGCATGCTCTGTGTTATCTTTGGAGAAGTATATGGCCGTGATTGAACAAATGGCGAGCTTCAGCGCTCTGTCTATCGTCTTTTCGCGGCATCTTTGGATGACGGTGGCTTTGTGGAGAAAGCAGTAGGATGCCAAAGGGTATAAGCGGTCGAAGTATTGGTTAATGAGGAAGGCCGATGCCTCTTCGGATGGGGATGAGGTCGGAGGCAAAGGGTTGGCCGAGAGTATAGGTTCATCGTTATGGCTGGGGCTGTCTTGTTTAGATTCAGATGTCACGCTGAGGTTCTGGCTCGGTGAGGAAGCCGGTGGGTCGGAAGGTGCAAGTCCATCTTGAGAAGATGACGCTGTTGCTGTTGCGGCATTCGCTGGTGCGTCCTTCCCAGGCCCAGGCTTGGAAGCTACGTAGTGGCACTCGCGGTTGCGGCGCTGGCAGTTGGCGCATTGCGGCGTGTCCCCAGAGCAGCGAACCTTCATGGCCCGGCACTCCACGCAGGCCTTGGTTCCACGACACTTTGGGGGCAGTCGCGGCGCATATTGACTGACAGGCTGCGATCCATCCTGCTCAAAGGAGCACTGGAACTGCAGTCGTTGGCAGGTCCGGCACCGAGGGACTGTCCCGTCGCATCGGACCTCCGGGGAGTTAGCACCGGCCGACTTCCGGGGTGTCACCACGCTCCACGTAGTGGGCGGGTGGGTGATGTGCGTACCTTGCGGACCCGGCACTGAACGCATGCGGCCTTCATTGCGGCTCCATTGAGTGACTCTTGTTGGATGATAAGCGACCGGTCAGAATGGCGATGATCGATGTAGGGGTGTGCTTTTCTCTTTTTTTTTTTTTCTTCGGCCGTCCCAAAGGTTCTCAGTGTCGGCAGAGCGGGGGGGCGTTGACGGCTCGCAGGGCGGAATTGGATAATTCCCACTTGTGACCCAATGGTCTGGTGCAGGCCTGCACCTGGGTTAGGCAAGGATGATGGGCGGGTTAAATTTTGGCTTGGTTCGACTTTGCTGCTACAAGGAGCTGTTGGGGAAAGCGGAGTAGCACTGGGAGCGCACAGCGGCCTGATGCCGTCACGAGAACATGCAATGTGTACCTTTGATGTAACCACCGGCTGGCGTCCCGGCTCACTGCTGACTTTACCCCGAATGTGACCCCCAGAAAAGGACGGCTGGCCTGGCGCATTCCGCACAGCGAATTCGAGCCTCCCGTCCGTGTCGTGTAAGTTAGTGGTAAGGAGAAGATGTCACCCGCGCGGGTGAGGCTGTCCCGCGTAGCAGACCGCCATGGAACCATGACGACTGCTGAGCACGCCATTTCCTCAGGGACCAGCCTCAGTTCCCCGTTGTGCCCATTGAAGCCCTCTCACGCCGCGCGTTGGTTGGCGCACTGCCATGTCGTCAGTCCAGGTGTCGATGGCGTGCGGGGTCCCCGCACTTTCAGATTATGGCCAATTATGGCTTCGACCGACCGACTTCCCCCGGTGGCCCGCTTTTCTCGGCCGCACCCCATACCCTCGGCTGCACCCCGGCCTTCGTCCAGACTCGACTTCATGGGCCCTGTCCCTAGAGCGTGCTTTTAGCTGGGCGCTGGTGTCTACCCGTGGCCATTGCCCTTGCCTTTCCCGAATCAACCCATCTCCAGCCATGCGGGGCCTTTGCTTTTAAATCTGCGGACGCGGCTCGTCCAATTGAGAGCCTCGACCAGCGCACCCTCCCTTGTCTCGCCTCGTTTCCTCGATGACCTTGATGCAGCCATAATAGGAGATATCTTCGCTAACAGGAGGCCTTGTTGACCGAGCTCCGGCCCAGCTAATTGCACCATCAGTTCGCGCTCTGGTGACGCTAAAATCAGGATTGACGGTTAGCCAAGCGGGGGATTTCGTTATAATCAGCATTCATTCCCCTGATCAGCTGGAGGATATCATTGAATCTCTTGGTTTTGGTGATTGCAAATCATTGGTGGTAAGGCAATTCATCAACCGCAATCATGTCGCGACTTGGAACGTTCCGAGCCTCCTACCTCGTGGCCCTGAGCTGTATTGGTTCATTTCTCTTCGCCTATGACACGGGCATTGTTGGAGGCGTCCTCGGCCTTGAGAGTTTCCAACGGGATATGGGTGTGACTGCTAGCAGCAAGTCAACCATCAGCTCCAACTCTGCCAGTTTGCTCCAGGCAGGAGGTGAGTTACCATCAAACAAAACCCCATCCGAGTCTGATACTAATCAACGATGAAGCCTTTTTTGCCTGCTTTTTCGTCTGGCCCTTTACCGCAAAATACGGACGCCGCTGGTCCATCATCCTTGCCTCCTTCATCTTCAACATCGGCGCTATCCTCCAGCTATTTTTCCCTAACAATACTGTAGGATGCTGGTATGCCGGCCGCACCATCGCTGGGCTCGGCGTAGGTATTGCAACCGTCATTATTCCCATGTACAGCTCAGAGATGGCGCCTCGCGAGATTCGTGGCAAGCTCGGAAGCATGTTTCAGTTCTTCTTCACCCTCGGCGTCTTCACGAGCTACTGGGTCGACTATGGTGTTGAGAAGCATATGAAATCAAACACGACTCAATGGCGCGTTCCTGTGGCTCTTCAGCTGATTCCCGGGGGCTTCCTCGGCCTTGGAATGCTCCTGACCAAGGAAAGTACCCGATGGTTGGCCAAAGTCGGACGTCGCGAAGAGGCTTTGGAGTCTTTGGTGTGGGTTCGGGGTGGAGAATTAACCGAGGAAGTGCAGGCAGAGTAAGTCATTGTGTCGTATTTCTTCTGTGAAAATATTAAAATGTCGTTTTAGGATGGATGAAATCCTTGCCGCCATTGCAGAGGAAGAGCGCGTCACCGAGGGTCTGAGTTGGAAGGAGTTCCTTCTTCCAGCCAATAGGTGGCGTATGTTTCTCGTCATCACGCTCCAAATCGGTATGCATTTCATCAAAAGAAAATTGAACTGTGACTCGATGCTAATGTGTATTTAGGCGTCCAGCTCACTGGAAACACCTCCTTGGCCTACTGTAAGACCCCATCCTTGACGACCCGCCGAAATATACCCTAACCGTCCTTAGTCTCTCCCCAAGTATTCAACGCGGTGGGCGCAGGATCGAACGCCTATCTCTTCAGTGGCTTCTTCGGCCTTGTCAAGGTCGTCTCCTGCTTCTTTTTCCTCATGTTCCTTGTTGAAAGAATCGGACGACGTTGGTCTCTCATCGGAGGAGCCTTTGGTATGGGTGTCTATATGCTCATTGTTGCAGTTATTACTGCAACCCACCCACCTTCGACGGATGGTGGCATCACCTCAGCCTCTGTAGCTTCTCTTACCATGATTTATTTGGAAGCCAGTGAGTTTACAGCGCGATCTTGATACCAGATACACGTTGACTAATTGAACCACAGTGACGTACAATATTTCATGGGGCCCTGTACCTTGGGTTAGTTTCTGTATTCGAGTTAATATCAGATACGATGTACTAATGTTTGTTCTTTAGCTCTACATGAGTGAGATTTTCCCCACACGCATCCGAGAAGGCGGTATCGCCATCGGAACTGCTACGCAGTGGCTCTGGAACTTTGCTCTCTCTCAGATTACTCCCCACGCCATTGACAACCTTGGGTGGAAGACGTTCCTCATGTTTGCCATCTTTAATTTTGCACTGGTTGTGTATGCTTTCTTCGTTATCAAGGAGACAAAGGGACTATCCCTTGAGGAGATGGAAATTCGTAAGTTGCTGCCGTCGTCTTAACCCGTCATGGTACTGACAGTTCCATTTAGTTTTCAATGCCAAAACACCCGACGCCGATATCGAACGATACACCGGCGGAAGCATTCATACAGAGGAAGAACATAGGGACTTGGATACAAAGTGATCACTTTCGGTCCTTTTATAGGGTGTTGGATAAATTGTGGGGTTCTGAAAATTGCGCAGAGCTTTGCGACATAATTTGGATAAAAGTCTAGCTCGAAGAGAATGCGAGCAAGGATTGCTCGTCCCGATTTCTGAAGACTTTACCATCTCTATGTTATACCAACAAAATTTCAGTGCATATGAAGTGTCGTTGTACAATCCAAATGTGGCATGTTCCCTACGTCATACTATGAAATGATGGCAGGAACATCAGTGCATCCCCTGCAGGATAAGATAAGGGAAGGGATTTTTTATCTTATCCAAGAAAACGGCATGTCCATTCTCGCTATTATATGGTTCGTGGCAATATTTGTCGCACTTCTCACGCTTTGGTAATATCAGCATGATCAAATCCGGTGTGTTGAGCACCGCCAGCGTGTTCAACAGTAGTGAACGATTGAACTGGAACAAATGCGAAAAATAGCGGACGACAAATGCAGGTCGATAAAACACAGGCAGCAATGTGTCGGATCTTATCGGGGGTTCTATCATATTTCAATTAGCTATTTTTCTGGGTTGCTTCGATGTAACTTATCATGGCATTTAAGCATCTCATTACTGCCCACATCCTCGCTCGTGCATCCCCTGTGGGTGGCAAGCGACAGCGCCTGCAGCATGCACTCGACCAAGTTTTGTGGGACGGCCCGCAGGCGCCAAGCTCAACCCTAAGGTCTATGCAATGCCTAATTAGGAAGACGATATCCATTTTAGGGAGTGCATGTGTCAAGTATACAATGGTTCGCATGTTGGAATTTGACGACGCGGCTGCATCCCCCAACTTCACCAGTGCCTCTTTCGAAGCCATTGGGTTCAACTCAGCCCTCATCTTCACACAGTTAGACACGTTCGAGAGAAGAAGAAATGAAATTTAACAATATTCAAATTAATGACTGGTATCGATGCTCCATTGCTCCCTCCTGTAATGTGATTCCGTCTAGCCAGTCCATCCAGGTCTCTAGCCCTGATGCGTTTGTAGAACAAAAGAAATTCATCGCTGCGACATGTATTCCCAAAAAGAAAGAGGTGCCATATCGGCGAAGGAGTATCTATCGCCTCCAGCCGAGGACGTTGTAGAAGCTGGTTCGGGGATCCTCAACGGCGCCCTCGAAGCAAGCCTTGCGGTTGGCTTCGCTGTCGGGGCTGTTGTACTTGTCGAAGGATCGGTCAAACTGGCGCGATGTGTAGGAGAGCTGGCGAGAGACAAATGTACCAACGCCGGCGGCTGCAGGGAGAAGAAGTGTTAGTCGACTGCAGCAGAAGGAAGGTGTAATATCAAAAAAACTAACCACTTCCGACAACCATCATGAGAGGAACAATCTTGGGGACGGCGGTAGGGGCAACCATTTTGAATGCGGGGGGGGGGGGGGGGGGGGGGGTTGTTTGTTTGTTTGAGGTGGTGGTATTTGGTGTAAGTGGTGTAAGTGCGGCGGTGCTTGATCGCAAAGGCGGGGAGTTTGTGTGATTTGCTTTGTTTTGTTTTGTAGATTGCAGATGAGATCTGAAAGTGACTTGAGACTGTGATGATGATGATGACTTATGGCCAGTGAAAGCGTTCGAGCATTATATACCAGAGCTGAGGGCTCTGTACTGTGTGGTGCGGTATTGTTCGACGGTTGCGTGTTGATAGTTCGACAGTGGTATGATCACTGTGCTGCTCCCCTGGCCATCAGCCCTTTCGGGCGATTCCGGGGATCCCTCCTCTGCGCGAGCACCCCGGTCGGGCCCAGGGAACCAGATGCAAATGCCGCCCAGGTCATTGGCCACCCTTGCCTTTTTGCCATCTTCCATGGCAGCGGGGTCCCAGCAAAGCGGTCGCTGCGCGCGCGCTGCAATTTTGTCCCTTGAGGGGGAGGTGCAAGGCCGTCTAGACGACGTGGGCTGCATGCACAAACCGTTTGCTCGGGAGGGTTTAGTCTCCGCCGCCTAATTGGGAAGTGCGTCAGGGATGCGCCCGCAGCAGCATTTCTGGCCTTGAACATGTTCATTCTGTGCTGCGATGCGATGCGCTGTGGTCCGCCCGCGCAGGCCGAGTTTGAGTTGAACTCTCTCCCCATTTTCTCCCCGTTGGCCCATCCCGCCCCGCGAGGTTTGCTCGGCCCTGCCCGGGTCAAGCCATGGTCCCAAAATTGTCCATGGAGGCAAGACGGGGAGTTTGGGCATCACGGCCCTCCTGTTTGGGTTGCTGACCATCTGATCATCCCAGCGGGGCCACCCGACCCAAGCAGCCACCACGCAAAACCCCGTTTGGTGCCGTCCGTGGTAGATCATCAGGCGCCCGGCCAGTGGCCACGTACAGGCGCCGTCCCGGAACGTCTTCTTTGTGTTGGCTGACCCCGGGTGGCCAAAGAAAATGGTCCGGTGCGAGACCCGGGCCATGAGGCCATCCTGCCCGGAGCACGGCTTGAGCGCAGGCTTTCCCCAGACGAAAAGGACGATGCCCATGCCAATTGGCGAATGAGATTGAGGGGCACCGTTCGTTTTGACATGTGAGGCTGTCCCTTTCTTTTTTTCTGGCTCAATTGCTCAAGTGGCCCGTTGAGGCTCACCGTCATCTCCCAAACCTTCTCTCGTGTCATGACATCTCCGCCCCTGAAGCGAATCTAGTCATGATGATTCCGGTTCTAGATCATTTTCACCACTCAATTTCTTCATTTCCAATTCAAACAAAAATTATTTGCTCTCTCGTTGAGATCAATACCATTGTACGGTAGCGGCCACAGCACCTGATGCCTCATCAATAGGCAGCTGTGAGCTAAGCAGCTACGCCTCAATCGTCGTACGATGCCGATCCATGAGCACACGTCGACGATTCACATGCAGCATATGAGGCCCACGACCACCAGTTTTTGCTCGATTTTATTTCAAACAGAAATCTAAAGAAAATTCTGCCGCAGCGGTTCCCCATGTTCAACAAATTTCGACAGTGTCGGTCAGTAAAGCAAGCCGTACCTGTTGGTCAGGCCTTGCCCTATCCTCACGGCGCAGATCGCTGCCTCAATTAGCCGACGCGAAGGTTTCCGTCAGAAAACTACCATTTCAGTTATTTTGACCCACTGGCTTCTCCGACGTCTGGCATTCTTAAACTGCTTGTCTCACAATGGCACTGCAGTTGCACTATGCACTTAGTCTTCCCTTTTTCCAAACATGAGCGTGGCACAATCATTTGAGTCAAGGTCTAAGACCATAGTCAATCACTCTAATCCCGAATGTCTAGGATGAATATCTCTAGTTAGGACATTAGCACCCAATGTGCAAGACGATAGGTTCAAACATAACCGTCCAAAACCACCATTCCCGTCGCCCTCCTCCACAACCGAGTCTTCCCCTGACCACGACCGAAGAAAAGAGAATATATTTTTTCAGTCATGAAACACATACATGCATTACTAGTGAGGTTAAGCTGTAACAAATGTGTCAAGAGCGGGAGATTCAAGGAGGCGTGGTTTCTTTTCTCCCTTCAATAGCTTGCTTCCTTTCTCTCACTCTCAAATACAACATGATATTCTTCCTCATGCATATTTGTGCCCCAGGATCGTTGCAACCAGCAACATTGTCCACTCCTGTTTTGCAAAAATAGCAGCTGAATTCTTGCATTAGAGAAGTTTTCCAGTATACCACGTTCTGCAATTATATCATGGAACTTCTTGTGCAATTCTTTTTGGTAATACTGCAGAATGACCCGGACGCTCTTCAGTTCTTTATACCGATAGAATGATTGGCTGAGGTTTTCGAGTGTTTGGTGTTCTCTTACATCAAAGTGGCCAAGGTGTAAATGAATTACCAACTGTTTTAGAGATGCAGGAAGTAGCAGGGGTTTAATTTCCTCACTGCATAAGCTAGGGCTGCCAAGCTGGAGTTCCAGGTAATGGAGACCAGAAAGCTTCCCCAGCAAAGGAGAGGCATTAACATCATCAGGTTTATGCATTGTGAGAGACTTTAGCTGATGCTTTCGGACGATCAAGGATTCCAGGGTTTCTGAGATTTCAGCAGTCCGGTGCCAGCCACAAATCTTCAAACTCTCCAACAGCGGCATCGATTGGACCACTGCCGAAATGCTAGGACTGTTGCAGTAACTGCGGTGCCAAGTAAATTCTCTAATATTGTGTACGGCCTTGAAAAATGCATCATCAAACTTCGCGTAGTTTGTCAGAGTGAGCTTTGTAAGCTGAGGTTTGTTGGCGATAAAGGCTGAGATATGGTTGGCCTCCAGCCTACTGCAGTCGTCGAGAGAGTGGATGTTCAACTCCGCAAGGCGGGAGAATTCCGGGGACGATGGAATCCAATTGACCACGGACTCATATTGTCCAACCGACAGTTCTAGTTGTTCAACTTGGGCGGCGCGTTCAAGAAGCCATTTGGCGATTCCATTATATTTACGATGGACCCTGTCGTCTTCTATCCAATCAGCTTCCCAGTGGGCATACACATGGACCCGCTCATCTTCTTCTACATAACCCGTGGGACAATTGATAAAGTAGAGCGCTAAGCTCTTAGTGCTCCGGGCAAGAGGATGATTGCCATAGTTTTTGGCAGCCTTCAATTGCCGTTTTGTGGGACGAGCATTCGGATCCCACCCCATGACTTTCTTATCCTCGTAGAAAAAGTGGAATAGAACAGGTTGCGCGGCTTCTCTCGATGATTTCGAAACGAGGCACAGGTTGCGGAGGGACTCCGATGAGATGTACGGTGCGTGTTTAGCCCCCATCGGTGCTTCCCAGTCCACGGCGCAGTGATCACACAGGTACTCGCAGATCAGGGTTTTGAGTTCGAATGGTAAAGGAGAAAAGAAGTCTTGCGATCTTGAAGCCGACATATTTGCGAGAGTTGGTAGGATCTTTAATCGAGATTTGTCGATCAAGAGGATGCGAATGGCGACGAGCAGGATGAGACGAAGAAGAAGAAACAGAGGGTGGACTAGAAACGGAAGGGTAAAAAGAAGAGGGCTACATCGGGAGATATATTTTGATTTCACGTACTTTAAAATTACCAACCTTCATCGTTATAGCATAATCCCTAGGTTTTCCAAGTGAGCTTTATTGGAGTTTACTCGGGTCACGATTAAGCAACCCAGAAGGGCTGAAGAGTTAGCCCACAGCCATCACGGTAGAACTTTGAGATGCCCTCACGAAAACTTTAATAAAGAAGATTATCCATCCCAACATGTGTAAAGATCCACATCGTCATATATCCGCGCGGGGATTCCAAGCACGGGCTAAGAAAATCCTTCATGCAGCACTAGATCATATAATCAGTCATCGCAGTATTCACTACTCACGCAATCATCCTTCAATCAAGTTTTTACGTCGCCATTTGGCACCAGAGTAAAACTGGAACCGGTCATCGGATTTTTTTCACGGATTGTAGCTTTTATAGCTCCTGAAGATATCAGGTCGCAGCCTGTATCTGTTTCTTTGCACGGCGTCTAAATCATCCGTCAAAAAGCCCCCTCCAAACCAAGCAAAAAGATGCGATTCCATATTGAATTATCGTGCAATGCTTGCTTATCACCGACTTCATATTTTTGTTTGATTCTTGTAGTTCTTTTAAAATATAGAAGTAGAATATTCATTTGAAATAAAAATTCATTCTTTAAGACAATATTGAAAGCTTGATTGTCAACGCATCCAATAGCGCACAAAATATACCCCAGCGCCATCGGGCCATTACCCTATCCCAAAGCATACGCCTTCGTAGTATTTCTATCCAACCCATAAGACATCATCTATTCATGTCATTTCTCGTTATTTTGTCCGTCAACTTTCTTTTCGTCGTCCTTACTGGGAGGTATCATGTCCTCACCGTCAGCCCCGTCCTGAGCGGCATGGTTGCTTTCTTCATCTTGTATAGAATCAGCCTTGCCCGGGCATCTGCATTTGAGACCCTTCTCTGTACTCGCGGGTTAGTATAGAATTGGTTTTAGAATATAGAGTGACTGTTACCATCTACTTCTGGTGTGTCTTCCTGGCCATTCCCGAGAACTTGGAGAAGCTTCCAAATTGTACTAAGAAGCTGAGCCAGGGCAATAAAAAACGGCATGAACTGGCCCGGACTGCTCAAGGAGTGGACACCGGTAATGTTATTCCACTTCAGAGATAACTCTACGAAAAGGATGATACCGATGTTGAGCGTCAGCTCAAATCCACCGGTGACACCCAGCTCCTTGAGTAGGTCAGGATCAACATCGCCTGAAAGCACCATGACCACAAAGATGACCACATCTACATTACAGTCAGAAACTTCCCCTTGAGATTACTTCAGTAACACAGAATAACTTACTTCTAATGTAGGTAACGGTGGAAAAGACAACGGATATGATGGCAATGACCTTGTTAAAAGTGCGGAACCATCCCCAAATGCTGACCTTGGCGAAGAAAAACGCATAGCCTTGATCGCAATCCCTCGGCAGGCCGTCCATCCCCTTCCACCAAAACCAGGTAAAAAATCCAAGAACAAAGAGGAGCTCGATGATGTAAAGGATGAGGGTTAGCTTGGATCCCATGGACACTCTACAGACTCCAACCTGGGCAAACAGTAGGCCCAGGATGGGTACGACCTCGACAGCGTTCAACCCGCCCTCGACGATGAGCTTGATGAGGACGATGATGGTGGAGAGGATGAAAATCACGGTGGCCTGCCCGATGTGGTCCGCGGCCTCTGTAGTGGGGGATATCCTGGTGGTGAGCGACGACAACTGAACCGTCACCATCTGGAGGTAGATGCCGATTCGGTTTCCAAGGCCGTACAGGTCGCTGTTGCCCACGACATTGCACTTGGCGTTGGCCGCGTCTGCAAACGCCTCGTTGACCAGTTGGGCCATGGTCTGGGTCATGTTGCTCGCCATGGTGAATGAGTTGAGAGTTGGATAGCTCTCTCGAATGTGGGTGCGGGAGGGAGTGGATAGGCTAATATTTCAAGCCTATTTAGGCCGGGGCGATCCCAAAGTGTGGGGAGGTATTGAGGCACACAGGCCAGGCGTTTTTTTGAGACGGCGCGAGGTGGGATAGCTCGACATAAGAGATTGGGGGAGGGAGGGTTGAAAGGTATACTGCAGCACAAGGCAATGTGAGGCAATGCAAGGCAATTGATTATGAGGCAGCGACTGCGCCCAGAGTGTGGCGAAGGCTCTCCTCGGTCAAACCAAGACGCAAAGACGCAAGACGCATGGGAAAGGGGAGGCCACCCAAGGCATTTTAAGGCGGCCAACTACTACTCCACCCCCCAGCCTGATATGAGAAAAAAAATGCGACCCAGCGTCACGCAGCGCTTCAGTTGGTTCGCAAAGTAGAGCCAACGAATAACAGCCAGGCCTGTCACGGCATGTTTGCACAGCCTACCACCCTGGCCGCAGGGCTGTCCCACCCCGGCTCGCGACCCCAGCCCATCTCGGCGCTTAAGATCCAGGGTGCCCTCAGCTCTTAAAAGTGCGCCAGCGGCCCTAGTGGGATGCTCCTCGGTAACCCGCTTGTCGACTGCTTCCAAGAGCCCCCTCCAGCGTTGCGCGACGCCGCCTCTCCCCTCCAGCGATCCAGCATGTCGCAGTGCGTGTTGGAAGGAAACCCGGACCTCTACGGCATCGGCGTCCGGGTCGGTCTGTACACCCAATGGGTTGCGCAGCTCCTCACCACCATATTCCAGCCGAAAGGCGAGAAGGAGACTCGGGTCGTGAGCCTCATTGTGCAGTCGTCCCTCTTCCTGGGCATGTGCACCGAATCCACCAACGGCGACGACAACAAAGTCGGGCCTGTCGGGGCTGTCATCACGCAGCTGCTCCTCTGCGGCTCCTTGTCCAGTCTGACGAGCAAGGGCCTCACAAACGCCGGTGGCCTCTCGGCGCTCTTCCGCTGTCTCTTTTACATTGCCCTTTCATCATACGGCATCTGGTTCTGGTTCGTGGGCGTTGACAAGATGCCTGTTGCAAACTGCGAGATCGAGGACCAGATCGTTTTCTTTCGCAAAGTCACCATCATGAGTGGATTTCGCACCTTTGGCCAGGTCTTCGCCGTACTCGGCCTCGTTGCCTGTCTATTGATCCTCATATCTCCTCCTCTATACAGGAAACTGAAAGGTGGTCCCACTCCTGAGCCAGGGCCGAGCAACGAGCCCGCGATAAGACCGCAGATTGAAATTTTGCTTCTGATCATTTCAGTCGCGCTCCTCGGCATCTCCATTGGCCTAATTGAGTACCTAGTCAATGTGAACAAAATCGACGGCTTGTCTGACGTCAACTCAGTTGGACAGTTCCTCCCCCTGCTCGTTGGAGCAATCAGCCTTTTCCAGGCATTATCATCACTTGTTTTTGGCGAGAAGGTATTCAACAGGTGCTGGTTCATAGGCGGCTACCACTTGGGACTGAAGAAGAACCGCACTTCTTGAATATTATCATGGTTACTTTTTTACGTTTATTTCACAATATAATATGCGAAAAATAGAATCTCAATCACCCACGACGTGTAGCTATAGCAGGGATTGGATCTCATCGATGTGCCCACAGAGAAAGCTAATCGGAACGGCCCGGGGTGCACTGGACCAAACATGTTCATCACGAGAGGGAGTGGGGAGAGGTGACGAGTCCGTGGTCCGTGCTCAGAGCTAAGATACAGGATATAAGATCGTGGAGTCGCATTCAACTCGGCCATTGCGATAAGTTGCGGCACGGATTCGAGCCCTGTACGATGCAGATATTCCAATATTTGCACTTCAGGGCATCTGTCCGAACAACCATGGGAGTGACGGTCATTTGAGTCACTGTCGCACCCGGTGGTAAAGCCGTTAGCCAGGCGAGTGCTACCCTGCATTGGATTGGAGAGAATGTACAGCTTCTTGGGAGGACAGCTCAGATAGCAAACATACGAGACCAAGATAATGGAGATGGAGAAGTTCTTGTAACAGGTGTATGTGTATGTGCTGTTCATGATCATGGTCAAATTTTTGGATAATGATAGAATTAATGACTAGGTTTACTAATAAACATTGCTCGACTTTGGCGGCTATGACCGGTCTTCCTCATTGAGTTTACAAACAAGACACAATCCGGGACAACTCCTGCTGCGATCATAACACACCAATAATTTACTAGATATCGACGTACTATCTATCGCAATAGCACACTAATAAGTGAGCTGCCCCATTGAATGCCTGGGTGCTGCTAAGACGGGTTGAAGGTGGGCTGACAACTGGCTGCAAGTTTTATCTCTTGTCAGTTACACACGTGCATACATGCTCGGCTTCAGTCGATGAGTAAACCCGTTTTCTAGTTTCGTTTGAGGAGGAAATTTGCGTTTCATTGCTGTGCGTTCTGATTGTTTTTTTGGTCCACAGAATCCTTCAGAGTTGCTCTTAAAATTATTGGACCACGTACACCCCAGGTTACAGGGCTGGGGAGGTTGGGCATTTGTGGGCTTCCAGCGCTCCGCAGCTCGCACTTTGCAGTGGCTCAGCCCCGAGTCGTTCGCCAACCCCAGATGTGAGCTCGAGACTAAGCGACGCCAACGACGGCAATAACGACGGTCAGGAATTTCAGCCCGTACCCAAGATTCTTGTCAGGGAGGCAGACTGGGCAAAATCCGACCGTGGCTCGAAAATTGTTGTTGAACCAAACCGGGGCGTTTTTGGCATCTGGCTCAGCGAGCTCCTATTGCTGGTCCTTGCAGTCTGCCTTCTCCGTGCCATTATTCTTATTCTCCATAGATTTCGTAAACAGAGACAGCTAGATTGGGGCAGCAACATCAACCTCAATGCCTTGATAGCGGTGCTTGCCACAATTCTCTAAGGCATCCTCGCCTTTGTGGCCTTTCGGATTTTAAGCTAGATGAAGTGGGACTGGATCTCACTCCGCCCCCGTTCCATGCGAGATGTTCAGCTGTTTGACGATGCTCTTTCGAATAAAGAACGGACGAGCACGGAACCAGCAGGATGATCAACGAGTGCTGGATATACAAGAACATAGAATGAATGATGTGATTTATGAGTGCAACGCCGATACCTGGATTTTACACGAATTGGCAGTTCAGGAAATCCGAGCCCGCAATGGGGATGCCGGTGGTCCTCCAGAACGCGATTTTGAGGCCTTCAACAACCCCACTTTGAGCTGGCATCCAAAAGCTGCAATAAGCAAGGGGGGAATTCAACAAGACACAGCGTTGTTGGTCTAGGGGTTAGGATTCAACTCTTCCATTGTGTGAAGTTGAGGCACGGATTCGAGTTCCGTACGACGCAGTTTAATTGTATTTTTGCCCATCAGCAACTTTACTTTTGTTCTTTTTGCTTGCATGTTGATTCCTGGAGATTTCTTGCCTTCTTCCCAGCTATGGTAGTCGAGTAGGTCCCGAGTTTTGATGCAACGTGGCATTTTCAATTTTTCGCTTGCGCTCTCCCGCGATCGAGCATTCGCAAGGGCATAAAAAGATGGAGTTGGCAACTAATTCTGGCAGAAGAAAATGTCTTATTAGACTTGATATATATTAATTGGGTGAGTGGAAAGGAAAAATGGTCAGAGGAGCGCTGCCAAAGGTACTTTGGGAAGTATCCTCATGATGTGATTTGCAGCAGTGACATCGATAAAGGAAAACTTCCTAGATATTCAATATCAGCCATTTTGTTGCATGGTAGCATTGAATTTACCCTCAAGCCAATTTAATAGATGATTCCCTTCCCAGTTCTATTGGCCATGTCCCTTGGGGAGCTTCACGGTTAGCCGTTCACCATTGGCCAATGTAACCCAATAGCGCATCGCGAGTGCAAGCTCAAGCTTTCACCAATATGAAGCATTCATCCTTCCCCGAATTGAAAAGTTGCGGGGAAAGAAGGATGATGCATTAGAGGTCGAGATGACGGCCTCAAACGTCATTCCCCCTCACCAAGTCATGTGCTTCTTCATCAGGACCGAGGGCTAGGTATTCCATCAAAAAGGATGTGCCTCGCCTCCTGTATCGCGGAAACATAAATTCTTTTCCATCAAATTTTGAAGCAAAAAAGCCTCTTAGCATTTCCATCAAAATCTTTGCCCACCATGGTTCTCTTGCGATCGACAAACGCCCTGCTCCGCACCCAGCTCCGGCCCGTCGCCGGTGCATCGGCCCCACTTGTCCGCAGCGCTCAGCGCCGGACCCTGGATCGCTTTGTGCCTGCGGGCCAGCAGCCGCCTGTTCCCTCAAGTCCCGGCGGCCCCGAGATGTTAAAGAGGAATTGGTATTTTCCCCTGACCGGCCGCCACATCCCCCTAGGCTCTCGCTCACTCTAAACCTCTCCCAGGGCAATGATCGGAACCGGTGCTTTGCTCGCCTTTGCAGGCCTCAAGTACTGGTCCATGGAGAAGCCTCCCAGGACCAAGGAGTCGGATCTTGAGGCTGCCATGTCAACGGAGATTGGCTACCTGCCGCAGCCGTCACCGAACTCGAAGCCATTCGACAGAAACAGGGAGATACAGGCCTTCACTGAGATGAGCGGGAGGAAAGGCGGAGGAAGCATGGGGCCGTTCCGTGCAGAGTAGACTATGATGAGAAATTCCACCGAAAAAAATTCAAACGGATGGATGTATGCGGATGTATTATGTTGACCTAACCAGCTAAAAAAAAAACACTTGTTCTACGCAAGTCTATGCATTGTATCAGCTGATGCATGAATCTCTAGCTTCTTAATGCTTTCCTGAACCCCCCTCGGTAGGCTCACGTTTCTTTTTTTGCAAAAGATAGTCACCGCCAACAACAGCCCTATAAACACCCCTCAGTCCTTGCGTCGGCCAGTGGGTTCTAATTGTTGATGACATCTCTGCTTCTCCAATGCCATCAACATCAACTTTGACCTTGTCATAAATGCTTGGTAGATAATCCGCCGAGTACTTGCTCCGCAGCTTGTCGTACGACTCCCGGTCATAGTGGCTCCAAAATTCGTCCTCGGTGTAGTAGGCGTGGGCGTACAAGCACTTCATTCCCTGATACTCTCCGACCTTCTGCTCCATGGAGCGGTTCTTGCTGATGGCTTCACGGCGAGTCCCCTTCAGCGGACCCCAGACACCAAAGTTGATGAGGTCTGGCGTCCCAGGCGTAGCGGCCCTAGAGTTGAGCCCATGGGCAGAGTTGGGAGCACTCCGTTGGACGTGCAAGGGGCAGATCCAGAGTGGGTAGATGGCGAACTGCTCGTCGAGCCAGTTTTGGAACTCGGTGAATTTTTCGAAAGGCACCGCCACGTCCTGTAGCAAGTAGTAGTCGAAAAGACCGCTCTTGTGGCCGGCGGGGTACATGACACGGGCCCGAAGGAGCGAATCTAGAATGTATCGTGTGATGCGGTTGAAGGGCGTCAAGAAGTACTTGAAGGAGTACCTTGCTACCCAGAAGCCACCTCTGTCCCACCGGAAGAGGTAGTCCACGAGAGGAATATAGTCTGCGACAGCCTTGGAAGGGTCCTTCTTGAGCTGCTTGTGGACTTGTTCAACCTGCATGCAGAACCACTTGTCCCCGCGGCGTGCGACGTGGAGTGGCTTCTGTCCCTGTGGGAGCTCGTCTACAAGGCGCCCGGCGCATATCACGGCCGAGTCATTGGAAAGTACCATGCCGTCGACGTAATCATTCGACTCCTTGTCACACTGTTCTCTCATTTTCACCACTGTGTCGGATGGCCCAGCGCACAGCTGGTACGTCAGTTCAACATATCGCTTCGCTTCTTTGAGCTGAACCTCGAGCAGAGTTACCACACCGAGCGTTCCAAAAGCAGATGCGGCACCCCAGAATAAATCAGGCTTTTCGGTTCTCGAAGCATTTGTGATGGTTCCATCAGCTAGGACAATCTCAATGGAGTTGATTGTCATTTCAAAGACGCCGTAGCGGAACGAACTGCTCTCTCCGGATGTACCGGAAAATCCTCCGCCCGTGGTAATACCAGGAAATTCCATCACCACCAGCGGTACGAGCCCATGTTTAAGCGTTTTATCCACCAAACCATCCATGGGGACATTTGGCTCGACGAGAGCCGTCTTGGTTGTCGTATTCACCTCCAAGACATGGTTGAGGCCGCTCGAGTCAACGGTGTTGTCAACACGGCGAGTGGAGCGACGGGTGGTATTGGTCGACCCATGGTACATCCGGAAAGGTTCCTTTCGAGCATAGAAATGCTTAACCCTTTCGGAGATGGAGGCTACTGCTGCATTGTGGGCTTCCATGGCGATGCGGAGGTTGAACAAAACTTTCGTCGACAGATGTGACAGTCGACCCAGAATAGGACAAATGACGTCAGAGGGAGAGAAAAGAGAGAGTTGGCACAACTGACTCTATTAAAAATAAATACAAATGATGTCGTCGCCGGTGCTCGTGTGCAGCAGTCCTATTGGCATGAATAACAAAGGTAGAAAAACTTCGTTGATTACCGCCATTAGAGACCAAACCATCCCTGGCCAACGCGCGTCATCTGATATAGCTCGCCAAGTCCCACCGTGCGCAGTCTTGCCTTATTGAGCATGAATCACCAAAAATCATCATAATTCACAAATTATTGGTCCAAGCCGGCGACTAACGTTGACTATCGAGTCCATGTCGTGATTTTAGGCGAGTAGAGAGAGAATCAAATAAGTACACCAACCACAAGCTGCCGATCATACTCTACCATATCCTGCCTCGTTTCTCCCTTTCGGCTTTTAATTCCGACCAACAAGGAAATCACCCCATGCGCTTGATGTCCCTCTCCATCAATCCAGAACTGGATGAAGAAACAATACTTCTGGGCTCATGTCCTCCGCCACGCCATCCTTAGTCGGTGCCGCGGTTGTTGCAAACAAATCCTCCAGAAACTTGGTTCGCTCTGCTTCCAAGCGCTCAAACCCTGAGACACGCCCCAGTCGGAAACTCGGCCGTCGTTCCCCAGTTGGAGTCCCGTAAAGAGCACCGCAAGCTGCAAAGACGTCGGGGCGTACCCCCTCCTTCTGCCTGGCCTCTTGGGTCCAGGTGACAAGGAAGTCCTGGACAGTGCAGTCGCGGCAGTTGTTGGTCACAAACCCGCCGGGCGGAGTGAAGAACGTTTGAGGGAGGTAAAATTCATGGTGGAGGGCCGGGATTCGTGTAGACATGGACGGGTGCTCGCAGTCGTGAACGATGCGCTCGTTGCAGGCAGGCGACCAGTCCTTGGGTTCGTCCTCGGACGGCCCGGTCCATGGACAGGTTGGCGGACCTTTATCCATAGTGTAGTTGTCACAATAGTCTGCATAGCATGTCCACCCCATTATGTGACCGCACGGGAGCGCCACCGGCGGGTCGATGACAATATCAATGTCCGGGTCCTCACAGAGGCGTCTGCAAGCGACGCACCTGGTCCGGATGAATCTCTGGCGGACCGTCCTCGAGTCCGAGACACAGGCGCGGTACTTTATGAGAATCTTCTCGGTCCAGTCTTGCAAGTTTCCCCAGTGGTATGCATCGGGGAGCCCCAACTCTCCGATCAAGTTGAGGTCATCGTCACTGAGCCATGAGCACAGCGGGTCATGCTCTGGCTCATGCGATGAGTCGCTATACTCCATTTCCTTTATTGGCGGGTGCTTGTAGAGTACTGGGTTATCGTGGGAGGCTTGATGAAACTGTTTGAAACTAATGGGGCAGGACAAAACACCAGGAGGAGGTTGTCGGAAAGCGCTGTCTCTTCAGGCTCGGTCTTCTTATATTCGCATTTCTGCGTGTTTGGGGGACGATAATGCCGATAGCGCTACGTTGTGTGCTTGCGTGTAAGTCACGATGCTCTCATGACGGCGGACCGATGGGATTTGTTCAAACCAAGCGGAAGGTGCCGATGCACACCGGCTGACTCAGGTAATCACTGATAGAAGCACATGGCTCTTTGGGGAAGGCAGACGACGCAAACGCAGGATGGACTCTCTGAGATGATTTGCAGATCATTTCGTCTGGCCAGGCGAGCTCCCCGAGGGGGCCTCGCAAACCTCTTATGACCCATTTCAGCAAACAAACGACGATGAAATGTACGTATCTTAGGCGAGACGGGTCGGTCTCGCCTCTCTGCGATGGAAAACCAAATGCGCTTCTTCGATTTGAGACTTGTGAACCGCAATCTTACTCCGCAAGCGACAGACTCCATTCTCGTTTAGCTGTACCACTAAGAGCACGAGGCGTGATGCCAGCCAGGCCAAACAACACGAGGTGCAGCGGCTGTGGGCAAACAAGCCATCGGGATATCAAGCCTCCATGGCCACAAACCACTTTCTAAACCAGGTATCCCCCCATCCCAATGCAAAACATGCTGCTGTGCGCGCCTGTGCTGCATCTTGTTCCCCCTCAATGTTACGTTTCTCAAACCTTACCATCACTGTCATGAGAAGGGGAGAAGTCACTGTTCATTTTTCCATTACCGCACTTTCTTTCCATCTATCCAATCTACACGAAAGCCTCATCAAATACATTTTTCCTTTGCGTAATTCAATCCTAATAACAAGTTATCGCACTTTCCAAGACTAACAACTTCTTTCCCGACAAGGATGTCATAAGATCGCAACGCAAAGCAAAAGAACTAGGGGCCAGTACAATGACTCTGGCCCAGACTTTGGCCCTTGTGTTATTTATATACAAGTCCACACTAGCCGACCCGAGCCCCCATAGGTTGTTACTAGCATGGCCTGAAGGATGCCTCTTTCCTGCTATTTCCCAGCACATTTTTCGAGGTTATTAATAAAAATAGCCCAAGCATCACAGGGTTGATGGTTTTGGATCACTTCCTAGGTGGAGGTGTGTTTGTCTATTCCACCACACTCCAGACCATGTCCACGTCACCAGGGCAGCATACAAATGCGTTCTTATCCCTGACCTGAGGCACGTCATTCTTGTTCATCTGATTCTCCTGCCGCCCCCGCGCTGATGTCCCAGGGGCAACGTTGGCCCTGTCCAGCGTATGTCCCACCCATGTGTAGCGAAGCCATGGCACATAGACCCGGTGACAAAAGGCCACGGACTGCTCTTGGGTCTTGTAGAACAGCGCCAAGAATACCTGGATGGTGAAGACGGCAGTGTTCCCGGCGCAGTGCGAGATTTTGCCGAAATGATTGTCCACGAAGCGCAGCCCCAAGGATTCCATGACGTATTCGAGCCTCGTCTTGGATGAGTTGAAACGCATCTCAAGCCGGCAATCCCTTTGAACGTCCATGAGTTCCACGTTGGGCAGGCTGGGCCACATCAAACCAAGCCGGCTGAGAGTCGTCTCCACTGAGGGCGCACCAAACGTCAAGATAATGATCTTGCGGTTTTCCTCAGAAGCGATTTCCTCTGTCGTTCGATTTCTTTTTCGTAGAGCCTTAAACAGCATGTTGAGTCGTTCGGCGATGCACCTTTCTCGCACCAGCTTCGATTTTCCAAAGGCGAAAAGAAAAGAATCGGTTCCGTGACCGTCAGATTGGCATAGGTGCCCCCAGTGATCCTGGTACTCCTCGACGATGAAGTGGGTGGGTGACATGAAACGGAACCAAGACGAGCCTCGATCTCCGGGAGATATTTCTTGGCCACGCCCGTCGAGTACATCCCTCATATCGAGGTATGAAATACCGACCTCCGTGAGAGGTTTGAAGCGGTACTTCTTTCCATTTGGGTATTGGCCGACTTTATCTTTGCAAATATGCTTGAAGTCCAACGCGACCAAGATGTACTCAGTTTGTGGGACTGTCGACCGAAGGCCCGGATCATCGGTTGTGAACACCGGGAGAATACGGGTGAGGCCACTAGGAGCCTGTGCTCTCATCTTGGTGCAGCGGTAGGGCCGAAGGTGTTCCACACACGTTTCTGATAGCAGTCCAGGCTGTTGAGCCCATGTGGGCTTATTGCGGTCGTTTGAGTCCATATTGTTGGGCTCAATGTCAAATGTAAGAAGTGGTTTACAGAGCTGCCTCATCGATGAAGGAGCTCTGAGATCTTGAGATGGCATATCGAGATAGTTGTAAATTTCGAGGCCTCTTTGGCGAAGCAAGAGTGTTTAGTATGCCAAAACTAGGAATGGTTCTCTGTTGACACTCTTTTTCTTACTGTATTTGTAAAGGAAAATCTCAAACACGGTGCCAGTGAACAGAAGAGTCCTTAAGTCTGTGTATATAATCCGAGGCTCAGTGCAGTAGGGATATGAAAATAAAAACAAGAGAACAAAGACTTCTGTTCAACTACCGGTGCAAATTTATCATGGGCCTTTCTCGGTTTTAAACTGGCATCATGGCTGGTGCCTTGCTGGATCCCATTTTGTATCTCCGGTAGGCCAGCTCACGAGGACATCCAGCAGGGTTTTTTCACCACCCTTTTGCACCGGAGATGATCAGGCAGTAGAGCACTTATTCAGTATTTTGAGTGTCTATTGACCAAAATATGGTTTTTACTATAGATGCCTGTTGCACTCTTGAATAGGTTTTTCTATTCATATTAGCTCGAGGTCATCCATGTAATATTTGTGTATTCCAACGCAGAGGCTAATACTCTACATGCTTTATTCAATAAAAAATGCTCTTCGCCTGATACATTGCAAATTCACACACTCGCATGCCATTACCATCTCTTACAGTTACAACCGGCTCTTGCCGGCCAAATACAATCCCCCCAGTTTCAGCATATCCACGGCTTCAGCAACCATCTCGTCGACAATCACCTTGGCGGGTTGCACACTCGCGATCGATCCGGCTACTTGACCCATCAGGTGCGGGGGGTCCACGTCGTTGCCCTCGTCAAAGTCGTGCTCGATGGGCACAACACCCTTATCGCAAAGCTCCTTAATCTTTTCGGGCTGCGCGTGCCATCCGCGGATGTAGTCGTTCGTCTTCATGCGAAGAGGTCGCCCAGACAGGACGAGGGTCCGGTCCGTACCGTCAAAGTCGCACGACACCACCTCCCTCTTGTGCTCCTCGCTGCACCCAGCCTCGACGCAGGCAACGAACCGCGTGCCAACCCACACTCCCACCGCGCCCTGCATAAGCGAGCTTGCGAGGCTTCGGCCGGACGATATGCCGCCTGCGGCAACAACCAGGGCCTTGCTTCCCTTGAGCATGGGAGGTGTGTACTTGTTGGCAACGTCTACCACGGCAGGAATGAGAACAGAGTTGGCAATGTTGCCGGTGTGGCCGCCTCCCTCACCGCCCTGAGCGCAAACCATGTCGACGCCGAGGTCAAGCGCCTTGGCCTAGGCCGAAGAAATTCACACATTAGCGATTTTTATTGTGGGCGCAAGTGTCTTTTATTTTGACCTACCGCATGTTTCGGGTGTCCGACCATGTTCATGACCAGGATACCGTTTTTATGAAACTTGTCAATCACCTCCTTGGGCGGCACTCCCACGGCAGAGACAAACAACTTCGCACCGCTGTCAATGATAATGTCCACCAGTTCATTGAGCTTGCCGCCGGTGTAGTCGTGGTTTGTCTTGCGCGCACTGCCTCCAAGCTGCGGCAGCGCCAGATCGACTCCGAACGGCAGGTCGGGCCGCGCAAAGTTGGCCTTCATCTCGGCAATGATGTCGCGAAGCTGGTCTGGCGTGTACTGGAAGCCGCCGATGACGCCCAGGCCGCCCGCGTTCGACACGGCCGCGGCAAGGAGTCCACCCGATGTGCGCGCCATTCCGGCTAGGATAATCGGGTGCTGGATGCCCAAGAGGGTCGTGATGGGAGTGGTGATGGGGCCGGCGGGCGCCATGTTGAACGAGGTCGTGTGTGTAGTTGAGAAGGGTAATGGCAGCAGTGCAAGTGAGGTTGCTGGTCAAGAAACGCGGGCGAGTGCTTCTGCCAGTCAGAGAAGGGTGTCCAGCCTAAAATAAGATAAACCGAATTTCCAAGGATGAGGAGGATGCGATCCAATTGGAGATTGATACTGCTCCCGATATATATAAAGGCCTAGGCCATCTTTACAGCTAGCTCTCCAACTGCACGTCCATGAGTGTGGGGATTTTGAGCCGGGGTTCGCCATCAGCCGAGCTACCAGGTCCCCAAACAGGAAGCCAGTTGGCGGGGGAGCTAGGATCGTAGAGCCGAGGTATTTCCACCTTGGGGAAGCACCTCGCCAAGTGCCTGTGACCAGCGACCTGCTCGGCCGGATGTCGTTCATCACATCCAAGGTGCTCGTTAGCTCTACAGCGAAATCATTCTTCAATTCCATGCTTGCTATGCCTTCATGTTTCAATACAACGCCCATAGTCCATCTCCCGCTCCAGTCTGGTATCATATACACATTCCGCTTTATATCGTAATCATGGTCCAGCGCATGCTCCGTCTTCCATAGTTTTAGAGCGCCAGAAATGCAAATTATTTCTAGACAGGCCAAACAAAGTGTCGCTTTGGCGACTAGAGGTCTTGGTTCAATTATCCCCCACATATATTCATCCAAAGTTTGGTAGTCGCGCCGGGATAAACACTGTATCCTCGGGTCGTTGTTTTGTATCGCCTGTCGGCGCCGCAGAATTCGGTGCGCGTGTATTTGTTTCCAGTGGTTCATTTCGTTTGTTTGGGTCGTCAATTACCCTAATCGTCTCTTTGGGTGTACTCTTGGGGGTCTCGGGTTGATAGACCTCATCTTCTGTCACAAGTGGTTTTAGTTCCGACATGGAGCGCAGCGCTGGGGTTGCGCCAAGCCCCTTCTCTGCTGCCAGGTGTTTTGCAGCTTCCTTTTTCCTGGCCACTTCCAGGTCTTCTTCGTGCTCAAGTCTTTGTTCTTCCATCGCAAGGTCGCGAAGCGAAGGCACATCATGGATTTCCGGTGTGTTGGAGAGCGACATTGCTTGGTAACCCAACGTCAGTGATTCTCGCGATGAAACACGCAATGAGTCTCTTGACCGCACTGATCCGAGAGTTGTTCTTGATACTGTCCTGGAAACCGAATGTCCACGAGCCGGTCGTTTGCCTTTACTACTGCGAGAGTGCAGGCTTGTGCCGCTTTTCCCACTGCTGCGATCATCCTTTCTCACCATATCATACGTCACTTCATCGTCTAGTGGGATTGCGTCTTCTTCACCCTCCCCATCGCTGGGGAAAAGGTCACCGCGCGATCGATAAGAATCCGATGTGTCGCCCGATCCAGTGGTTCCACTCCGCTTTCTAGTCACAATCAGATCGCCAGGGTCGGACTCATCATCAGAGCCCAGTAAAGGCTCTCCTTCGCCATCACCGTGTCTCCCGGGGTGATCTTGCAAATCGGCCGCGCTTGGCTTGTATCGCAGCGTGCCGCCCATCTTCCAGGGCAGCTTACTCAAGAAACCGATCGGTTGCGTGCTGGGGATAATGGTAGGGTCGTGTTCGCTCGCTTTTCGTCGGATGCCTCTTGTGCCATAGCTCATACCCCGCTTCCTCCGAGGCTGTTCTGTCGTCTCGGCGACAGTATGTTTCTTTTGGCTTCCCGTACCAGCGAGCAGCCGGTCCCAGTCCTCATGGCCCCAAGTCCCAAATAACCCACCGCTCTGCTCCTCCTCATACCAGTCGTCATAGAAATCAAAACTGTACTCTGCCGCTCCTTGTGTACGCTCGCGCTCTCGGCGCTTTCGCATGCGCTCTTCTGGGTCGCCGAGGCAGACTGAGGTGCACTGCTCGATAGAATTGGCGACCGAAGAGAGACAGGGATTGATGTAGTGGTGTTGAAAGGACCATATTCCAGCAGCGGCATTCTCTGTTACCGCTTCTGCATCATGGGCGATCTGATTCCAGCGCTGTCGCAAGCGCGGGTCTTCGAAGAATGCCATGGTGCGGACCGGAAGTATGACGTCGCAGACATGTGCAGAGGGGCTCGCAGCAACGGTCCAGAGACAGATGCAGACGGTGATGCAGAGTGACGTGGTTCCGCGATCTCAGGCTAAACAGAGAGGGACATTATAGCGGGAGGAGCGTCTCCGAAGATGGGGAGAGACCTGATGCAACGTGTGTGGGCTCCAAACAGTAAAGAGAGATGAGATGGACGGATATCCATGTCGCAGGCTGGCGGATGCGTGGCACGTGCAATGCAAGGCCGAGAGGACTAAAGCGGTTGGGTCCTAGGAGGTATGGTTGGGAAGAGGTACTTGGCGACCAGGCTGATTTAGTACCGGATCGGCTGGTACCTGCGCGACGACCACCAGCAATCGCCTGTCGTCCAACGTGGTTTCAGCAAGGGTAGCGAGGCTAATTACTTGAAACCTTAACTCCGGAACCAGCACAAGCGCCCTCCCAATGGCTGAAATAAATCCGACACCAGCACCTAAAAGCACATAAGATTGACTAGCAATTGCTTCATGCACCACATATGAAGTCGGTAGAATTCCTTGAGCGCCTCGCCAGCACTCAATCTGACCCCTTTCTTCGACGTCAAGTCTTCTTATACCAGGGTCCTGACTAGCGTCCACTAAGCGCCCCTTATCCACCCACGGGAGGCACATAACTGGCCAGTCAGCGCACTAGAAACAGATGGTTGATTATCTTTGGGCGCTTTCTCGACACCAGTGCATGTGCTCGGCAAACGATGCCTTGGAACTTGCGTGGGACATACACGGCTGCCAACCCCACAAAGTGGAAACAGTAAGAACACAATCGACATTGACACAATTTACGATGCCAACAGAAAAAAAAAAGCAGAAGCCCTCTCATGCCACAAGGGGCGGGGGATTGAGGTACACGTTACCCCCTGGGATTTCGCATATTTGTGAGAACCCTCTCCAGCAATTCCTCTCTTGTATCTCCATCCTGGGGGAACAAATTTCTCTGCATAGTATGTGAGCCATCAAGATTTTGAAAGAGTATCGAGCAACTCACCGCAGCCAACCACCTGCGCATCTCCTCTCTTGTCCAATTGCTTGGGTCGCCCGTCGGATCCTTTTCCGGAGGGAACATTTCGCTGCCCCAAATCACCTTGGCCGTAGCAGCGACCACCACGAGGCCAAAGGCTGGTTCTTGTCAGATGATTTTCAACATGCTACCCTATATGAACTCACCCCACACCATGTTCTTCACCGATGACGTCAGCCGATGAAATAGTGAACCAAACATGAAAGTGGTGGTTGCGGTCGGATGATGTAGCATACCTTGGATTTCATCGCATTGTCCAAAGCTGTAGGCATCTTGGTGTCTCTCAAGAGCAGTGGCCTAAATTTGAATGAAACAGAGGCGTGGTGTGAATAGAAGGTCTGGCCGAATCCGAAACGCCTAGACTCTGGTGCAATAAGAGAAAAAAGTTCAGACAAATGAGACCTATTATAAGCAACAATAGCTATTGACAGATATCCTAGCTTGTCGTAAGTGAAAAGTGGCCAGTTTCTGCCCAGCAATGATGCCTCGATGTTGTCTGCCTGGCGCCACAGGTAATGTTCCACAACGCACCGCCACGCTACTTGAAAGCCCGCGCCACCTATCGGCGGATCGGTCATCTTGCACCCGAAGACGCTTCCACACATGGTCCGTGCTCACATCCCCGCGAGGACGCACAAAAATAATTCCTTCTAAAACTATCGAAATCGCACATCCGAGCCTTTGACAATTTCTAGTTCAAACGTCCCATTGAACCACCGCCAAAATGCCTCAGGAGGTCGCCGATATCAAGGAGGTATGTCTATCTTCTAGAGGAAAGCCTGTTTTGCGTGTACGATTAAATGCTGACTTCGTTTCCTGCAGTTCATCCAGATCTGCCGTCGCAAGGACGCTTCGTGTACGTTTGAGCAAAACCCAACGAGCCCGCAGCCACAGGACGACCGCGTCTTCTGACGAGGGAATACGCACCATTGGAACAAATTATCTAACAGAGAACACAGCCGCGCGGATCAAGAAGAGCAAGAAGACCAACAACGTGAAGTTCAAGGTCCGCTGCGAGAAGCACCTCTACACCCTGGTGCTCAAGGACAACGACAAGGCCGAGAAGCTCAAGCAGAGCCTTCCCCCTAGTATGCGCCCCTGAACATCTCCCATCGATGCGAGAGAAGCCCGATGACCGAATGTGATACTGACTGGTGGTCCGCACAGCTCTTACACTGACCGACGTCGGCAAGAAGAACAAGAAGTCTGCTTAAACATGTGGTAGAAAACGGGCTGATTTGGGTGTGGGAGGATTCACATGCACGAATGGGCGTCTCGGGATACCTTGCATTTCATGTGCTCTGAAAGGAGGATACTCGGATAGAGTCCAAAAAGAAAAAAAAGCACGATTCGAGTCACAACTTTTGTTTGTATTAAGCCCCCAATCTCCGTGACGGTCAATCGGTCGACCTAGTGTACCCGCTACTGGGCATTCCGAAACTTGCGGATTTCGTGTTCCGCATCAGGTGTGTTGCACAGGTCGTCCAGCAAGCCATCTAACACGCCCTGACTCCAGAATATGATGAGGTCCTCAGCGTCCTCATCAGTTTCCAACTTCCAACCTGCCCACACCATGCTACTGGGGTTCAGTTCCTTGGCCTTGGCCTCCAATTGATGATACTTTTCTTGCACCGTTTTCTTGTGGCTGGCGTCTATTGCTAATTTGCAGATACTGAATATTGGCTCTTTGCCAAACAGCTCGCCGGGGAATTCTGTTTCCTTGCTTTCGGGGTTCAGATGGAACAGGAGGACCGATCCAGAGACCTCGGCCACATGCGGGGACAGTGTTCTGAGGATGCCTTGGTTGTCGGGGCTCTGGATGTATGCAAAATGACCGGCGGGGGAGTCCCACGGCGCGGTGATGACGAGACAGGGCGAATCGGTCTCTTGTTGGAAGAACCAGGAACTATGGCTTGCGATTGATTTGCCTTTAAGGAGATGAGGTTGGTTTTCCTGGACCCATCGGGTCTGAACGTCCGAACACTCTCGGAGTACTGGAGGGATGGTCTCGTAGGTGCCCGGCTTGAGCTGGATGAGGGCGAATTCGGTGACGGACATGGCGAAGGGCTGAAGGGCTGTGATCGATGCGGAACAGAGTTGCGGGATGGCGGGGCAGTTATAACATGGCCAAGTTAAGTTACAATCGTATGAGACAATGGTGAGAACGTGCCTCTTCACTCAATCACAGGCACCGTTGGGGTTGCGTCAACACGGGGCGGCCCAATTTGCGGCGGATCCCCCATACCGGGCTGTGCGGGAGGTCATTAGTCGCCGAACAAATGTCTAAGGCAAATTCTTGTTGGCTGTTGGTTGTTAGTGGCTGACACTGCCGGCAAGGACGGGAGTATGTATATAAGAGCTTGATGCAGGCGGAAGCGCTTGCGCGGCGCTGCGAGCCCTTGGCGAGCTTGTTTTTTTTAGAAGCTTTCTGGCCGTGAGGCGGCGACCGCACGGATGGGCAACAATTGAAGCATCGTGCAATGGCCTGCGGTTGCCGCACTGCCAGTAAACGATCCACACTTGCTGCGCCCTGGTCCTAGCTGGATGCTAGACAGATACGGGTGTTTGGCTCCCGACAGGACGCTACGGAGCAGATGGGTGATGATCCATTGACGTTCTTGGAAGGAGGTTACATGATATGATGGGATAGCCTGGACCAGATCGGGGGACCTCAAACGCCGAACAAGGGACGAAACGAGGGTAGAAATTGCTCAACTGTATTCTTGTTTCCGAAATGTGACGGTTCTTCTCTTGCGAAAGCGAGTATGGGTTTTAACAAGAATGGGACCACGCTTAGGAGGAAGCGATCCTTTGATTGAACCTTGGTGCAGGGATTCAATGAATGACGCCCCACCCAACCGTCGATTCGACTCCTTTCTAGAGAACTTCAGGTTAGATGTAAACGCGGCGAGATGAAGACCACGATAACCGTCTTGGGCTCGAAACCCGAAAATGGGCCCAGCAGGTGGACATGATGAGAAATTGGACTCGGATGGTTCGTGCCAAAGAACGATAGCGCGTCCCAGCCAACGTTGAGATAGAGCCATGGTCTAGAACACGCTCAAGCTAGGCCCTTGGGTGAGCATGGGTTCTAGGTAAGATATCGGACCAATCTTTAGAGCCGCCGAGTATTGAACGGAAAGACGTTGATACTGGAACGTGCCGGAGCGGACCCACGGCGACTTACCTTGCTTCCGCCGGACTATTGGCGTTCCCGCCAGGCAGGCAAAATATGGGGCAGCGATACATTGTTCGGAGATTTGATGTGCTGGGTTGGCGCATCCTTCAAGATATAAAATGCCGGAAGCCGCAAGGTTATTCTCAAGATTGCTTAATGCATGCAACTACCTTGCCCCTTTTCAATGATGCCGAGACTATCGACCTATCGCTTACGAGTACCCCCTCGCTGCGGAAAATCTATAAATTAAGATTCATGCAGGAGGCTGCGCGTGGCAACGATATTTTTCGTTTTCTTACCGAGCGAGCACGCTGATCATGCCTGAACCATATATTAAAGCCTATTTGAACTGACCAAGTCCGCTCGAGGCGACTCGACAATGGCCATCGTGTTTGAGATGATTGATGTTGGGCACTGCGTAATTTCGGCTGCGCAATGGCACAGGCCTGCATGTGCTTGGCTACAACCACGTTGCTACGTTGGGCTTACGGAGAATACCACGGAAGAAAATTGAGGCAATCGATGTTGGGTTACAACACTGGACCTGGTGCCACTACTGAACTCAGAAGTGCATGGGAATTATACGGGACGCAGGTGGTTGCATTTTGGCTACCAACCCCTCGCTTTGAGGTCGTTAATTGCCCAATCAAATCTGTGCTAGGTTCTTTGTGCGCCTGTAGAATTACTACAGCCTCTAACGTAGTCGCAGTGGGTGACTTCTTACCTTGGTGGCAAGCCACTGGTTGAGTGAGAGAAGATGGAAGACGGCTCAACATTTCCACGCACGGTACACAGGATGAGTGGCTTCGACTCTCCTCGTAAGTCAACGAATATAATGTAAGCTTCAGTAAGCCCGACGATTGTCAACTCAATCGCTTGTATGTGGTCTCAACAAAGATTTCAGTGTACTCGTTGACGTGCCCAATGCGCATGTCTCGTACTAGTCATGGATGGCATTATAGAAGTCATACTTTCCCCCCCTGTGCCGGTTGGTAATTCTTCTTTCGCAAAAAGTACAGGCTATTATTTGTACGCTTGATTCTCCCTTTCGTACCATTTCCCTACCTTTGCGCCATGTCCCACGCCTCTCAAGTACTCCAGCTTCTATCTCGCGTCTGCTCTTCGAAAAGGTGATCTATCACAGGGATATTGTTGTGGCGGCTAATTTTTTTCAAGTTCTACGATATTTATCAAATCATACTGTCGGAATATTGACACTGGTTTGAAGGAATTGCTGAAGGTGTGGCACCTTGTGCTACACTGGGCAGGTGAGCACCTCGCATGAGGTGCCCAGGCAAACAATATGTATATCTGTTTTGAAGATAAAGAAACCCATATATGAAAAGACGAAGAAATAATGATTATAACAATTGTATAGCAGCTGCAATTTGTGATCTTTCCTTCGAACATCCAGATCTACTCACACATACCAAGACTTATGTTGCAGCTTTCTAGCCTCAATGGATAATTGATGCAGTATCTCATATAAAGAACGCTCTGTAATGCACCGGCTTACTTTCTTGGTTCTTCGTAGTTCCGTCAACTTGCTCGTCTCAGCGACGGGATCTGAGCTATTTGTAACAAGTTCATGTTGTCCTAAAATACCTGACCATTCGTTTCGTGTTTGACGTAAGTCTATGTCCTATTGAGTTCCCCCCTCAATGATGCCATGCGCCAAGTTCCTTGCTGACGAATGTCTGCATATGTATGTTCCCTATATGCATATGGTCAAAGATGTCGCATGTTATGGTTACATGACGATGAGAAGAAAGCCACTCTAGTATCATAAATAATAGTGTTTTTCTCTGACTAGTACTGGTTGAGAAGAGGGGAAAACGACATGGTATTCAACACAATAACACATGCATTGGCGTGTTTTTCCAATTTGAGAACGAGTAAATTTATGATACTATCTTTGATGATAGTATGGAATTGATGCAATGGGAGTTCGATGAGTTAGAATGCTCTCATAATGCATGCCCCTGGACTAATGATATTAACATATACTATCAATGCAAACACAATAAGCTGTTTCAATTTATTGGTAGGACATAAAATTTCAATGTTTGTACTGTTCCTGTTTTGTATCATGTTAGAATAGCGTAAAAACTTATGTTTAGGCAACTGGAAGCACTATGAGTGATTACAGACATATGATGCCTAACTGTACTTGGATGACTATGCTATTGGACGGGATGCAAGAAAATAATTCGTGTGGGATTATCCGACACTATTGCGTGGTATATTAGCAATAAAACTAGTATGACAGGCCTCATTGGGGGCTGTGCTCGTGTGAACAATTTGAATAGGTATTTGTTGATAAGGATGGCAATTTTGCCTGATTCTCGATAGCTCCCACAGCCCGCAGGTGGCAAACTACCAGGCTGGGGTAATAGCTCGGGTGTGGCTGGCACTAGCGTAGCTGAGGGCGCTGGGAAAGCCCATATTTGATCGTCCTGGATCAATAACGCAATGCGTGTCGGAGACTCCGTGGGCTACGGTTCTTGTGTGGAGAAGTATTGGCAATGACTTCACCGCCACGTTTAGAGAGCTGAGTCTGGAATCTGGAGCCTCACTCAATTACTAGAAGCACCCAGTGATGGTGCTCAGCCACGGGGGACCTCAGCACTTGACCAATAAACATCAGTGGTCTGTGAGCCCGTGTGCGGTCGTCTGTGAGAAAGACGGGCATGATTGGCAGCTCGCCAAAGCCGTCACAACTGGAGGGCAGGCAACAACATCAACCAACGCCTTGTCTTGCATGCCACGGCATCACGAGACCAACCCGAGGCACAGTACCACGCCACCAGTGGTGAGACGGATGACACTGTTCTTGGTTTTCTACACGTCACCAACGCAAACGACCAAACTCACGACATATTCGATTGTTCCGAGTTGACCTCGTCGACCCCACGCAGCACCCTACCCCGCGACGACAATGGAGGCTGCCATCAGAGAATAGAGTGGATACGGCGACGAGAATTACCAGACGACAGGCACGCCCCGGTCGCGTCGCAGCGCATCGCATCGCATCGTCGTGCAGCGCATCCTGCTATATTTCACTGCGCGGCACCGCGGCGCCTCTGCCCCCAGCGTCCGCGAACCGGGATTACGCGGGCTGTCTCTGCGCTGCACTGCACTGCACTGCAGGGTACGGTAATTTTCAGGCGTCTGACAGCATTTCCGGCCGGTGAAGGTGTAATAGGTGTGCTCCCTCCTGCCCACAGGCGCTCATACCTAACGGGCCAGCAAGTGGGCGAGTGGCTTTGTACCACTCCAATCACGGCCTTCGCAATCCGTCCCAAGCGTGGGAACTGCAGGGACCGGCATCTGGACCTATCAGACGTGCTGCTGCTACCCCTCCCCCTCCCTCAGGAACCTCTTCCCGTATTTCGAACTCGTTTTCGGATTCAGAAACTTGATACACGCTTTGCTTTGTTCTGCATGCGGCTGCTTCCCACCACTACCTCAGCCCAATACCACCTGTGTCTGTGTGTGACACAGTGATCGAAATTGGCGGACCCGAGACACGCACCAAGTAAGGGCTAAGACAAGAGCGATTTCCAAGCAAAAGCATTTTGGGCTGGTTTTTTGTCCGATTTGCGAGGATTGCTGGCCACCCATGCCCATGTCCTGTCATGTCAGGTGTTTCCTGTTGCCGGGCACGTCCATATCGTTTCTCATGACTTTTTGCCTCTGACTGCTTGGCTGCTAGCCAACCATAATCCCGGACTGGACTGGCTGGCACGTTCCCCTCTTGCTCAACCAACTGCATCGCACACAGCCAGGGGCCTACATTCAGAGGTAGCCGCAATCGTCATCGTCACCATCACGCGCAGTCGTGTCCACACCTCGCGTACACCGTGTTGAACCATAATTACAAACACTGACCTTACTCTTCTGGCTTTTGGGATTGTACGCTGGCTGTGCGCTGCTTGTCGTGGAAAGCGGATAATTTATTGGCTAGGAATGTGATTAGGTTTGTACCTTTGGGCTCTCTGTTGCTGGTTTGGTTTGCGAAAGCGTTATTGCTCCCCTGGTGCACTGCATCCATTCTCTTTCATTCCCTTATCTGGGTTCCGGTTCCGGGCCTTACCGTCTCCATCCTTTTTTGAATAAATCACGGGCCAGCTGGGCAAGGACAGGGAATTAATTACCCGGGGGTCCAGAACAGCAGGGAAAACGGGAGCTTTTGAGCTCTCTGGAAAGCCCAATCTTGAACTAGACCGCCTTTTCTTCCAATTGGCGGTCTATCATTACACACTCCCTTCTCAGCCCTGACAAAGGCCCTCCACTGGTCCTTGAGAAGCCATTGCCGAACGACGGCGTCGAATTGCTTCTTTGGCATATTTGACTTGGCCTCACATCTCATTTTTCGCGGTACTCGGCACCCTGTTCCTCATTTTTTGACTTGCCCTTGAATGGCAAGCTAATCAGTTGGTTCTTCTAATCTTCGATCATCCCCTCCATCCAAGTGGGCCGCATCTGCAGCACTGGATCAGGCTCTTAGCCTATTACGGAAGACGGCGTCTTACGGGCCTGCATCCTTTGGTATCATTCAGTGGCACACACGCAGGCTTCGGCGGGTTGTGGGAGCAATTTGGGTTCTGGGTTCGCTACTGCGACTCTGTGATAATACGACGCCCTCCCGTGCTGAACCGCCGGCTCGGTAGTCAGCAAAGTCTCCTAGCTGCCCCATTTGGTCATTTGAGGAGCTTGGCTAGGCTAGCTCTCGAGCACTGAGCTTCAGGCACGACGGCACCATCGTCGTCACAATCGTGGCGTCGGCCGACGCATCATTTGCTCTGCACCGCCGCAGCAACGCTTGGCGCACGCCCTGTCAGGCCTGTTTAAAGACACCTTTGACCTGTCGGGTTTCTAGAGTGGAAAAGTGCGGGGAGGGCGCGACAGGGAGACATCAGAAACCGGGACCTCACTGCTTGAAGCTAACGGTGCTTTTTGACGCTACGCCTCCCTCTCCATTTTCCCCATTTACCACCTATCCACCTGCCCATTGTCTCGCCGGCTTCTTTTGTTGGGGGCAGAGGAGAAGCCAGCCAAAGCAAAACGAAGTCAAATTCCTGCCGTTCCTCCACCTCCACACGCCAGTCCCGTCTCCAAATATTTACTTCTTGCCCCTCCGCCTCTCGTAAAGCTCTTACATTTAGCTCTTCCTCCCTTTCTCGACCTCCCCTTTATTTTTGCTTTGCTTGCCTTGCCTCTGCTATTCACGACGAACAATTCACCTTACGTCAACCATCAACCACCTGCTCTTATCCGTATTCTCCAGCTACATAACACGCACACACAACCAATACACACTAACCTCCTCACGCTCTCATTCGGCCCACCCGCGTATCATTTCATCTCCCTGTTGACCACCCCCTTTACACACTTTTACACAACCGCTGCCGTTTGCACAACCTTGGCACAAACTCAGCAAACCGCCTTCGACAAATATTTCCAGGGGTCACAAGGCACAAGACATTGCGCACAGACATTGCGCGCCAGCAAGGTACACCCACGTTCGCAGTTCTCCTGCGACCAGCGCTCTCAGGGATCGCAACTCGTGACGACATTCCCTGAGAAATTGCTGAACATTTCAACCACAACAACGCGCCCTCTCTTCCACTCAGCTTAGCCAATTGCCAGCGTCCTGATGCCCTCGCGTGAGCCGGTCATGGTTAACGGCTACAACGGCCATAACGGCCACAACGGTACCAATGGGACCAACGGCAGCGGCTCCAGCAATGGCGGCAGTAGCAGCAATGGCTCTCCTATTCCTGAATCCTACGTCAATGGCAACAGTGAGCTCGGACAGCGGCTGAGGATCGATCGCAAGATGTCCAGTCCCATGGCACCACCATTCATGGTTTCTGCTCCAGGAAAGGTCATCGTGTTCGGCGAGCACTCTGTCGTCCACGGAAAGGTACGAGGTCCCGTCATTCGGCGCGTTTTAGCTGCCGCCTACTAACTACTGACGCTTTTCTAGGCCGCAATTGCTGCTGCTATCTCGCTGCGGTCCTACCTTCATGTCACCCCCTTGTCCAAATCGAAACGCACCGTAACCCTCCGATTTCCGGATATCGACTTCATCCACACCTGGAACATTGACGATCTTCCCTGGGCGGCGTTCCAGCACCCTTCCAAGAAGAAATCGTACTACTCCCTTGTCACCGAGCTCGATCCCGACCTGTTCGCCGCCATCAAGCCCCATGTCGAGATCGTCTCTCCCGAACACCCAGAAGACATTCGCAGGGTCCACTACAACTCGGCTTCCGCCTTCCTCTACCTCTTCCTATCGCTAGGATGGCCTTCTTTCCCAGGCTGTCTTTACACTCTTCGATCTACTATACCAATCGGTGCTGGTCTGGGCAGCAGCGCATCCATTGCAGTCTGCGTTGCTGCTGCTCTGTTGCTTCAATTGCGCACCCTTTCCGGTCCCCATCCCGACCAGCCTCCGGATGAGGCGCGATTGCAGGTGGAAAGAATTAACCGATGGGCCTTTGTTTATGAAATGTGCATTCACGGAAACCCTTCAGGTGTCGACAACACGGTATCAACACAAGGAAAAGCGGTTCTATTCCAGCGCACCGACTACAGCAAGCCCCCCTCAGTAAGGCCGCTGTGGGACTTTCCTGAACTGCCCCTCCTGCTGGTGGACACGAGGCAGGCCAAATCAACCGAATTCGAGGTCAGAAAGGTGGCCAAGCTCAAGGAACAGCACCCTAAGCTTGTGGGAACTATTCTGGATGCTATGGATAAGACCACCAATACAGCAATTAATGTGATCGAAGACGATGATTTCGATAATGAGGAGGAGTCGTCTCTGCAGAGAGTAGGTGAACTGATGACTATCAATCACGGTCTTCTAGTTTCTCTCGGCGTCTCTCATCCCAGGCTAGAGAGAGTACGTGAGCTCGTGGACCACGAGGGCCTTGGCTGGACCAAGCTCACTGGTGCCGGAGGAGGTGGCTGCTCCATCACTCTGCTCCGTCCCGATGCCCCGCGCGAGAAGCTTGCGAAGCTCGAAGAGAAGCTTGAAGCCGAAAACTACCTCCGATTCGAAACTACGCTTGGTGGTGATGGCGTGGGCGTCCTTTGGCCCGCCGTCCTTAAGAACGGAACAGTGGAAGATGACGAGGGTGGCATGGAAATTGACCTGGAGAAGTTCCTCAATGCCGAGGGCAATGAAGGTGTCGAAAAACTGGTAGGTGTGCACGGAGACGGGGGCGAGAGAGAAGGATGGAAGTTTTGGCGCGTTGAGAGCCAGTGAAGACAATCCCTTCAAGACTTGACACCTTTCCCCCGGCTGCATGTGGTGCAACGGCGTTGCAACTACAAAAGGCCTACTGTACTATATGGCTACGAGCCAAGTGACGTCACGTTATGAATTGCAAAAGGAATTAGATGTTAACTGGACATGGAGCGACGCCGCTTGGCTTGAGGGAGAAAGGCTTCCCTTCCGGGGTTTATTTACATGGTTATAATATTGTAATGCGATTCCCTCTTCTTCAGCATATTTTTCTGTTTCTTTCACGGGCGGCCCTTGAACGTTTGGTAGGTGGGGGCAGCTGTTTTGAAGCTAGTTGCATCGAGTTGGCAATCAATCATCCGGCCACATGGGGTCTCGGAACGTTTCTCGGTGGGTTTTGTTAATCGACCGAATAGTTAGTCCATCATCAATTCTTGAAATAAAAAAACTTTTACACGTATGACCGGCTTTTCTCTCTGTGACCATGTGACATTTAATTACCCCAAGGAGTAATATTATAGCTGCTACATCGGCGCTCTGTGTTGCATCACGAACTTTGCTTGAGGCGGCTGAGGCAGCTCACTCTCCGCGCCCTCGAGGGGATTCACCACTTGCGTGCGCAGACACACAATTGATGGCCCACACAATTCGACTGAATGGGGGAAGGGGGTGTCGATTTGGTCAAATCGCGGGCCTAACTTTGCCAAGTCCTTTTGATGCTGGGAATCGACGGTCTTTTTCCTTTTCCTGCACCGGGGACGATCTTGGCCATGGGCCAACCCGTGTTTTTGGTAGAGACACTCCAGTGGCGTAAGGTGAAGACATCCCTAGCGCATCTTGATGGAGCTCGGGGCGTTTCTCTAGTAAAAGGGAGGGAAGCAAAAAAAAAAAAAAGAGATCTTGTCAACTTGTTTGAGATGATGCTTTGGGACGTGGCTTGATCCACTTTGGCGTGTGGTGCTGATGGATCATCTCTACCCGTTTCAAGGTGAACTTTGGTAATGGGGACTTTTGGCAAGGTTTTTGTTTATTGAAGGATTGTTCTTAATTGAAGAATGTTACTTTGTGGATGGAGACTAGATCGAAACCCCGGATTTATAAGTTGGCCTAGCAAAGCATACAGTCTATGGATGCTTGTAAAAGATGATTTCATCGTAGCCACTGCGCAATATTGATTTTGGCTAAAGTGCAGCATTATCCAAGGGAAAGTCAATCCTAAAGGAGTATGATAAGTGGTTTTTAGGTAAAGATGGGTATTTCTGCTCATGTTTATTTTGGCTAAATACACCGGAGCATGGTGTTTTCCAAAAAGTCAAATTGACAATCGTTCAGGGGTTATATTATACAGTTGATATAACTTCCCGTGTACTTGGGCAGAGTTCAACTTTGGGCAGGGGACTTCTGTGGTGTCGACATTCTACATTTGCATACAGGCTATTGCTATACAACCCGCATATGAATTCAAAATCCGGACCATCTCCAATACACACATACTATGTTTCATAAACTCATCTTGTTTACATCGTATCAACGTGATCCTCCTTAAGCAGCTGGAGCACCGCTCTTGAGCAACCCAATCCGATATTTCCAGTATCCCTCGCGCACAGGGTCCCACTTCTCGCTCAGTCGCTGCAGACAGAGCTCGGCCTTGTCCACCTCGCCCGTTTCGTGGTATATCTTTGCGAGGAGGTCGAGGGCGTGAGTGCTCTGCACCTCCTCGGAAGGCTCGCCCAGAGCAGAGACATATTGCTCTGTAAACTCCTGAACGGTTGCCAGCTTGCGGCCGCCCTTGGATAGCACTCCGGACAGGTAGTTCCAGGGCGACTGATTCTGGGGCGCGATGGCAATCTTCTCCTGGGCGTAGCCGATCTCGCGGTTGATAGTCGCCTCAGGGACCTTGGGATCGTGGTCCGTCGGGCCGGAGCCGGTTGTCGACTCTGTCGGGTCGGAGAAGACGACGTAGAAGCGGTGGGACCATGCCGAGTTGTTGCGGACGTCGTCTTCGATGAGGTTTTGCGTGGAACCAAGCTCGCTGGGCGTCCACATGGACAGCTTGCCGACGAGGTACTGGCGGTAGGACCAGACGTGGTAGTTCTTTGCGTCCTCCTCCAACATGGTCTTGATGAACTCGGTCTCGGATCTGGCGAGAGCCCGAACTGTGGCCGTCTCCTCCTCAATCAGGGGGTAGTAGTAGTCCATGAGCAGCTGGCGGTGGTTCCAGATCTGGTAGTTCTTGAGGTTGGCCAGGGCCACCTCGTTGAGCCAGGTAATCTCATCGGGGATGGACAGCTTCAGCACGGAAATGATCTTGAACCGGTACAGCCATACAGTGTAGTGGGCGGGATTTATGGAAATGACACGTGCGGTGAGGCGAAGACACCGGGGCGAGCACTCGTCGACGGCCATGACGGCGCGGAGGTACGATACGGCTACTCCGACGTCAGTCTTTGTCTAAGCTACATAGGTTTTCTTTTCATTTTCTTTCTTGGTTCCTTTCACGCTCTCTTTTCTTGAGAAGGGTCCAGAACTAAGGCCGACATACCCTCAGCATAGTCGTCCGGGTAGGCAATCTGGGCGAGAGCGCCCTCGGGCTCGTCCTGCGGGATAGGAATTACATCGTCCCACTCCGGGTCCTTTGCCAGCGACCCCGTCATGACCCCGTAGAGGTCCCTCTTCAGCGCAGCCATTGTCTGCCTCCGCTTCTTCTCCTGCTCGACGGCTTCGCTCGACACCTCGGCTTCGGGCTTGCCGCTCTTGGACAGGAACTGGCGGTGCTGGATCTGCAGCGCCGTCAGCCGTGCGTGCTTGAGGGCGCGCTGCTCGAGCTCCTCGGGCGAGTAGGTGCCGATGTCGCGACCCTGGCGGTCGGTGCCCCAACTGTGGCTGCGCGGCGGCAGGCGACGGATGGGGAGCCCTTCCTTGGTGACGTGCTTCCAGAACTCGCGCTCCGTCCGGTTGGAGAGCGGGACCTGGCGGCGGGACACGGGGAGGATGAGGTTCGTGTGCGTGTACGTCTTCTTCTCAGCGGTGGTCAGGCCTGACAAGCCGACTTCCTGACGTCGCTTCTCGCAAGGGTTGGTCTTGTAGAAGCGCTGCTGCGAGCGCTCGCTGACGGTCTGCGGAGCTGCTGGTTCGGCTGAGGCTTTGGAGGAGAACGGTTTGGTTAGCCAAGGAGGGGTCATGAGGTTTCGGGAGGGAGCCTTCTTATGTCTCCGGAACAGCAGCCGCGGCAGGCGGAGAAAGGACATGAACTCACCCTTGGGCTCAGAATTGGGGGCCTTGGAGCTGGCTTTTGCCTTTGGGGGCATGGCTGCCAGATCAAGTTGATTGTGATAGAATGGATGGTGGGGTTAGTTTTGACAACTGCTCCGCCGACTGTCCTAGCTCCATCCTACACGCATTGTTCTGGTCCATTGCCCCGCCAAAACGGACCCGTGTTGCGGCGCCATTGCTATTGTCCTTTGCAGCAGGACTTAGCCATAAAAAAGGACAATGATGAAGCCATGCCGCTAGGACATGTAGGACTAATGAGGAGAATTATAATTTGTACTAGCTATAAGTGTGCACATGGAGTGTGCTACCATTGCAGATCAGTGGCCACGAGACTGTGCAGCGGTCCAGTTTGGATAACTTCGTGGTTTTGGAACATTTGTTCCATTGGCGTTGTTCATTAATCGTGGTCTATCTATGTTTTTTTTCTGGTCCATTTTGCATCCCGCTTCCTGGTATTTTTTTTTTTTGGCCATGAACTATGTGTTGCATTTGGCCCTGGATCATTTTGCAATCTCGCCAAATTTGGGTATCTTCCCTTTCGTCCTCCATCTTATGGACATCTCGGCTAGTTATTCCAAGACCTTGACAAACTCAAATTCTGATATTCTTTGCTTTCCATTGTTGCCAACCAAGTACGAAGTCCGTTTTGGAGCCGTGAGACTTGTCATGTTCGCAGTCGAAAGCAACCTGCCCTACAGGGCGCGAAAGTTTTGCGACATGATCAACCACTTCTTGAGGCCTCTGGGCGCATTCCTGACCATGGACTCCCAGTTGGGAACTAGCACAAATGTTTCGTTGAACATGTTTTGCGGTGCATCGCGGCCCTTTCCGTACTGCACCTTGCCCATGATGGTGACGACGATGCTCATTCGACCTCCGTTCTTTTCCACCTTTGTGCTGTCGTAGACGTTTTCGGGCGCGCCAAACTGGAAAGATGGGTTCACGACGTGAGCGTCGAATGATTCGATCTCGTAGTGCACTCCTGTACCTTGGGCCTCGAGCAGTTGTGAGTAGCCTTCCGGGTTCGGGACGACAGCGCCGTTGATGGAGATGTCGGCAGACACGCCATAGCGGGGGGAAGAGTTGACGTAGAACGGAAGAAGTTGGGATTTGTTGTTGATGGCTTGGTAGTAGTGGCTCACAAAGGTCTCGGCAGCTGGTGGACATGTCTGTTAGCGATTGCGAATTTGTGCTTGCCGCTTCGACGCGACAAAGGAGCCATGATGGTGGGGGGGTTTTGGTTATGTACCGTCGCTCGAGGCCTTAACCTGCGTCTCAGTGTCTGGGAGGGGCATTGTGGTAGCTGATATTTTATGATGATGATGGCAGTCTGTGGAGTCGTTCTGGGTGGCGGCGACGTGCTTTTATTTATGCGGTTGAGTTGGATGGTTTGGCGCAAACAGGCAACGGGAGGAAGCCTGGTCAACTTTTTGACGTGAAAGAAGCCTGTTTCATCAGACAGTTATCGGTTCGCCCAATGCACACTGTGCATCATGGCCTCCACTCGCGGGCTTATCGGCCCAATTTTTGGAGAGCTCCCACTTCGCCCGTGGTGTGACGCTACTCACGGCATCATCTCCCAACTATTAGTCTGCTTCCAAGCTGCGCAACGCCATGAGGCCATTCCGGTTACAGGTCCTTCATGGGCTGCGGCAGGCTCAATCGAGGCTGTCGCGCCGCCCCAACTGGGTGTGTCCTGGGTGTCAATTGGATCGTGCACAGAGCATTCGGTGGAACAGCTCTGATGGCTCAAAAGAGAAGCCCTACTACATTACAACACCCATCTTTTATGTCAATGCCGGTCAGTGCTGGGCTATGAAATTATATCAGTGCATAATGATTAACAATACAAAGCTCCTCACATTGGCCACCTCTATACCATGGTTTTGAGCGACGTCCTGAAGCGATGGCAACAAATCAACAGCAAGGAAGCCTTCCTTTGCACAGGCACTGACGAGCACGGCATGAAGATTCAACGAGCGGCTGCGAAAGAGGGCATGCCCCCGAAAGAATTCTGCGACAACAATTCTCGCAAATTTAGGGAATTGGCATCTGCCGCCGACATCTCCCATGATTTCTTTATTCGAACCACCGATGAGGATCACAAGCGCGTGGTCGAACAATTCTGGCTCCATCTCAAGAACACTCCGGTAGAGAGCCTTGGGTTGTATAAGGGTACCCATGAGGGCTGGTATTGTGTTAGTGACGAGTGCTTCTACGCTGAGGATGAGGTCCAAACGACCGTTGTACCGCAGACTGGCCGCAAGATTATGGCCAGCATTGAATCGGGCAACGAGGTGGAATGGATCAAGGAGGATACATGGTTCTTCCCGCTTTCCAAGTACAAGGAAAGGCTGCTTCAGTTTTACGACGAAAACCCCGACTGGATCAAACCCCGCAGCCGCATGAACGAGGTCCGCAACTGGGTCGAGAACCATCTCGAGGACCTTTCCATCAGCCGTCCTGCGTCAAGACTGAGCTGGGGCATCCCAGACCCGGAGGACAGGACCAACACCATTTACGTATGGGTGGATGCCCTCATCAATTATCTGACCAAGGCAGGTTTTGGCAGCAAATGGCAGCTTGATAGCCCCAACAAGGGCATCTGGCCCCCAGATGTCCAGGTCATTGGCAAGGACATTGTCCGCTTTCACGCTGTCTACTGGCCGGCCATGCTGATGGCTGTTGGCCTCCCGCTTCCCAAGAAACTGGTGGTCCACAATCACTGGACCATGTCGAACCGCAAAATGTCCAAGTCGCTCGGTAACGTTGTCAATCCCTTTTTTGCAGTTCAGCGATGGGATGTCGACCCTCTTCGCTACTTTCTTATGCGAAATGGCAGCTTTAGCAAGGATATGGGCTACTCGAACGAGTTTATTATGGCTGTATACGAGAAAGAGCTTCAGGCCAACATTGGAAACCTGTTGCAGCGTATTTCCCGTGTCAAGGGAAATAAGTGGTCGACTCTCGAGGCCGTGAAATGGGCGAAAGAAGGATTCGATATGGAAAAGATTAAGCAACACCCTCAAGCTTCGGACCACATGAGTCTGCAACGGCTCCTTGATGATCTACCTGAAGATTTCCAGCGCCAGATGGATGACATCAACCTTGGCGGGGCGACCCGCGAGGTATTCCAACTCCTATCGCAGGTAAGTTTCCGCTTTTCTTTGATCAACTTTTCTATCCCAATATGCTCTTATACTAACATGCACAGGCAAATCGATACATTTCGTCAACTGAGCCTTGGAAAATGGTCAAGGACAAGAGTCCCGAAGCCCAGATGCTTCTCAACTGGATCATTTACAACTGTGCCGATGCTCTGCGCATTTCTGGTATTCTCCTCCAGCCCATCATGCCAAACAAGTGTGCGCGACTGCTTGACGAGCTTGGCGTAAAACCTGAGCGCCGAACCGTCGAGTATGCTGAAAAGGGCAAGGACCTCGAGTTCGGCGCCGCAGCACCAGTGTCGACGGATCGGGCACAGGAGCGAGCGGTTGCCAAGTGGGAATCTCTGTTCCCGCCAGTTCCAGGCGTAGAGCTACTGGATGAGGAGGCAATTACGGGTGTCAAGCCAGAAGACCGACCCAAGACGAAGAACCGACTCAACAGGGTGTCAGCATCCTTGGGCAAGGACAGCGAGTAAAGCCCGATGGGCTGTGACGAGCGGGGAAATGTATAAACTCTGTTGTAGGATTATCTGGAGAGAGACATGTATAACGTGTATGATAAATGCTAGAAAATGACCAATATCCTCCCTTGCAACTGCTGAGTTGTGATGCATCTCATGTCAGGCCCGACAGATCAGACAAACTCGGTCCCCATCCGCGACTCTTTTGAATTTTTCCTAATGCGTCAGTTTCTCAACCCACCACAGCACTCAACCCCACCACAACTTACAGAGGCAGATAAAAAGCAAAGATGAAGATTAACGAAAAGACTGGTCAGTTGCAAAGACGCCATTCATGTTTTTCGAGTGCGAACACTGCTTACGCACTGCAGCCATCGCCACGAGCAAAGCTCTGCTGGTCCCTTACGAAGCCCACCATGTGCGGCAATACCACGCATGGATGCAAGATCCCGTAGGCTTCCCTCTCCGTGTTACCATTTTATTGGCCAGCTTTCTTTTTTTTCCCTTTCTTCCTTTTTGTTTCCTTTCTTTCTTTCTTTCTTTCTTTCTTTCTTTTGTCAAGTCTCAGCCGTGCTGACTTTTCTTTTTTCTTTGCCTCGGGGCAGTACATCCAGGAAGCCACGGCGTCGGAGCCCATGACGCTGGACGAGGAATACGAGAACCAGCAGTCGTGGCGCACGTCGTCCGACAAGCTCACCTTTATCATCTGCGCGCCGCCGGCTGAGGAGGAAGCAAGCTCATCGCCGCTCACACCCGTGAGGGCAAAGGTTGCTGATGCGGATGAGAGGATGCGCGGCGACATCAACTTCTTCCTGTACCCCTACGAGGCCGAAGATGAAGCAGAAGAAGAGGCCGCCGCCGCGGAAGCCAAGGGTTGGTGCACCGGTGAGGTCGACGTCATGGTGGCCTCGACGGCGCACCGCGGGCAGGGCTTCGGCAAGGCGGCCGTGTGCGCGCTGCTGGTGTACCTGCGCAAGCATGTCGATGGCATCCTAGGCGAGTACGCAGGCGGCAAGCCGGCGGAGCTCAGGGGCCTGATGGTCAAGATCAAGGAGAACAACGTGGGCAGCAGAGCGCTGTTTCAGAAGCTCGGCTTCGCGCAGAAGGGACAGGTCAACTACTTTGGCGAGGTGGTGCTGGTCATGTCGTGGGACGACGTCGTGGCCCGCGACTGGTGGAAGGCCGCCGAGGGAGATTATCACGAGGTCGGGTATGAATGAAGAATGAATGGGATTCTACCGATTGAATGATACAAAATAATAATAAAAGGTCACTAACAAGCCATGATCATAATCATAAACATGCCCACCTTCCGTATTTCTATCCTCATCGACATTCCGATCCCGTGCCGAATCTTTTGCTATTGCAAGCGAATAAGTTTAGGCATGAATTTTGTCTGCTCAAATACTCCCTCCCATAATTACCGCCCAAAAAAGGCCATTTCTTCGTTACAACACCTCCTGAATCCGAGTCTGCTTTTGTTGACCGTATCCGTGCCGTGTAAAGCTCGTGTCCATTTCGCCGCATAAAAAACATGTATGCATATTTCACGCAATGAATGAAGATGGTGCTAACTCTTCTGGGCGAGACGCTTCTTTCCCAACCCAATCTTGGCCGCCTCGGTTCCGTCGTCAGGCTGCGCCGGCTCCTTAAGCCATGGGTGCTCCAAGGCTTCTTTGGCAGTTATTCTCTTTGCTGGGTCGTAGATGAATATCTTTTTCAGCAAATCAAGGAACTGCCTAAGGAAGGTGTTGCTAGATGGGATAATGTCCTGCAAACTCATTAGTTTTGTAGTTGTTGCCTGTGTCTTCGGTTCAACCTACATCAAGTTGCTTCATAGATTTTACAAATCGCACAGAGCTGCGAGAAGTGTCGGTAGCAGGATAATTGAGCTTCAGCCGCTTAAAGTACCTTCTCAACTCCACGTTAGCACTGCCGCAACTTCTCGCCGTGAAACAATTGCACTCACCTTGCCGCCGGGTTGGTTTGGCTTCTTGTTGAGGCCCTGTTTACGGCTCTGACAAGAGGGGTATCAATGCTGGAGCCAATGACAGCTTCCATAATGGCCAGGTGTTCCAGATCGTCATGAGTTTGGAACAGAGCATCGCCGGTGAAGAATTCGACAAGTATGCACCCCAAACTCCAGATGTCGCAAGGAAATGACCAGCCGAGCCCCAGCATAATTTCTGGGGCTCTGTAGTGACGGGTAGACACTACTGTCGAGTGGTATTCTTTTTCAAATGTCGCAGATCCGAAATCAATCAACCGAATTTGGGTATCAAGCAAAACGCGCCGCTGGGTAGCCCGCTTGTTAGCGGTAGTCGATGTCGAGGGTATCTTCCTGTTGTATGTAAACGTCTGGTAGGAATCATCCAAAAGCAAAATGTTTTCCGGCTTAAGATCGGTATGTATCAAATCAAGATCATGCAAGACTGGCGACGTCAGTGTCTCATGTCTCCCCGGCAAGTTTTGCTGACAATGACTTACACGCCACGCTAGTAAAGAGTTGACGAGCAAAGCTCTGAATTTGGCTGTTGGGAAAGGGCGTAAAGCCATTGCCCTTGAGGAAATCGAAAATGCTCTTGCCGAGAAGCTCGGTGACGATGCAAATGTGGCCGCGATAGTCGAAGCAATCCGCCAGGTGGATGCATCGGTTCTGGTTTTGCGCGTCGTTGGCCTTTAATGTGGCCAGAACGCGAAGTTCAATTTTGGAAGCGACCCGATACTTTCTCACGGACCGAATGATTTTGATGGCGACGGCCTTGTTTTGCTCTCGGTCACGGGCCTCTACGACCTTGCCGAAGGTGCCCTGTCCGAGCAGACGGGTTACTTGGTCTGGGGGATTGGGTGGTTAGTGGGAAACAGCCAGGCTGAGCGGGAGTGCTGAAAAAAAAATTACATTGTTCGGTCAGATCCGAATCAGGGACGACAATGAAGTGGCCGTCGTCGTCGTCGACTTTGTTGTTCTTGTTGCTGGGATGCTATTGCCAATGGGGGCACCAATTAACGCCAATGTTCTGCCTGCTGGGGGATGCCGGGCTTGAGGGTGTCAGTGGGGAGGAAGGAAGGGGGGCACACTCACGTCCTGGACGACCGGGACCTTGACCTCGGCGACGGTCTTTGGCGGGAAGGTAGGCGGCTTGTACGAGCACCAGAGGTCGTCGACATCTCTGACATCTCTGCGCTTCGCGTCGTTGGCGGTTGTGGGTCCGCGGCCGGGAGGAGCAGGTGCCTCGTCATGTTGGCTCTGTTGACTGTGTTGACTCTTGGAGACGGAGACGCTCGTGGGCGCCGAGGTGCGCAGGGCAGAATTGGCCCTGTCGGTCGAGAAGGACGAGCTGGCAGCCGTGAGCCGCGACGCCGACTTCTCAATGCGCTGGGTCGGCGCCGTATCCGCATCATCGCGTCTCCTCTTGCGGGCGGGCTGGGCGCTGCCAGCAGAGTCGCCCGCAGCGGGAACGGCAGCAGCGGCAGCGGCAACAGCAGTGGCAGTAGCGGGAATGGCAGCAGCAGCAACAGGAGCGTGGGCGGCGCGGATCAGCTTGCGGCTTGTATTCGCCTCGGGCTCCGGGCTGTCCTCGATGACGATGACCTCGCTGGGCACGCCGTTGGAGTAGAAGTCGTTCCAATCGGGCTCGCGAGACCGGCGCCGCTTTCGCAGCGATCCCTCATGACCACGGCCATGAGCATGAGCATGAGGTGCGCGAGGAACCGCAGCAGGGGCGGCGGCCGTTGTGCTCGCCATGTCACATCCCAGGCTCGCTTCGAAGCCGTGGCGAATGTCTCTGGACCAGGGACCAGCGTCTGGCGAGATGGGTTCGACTGCAGCGTCCTTTGAGAAACACGCTCAACACATTCGCATCTGTATTTCTCTGGAGCTTTGTGGCATCCAAGATCAGTCTGGGCGTCTGAGACTCCACCTGGGGCGTGACCTGCAGGGAACAAGGTGGGATGGTTACAGCGCTGCCGTGATTGGCCCCTGTCAGCATCGCCAATTAACACGATGGTTGTTTGGTTATCTACAGTTGCAATCGCAAAAAAGTGCTAAAATTATTCCCAGTGCGACGCATCTCTATTTTTTTTTATTGAACGAAACTGAAACAATACATTTTGAGGGCAAAAACCCATTGCTGCCTAATGTCGTAGTAGCCTGCTGCACATTAATCTCGAAAAATATTTCGGCCCAAACCTCAAATGCCCACCTGTGTGGTTAACCATTTGTCCACGACATCTCCAACGTGGTCATCAGCAGCGCATATGATCAACACCGCCAAAGTAACTTTTTTTTAATTCGCCTTCTAAAATTATGTGCGCATGCATGGAAAAGCGAACCAAAGAAGATGGGTATATTCGAATGGTTAAACCTGTGCAATCACTACAGAACCGCAGGATCCCTGGTCTGTTGACTGGCCTTCTCTACAATATTCAAGGCGCCCTCCAAGTTTGAAAGCTCAGCTTCCAGTTGCTCTCTCCTCTTCTGTGTAAACTTATCCTCGCTTCCAAGCAGCTCCAAGGTCTCTGGAGACATCTTGGCGATGGTTTTTGGACTGAGCCACCTCAATGGTCCTTCATCACCAGCAACAAACTCCTCAATAATCGTCGTCATGCCCCGGATGAAGAAATCAAGCGAAAGCTAAGTAAAAAGTCAAAAAAAATTGTTCCAGCTCAGAAAATGTTAGCTGCCTTTTCCGTACCTTGTAGTAACACTTCGTGACATCGTGGACGTGGTTGACCATGAACTCGGGGCTACCCCAACGCGCGGCTTCAGATGTGGCCACATGTTTGGTCGCAGGCACCTTGTTAGGATTTGCTTGTCCAAAACCGAATGTAGTTTCTGGCGATTGTGCCCTGGCTTTTTTCTCTCTCAACTCTCTCAGGTCACGGCGCTTCACAAATTCCTCTGAGAAATCAATGTCCTCCGCAACCAGCCGAGTACAGTTCGTCTCTCGATTGCAATGATTGAAGCATTCTTTCCTAGTTACCTCATACGCATATTTAAAATTTTCGTCGATCAGTTTCTTCAGCTCCTCGAGCACCTTCTTGGTCCCACTGGTATGCGGGCAGACCTCTTCCAGGATGGCCATGATGGAGGCCTGAACCCCGGCTCGGACTTGCAGGAGAAACCTCTCGGCAATTGCAGTCCACTTCCGGACTTGGAGTTGATATATTTTGTGGAATACATCTGGGTTTGTGATGCCATCAGGCTGCAGGACCTGGAACCTGTCGAGCTGCACTTGAATCTGATGTCGAAGTTCTGTCGAGCTTTTTACCTTGGCAATGTCAGAATAGGCCTGGGGTAAATCTGTATCATCATCCGTAAGCAAAAAGCCCCGTCGAGTATACGTAACATCCAGTTCGTCCTCTTCGAATTGCCATACAGCTCCTTGTGTCCTCATGAAGACGGTGAAGTCCTTCTTCAACTCTCTCACTTGCCATCGAATCTCCAGGGCTGGGTCTTGGTATCCTGGGCGGCTCAGCACCATGTCTACCTTCTCCTTGAACTTGTGGGCAATGTCGACGATGTAGAACGACTTGTCCGACAGGTGCTTTCGGGGTGCACCCATCTGATTCCTTTCAGACTGATTGACTTCTAGTTTTTGGTGGAGGTCCTGCTCAATCTTCGGGAAGCACTCAGCAATTTTCGAGTTAAGCATTGTTCCCAAGTGATTCTTCAGGGCCGTGGAGCCGAGACAATCCTTTGGGAGGCTGTTCCATGGATACAAAGCAAAGAGCTTTCTCTCGGCGGCTTCGAGATCCAAGTCCTCCGGGTCAGACTTGAGCTTATTTCTCACGTAAAACCAATTTCTAGGACCAACTTCAGGGCCAGACTCAAACGATTCGTTCACAGCCTATCGTGCCATATTAGAGGACATGAACACCTCGGGTCAGGGGAATTCTTACCAGCTGAGCCATTCCAGTATCCTTCTCGCCCAAGTCACACTTGGTAAAGACGCCAATGGTCTGCTCTTTATCAGGGACATGGAGATTGATTAGCTTGCCGGGGATGTCTTGGAGGTTGAGGTTGGTAGCGATGTCCGCAACACAGCTGGTTCAGGTTAGCAATCCGTTGAAAGAGTGACAAATATGGGGCCAGCTTGAGCTAACACAACAATATTTTCCGGTTTGCTAATATATTCAACCAGCAGCTCTTCAATCTTCTCTGCATCTCCCGGTTTGAATCCCTTGTTATTGCTGATATACCCGGGAAGATCCAGGATACTAAAATAGGACCTCTTTGGCCCAGAAAGCTCAATCTTTAATACTTCAGCTGCGAAGTTCTTATCTTCTAGGCCCGTCCCTTTTCTGATTCCCAGGACGGCGGAAACCTGGGTAGTTGTTAGCATCAGGTAGATTCATGTCAGCAAATATTCGCTCTTCTCTACCTCTTCCATAATTCTTTCGAATTCTTCCATGGTGAGCTTGCTTCCACTGTGTTCATAACTCGTGTAGTTCTCTTCCGCGGGGAGCAAGCCGGACACGAAAACTTCGGGTCCCTCAATGGTAACGCGGAACTTGTCTTCCTCTCCAGCCGTCGTGCGTTTCGAGATGACGCGGGTCGGCCAGCGGGTGCAACATCCTGCATCTGTCGGGAAAGGAATTCCCGTCAAGGTTTGCAAAAGCGAAGACTTGCCCGAGGACTGTCCTCCAACAATGAGAAGCTGCGCCTTGTTAGCTCATGTTTTGCAGCCTCTGTGGTAAATTGTACCTGGGGAATTTCGAGGTATTTGCTTGCGCCCCATGTTTGAAGGTCATTAATTGCTTCGAACAATATTTGGCTAGTCTCAGTCTCAAACGGGTTCTCCGGCATGATCTTCGGAGCTGGTTGATCGGTATCTGAGGCCCCTGCATCACTACCGCCCCCCTCGCTGTTTGTCTCTTCCTTCTTAGCGCCACTTCTCGGACTCTTCTCAGAGGATTCCGATCCTGCCGACAGGTCATCCACTCCAGAGTCTTCATGGTCCGAATGAGTCCTGCCAGCAGGACGATGGATCCCGACTTCTGGAACAGTCTTTTGATGAGACGGCGAGGAAGGGGAAGCGTTTACAGAGAAGGCACCGACTAAGGCCATTTTCAACAAAAATTAGGTTTTTGATAAATAAAAAAGGATTCAATTTCAACTGTTAAAGGATGTAGTGAACCAACGAAGTCGTTGGCACCGCCTGAGGAAGGAACACCCCTTTATCTACATTTTCAGCTCACCCTAGCAATTAGTCCTCCCAGTCCAGAAATTTCCAAATCAATCCTTGGTTTTAATTACACAGCCACCACAATCAACAGCCATGTGTTTCGACTGGCTTGAAAGAGATACATGAACCTGGGCAACGGGGTGTGGGCCGAGACCCAAGTGACTTCTCCAACAAATAGGACTCTGCAACTAAAATAGTTTCATGTACTACTGATACGATTATTGGGTTCCTCTAACAGGCCTCCCCTACATGAGAACCATATATGGGGGGCGTTGCAACGATGTGTTGGTTGACCCCGGATTCTGCAGGGCCGGCGTCGACATAGAGGCTAGCGCCCAAATATAAAACAGTGGCGGAAGATTCGGCCTCAACATCAGATAAGACTACCAATAATAATAGAGAAAAAAAAAAGCATTAAACAAGCCGGCGCCTAAATGCTGGTCAAGGAAGCGGAATCAGTAGATCGAAGTGCAGGCTTGACGCCACGGGCAAGGCTGTCTTCCTCCGGGTTTTGAGGCTGAACGGGAGGGTAGTACCCGCCGCACTCCTGCGCTCCATTTCTGCAAGAAGGTATGATCTGCAAGAGAATAGATAAGCCCAGCGCTTTCATGTAAGGAGGGCGTTTAGAAATTCTTGGTTGGCCATGATGTGATACTGTGGTTATATTGGCTAAATGATGTCAAACTGTCGCACATTGGCGACCTTCTTAAAAGGAATGAACAAGCCCGTGTCGATCTGTCAGAATTGCGGCATTTACGTCTCAGCTACGCATATTTGGTGAAGCATTCCGGCCGGTGAGTCATTGGCCGAGAGCCTGCTCAGAAGTTCAAAAATGTCGTCGCTAACCACGACTGAGGCCATAGCGCAACTATCACGTAGTTGACTCTTCCGTAACCGCCGGCCGTGCAAGAGACCTCTGTTGAAACAATCAAGGCGTAATTTCGAGTCTGTGCCGCTGTGCCTCTCGAACAGAACCAACAGGTCTCCTATCTAGTGCAGCCGGACCCCGGACCAATCAGAGAATGGCTCCCCCAATCGAGGCGGTGCTCAAGGACTACACATTCGACATCAGTCGAGTCGAGCGCGTATCAACACGCCGCTACAAGCACCCGCTTGTCATTACTGAGCCCGACCCCTCGTGGCCGCAGACGTTCGACGTCGTTAAAGCGAGCATCGAGTCGGCGCTTGGCTCCACCGCCGTCCTCATCCGCCACGTCGGCTCCACCAGCGTCGCCGGCCTTCCGGCCAAGCCCGTCATCGACATCGACCTCGTCGTCGAAGACGTGACGGATGAGGCCTCGTACGTCGGGCCGCTCGAGGCCGCTGGGTTCCACTTCCTGATGCGGGAGCAAGGCTGGCACGAGCACCGCTTCTTCTGCGGCTACGAGCCCGCCGACATCAACCTGCACGTCTGGGGGCCCGACTGCCCCGAGGTGGAGCGCCACCGGATATTCAGGGACTGGCTCCGGCGCAACGAGCCGGACCGGGTCCTCTATGCGCAGACCAAGAGGGCGGCGGCTGACGAGAGCATCAAGAATGATGAAGACGTCATGGAGTACAATCACCGCAAGGAAGATGTGATTCGTGGGATTTTGGTGAGAGCATTTAAGGATCTTGGTTATATGCAATGAAATTTGGTCCGCTTGGTTTTTTTGAATATTGATCTTGGGTATTGAGACAGGTCTTCGAGAGTGATGTACAATGATGGAAGATGATGTTCACATTGTTATACAACTGGTAAAATAGAAAACTAGCTCAATTGTTGACTTTTGACGATAATACTTAGCTAAGTTAATTACTGAGTGACATACTAACCCAAAGACTAACCAGATACGTAAAAAAAAACCAAATTTAAACCACAGTAATCACTGACTTACAATTGCTACTGTTAGAGCGCTCAACCTAATAGTTCGCTAGAGGTATAGGGTAGGTCGGCGGCATGTGCACCACAGAAGGCTGTCAATTGAGGACCGGCTCCACCACGGGCCCTCCAATCCGAAGCTTAGCCCAAAATTTCAACATCGTCTTGGACCTCACCACTGCCCGCCATTACAGCCACCCATTCCCGGCCGCAGACTGTCTCTCTGCGTGCACAATCGCCATGAACACAATGTTCCAGTCCATCACGCGCATTGCGCGCCCTGTTCTGGCCAAGCCGCTCTCTCAATCCCCGAGGTAAGGCCCTGCCCTCGCCGTGGCCTGGGGCCGCCCGCATCGGTCCACCACGATCATGACGACTGACCTTTTGCTCGCAGGACGTTTACGACTCTCGTCCCTCTCCGTCCCTCGCTGACCCCCCTCACGGGCGCAATCCGCCGAACCGCTCTGCCTTGCACCTTCACCCCCTCTGCCACCGGCGCCACCGCTGATGTCGTCCCTGCGAGCGCCATCTCGGCTCACCCTGCGCTCGGCGACATGCAGATCCGATGCGGCCCGCGTAACACGATGAACGGACACACCCGCCTGATCCAGAAGAGGAGACACGGCTTCCTGTACCGCATGCGCAGCCGGACGGGACGCAAGATCCTGCTCCGAAGGCGCATCAAGGGCCGCAAGAACATCTCAGCTTAAGCACGTGGGCTGCGAGGGGGGGATGGTGTGGACATGCAAGGGCAATTACTTGAAATGCACTCATGAGGAAAGACAAGTATGAACTGGGGCAACATTGGACACGCAATACTGGGGGCCGCCAAGGGATGGGCGGGGTGACGGAATCGATCATCTTCTGTACGATACATTATGAATGAGGGGAGAAGAAGAAAGGGTTGACAGGTGAAGCCGAGGGATGGTATCATCCCCGCTCTCACTGGTGTGATACAACTGTACAAACACGATAGCAATTCAAACCCGCGTGGCTTTGCTTGCAGAAAATAAGCGCAAAAAGGCGCTATGAGAGCTGCGAGTAGCAGATGCATGCTTGATCAATCCGGCCCCATTGGACGATGAAATAGTGCCTCGGATCTGGGAATGTGGTCGTGTGGTGTGGAGCATGCGTGTCGGTCATTCAAAATGGGCAAATGCCCCTGGTCGTGCCTCTCTCGCCGGCCGGCTAAAGCTGCCGCAGAAAGCTGACTCCTCTTGACTTGGAGGGACCTCGCATGGATGATCTACTGCCGTTCGACGTGGAACATATCCCTAGTTCGAAACTCTGGGTGACGGTGAGGGGAGAGGGGGGTTCTAGGGTTTGGGTCTTGGGCATCAGGATATTTCACGGATCGAGCGGGACCTTTTTCGAGGTTCTTGGTCTACCGGAATTGAAATACGTTGACGCAAGGCGAGCGGCTATATGGCACGAAAGCCTATGCCGCAGGCAACTAAACCGGAGGAGTTGACCGCAAAGAGAAAGCGTGCGAGATTGATGAAAGGCATTGGTGGGAAAAGAAAAGAACGAAACTGAAGCTATCATGCTAAGCATTGGGGAGAAAGCCAAGGTTGTTGCGGGGTCCGTCGTCGCAGCACATCCGGGGCTCGGCGTCGCAGCAGCGTGCCATGGAGCCCTTCTCAGCCAGAGAGCAGCAATTGTATGGCCTCTCTCGAATATCACGGCTGACTACACACACACGAGACATGAATACAACCCAACGTGCATCGCTCCGCAGCGAATAAGCTTGGGAAGCGCTACAACCGCCTCGGCCATCTACCCCAGAAATCTGCCACAGTCCCGTGCCTGCAGGAGCCAGACGATGTTCAGGAACGCCATGGCGCAGTTCAGGCACAGGAGAGGAAAAAAAACAGGAACGATGGGAGGATAGGGAGCGCAATACAGCATCAGGTTACGGCGAAGCGGCATCAAGTCATGTGGGACGGCGGAGAGGTGTCGGATTAGGTAGGTCAACGTATGCCCTCTGGTTTCATGCGGCTGGCCGTGGGCTGAGTCGCGATCGGCGCAAGCAGGTGTCCAAGGTGGTGGGGTGGGTGATGCACATAGGTGGGAGGATGTGATGGTGATGGTGGTGGTGGTGGTAATTAGTGGTGGGGTGCTAATCAAGGCCCAAGTTGCAGGTGGGAGAGCTGTCTGTCTTGCCGGCCAGGCGTCCAATAAGCCAGCTCCAAGGCATCACATTGGGGGGCCAGGATGCAGGGAACAGGCCGGTTTCTAGAATAGGGGGTTATGTATTCTGGCCGAACATAGATCTCTGGCATGGGTTTCGAATCGTATTAATAGCAGGCAGGTTACGGTTTATTTTAGTGGGAACATTTCCGGTGGGAGGTGGATGCTGGGTTGTGCTGTCAGAGGATTAATATCAGCGCAGCCCTGCGAACATGTATGGCCGCTGGAGCTAGGTAGCGCTGGAAAACACTCAAGGCCATCCCGGCAAACAAAGGACGACAGGGGGGAACGGTGCCCAGCGTGACGAACTCCCCAATCCCCCACAAACTCCACTAAAGAGCTCGGGTAGTTTTGTCTTGGCCCAGGCCAGGGTGGGCTCAGCAAACTCACTCGGCCCCAAGGCTCCCAGTCTGGCAAGGAGGAAGTCGACGCTCCGCCTTTGAGGTTAGCCAGCTCGGCCAGAGGCTCAGTTTACGGGTTAGGCTGGGAGGGGAGAGGCCCGGGCTTGGGACAGGACGACGTCCAGAATGACGTCGCCCCGGCAGATGGAGAAAATTCCGGAGGACGCTGTCGCTGTCGGGCCTGGGGCCTGGCATAGCACGGCATGGCATGGCATGGCGGCATGGGTCGCATGGGATGTGCGCGTGTGATGTGACGGAGCGATCGGAGATGGTTGGTAGGCACTGCAACGCTGGGCGGCAATCCGCTGCTGGCAATTGGGTTGGTTGGTTGGTTGGTTGATGTGCTTGACATGTGCCAATGCCAATGCCAATGCCAATCTGCACCGCCGCATAACCATCACAACCCTCCAAGACGACGATTCCATCACCACCACCATCTTGCTCTGCATGCTTGCTCCAAGCCGCGTCTTGTCTTGCCATTTCTCATTAGCGAATTGCCAAGGGGACTAACCCCACCAGCCAGCCTGTGGAACAAGAGGATCACCTGGCAAGGGCCGAAATGGTCTCAGGCCCGGGGGTCATTTCAAGGGTTTCTCAGAGCGACTGCACCTTTTCCTGACCGCCATGGAACCATTTTCTGCGGTCCTTCTCCGTACCTGTCAAGCCTTTTTCATTGCTCGCATCCTCCCCCGGTCAATGATTCCCACTCGGCCGGTTATTGATCCCATCCCCCCTGCCACCCTGCCCCCCCTGCGCACCTTTCTTTATCCTAAACGACGGCGCGCACGACCCTCACGTGGAGCCCTCGGAGTAGTGACATAGAAAGCCATGACATATCGGGGCATCTCAACGAGAAAAAGCAATCAAAAACAAAAAAACAAGCTGCGCCAAGTTAAAAAAAAACAAATTACTGTTTGAAACAGTGAAATTAGTCCCAGATCCCGTTTCCACGATACGGCTAAACTGGGCTGAAATCTATTGATAGCGCAGTGACAGGACATTGTAATCGACACTCGCAGACATCCTGCGGGAGCCGCCTTCTGGCTCGCCCTGCCGGATTCCGTCCCCGTAGATCGTCCACCCAGGAGGAGAAGCCCTTGACACCCATTCGAGTTTCCCCTTCAGGCTACTCAGCCGGATCAGACCCCCCCTTGGCCCTCCCAGTCAGCAAAACCTTACCCAGTATGCCCCTACTAGCCGCCGCTCTTTCAGGTCGGCCTGTCAAACCAGTAGCCGGAGCTTGGCCTTGCTCTGCTGCGGGAGGGGAGGGAGATGAACAATGAGGAAAAGAAGTATTGTCCAAACAGAAAGAAGCACCCCCCCTCCCACTCCCATGCCTCATCGTGCTATGCTGCGTGGCTGCTCCCCGCTGAGCTTGGCCGACCAGGTTCCCATGTGGTCAAGCGGATGGTGATGGATGCCGCACAGCAGCGGGAGAGATGGATACGAGCTGCGGGTCGAGAGGAACATGCCAAGGAGGAAGCGGGAAAAAAAAACATATAAGCTATTCCATCTCCCGTGAAGCATGCGGTAATAGTGCAGAGAACTATCCAGCATTATCCCTACGCCGCCTCTTATACAGGCAGGGTCTCCCTTCAAGTCCTCTCCTTGTTCCGGTTTATATATTTGCTTGGCAAGCCCCTTGTTTCTGTGTATGCCCTCACGCTGTCAATTAGAAAGCCGCCAATATGCTTGTCCTTCCCTTCCTCTCCATGGTTGGCCTGTCCACCGCTGCCTCCATTGGAAACTATATGCGTGCTCTCGAGAACAGAGGTGTGTATCCTAACACTTGATGGAGTATAGTGAAGCAAACATCAGGCTGACAAACGGGGCTCCTTAGATGTGACTGTGACTGATGCGAACCTGGCCAACTTCAAGTTCTATGTCCAACACGCCGGTGCTGCTTACTGCAACTATGCCACTGCCGTTGGCTCAGCTGTGACCTGCTCAGGATACTGCGCTGATGTCGAGAGCAACGGCGCCACCGTCCTGGCAACCTTTGGGTATGATTGATCTCTGAAATAAATTAAAAAAAAAGAAAAGAAAAAGAAATAATACTTACACACAAGTGTAGCGGCGAGACGACGGGCATTGCTGGCTACGTTTCCAAGGACTCGACCCGCAAGGAGATTGTCATCTCGGTGCGCGGCAGCTCCAACGTCCGCAACTGGATCACCAACCTGGACTTTGTCTTCAACGACTGCGACCTGGTGACGGACTGCAAGACGCACTCGGGCTTCCAGGACGCGTGGGACGAGATCTCGTCGGCCGTCAAGACGGCCGTGACGGCGGCCCGGACCGCAAACTCGGGCTACACCGTCGTCGCCACGGGCCACTCGCTCGGCGCCGCCGTCGCCCTCCTGGCCGCCGCCTACCTGCGCGCCGACGGCATCGCCGTGGACCTGTACTCGTACGGATCCCCCCGCGTCGGCAACGACGCCTTTGCCAACTTCGTCACCGCCCAGACCGGCGGCGAGTACCGCGTCACCCACCTCGACGACCCCGTCCCCCGTCTGCCCCCCATCATCTTCGGCTACCGCCACACCTCCCCCGAGTACTGGCTGTCCACCGGGTCCGCCACCACCACCTCGTACGCCGTGTCCGACATCAAGGTCTGCGAGGGCATCGCCAACATCGGCTGCAACGCCGGCACTCTCGGCCTCGACATCGAGGCCCACGGCAACTACTTCCAGGACGTCTCGGGCTGCTCCACCGACAGCTTCTCGTGGAAGCGCCTCACCGACGCCGAGCTCGAGGCCAAGGTCAACGCCTGGGCCAAGCAGGATGTCGAGTACGTCGCCAACCTGACGTCGTCATCCTAAAAGCCTCAGCAAGAGGAGGCATCGCAGCCTTGTACATGTTTTCTTCTTCTTCACGGAGGCCCTTTGTTGTGTTTGTTCAGTTACTTGTATCAGGAGCGTCATGTTTGCATATTGGAATGGTTGGATTCATTGAGCGATTAGCGTTTAAAAATACAACTTTTGAATAACTGCCAGTTCGACACTTTGCTGCGTGGGACCCCTGTATAGGCCGTATATCTTATTATTTCTGGCCAAAACAAATGACCATAATATCTAAGTAAATATATTTCCCCAAGTATAAAGTCCTAGCATCTTTCCAGGATTTTAGTAGTTTTGTGACTGAGCTAAATGAATGACGAAAAAACCCGTCGTGTTATATTGGCTTTCTTAGAAATCTGACGGCATATCGCATTTCACCAAGCACATACAGGCAGTCAGTTAGTTCATCAAAGTTTCACGAAAAAAGTTTCTCAACTAATTTTTATGACAGAGTGAACAATGTCTGCAATTAAAATAACAAATTTTCGATCCATTAGAACATGGCTTCTCTTGAAGAAAGTCTCAAAACTCCCATGCGCCTCACATACTCCTCGCCGTGTCTTTTGCATCTTCACTCCGAGGACACCCAAGAAGCAGAACCAGTCGTTCTATCATCTCAACACTAAAACACAAAAACAAAAACACCCATCCATTGCGGAGTGTATGTCTTTTAAGAACCACGGAAAAGGAACTGCATATCCTCTGGGCTCAGCGACTCCATTGCCTTGTCATCAGCATTCACAGTCGAATGTATCATGCTCGTCTTCTTTTCCTGAATCAGTACCATGCGGCTCTCGACGGAGTCCTCGATGCAAAGCCGGGTAATAGTGCAGGGGCGTGTCTGTCCAATACGGTGGCATCGGTCCGCGGATTGCCATTCAGCTGCTGGGTTCCACCAACTATATCAATGTTAGTACAAGTTGAAGACCTGGGTACGAAAAACACTTACGGGTCAACAATGAAAACGCGAGACGCTTCAGTGAGGTTAAGAGCCACACCGCCAGCTTTAAGAGAGACCAAAAAGCATTCAACATCGATGTTGGTCATGAAATGGTCGATTGAGGCCTGTCGTTGAGCAGGTGTCATGCTACCGTCGAGCATAACGGTAGTAATGCCGGCTCGGCGAAGTCTCCACTCAATCAATTGAAGCATTGTCGTGAATTGGGAAAAGATGATGGACTTGTGGGAGGCATTGTCAGAGCGGAGCTTGTGAAGCTCGTGCACAAGCAGCTCAATTTTTGACGAAGACGTCCAGTTTTCCATCTTGATTCGATTGATAATCGAGTTCTTCTTGACCATACCCTCTTCCTGCTCAATCTCAGGCTGCTCGAGATCAATGGACAAGGGAATGTGGCACCGCGGGCAATCAGGCTCAGCTGTAGAGCGGACATAGCTACTGACGCAGGCTCTGCAAAAGTCATGCTTGCACCGACTACGGACGGTGTCCTCGGCAGGTTCATCGCAAATGCAACAAATCAAAATGTTTTGGCCACCCTCGGCATTTTTCTTCAGGATCAAATCCGGGTGATCAGCAACCTGTCGCATTTGCATGATCAAACCAAAGATGTTGGCGTAGTTGTTGAGAAGAACGCCCTGAGCAACATAGGTGTCAAAATTTCGTTTGCCATTCGTCATGATGCTGTTTGCAAAGTCGTTCTCTTCCTCTCCGAAGAATTGACGATCAACGTAAATCTCCTTGACGGGCAATTCCATGGAGTTAGTGTGATCCTTCTTGAGACGACGCAGCATGATTCGCTCGGTCATCAATCGAAGTTTTCTGAAAGCCTCCTGCCCAGGGCCTAGGTTGCCAAACTTTTGGATCGGGTTGAGAAGCTCTTGATTGAAGACGGAGACGTGCTGCATCCCCGCATGGTTGCAATGACTGCATCGGCTATCTTCGTCCATTGTCCATTCAAGTGTAGAACAGGGGCATTGCTTGCATAGGTAGGATGCAAAGGGACGGATGTTGAGGAACCGAATTAATGAAAAGAACTCTCCAATGCGGTTCTGAAGAGGGGTTCCGGTCAAGCACCATCGGAAAGTCGTCTTCAAAGCAAAACATGCCTTAGCAGTCATCGTGGTTCGCGTTTTAATACAATGAGCTTCGTCAAGAATGACCCGGTGGAAATTAATAGAGTGCATCACACTCTTCTCCTTATAAATTCCATCTTTGCGCTTGAATCCCTTTTCTTGCTTGCGGTAGATGGACTCCAGACTGTTGTACGACATCATTATAACGTCGTATTTTTTCAGGTCCCTGGCAGTCATGGACTTGGTCTTTTGGTTTGTGCCGTGGAAAACGAATGTCTTCAGAGTCCCATCAGTGTATGACTTGATCTCCTGTTGCCATTGCATTAGGGCAACAGGCGGGACAAGTACGAGAGAAGGTTCTTTAGCAGGGTAATCCGACATGATGAGTGAGACGGCTTGAATAGTCTTTCCAAGACCCATTTCATCTCCAAGTAGACCTCCTTTCCATTCAGTTTGTTCCATGGCTGTCATCCAGGCAAGACCCTCAAGTTGAAAGGGTTTCAATTGTCGAGAAATGGTCGAAGGTTGAGTCGCTCGGCCAGCTTTGAGGATGGGCATGTTTTCCAGATCATTCCACATGGTCTTAATTTCTGGATGATTGGCTTCAAGGCGGTCACGCTCCTTTCTAAGTCGCGATTTATTCTCTGGCCGTCTGAATGCTCGTCGCGTGCGAGCAATTCGTCTCAACTCAGCATTTTCAGCACCTTCGTCGCCGCTATTGTCTAGGCTACTGAGGCCGTCTGAGATGGACGAAAATTCCGAATTCTCCTCTAGGTTGGTTTGGCGGGGGGCTTCAGAAGCTTGTGGAGGTGCTACTGCAGTTCGACCTCGACCTCTCGCCACAGGTGCGCGAGCAACTGGCTTGGCTCTCCCTCGCGCTCTAGCTAAGGGTGCATCCTCCTCGCTGGATTCTGCGTCGTCCTCGTCAGCGCTAACATCATCCTCATCGGTGAATGAAGCGTCAGCTTCGGAATCGATATCTTCGTCTTCCTGTAGCTCAACTGCGGCAGCTATTTCCGCATCCATATCGATGTCGGAGTCTGGCTGGTCGTCGGAATCAGGAATGACCTTGGCCTTCTTGGCCAGTCGACTGCCGCCAACAGAGGCACTCGTGGATGCTCTACTACGCTTGGTAGCCGGAGCTTTGGCAGGTGCAGGGGATGGGACTGGTACCGATGTGCGTGTGCTCCTCCGAACAGGAAGCTTTGGAATGACATCTTTGTCTGCCATAGTGAATTCAGCTTCCTGTAGACGGCGCGCAACTTTGGCATCAGGGGATTCGTCTGAGAATTCATCTTCATCTTCAGAGTCACCGATTTCGGCCTTCTTGCCTTTCGGGGCAGACTTCATAGAGTAGATGCTGGTGCGAAGTCGCCGCTCCCGATCTGGTCCATTCTGGAGCGACGAGCTGGGAATCTGCACCTCGAAGGAGGAAGAGGACTTGTTGAGCTCAGTGACAGCGGGAGTGGGTACCATGCTGGTTGCTGGTGTGGAAAGTTCGCTATCCGATGTCCCTCCTGTTGGGGTTGACACAGAGGAGACTGGTTCGCTGCCAAGTGCAGAAACCCTGCTTGGTCTCCCCCGGCCTCTCTTGACAGAGCCGGTACTAGGCGCAGGGGACGCATCGGCAGCTGCGGGTGTCTTTCTAGGGCGGCCTCTTCGCTTGGTTTCAGTAACAGGGCTATCAGTAACCTCTGAAGCCGCAGCAGAAGCTGAGAGATTCCTGTTGGAGGCTGACCGGGTCAACCTGCCAATCCCAGTAGCTGAAGGTTCCCGGGAATCTAGCTAATCAGTAAATGAATAAAGATTGATCGCATACATAGACTCACCGGTGATGGAGGATGGGGTGGCAGACCCCCGAAGCGAAGGGCGACCCCGAGGCATGACAGCGGTATTCTCGGAATTGAGCTTCAAACGCTATGACTTGGCTTGAGAGCGATTGCTAGCGGGCGGAATTTATCATTGACAAGGCCAAGTATCGGATATTATAATTTTTTTTTTGCTTTGAGTGCCGTCAGGGTCTGGAGGCAAACAAGGAACCTATGTTCGCAACACTAATGCTTGCGATAACCAAGGTCAACGTAGGCCAACCAGGGTTGTTCGAGAACAGCACTCCACTGTCGACGTCAGAGAGTGGAATAAAGACACCGAAGGTTAGGATTGCAGCAGAGCCACATGGGGAGAAAACTGAGAACGTAGACAGATGGAGATGTTTCCACAATGGATGAAGATGAAAATCTCAACCCCAGCGGTGGAAATGGGGTTACAGAGAAGAGGGAGGACGGAAAAAAGTTGCCACTGGGCTCGCTTTTCGGGGAGTTAGGAGTAGGCGCCAAATTCACAGGTTCACAGTGTCATCGACAGTGAATGGTCCGCGTTGCCCCTCTACGCGAAATCACGTGGTACTTAAATGCACTGTATGCATGCACTAGACTGCAGCCAATTTACGTTGAGGTCCAGGCTACCTAACAGTGTGTAATTTCCCGGTTGCTGCCTGTCGAGCTCAGGAGCTTTAGTCAGTACAGTGCCAATTCCGCACCTCTTTGCCTTGCGCGCCGTGATCGCCTGCTGAACGGCAGCCAACGCCACTTACCTCTCCTTGCGCCAGCTAGTTTGCAACTGGCTTTGTTCTTTTTTTTCTCCAAGACCTTTCAATGTCACCACCCCTCGAGGAGAAGCCAATGAGACATTCTCCTTCATCCTCATCCTCGAGCGCAACACTTCTCTCAAAACCACCTTACCATGTACCTTGACCCCCTCTCCGCCCTGAATGCGAAGAAAGCTGACTCTCTTGCAGGACACGCCGACGCCAGCGCCAGAGCCAAAACCAAGCTCAGAACCAAGCTCAGAACCCACCACAAGACGATGAGCAAGATGAAGTCCCAACTGTACCTCAGAACCAGAGGCAAACCCGCGCCGTCTATGGACCGTAAGTGCATTTCCCATTCTTAACCGAGACTAATCCATTAACCCGACCACCCAGACAATCGGCATTGACGGATTTCCTTGCAGTAAGTGTAAATGATCCTGTGATTTTGTCCAAAATATTAATATTGTCAATAGTCTCATAATATTTCAGCCACACGGATCCGAGAGGATGCTGAGGCGCGCCGCCGTGAGGCCACCACCAGGCGGCGACAGGGCGATGAGACTGCCGAGGAGTCAGTCGGAATTGTGGCCGATCCCAGTGATCTAACCCAGCCAGGTGAAATTGGAGAGGCCGAGGCTGAGGTCGGTCAAAATTCCAAGGTGGAAAAAACGAAGCAAAAAGCCTTGGAGAAGATTAAGGCGAGCAAATCATTCAAAAAACGCAAGAAGCAGGCCAGTGACGATCACGACGACGATGACATTGCCCGCGCGATCTTTGAAGAACGAGGCGCCCCGCTACCAGGCCAAATGGAAAACTGCGCCATTTGCTCCAAGCGATTCACAGTTACCCCATACTCGGTCGCGGGACCAGATGGTGGCCTATTATGCGCTCCCTGTGGGAGGAAAGTGGCCAAAGAGCAGCAGCAAAGCCAGCCAACGAAGAAGGCACGAAAGCAAGCCGGCGCGGGTGGTGTTGGTAGACGAAGAGCCATTCAGAGCAGAATGCTTGATGGTGATGTCGGCACCAAAAGCCTGGCAACGCTCTGTGTTCAGACTTTGGCTAAGAATGTTGACCTCGCTGATAGTCTTGGTGATTTGCCCGATCATCTAATCGACAAGATTGCACGCATGTTTTCCAAGCGGCGTCTCCTGAAACCAGACACACTTCCCCTCTTTGCGCAGCCCACTACGGAAACTCTTAGTATCTATGATGGTGCCAAGCTCAGCGATCAGGACTACATTAGCATCTTTCAAGTTTCCCCCAATCTCCGCCGCTTGAAGATTCGCTGTGGCATTCAGTTCAAAGATGAGGTGATGGACTACCTATTGACCCGCACCATTTCCCTAGAATCATTCTACCTCCATGGTGCAAACCTCCTCAGCGAAGAAAAGTGGCATGAATTCCTCACGGCAAAAGGTCAGGTATTGAAGGGTCTTCAGGTTTATTACACCGATAATCACTTTGGTGACGAGAGCGTGGCAATGCTTAGAGAACACTGCCCGAGTTTGGTCCGATTAAAGATCGAGAACAACCAGAAAGTCACTGATCAAGGTGTTAAATACATCGCCGAGATATCAAGCCTTGAACATCTTGGACTTCAACTGCAGAACAAGACGACCAATGCCGCCTACACACATACAATTTCCCATATCGGTCAAAAGCTTCAGACGTTCTCTCTCAAAATTGTGCCTGACCTTGACGACACAGTTCTGCAATCAATCCATGAACACTGCCGTTCATTAACAAAGCTCCGCATTACTGACAGCGAGTATATGACGGATGCCGGGTTTGTCGAACTGTTCAGTGGCTGGGCCAACCCACCTCTACACTTTATTGATTTTCAGAAATGCCGCCAGCTTGACTCAACTAAGCCTCGCGAAAACCCAACCAATATTGGCCTGTGCAGCGAAGGGTTCAAGGCGTTGATGGCCCACTCTGGCCAAAAACTTCGACACCTCAACGTTCATGCCTGTCGCCATATCTCACGCGAGGCTTTTGAAACTGTATTTGACGACAAGTCTATCTACCCTGACCTGCGAGAGTTGGAGATTTCCTTTTGCGAGGAAGTGACAGACTTTGTACTAGGGAGTATCTTCCGAGCATGTCCTAATATCCGAGAAGTAAATGTATTTGGTTGCATGAAAGTCAAAGAAGTTCGCGTCCCGCGCGGAGTCATCCTTGTCGGTGTCCCCAACGCTCAAGGCATGATTACAGAGGGCGTCGGCAACTGATCTTCATTTTGTTTATTTCCTTGCCAGAAGAAAGGCGTCTAGGTGTTGTTATTGTATCAAAAGACGGTGTCAATTAGCTCACGCGAATTCAAAGCCAGTGTTGTGAAATCAGATAAATAAGTCAAGGCTTATTTTATAACATCCCATTTACTTATGATTATGACCATGACGATTTGAGTTTTGGCCCGAATTCATCTGCGCCTCCATGGTTGATTCGAGGCATTGATTACCGAGACGTGGCTAGATTTTTTCATTGTTTGGAGTATAGCATTATTACGAACCAGCATATAGGATTGTATCATAGGAGATAACTCTATTTTCTATTTCCGCATCTATTTCAAAAACCTGACAGGGTGCAAGATCACAAACGAACACTGTATTATCCAGTACCGATACAATCTGAGCAAACCTGTCCTTACTATTCCAAAAATGTCTATCAAGTCCAATCCCTCAAGGGGCAGGAAGATGATCAAAGAAAGTAACATGGCCAAGGTGTAGCAGAGACAATCCTTGCTTTGAACAAGACGAGTCTCTGGAGACACTTTGAAAGATGGGATCTGGTTTCCCAAAGTGCTGCAGGATCATAGTCGAAACGCATTTAGAGACTCATGAGAGCTTTGGCGCCAGGCTCGCTGCAGACGTAGATGACGTCATGAGCGTTGGAGAAGCCGTTGAACTGGGTGGCCGAGCACTTGGTGTAGGCACCCATTTCCTCAAAATACAGCCAGTCGCCGACATCGAGAATGGGTTCGAAACGAGTGCTCTCGGTGATGCGGTCGATTCCGTCGCAGGTGGGGCCCCAGATGGAGTACTCTGCGCCCTCACCGGAGGGAGTGGCGTATGCGGCGGGGGTGTCGTAGAGCGTCTTGCTGCCGGCACGAAGGATCTTGGCAATAGGTGTCTGGTGGTCAAACATGATGTTGGAGAAGTTGCCGTAGACGCCGTCGTTGACGTAGACCATGTAGGCCTTACCGTCGAGGGTGGGGTCCTCGACGGTGCGACGAGCAATGATGTTGCAAGCAATGGTGAAGGCTGTGGCTACGTAGTAGCGACCAGGCTCAGCAATGACCTCAACGTTGCTGTGGACAGGGAAGAACTCTTCGAGGGACTCGCTGAGAGTGGCAGCCATCTGCTCAAATGTCTCACCAGAGAAGCCGCCACCGACATCCAGGGTACGCATGTTGAAGCCGAGCTCGTGTCCCTTCTGGAAGATGGTGTGAGCATCACGGACGGCCTTGAAATAGGCCTTGGGGTCTGAGGCTCCAGAGCCAACGTGGAAGCTGACGCCAACAACGTTGAGGCCAAGCTCCTTTGCGAGGACAAGGAGGCTCTCAGTGGTGTCCATGGCGGCGCCAAACTTCATGCTGAATCGACAGAGACTCTCGCTGTCGTCAGTCATGATGCGGAGGAAGAGCTCTGCTTCAGGGTAAAGCTTGGCGATCTTGTAGAGCTCGTCGGCATTGTCAAAGGTCATCTTCTTGACGCCAGCAGTCTTGACGAACCGAACATAAGAGTTGGTCTTGCAGGGCTGCGCATAGATGATGCGGTCGGGGCTGAGGCCCATACCCAGGACCTGCTCGATCTCGGTCTTTGAAGCGCAGTCGAAGCCGGTTCCAAGCTCAGCAAGGAGCTTGATGACCTGGGGGTCGGGGTTGCATTTGACAGCTGAAGGTATCGTTAGTGGTTGAACTGGACCCCCACGATGCTTGAAAGCAAAACATACCATAGAAGGGACGAACTCGAGGCAGGTTCTTCTTCCAGCGGAGATGCTGGCGGTAGACCTCGCCTAGGTCAGCGACGAAGAAGGTGTCTTCCTCGCCGGGTTCGCACAACTCATGGTCGATGGCCTCAACACGTTGGTGAAGGGCTTCGCCAATAAGCTGCTTGGGGTTAATCACTCCATGATTCTGAAGGTCCAAAATGGGCTTCTTCAATTTATGTGGGTGATTGACATTGTCGATGTAATTGTCGAGGACAGCCGTTGCCATAACCATATCCCAAATAGTTGCGGGGGGTGCGACTAGGGATATCTGGAGGGGATGATTTGAGAGAGAAAAGCGTCGAGAGGCTTGATTCCTCGGGAGACGTTTAGAAAAAGTGATTTGATGTAAAGCTCAACGGGTTAGGTTAAGCGGGTGTTAGGGCGGTCGGGAACGGTAGCAGACTGATCCCTCGATGGACTGGCGAGGCCTCCTCGACTCTTCCTCGGCAAGAGGAAGAACCTTGTAGATCCTCCTATGCGGCAGCTGGTGGTCGTCGAGAATCGACGGGGGAGTGTTCTTCAGGTCGGGGTCGGGCAAGAGAGCGAGGAGAGCGGGTTTAGGCGAAAGCGACTTCAGCAGCGGGAGGAGGGATGGCGTTGATGATGTGAGAAGTCTTTCGAAGACTGAAATCTTTGTCACTGACGAAGCTTACGGCCGGTGGAGCCGTGGTGAGGGTGGTGCCTTTGAGAAGACCAAAGGCTAGTCAAGGGGTAGGTTATGAGCAGAGAGACGTGCGCTCTGCTACAGCGGGTTGTTGTTGTTTATTGTTGTTGTTTTGGAGTGCGGACGCTGGAGCTGATGTGACTGCGGTTAGCAGAGAAGAGGGGTGGTAGGCGGGCTTTATATGAAAACGGAGCCAATTGACCGGCGCGCTGCAGGTCAAAGGGCGGAGCAAAGGTTGCGTGTCCTTGTCTTCGGGATATTGGTTGCCAAAAACAGTGGAGGTGAGGCAAGGTAAGAAAGAATGAAAGTGATGGTGGGAACCGAGATTTTCGCTGCGTGACGTTGAGGGGCAGGGAAGGCGGGGGTAGGGAGGTGCAAGGGGAAAATTTTTGGAGGGGGGGTGTGAGAGGAGTGAGGGCGCCAGACTTGTGGCGCAGTGATGACGGGAAAAGGAGAACAACGCACCTGGGAGCTGCACGAGGACCTCTGCGAGATACTGCTGTGTTGCTTCTTAGGAGAGGGAAGAGGCAGAAGTAAAAAAAAAAGTCACAGGTTTCTTGAAGCACGACCAGGGGAGAAAAAGAAGGTCTGGCTGGGATGGGCGGTGGGACTGCCAGCCGCTACGGGTCCTCGGGTAAGCTTCCAAGTTTTTTTTCTTTCTCCTCTATTTCTAAATGTAGCCCCAGTACCGGGGGGAAGTACAGGTACAGGACCTTTGTCACGAGAATTTCCAGGCACGCAGCTGTGCCTCGGGAGTTATCCGCAGGCCACACCAGGGCATAATGTGACTCGATCGGAGCTAGAGGAAACAAACCAACAGAGCTGTTTCTCCATCCCTTGTCTCGGCTTCTGCCTCTTCGCTCCTTGAGAGACCGATGGGACTGACACGGGCTGCCGATCCTGTGTGGTGGCTGACCGTTTCTAGAAAGTCCAGACGCACGCAGCACGCTTGTCACCTCATGTATGTACATGCGATGTAGGTACCTACGCCCTACAGCCATTGTCCGAGTGCGTGCGCGAACCACAAAAACCACGGTTCCTGGCCCTAATGCGATGATGGGACACGGCCCAACACACTTGGTACATTTTGGCACAGCCCGCAGACACGGCCCAACGCGCACATGTCCGATGCAGGTTTTTGTCATTTTTCAAAGACGTCCATCCTTTGTGAAATGGCCATTCTAGCCCTCAAGCCCCGTGAACTAGCCCACTTTTATGCCATGCAGGCTGCTGTTTTTCTGTGTTTGTCTGGTGGGGTGGGGTGGAGTGTCCCGCAGCCGCCGGTGCCTCAAGTCGACGCCCGGGGCATGATTCCGGCACTCCACCAAGCTGCTTGTCAGAGGCAACCTACTGGATGTTACAGGCCCTACACCGACAGAGTCACCGAGAGGAAGCCAGTTGTGTCCATCGCTGGGCTGTTGATCCAGTTCCTCCCTCGCGCTCTGATGCACCATCGAATGGCTAGACGCCACCTAGGCCCTAATAAACGGGAGACCGGCTCCAGCCCGGCTAGCCAAAGTCCTGGGTCAATCTCCGCCTTTGGCCGTCTGACCCAGACCGCAACTTTATGGCATAACTGGCATCCCGATGGTCAGGTACCGCGCCATACAAGTCGTAAAGCTAATTGACAAGTTCAAATTCCCTCACTAGGCCTCAGGAACCAGTGATCGTCCGGTTCCTGCCCACCGACCCAGTAAACTTACAGTGGCCTCCAGACACGTAGCGAGCCGCCTCATTGGCAGACCCAGTCTTTTCATCTGCATCCTTCTCAGCGAGGCCATTTGCAATCAGCTGCTTTCTAGCAAGCTCCATAAGGCACTATCCCCGCGCTATTGAAGACGCCCTCTCCACTGGGTGGGCTGACTATTGGTTGTCCGTCAATGCATACAAGTAACCTCGCTTCTGCCCATTGTGATCCGTCTTATATGGAATATACCTTGGCGCCATCACGACGTCTCCCCAATTTGAATGATTGGTACGGAGCTACTGCTCCAGCATGGCTGCTACACGGTAGATCCTGTCGAAAACGATTCTAAAAAAAGTCTAAGAATTAGTGTTCCGATAAACACAGTTATTTGGGCATTATCGTTTATTTATTTTGGCTAAAAATGACTAGGGGCACCCTCCTGCAACCAAGTGTCGAATTGACTGGGCATCGCACTCATACTATTATGTCAACGTAATTACGCATGTACTCTGCTCTTTAGTCCGGTAAGAAATCCAACGCTCAAGGACTCCGGCTCTGATAGAACGAGCTCAAACAAACATCCCCTCTCCGGACTCCCAGCCCTCAACCACTGGCCAACACTTCCCATCTACTTCTCTTCACTCTGCTTCCATGTGCTTGGTGCTTGCGCTCCGCAGCCTCGAGGACTCAAAAATAGTGAGATGTAAAGGTCGATGTCGACACTCGAAGTCGAGTTCAAAAGGAAAAGAAGATTGTGGGGAAATGCGAGTTTGTGTGCATCTTTTCTTGCGTTGCTCTGTGGTCTCCGTGCCATTGAGAGAGGCAAGGAGACGTATCGTATCTGAACGCGTGCAGTCACCATCAATTTATCGCATTGGAGAAAAAAAAAGAAGAGTTCATCGCGTGGCATGTCTCATAAAAATGCGGAATATAGAGGAGTGTCATCTATGTGCTGCAGCTTTGTACTGTACACTTCGTCATACAAAAAAGGCTTCGACTCGCAGTCGTCTTTTTGTCTATCACAGCGGTATTTTGCCGTGTCTTCCAACCGAGTTTCTAGATGCAGTTAGCATGCATGCATGGAAATGCAGCAGTCACTCTGAAAGGTCGCCCTCTTCATGGTTCTTTTTTACTCGGCACCCTGAACGTCCATTTCTTGAACTTTCCACTCGCCGTCCACCCACGATTGTTTTTCACCCAAGAACGCGACCCTCTCCTCGCCCTTGGCGATGGTATCCACGAGATAGCGCTGTGCCACATCGCGGACCTGCTCCTTTGTGACATCGAGGAGCTCCTCACGTTTTCGCTGCTTCATCTCCTCCGTGATGCCTGATAGGAAGCGGCCCATGCCCTCCTGGTTTACTGCCTGGGGCGCATCGACTCCCTGGAATACAGAGATCTTGGCCTCCTCTAGGTCCCGGTCTGCCCATTGCTTATCCACAGCCCACTGACCTGCATTGCGCATGATGCTCAAAGTGTTTTGCGGGTTTGGGTCACGGTATGAATAGAACCCAAACAAGCCATCTAGTGCTCTAGAGTACGCTCCACCACCGTAGGCGCCACCCTTTTCACGAATCTCGTGGTGCAGATGTTTGTGTGTGAGCATCTGCGACAGGATCTGCAAGGGAGCACCGTCGGGGGAGGTGTACGAAGTGGTTGGCACCGAAAGACCACCATAGTAGACTTGATATGGCAAGGGGAAAAATGTCTTGCTGTCACGAGGCAGCTGTCGGGGCGCTGGGTTCTTGAGGTTGAGGGGCCCACCTGTGCTGCTAGCCATAAAGGTCTGGAGAGAGGCCGCGTTGTCTGCGACACTTTCTGACCCACAGGTGATGGCGGTGCGCATGTTGCCGCCGCCGAGCGCGAAGCTCTGTATTTGCTTGAGCTTTGCAATGACGTCCTCAAACTTATCGGACTCGGGTCGGCTGGCCAGTGAGGTTACGAGCTTGACCTGAGAAAGCCCAGATACTTGCTGGCGCAACCACGCCGCTCGCGATAGACCCGCTTCGGAATATCCCATGGCATATCGGTGTCCAGTAGATGCAATGTCATTAACAACACCATCCGCTGAAGCTTGGAGGAGCTGTCGGATGCGGAGAGCTGCTTCGGGGCTGTCAAAGTCAGTCTCCAAGATTAGCTTCCGGATGATGTCAAACATCACAGGAACATTTCGGTCCAGGGCCATGCCAGTGAAGATCAAACCTTCACTAGCTTGGTGGAAATCAATGGGCGATGGAGTGCAGTGGTATCCCACGGAAACACCACCAGTCTTGAGCTTAATTAGATCCTCAAGCTGCTCCATGTTCATGTCTTTTGTGCCCAGTCGCATGATGCTGTCGGTAAATAGCGGAATCAACTCGCGCAAATCGTCTGGTAAGTTCTCGAGAGTGTTGATGGCACGGAAGTAGGTAAGGCCGTTGGTAGGCGATTCTCGCCATTGGATCTTTACTCCCTGGGCCTGTTCGTCTCGGACAACCACGGGCTCTTTGGTTCTGGGAATATCTTTGACGTAAACAGTAGGCAAGCAGCTGAGATCCTCCGTGTTGGTCTTGTTCTGTTCCACCAAGAGATCCTGCTCCTGTTGTTCAAAGTGCTTGCGGGCAGTTTCCTCACTACCAGCCTCCTTGACAGCCTCTTGAATCTTGCTTGCCAATCGCTCCTGCTCCTCCTTGACCAGGTCCTCACCAAATGTAGCTGAGGGAGCCATGGTAAAAGTCAATGCGTTGTCATTGAGAAGATACTTTTCCATCAAACCTTCCAAGTAGTTTCCCTCGGCAAGCTTGGCCTGGAAAGCTTCGATGGTATCGTTCCAGGCAAGCGAGTCAAAAGGATCAACGCCGTTAAACCACTTGGGCTTCAGACGGTTGAGCATGGAGAACCCAAAGTTTGCTGTTTTGTGCTTCAAGGCCAGCTCCAGTTGGTGGAGAGAACCGTCAATCTTTGTCTGGTCAAACCCCCTGTCGCGAGCATCTCGTAGGATTTCCTGTACCTTCTGCTTCAGCTTGGGCACGTCAGACTCTTGTACTCCGGTGAGACCGATGGAGAAGATGCCACGCTTGGCTGAGCTGTCGTATCCGGCGTTGGGACTCCAATCGGCACCCATGCCAGCCTCAATAAGACCCCGGTAAAGAGGGGAGCCGTACCCGTCCATTAAAAGAGTAGAAAGCAGTGCGATAGAGAAAGACTCAAGCACGTCAGTCGTGTCCCCTGTGATCCATGAAACAGAGGTCTTGTACTGGCGGTCTGGGTCTACAAGAGGATCCTGTGGGCCGTAGAGTGTCACGTCTTTGGGGCCCTCCAATGTAATTGGCTCATGAATGTGCTTGTCGCTCTGGATCTTTTCGAATGCCTGGAGTTGAGCATTGACCTCTTGCAGGTGGTCAGCCAGGGGCATATCACCGTAGGAGAAGATCTTGGCGTTGCTTGGGTGGTAGTGCTCAGCATGGAATTGCTTCAACTGCTCATATGTGAGGTCGGTAATCTTTTGAGGGTCGCCGCCAGAGTTGTTGATGGCAGGGAAGATGTGGTCATGAAATCGGATGTAGTAGAGGTAGCCGGCGTCTGACATTTGGCCCTTCATCTCGTTGTAAACGACACCCTTGAAGACCAACTTCTTGCTGGCTTCGTCCTCGGCGAGGGGGTTCTCGGGACCGATGCGCCATCCCTCCTGGGTAAAGTCGGATTGTTTGAGTAATGGGTGGAGGGTGGCATCCAGGTATACGGACATAAGATTCTTGAAATCCTGCGCATTGGTGGTAGCAAAGGGGTAGAAGGTGTGATCCGAGGCCGTAAAAGCGTTCATGAAGTTTGACAGAGTTCGAGGCAACATCTTGAAGAATGGGTCGCGAATGGGATACCTGGGAATAGCAGGTTAGTAACATGTACCAGTGCATTCATTTCCTTGAATAGGGACCGTACTTGTTGCTACCACAGAGGGTGGTGTGCTCCAGAATGTGAGGCACGCCAGTGTCATCTGGGGGGTTCGTTTTGAAGCCGATGGAAAAGACATTGTTGCTGTCATCTCGGGCAATGTGCAAGTAATCAGCTCCAGTCTTATCGTGCTGTAGATGTAGAGCCGTGAGCTTGAGTTCAGGGACGTGCTTGGATCGCACGAGGGTGAAGCCGTGGAGCTGCTCGCCAGGCTTGGGGAGCTGCGACAGCTCCGTCACGGCTTTTCGCGCCGAGGAAGCCGCGTTGCGGAGCATGTTGGCGGTGGTCGAAGGTCGCAGAGAAATGCGAAAATAGAAAAGAAAGATGAAATCTAATTATACATTTGATAAGTGGTGGTACAGTGACAATGCGAACTCCAGCGACCAAGGTGCTGGTGGCGACTCATTGGATGGGAATGAAATTCCAGATTTCCGACGACGTCGGCACAATGACGCTCTCTGCCTGAGGTGGCTAATTCGCCAGATCCATCCACTCGGGTCCAGACTATTTCCCGCGGCTGATCGAGGGGCCAGGGTATGTCGAGCGCCTATGGCAGCCAGGCTTAGGTCATGGCGCCCTGGGTTGGGGTGGACCAGCAGCGCACAACGTCACCAGTGCTGGTGGCTATCAATTGGATTTGCAATGGCGACCAGTGGCTACAGTTGGTGAACCAACTCTCAGACGAAGCAATAATACGGTACAAGGTGCAAGCTTTTGTCATAGCCCTACGGCAAGAAAATTAAATAAATTGGGTGTTAATTGCTGCGAGAAGGGACCGGTCCAGCTTACTATTGGCTGGTTTCGGATTTATTGGTTTTCGTCTCCCCATACTGAAGCTTTCCTGTTGCCGCTTCCCAGCGTACAAGAGGTGCTGTCGCCCGACTGACAAGGCAGTGGTATCCCCGCCTGCTAGTGGGGCGACATGATTAGTCAGGCTAAGCGCCATCCATCGCTTGGGTCTTGAATGGCTGCTGGCATTCCTGCCCATCATATTGGTAAGTCACTATCATAAATACATAATCAACATAGCGTATCGCTGATAGCGACCTAACATTCGCTGCCGTCACCACAACGGTTCCATGGCAAAACCCATCCATGCGTTTTGAGACTCCATGAGCCCTTCATCCCGCGCCGACTATTTGCGTGAAAGTGGTGGCTCACACGCCTGTGCTTTGAACCGTGAGGCTTAACACTCTAGGCTTGTCCAGAATCAAGCGTAGCGTCCAGCAGGTGCGTCCATATCTGCGGTTGTGCACAGCCGCTGCGCTGCGCTACTACACTTGGTGCAATCCGCCCACTGGCCGTTTCCGTCGTCCTCCACTGCTGTTGTGTTACACGGTGACAATCCTCGTCTGCACCCACTAACGCTCATTTCTCCAGCCCAGCCAGCGCCATCGGGCTCGCCAGAATTGGCCTCTTCACACCCATCCACTCCGATACCACGGCGACCGCAACGGTGGCCCGAGTGCGGCGTCTCATCTCTGCCATTCCCCGCCGCCAACGACGAATCCCGATCTCTCGATGCCCTGGTCTACAGCGACTGCTCTCGTGACACGCACCCTTCACTCAACCACCACCCCAACATCACTCAACGCGCTTAACCAACGATGCCAGCCAGCCAGCTGGACGCTTCCCTTGCCAACGGGCACGATGGCCACGCCCACCCCCCACCAGCAACTGGCAAGAAGGCCAAGGGCAAGAAGGGTTTAGACTCTAATGAAGCCTCGCGCCTGCTACAGGCCCGCATATCTCAACTCGAACAAGATGCCGCCGGCGAAAAGGACCAAGAACTAGAGATCGGTGTGTTGCGCCCTTCACGGATCGCCGGAGCGAAATCCTCGGCCTCGACGCGCTCAGAACGAGAAGAGGGAACATGTGCTGATTCGTGGCTGGTATAGAGCGTGAAGTAAAGAGGGCGAACCGCGACCTCCTCCAACAGGTTTCCAAGATGGACAACATGCAGAAGATCGAGCACCTCACGAAGCGCTCAAGCGAACTCTTGGCCGACATGCGACGTTTGGAGCGGGAAAACCAGAAGAATAAGCGCCGTGGGGACGGCCTACAAAAGGAACGGGACGGAAGTCGTACCGAGCTGAGCAAGACGGTTGGACTCAAGGAGAAACTCGAGAAACTCTGCCGCGAACTTCAAAGGGACAACAACAAGATGAAGGTGGGCTCCCGGACGAGAGTGAAGATGCTGTGCAGGCGAACGGATTCTAATGTTCTAAACAGAACGAAAACAAAGAACTGCAGACGACACAAAAGCGTAACAACAGTGCCTGGGACGAGAAATATGCAACCGTGCTGTCCAAACTTGAAGGATATCAGGAAGAAAAAGATACGCCCCGGAAACAAGTTGTCGACATGGAAGTCGATGAACTGTAAGCCATGAGATGCGGATGAACCGGCGTCGCGGCCCTACTAACCATGTTCCGCAGATTTCGGGTCCGATTCAAATCCTTTATTGAACAATACGAGTTACGGGAGCTACATTTCCATTCTCTGATGCGAACCAAGGAGCTTGAGGTCCAATATCACATGGCGCGGTATGAACGGGAGAAGAAGAGCGCCGAGGCTGAGTCTAGCAAATCCCGCCATCTGCAGGCCCAAGTGCAAGCTTTTTCGAAGACGGAAACAGAGTTGCGAAATCAGCTCAATGTTTACGTCGACAAATTCAAGCAGGTGAGTGGCTTCGCGCAGCGTTGGTGCTGCATCTTGACTAATTCCATAGCAGGTGGAGGATACACTCAACAATAGCAATGACTTGTTCTTATCTTTCCGCAAGGAAATGGAAGACATGTCGAAGAAGGGGAAGCGCCTGGAAAAGGAAAACGAAGCACTGAAACGGCAGAAGGAAGCGACAGCCGCCAACATTATCCGGATGGCCGAGGAACGCCAGGAATGGAAGAAGAAGACGGAGGCAGCGGAGAAGAAGACGGAGAAGCTTATGAGTATCATTCAACAGATGCAACAGCAGGGTCGCAAAGTTCCGCCCGGCATGGCCAACGCGGTGGAAAGTTGCTACTCAGACAGCCATGGTGGCGGCGAGGGGGACGAAAGCGACTATTCTGATGAGGGCGAGGACGAAGATCTTAGCGAATTCGACGACGAAACGGAGGAGGAATCGCAGCCGAATGAACAGAGCGCTTCGGTACCGTACGGGCCAGAACGGCCACCCCAGCCTGCAACCGCAACAACCAATGGACACTAGGAGGCCTTTGGGAGCAAGACCCGGGCATTGACGACGGAGATGGCGAAGCTCGTGAAGATGGGATGTCAGTCGCATGCGTTGCCAGCCGACGATGCGTGGCACCCGAGTCAAATTTCGTCCAACATGACGCGAGAGCAGTTTGACAGGCTCTTTGACGACATGCTGGGCTATGTCCTGCGCACACGGGATAATGACTTCTCCGAGTAGCTGGCTGACCAATGGCCAAGCCTGGGTGCGTTGCGCTGGAGGCGATTTGTTGTCCTGTTGCGTGTAGCATGTAAAGCCGTAGCTATCTGCTCTGTTAATGCATCGCCATGTTGGTGGCCCTATCCCTCTCAAAAAAGGCCAACTCCACTGTGCACTTGGGCTTCATTGCGGTTCGGTAAACTGTAAACCTCAGCCTAAGCCATGCAATGGTGTAAGCAATGTAGTAAACACCTTTGCTGCACGAGAACCCAGAACGTCCTCTCATGTTTTGGCATTTATTGCCAGAGCGATTGGATAAGAAGTAATACCGGGATGAGCACATTTGCCCCCGCAGTGTCTCTTGGGTCATTATGCTCCACAAGATCCTCCTCGCATTCACTACGCGTGCAGCATCCATCAATCAATGACATCACGTTGCGAATCAGACCCAGTTCTGGAAAGCGAAAAATCAAAAGTCTATTCGTTCAAACCAACCTTGAGGGCGGTGTCATAATCCTAACAATTGCTATTTCCCTGGTTCCGTGGTTCCATAAAACGCCGTAAAAATAAACGTAGCACTGCGAGTGCCGAGTACCCTAATATCAAGCAAGAAAGGCATTGAAAATCACGCTAATCTTCAAGTTCTTAAAACCGTTTCTCATTATTCCTCAGTTTCTTCCACTCGCATCTTAGTCTCCGCTGCCCACTGAGACCAGACTTCTGAGGAGCCATTGTAGTCAAAACCCAGCGCACCGTCCTTAGGTGGCGAGCTGGGCATGGCTCCGTCTGTGCTCAGGAGACTGCCAAAATCGAGGAGGTTGTCGTGGTTAGTCTCTAGTGCAGGCAGGCTGCTGAGATCTAAGTCATTATTGCTCAGATCAAACGCAGGATCAGAGAGCATCTGGCTGATGGTGCGACTCAAAGGGGTATCAAAAACATTATCAAAGTTGACCTGATTTCGGGGGCTGCGGCGCACAGTACCCCGAGGGGTCTGCGTTGGCGTCCGCTGAAGCAACGCCTGTTGGCTGGGGGATGCTAGAATATCTCGTACGGATCGCAAGGATCGAGAGACGCTGCGGGTGATGGGGCGGTGGTTGGGTGTAGGACGAGTGGGTGTTTTGAAGGGAGTAGTGGCGGTCGTAGTCTTGGCTTTGGGTGGAGGGGTGGATGGGCGCGCAGGCAGCGCTGGGCTTTGGAAGAGAGCCTCCAGGTCATCGTGTTCATGTGATTCAATCACAGCCACGTTTTCCTTTTCAGGGGCTAGTTCCTTGTTTTGCCGGCACTCCAATGATTGAACGATGTTCACACTTAGGTCTCCAAGTGCTTTTGCAATGGGATCCTTGCGAGGTGAAGGGAAGAGGAGCCTTCTTGTGCTTCCAAGCTCCTCATCGAGCTCAACGTTGATTGGACTCCTCACGGTTCCACTCCCACGCGAGTGTGTTGACCCAGGATTGGACGCGGGCAACCCATGGATTTCGCTGTTCTGCTTTGATGATGCAATGGACTTGTTAACTCTGGAAATCTCAAAGCTTGGCCCTAGAACTGATTGAAGAGGCATGTTCTCAGCAGCCTTTGGGGAGGATGGCTCGACTGGGCCGATCGGGTCGGTGGCAGGGTATGCCTCGGATGTTGGGTTAGGCTGCGAATCGCTCTTGGTGCGAGCTTTCTTTGATCTCGAATTGTTCTGACCTGGTCCTCGTTTGCGGCGTTCCTGCCCAAGTCGGCCAAAACAATTATCCCACTTGTCCTGGGGACGATGAGCCCGATATTTGGTGACCCAGATGCCGCAAGGATTACAGAGAAGCTGCTCTGTCCAGAGAGATCGATCATCATCGATGCTCAATGACTTCTTAATTAGGCGAAAGGAGATGGGCTTTTGCTCCGCATCTCGCTTCAGCACTTCCACAGCCATAATGAGGCCGTGTTTTTCAGCAGCATTGATATGTTCGGGTGCACCTTCGTGGTCCCGGACCCAGATCTTGCGCCATGTAGGGGTCTCGATGGCGCCGCAGTTTGTGCAGAAAGGAGGCATTTCACCATTTGCAATGGCCTTTTCTAATCTCTCCTTTATAGACTGCTTTTTCACCATGTTTTTGTTGGACCTCGTCGGGGGTGAGGAAGGGGCTGGCAGGATGTCACCAGGTGGGTAGGAAAGGACCGCCGCCACCTCAGCCAATGGAGTTGGCGCCTGCAGAGACGGCCCAATCGGATCACTGGCGGTGATAGGCAAGCTCAAGGGACCAAATGAATGCGAACGTTTGAGGGCAGACGGAACTTCAATCTTGATGTGGGGGGCTTCAGAAATTGAGGGCTGCGAGAGGGTGGATGGACCAGCAGGCTCGCTGGCGGGTGCCATGGGGAAAACTAGAGGACCGGCGGATTGTGACCGACCCAAGTTTCGCGTGGCTTGCTCGGTGGGTTTGGGGACAGATTGAACGGCGCTATCCTGAGTTGAAACCTCAGGAGCCGGCGCTGGTTCAGCAGATGAACTTTCTCTGGGCCCTTCAGCACACTCACCAGACTCAGTAGTTGCTTCAATAGAAAACTCAAAGACACGAGCAGGGCTCGCAGGCTTCTCAATCGCATCAGTAGTAGGAGGGGGTGTCATCGCAAGGGCCGGGGGGGAAGGCCGTGAGCGCTTTGGAGCAGGATTTCGAGAACGGGGTCGAGAGGAATTCTTCTTGAGGGGAGGGAGTGAAGGACCATCCATGGTTGGGGGTCCGGCTGGTCCAGAAGTTGGGAGGGGGGAATTGTAGTTTTGAATGTGGACCAGACCTTGACCACCGGGTCCATCTTGGATCTGAAAGACTTGAGTAGGGATTCCCGTCGAGTCTGTCACCTCAACAACCTTTCGAAGAGGTGCTTCTGGTAGAAGTTGTGCCTCCTTGAGTGGCCGAAGAAGGTTCTCATCGAAGAGATCGTCGAGGTCGGTGTTCATCTCAGTGCTCATAAAGCTGGCGTCGGCCCGCTGAGGCATAGGAGGGAGCATGGGGCTGGAAGGGGGAGGGCTCGATCGCATAAACGGGGTGGTTCGAGCCATCGGGGGCGAGGAGCCAATGTCCTGGGGGCTATCCTCAGAATAATTGGGGGTCGGGGCAAGAGAATCAGGGGACCGTTCGTCCTGGCTCGGCGATGGAGCCGGTCCAGGCTGCTGGGAGTGCTGATTTGGGTTGAACTCCTGGCGCATAGACGACTCCCGCCGAGGCTTGCCGTTTGGGCCACTCTGCGAAAGATTGTTTCCTGTGCCACCCCCAGGCACCGGTGTGGGAGCACGCGGAACCTCCTGTAGATGATTGCCTGGCATGCCCTCGGAATTCGCCGCAATCGGTCTGAAATTGCGTAGGGATCCAGAAATGCTGGCCGCGACCCGAAGGGAATCGGGCTCAGTGCCAAAAGGATTGGGAGCTGCCTTTTCAACCTTGACTGTCTTAGCCCTCTTCTTAGCAGGCCCCTCCTCCCCTTCAGTTCCGTCTTCATAGCCCGAAGTATTGCCTTCAACTGGCTTCTTTCGTGGTCGACCTCGAGGGCGACCTGTGGGCTGTTTCCGCCTTGAACTCCTACTTGAAGGACGGGAGGATGGCTGAGGGGGGAGTGCAATCGGATCCACAGGAACTGGAGCGACTCGCATAATTTCCTGGGTAGGCATAATCGGTACTGGGGCGGATGGTCCAAAGGAATCCCGTCGTGGGACTGGAGCGGGGGCGCCTTGGGACAGTGCCGGTGAGGCGACCCTGGAGACGGGGGCGGTGTGGCCGATCTGGGGGTTGGACTGAATAAGGGAATTCCACTCCGACACGCCGGTAGGAGTCATGGCCGTCTCCATTGGCCTCATCATTTGCATTTCCATGCTTGGCTCGGGTCGCATGAGTTTGGCCGCTGGGGCTAGTCGTAGTTTGACTTCCAGTGTCTCACGGTTACCGCCTGCAAAGACGGCAAGGACATTTTTGGTAACACGGCCGGTGACCATCTTGGGTAGCTGAGCGATGTGGTCGTTCCGCATGGATTCCAGGGCCCATGATAGCATGCCCTGGCCCACCAGTGGTGTATCTGGTTCCGAGTAGTCGAGTGCGTAGACGGTGTAGTCGTACTCGAGAGTGCCGAGTTCGGGACTGCATTCGGTGACTGTCTGCAAGCAAGCACGCAAATCTACCACACCGATCGAGTTGTGCTCATCAAGAGCTATCGTTTGGACCTGGAGGGTCTGGGAGGAGCGTGCTAGACAGTTGACTTTGTTTTCCTTATCGAAGGTGTAGTGGACCTTGACTGTAGCACTCTTGTTAGCCAGGGCACCCAAGCACCGCACATGGAGGGAAAATCATACGGCCCATTGTTCTAACCTGCATGCCGTTTTCATCGACATTGTGGTTATTGGGAGGCATAGCCTGGCCGTGGGGATTCCAACCGCCATTTGGGGCGGTGGGCATTGGCGATGCCATGGCGGTAGGTCCCTCCGGGCGGTCGCCAGAGCCAAGCGGAGGTATAAGGTAGACTTGAACAGTGCAAGGAATTATGGGAACGTATGTACGATGGGGGGAGGAAGAAGTGAATAGTATATTCAAGTGAAGGAGAAAAGTGGATGCAAGATTGAAAGTGTGCGGGTATGAAAATGGTGTCGAGGGGCCTCTGTTGTATGTATCAGAATTGGGAGGCGGGCGTCATGTTCGTGACGCGCCAAAGAGTCGCGTCGGAAGAGGAAAGTGGGTACCACTTAAAGTCCTGAGGACCCTGGAGAACGCGCGGGAGCTTCTAGGTGGGATGGAGGGTGAGATGAGGGGCAAAACTCAAAAACGAGAAAAAGGGCTAGGGAAACCAAACGAATAATGGCAAATTGCTATGGTCAATAAAAAAAAAAAAGACAATGATTGTCTTTGTCAGTATTGTTCGTGCAATGCAAAGATGCTCAAGGTGCAGTGCAGAATGCAACCGCCCAGCCTGGTGGGTAGTGTTGGCGGTGGTGTATGGTGGTGTGGTTTCAGTGGCTGCAGCGGGTGCTCCAGCGAATGGCGTCAGCGACGTGAGTTGGCGCGCTGGGGCAGGATTGACCTCGCGCTGGACGCTAAAACACGTGCAGCGGATCTCCTAGTAGCGCACGGACGCTTCCTCACACAGACGGCGCCTGCTCGGACGGTGCCCCACCTAAAGTCTCGGGACAGATGCGGCCCCGCCTGCGCCTCTTTGCGCCGTTGTACCTCCGGAAAGTACCTTTTTTTCGTTGGTTGCACGCCTCAGTTGATGGTGCTCCCCCGGACCTCCGTCCAGACCTCCGATTCCAGTCTGCGTTAATAAGCCGAGCTCTGCCTGCTTTTCGCCTTCTTCTGCTCCGTCTGGTCCCGGCTGGTCCCCGCAACGAGCTCACGTGCCTCTTCTCCTTTGTCTTCGCGTTGGCGTTGGCCTGAGGCCTTCAGGGTGTCGGGCCCCTTGGCTACCTGGTCGATGAGATTAGTCGTTGCGGAGCGAGTCCGTTGGCCACGCAACAAGCCGCTTCCCCCCGCCGTCGTGTGAAGTCTTGGGATCTCAGGCGAGCCTGTGCTTCGGCAACCCAGCAACGAGTTTGGTAGTGCAGTTAGTCGGTCAAGAATGTGGAAGAGGAGGAATGAGAGTGAGGTCCTCTGGCCGGGTTTTATTGAGGCGGCTCAGATCCTCGTTGCCCGGGGCGTCTGGTCCCTTTTATAATCCCTTACCTAGCCCGAGGCCATTCCATCCATCTCCCTGTAGCCTATCTTTTATTTTAGTGTCCCAAGATGCGACTTTGACGCTCGCTCATCACCGCTTGTCCTACTGTTGGCCCCCCGCCCGCCTTTTATCACAGCCCAGGTCTCTTCTCATGACTCCATATCCACCCGGTTCTTTGCCCCCATCGCTGGTCTTACTCTTACCCCCGAACCTGCCAGCCCTCCATTACGCATAGTGCGTCACCCCTCCCTCCAAATGAATTAGGCTCTCTTATGCTAGCGCCCAATTAAATGAGGCTTTTCGAACCCACGCAGCTTGCCTCATCTCGTCGGATTATGGTGGTTTTTTCTTCCACCCCACCCGCCCCGTCTCATTCGCCAGCCATCGACCCAACATGGTTTTTTTGGTGCCTTGCTGCGACCATGATGATGCATTTCCTATTATCGTGACTGTGACTGAGGCACCCCCACACTTTCGTCGCACTTTTGTCTAACATCATGCGCGCATCACCGTGCTTTTGTAGAATTGCATTTCATTTCCATCTATCAACACATAGCGTAGACTACATGACACCATTGAGTAGTGCCTTCTAATTTTACAAAGTCTTGCACATCATCATATGCACATGCCGCTGGTCTATTTGTCTTCTATAGTCGGCTTGTCGTCACGGAGTCCTCCTCAATCCATCGAGCCAGGCCCTTGGCATCAACTTCTGTCTTGCGGCTGATGATTTCGTTGACCACATCGGAGATGCCCTGGCGGCCGTTGCGCGATGCAATAACGGTGTGGGCGAGCTCCTCCCGTGTGCATTTGGAGTTGCCCAGCACCTTCTTGATTTCCTTCTCGCTGGGCACCCCTAGATCGCCATAGGGGTACTCAGAATATGTGCGGTCGACAAACAGCTCGATATTCTCCTCATCCTTGAACTGGAAGAAAGGCTTGGAAATATTCTCATTTCCGACAGCCTCGAGCGACTTGGGCTGCCAAGTAGGTTCCGCCTTCTTGCCAGAATCGGACTTACCGCCCAGCAAAGAAAATACGCCTTCGACGAAATCAGGGTGCTGCATAAATTTGGCCGCGATCTGGTGCTCCTTCTGGAATGTCTGGGCAATATCCCACTTTCCAGATGCATGCATCTGCCGTAAGGTGACGTGTACCGAGGTGGGTGACCGCTTTTGCAGGGTCGCCAGCTGCTTTTGTGCCCACTCCTCGGTCGGACCCCGCTCAGCCTGCAAGGCAGCAATGATGTCGTTCACATTGTTCTTGTTGAAGCATCGGTCAATCGCCTTGCGTGTCTCGCCGGCGAGGCGGATGGGCTGGTCATATGGAAGACCAGTGCTGAATTCCTCCAAAGTTTGGTTGATGAGAGCGATTCGGTCGGACAAGTCGTCGTTGTCGCGGAACCGCAATTCGGCAAGGCGGGCCTCGAGGTCGGGCAGGCTGGTCGAGTGAAGGTAGTGAGTGGCGAGGCCAGAGTAGAATACGTTCGGGCCGGTCAGTCGGTCGCTAGTCAGGGCGAGGTAGGTTCCGATGGCTCCATTCATTCGAGGGAGGAAAAACGAAGCACCAACGTCGGGGAAGAAGCCGATTGTCGTCTCGGGCATGGCGAAGACAGTTTTTTCGGTCGCGATACGGAAAGGCGCATGGATGCTGAGACCGACACCACCACCCATTGTGATACCATCCATGAAGGCAATGTAGGGCTTCTTGTAGGTCGAGATGTAGTGGTCCAGCTTGTATTCGAGGGCAAAGTAGTCGGCCGATGCCTTCCAGCCATCAGCAGATGCATGGTTGCTCTTCGCTAGTGCCATGACGTCGCCTCCGGCGCAGAGAGACTTTTCACCAGCACCCTTCATCACAATGACATTGGCCATGTCAGACTTTTCCCATTCGATCAATCGGGGTACAATTTTTCGAATCATCGAGCCGTTGAGCGAGTTGAGCTTCTTGGGCCGGTTGAGCATCACGGTCCGCAGACCATATTTGCTCTGGAAAACGACATCGTTCGCTTCGTCGTCGGGGAGTTCCTTGACGGCCTGGGCCTCGGCGGAAATCTGCAATGGCGCAAGAGGTGTCAGTAATTGATGCCTTTTCTGGGGCACTTGCAGCAGAATTGCTCACCTGTCGTGCACCCATGATATTTGCTGGTCGGAAGCTATTTCTCAAGCACCGGCTGCTTGAAGCGTTGGCCACCGCACCAGCTCGTGCTGTCAGAGTTCTGAAGGACATTATAGCTTAATTGGCGATGCGCTCGTGCGATTGACATGCGCCGAGGCAGGAGGGGCTTTTTGAGTGGAGGAGGCGGTAGTGTCTTGCTGAACCGCGGTAATCCTTTTCCATGGGCCGCTCCAAACCAAAATTCGATCCGAGGGCAACGGCAGCTTTCTACCAAGGGCCGACACTATTGTCACCTGACCTACATATAGAAAATGGGTGCGATGTCACTTGTAGACCCATAGCTCCAGCCAATCAGATTCGTCACATCTTTGGATGAGCAAGCTTTGCTGCAATATGGGCTGCGTACGAGTCGTATGAATTAGGTAGAAAAGATGAATTTTAGTAGGCTCAAATGGAAATTTACTTTAAGCCCACAATTTTGCATTCCTATTTCCATTCTGCAATGAACCTACATGTTGACTCGAACACTGCTTCACTGTTGGTGGTCCGGATCGAGATCTGGAGGACTGGGAAACAATTGAGTGAGTGACATCTAACCAGCGATTGTAAGCTATAAAACAAAGATAAAATTGATTGGCCAAGTTTAATATGACGTGGGCAACGGATTTTGTGATTAGGATTATCTTAATTGATTGGAAGAATCCCACTATCACTGTCTCACCTGATCAAAGAGTCTGGTAACCACTATTATTACCAGAACCCCAAGTCAACAACTGTGTAAAAAGAAAACAGGACCAGAATATTCGTTAAAATGTCAAAAAGAAAGGTCTCGGAGGGAGTCGAACCCTCGCTGGCGGAATCAGAATCCGCAGTCATGACCGTTAGACCACGAAACCATGAGATTTGTTGGTGATCAGTGTGGGGAAAGGGGATTATGAATGCCATACATGCTGGACAAATCGTCTGCCCAATCATTTCAGTTCCGAGGTGGTTTTCGGCTATTGTCCTTCAAAGAGATACCCTTTTCTTTTCTTTTTTGGCTTCTGTAACAGGATAGTAAAGTCCTGTGTTGAATCCAATGCATCGATCTCGTCCAAAAAAAAAGTAGCAGATAAACCTCTCGTCCAATTCATTCTGGTTATAACGGCTACCATTGTGGCTAAATTACACTTGACTAACATTAATGACGCTGCGTAAATTCGCAATCCCCCTTGACATGACTTCAATGTGCCTCTTCTCAAGCCTCATGTACCTCAGCCACTCAATCCAATAAAAAAGCAGGCCAGCCCCCAGGCGCCGGGGTCGGGGACCTCCTGATATCCGCTACCTCCGATGTAGACAGTCCTGCCGAGGCTTGCCTGCATGCCCTTAGTCTCATCCGCGGCTTTCCTTGCTGCATCTGCCGCCTGCTTGATATCGCCCGTCTGACCCAGAATCTCGACAAATGGGTAAAGGGCATCTACCAAAGTGCGGTCGCCGGGTCGAGCTGGTGTGTACTTGGACAAAGCCTCGCTGCTTTGCTTCAGCGCCTTTGCCCACACATCGGGAGACGCTGTGCCGGGGGCGAGACCGCGGAGTGCGTGGACGAGAGAGTTGAGGAAGATGGCATAGAGCGCACCTGAGGTGCCGTCCATGTTGTTTTCAACGATGGGGACGATGGATGCAACATCGACCACAATATCACCCGTGAAGGGGTTTTCGTCCAGGTGCTTGAGAATAGCTTGGGGCTGCATTAGTTACCATCCGAAAGTAGAATAATTCCAACTTTACCTTCAGCTCCTCTCTTCAAACCAATTCCGCAATCTCCGTCACCAACCACGGTATCGTATCGAGTAACGTCGGGTTCCGCGGCAATAACACTCTCCAGTGCCTTCTTCAGGGCCGATTGGGCTGAGGTGGCATCGATCTTGAGGTCACTTGGGTTGATATCCTGGCTGGCTCCAGAGGTATCGGTGATGGTCGCAGTGTTCTTCTCCTCCCACGTGCTCGTTTGGATAGGTGCTGACCAACCGACAACCTCGGTGGAAGCATCAAGAAGTTCAATCATGCTTGGGGCTTCGAATTTTGGCGAAACTACCTTGAGCAGGCTGATGCTGAAGCCAAGACCGTTCAAGCTCGTCATGTATGTACCAGAGAGTGTGCGAACTGGTCGAATACCGTGCGACTTTTCCAATTGGCTTGCCACCTCAGCTGTGATGCCTCCCATTTCGAGCACGCTGACACCTCCGAGGTTGTTAATCATGAGAACTATTTCACTTTTTGAGTCGATGTCCAAGAATGCACGGTCCTGGTCGTTGGCGTCCAGAAGCTGGTTTAACATTTTGGACACGAGCGCGGGCAGTTCTAACTTGGATCTTTCAGAGCCAGGCTCATTGTGAATTCCCATGCCGACCTCAATTTCACCAATCTCTAGGCTGCCCTCTGCGTCAATACTCCGGCCGGGAACATGCACATGTTCCAAGCTGGCTCCCACACTCACAAGATTAGAGGCAACCAGACGAGCGTAAGAGGCAACCTCATCAAGGGGTCGGCCCAAAGCCGCCAAGGCGCCCGAAATCTTGTGTACAAGAACAGTTCCGGCGATTCCGCGGCGTCCGACCTTACCAGCCTTTGTACGCCCAACACCAACATCGTCGCCAACGACTACCATCTCAACATTGAGACCGGCGGCCTTGGCTTTCTCGACACCCATGCCAAAGTTGAGCACATCACCTGTGTAGTTCATGACGGTGACAAGGACTCCATTGGAAGTATCAACGCGTGAGGTAATTGCAGTTCGGATCTGCTCGGCAGATGGGCTGGCGAAGATGGTACCGGCTACAGCGGCAGTGAGCATGCCCTTGCCAACCATGCCAGCGAAAGAAGGCTCATGGCCAGAGCCACCGCCGGAAATGATGGAAACCTGTTTCGCGGCATTGGGAGATGGACGGCGGTAGACGATTTTATGGTCAGGGTCAAGAGCGATGGACGGGTTCGTCAGAGTGAGACTGTGGAGAGCAGACGACACCAAGTGAGTTGGGTCGTTGATGAAGTGTTTAGCCGACATGATTGGCAGCAATTGAGATTGGCTACTTTGATTTATGGAAGATGACACGAGATCATGCAGGAACTGGAAGCCAGGAAGAAGCAGGCGATTTTATCAGCGAGGCGAGCGTCTGCGGACGCGGCCATGTCTGTGATCTGCCAGTTGACGGCGGATGATGTGGCGTTCGGGTGAGAATCGCGGGGTTGGTGGGACGGCGGGCGACCGGGTTGCATCATTGGCAGTGAGAGACATTTGTGTGTCAGGCAACAGTTATTATCTCGGCTAAATTAGGCAACTCGAGCCTCCGGAGAGGAGGAACACTCCTTGGCGAGAGAATGGGTCGATCCGAAAGCGGAAGATGAGGATCGTGGTGTTTTACATGGAGCTCAGTTGAGCCTAGATCGATGCAACTCGGCCGAACATTCACGAATTATCCCGCACGTATGAGAATATCAACACTCTTCGGCAGGCAAACCCGAGCGATGTAGCGTAAGTCCCATTTATTGAGAAAGAAAATAATCCCAAACGTTACTGCCGCAGACTTCATTCGCCAATGCTATCTAATGTAGATGTCGATGCGAAACGCGGGGTGCGCGAGGCTAACTATTTTTTCCCACTTTAAGATCGAGTGGGGGCGGAGCTTCACCTCACTGTCTACGCCATGGGCAAATACGACCAAATGGAACCACTGTCAAAGCTCAGGCTTACCGAAAATCTTTCGGCCGATAAAACAAAACTTGGCACGCAATCCTAGAAATGAAATAAATGGTAGGTTTCTTGGCGTTTGCCAAGCGATTATCCGAATCAATTTGAAGCACAGAGGCCAATTAGCACTGCTGCATATAGGCGACCCTTGAATGATTGCAGCAAAGGCACTGAGCTGTGATTACTGCACAATATTGATACTAGTAAAATCACGACGATATCCATAGGGGGGAAATGGTCCTAAAAAGTCCTACAAGATTATTTTTAGGCAGAAATGCTTGTTGACGTATTATGTTTATTTGTTTCGGCAAGAAATGCTGAGTCATGGGTCTTTTTCGAGGACTCAAACCAACAATCATTATAGATTGCTTCGAATGGGTTAGGCTCTAAAAATATTGGGTTGGCGGCTCCACTGAATAGCCGTCTCGCGCTTCACCTTGAGTGGCACGACGTTGTCGTCATGTGTGACGTGAACAGGATACTCGAACTAGCAACCCAATTACAACTGGGGCGGTGTTGCCCACTATTGCCCACTGTTGGATTGACGATCACGGCAACAGAAAGCCCGCTAGATCAAGTATATCTTGTATGCTTATTTTCGGGTAGAAGCTGCCGCGATAGACGGCTATCGAAGCCGAAATCCCACAGGATTTAGTGAAGATATTAGTGGGTAAATAGCATGTGGACTCACATGGCGCATAAAAATTGACTAAAATCATGAACTTCTTTCCTCAACCATCCCGATACACCCACCCGCAACACACAGCAAGGGCCGTTCAGTGGCCACTGATATGCTCGTCTGGTTCTCCAAGGGGTCCGGGTTTTCTACACGTGGCGCTCATGCACCGGACACAGCCGTTTGGCAGAAAGCCCAAGATTGCCTGTGTGGCGGGTGACAGCAACCACACGCCGACAATATATCCTTTCAGAGGCAATACAACATGGCTCTTGGCTTTTGGGTTTGCGAGCGCACGCCATCAGATCGCCAAGCTGGCCGACATACCTTGGCGATGCTTTTTCATGCCCAGCCGCTAAGTCGACAGGAAAATCATCACCTACATAGGGCTGGCAGCGGCTTGGCGCCTGGGCATGTCGCAATAAACTTTCCAATTGACATGAAATATGCCCAGCGCAGTGCAAGCGATTCTTGGTCAACGCGAGCCGCCAAACTACATGCAATCTCTTGGACGGGAGTTTTTCTCCTGAATATCTAAGCGTCACCGCAAATAGGGGATTCCTGCTTAGCGTCCACAAATACCCTGGCGTGCACGTGCAGCTTGAGGCTCTCATAGGCCAAGACGACTACCTGGAACTGGACGATCCGAAAGGCACAGCCACGGACGGAAATTAGACGGTGAATACAAGCTGGAAGGATGGCCAAATGAACAGGCCGGGAGGAAATGTGCTAATTGGAATAGAGGATAGCATTCCACATTGTCGGTGGGGGACCCGAGACCGAGACGACGGCGAAGGACGCGTACGTACATGATACGCGGCGCTACGTACGTTGTCTGGAGCAGCAGCAGGGGGCTGCGGAAACTTTGGGTGCGGCGATTGGCCCTCAAACCACGCGCAGGTTTTATGGCAACGCAATTGAGGCATGATATGTAGCAATTCATCTGTCTCTCGACGCCGTCTGTGAGAAGACGGTCGCAGAGCATCGGGCGTACAGTGCAGGCAATTTGGTAGTGTGAGCTTTTCCCGTCCGTCTCCATAGCGAGATTGGCTGCCGGAGCCCTCTCACCCCCTGAGCCGAGGATTGACAAAGCGTCTTGGCATCGGCGGCGAAAAGAAAAGACGAAAGAAAAAGCCAAAACGCCCAGCTTCAAGCGGCCGTGGCTCCCGGCTTGGCCAGCCAGTCCCTGTACCGGTGGCCCCGATGGCGATGGAAATGGAAAGTTACTGCACGCGCGTATAACACAGACGTGCAGCGCGCAGCACCGCAGCAGCACCCAACGCCTCCCGCGCCGAGCACCGTTGCCAAGGTGCGCAAAGCTAGGCCCAGCCGCCGCGGCACTTGTGCAACCAACAGGATGTGAACTCACGTACCAGAATGCAGGCGCCATCCAGACGGGATGGCAGCTTCCATCGCGCGCCACTATAATTCAATCTCAACCTCCGCGACGCGGGTTTGGAAATTTAGCGGCAGAGCTCCAACCGTACTTGTACTGTACAGGGAAATTGCTAACGTCCCAACTCGTGCCTAGGGCGCCTCGGGACCCGTCGCAGAGTCTCGGTACCCTGGTCTGTCAAAGTGGACTACCTGGTGGACTCCGGAGAACGAACATGCCACCCCTTCCTCTGGCGGTTGCGCCCCCCTTTGCCTGTGAAGATGAATATTCGCATCCGACACTCACAGCTTGTCTCGTCATGCCGGTGGGGTCTCCCGGCTGGCCACGCGGCCGACGCCCGTGGATACCGCACAACCCCTAATGAAGCTTCTTGAATAACCATGTCTTGAGGGTCATCTCGTTTCTTTTATTGGCGCGCACCACTTTCTTTCTCCGCCTCTTCCTCTGGGCCTCCTCCCATCCTTCGTTTCTTGCTCTCACAGCTTGGTCCCGTCACCTTGTCCAATTCTTTCACTCACTTACAGGACCGGACAGGATACAGGACAGGACAGGGGCGTGCTGGAATCTCGAAACTGACCGGGTCCCTGATTTCAAGCTCCAGTCTGGTTGCGACGTCCCCAGGCGTGTGCCAGTCCTTTTTTTATTCTTATTTTCTTCTTTCTTTTCACCGTCTCTCGCTCAGCCGCTGCTGCATCTTCAGCACTTTATACCAACCATGAAATCACTGCTCCACACAGCAACGCTGGCCTTGGGCCTCTGGGGCACCTCGACCAGCGCCATTGATGTAACATGGACTGACGATTGTAAGATCACTTCCTAAACCTGCCAGCGTTGTTGCGCTAAAACGTGGATAGCTTCCATCAAGGAGGCCGCCGCCACCATCGCCTACGGCTTGGTGAAGTTCTACACCGGTAACAACACTGGCGATACTCCCGGTAACCTGCCAGATCCATACTACTGTAAGTCGACGCCATATGCAACACGCTGCTTCGCCTGTGTCTAATAAATCCCACAGGGTGGGAGGCTGGTGCCATGTTTGGCGCTCTTGTTGATTATTATTGGATAACGGGCGACGACTCATACAACAACATCACGTCGCAGGCCATGGTCCACCAGTCCGGTGACGACGACGATTTCATGCCTACCAACCAGACCCGAACCGAAGGAAACGATGATCAAGGATTCTGGGCCATGGCTGCCATGGCCGCCGCTGAGCACAAGTATCCCGACCCTCCAGACACGGACCCGCAGTGGCTCGCTCTTACCCAGGCCGTTTTCAACGAGTACACAACCCGATGGGACACCGAGCACTGCAGCGGAGGTATGCGATGGCAGATTTTCACCTTCAACACTGGTTACAACTACAAGAACTCGATTTCCAACGGATGTTTCTTCAACATTGCCGCCCGCCTTGCCCGCTACACCGGCAACTCGACATACTCGGACTGGGCCAAGAAGATTTGGGATTGGGAGGAGAAGGCCGGACTCATTACCGACTACAAGGTTTACGACGGTGTCACGATTGGTGACACAAACTGCAGTTCCATGGATACGGCGCAGTGGACCTACAATGCGGGTATCTTCCTGCACGGAGCGGCTGTCATGTATAACATTACCTCGAGTGACACATGGAAAGGGATTGTCGATGGCATGCTGAACGATATCAAGACTCAATTCGTCAAGAACAACGTTATTTATGAGCAGTTTTGCGAGACAAACACCCAGTGCAACCAGGATCAACAGAGTTTCAAGGGCTATCTGGGCCGCTGGTTGGCCGCCACGATACAGATGGCGCCTTACACGTACGACACGGTTTACCCGTGGATCGAGGCCAGCGCCAAGGCTGCAGCAACCGTGTGCACGGGAACCGACAGCAGCTACAAGGGGCACGCAGGGACGGCGTGCGGTTTCACGTGGCTCTCGACCACGTACGACAGCAAAGTGGGCGTAGGCCCACAGATGAACGCCCTGTCACTCGTCATGTACACCATGATTGAGCAGGCTTCGACACCATATACAACCACAACCGGTGGAACCTCAAAGGGAGACGCATCCGCCGGAAACAAAAACTCGGGCGATGTGAACAAGAACCAGAAGGCCATCACGACAGGCGACAAGGCAGGCGCAGCCATCTTGACGGTGGTAGTATCCGCGGCGGCGCTCGCCGGAACATTCTTTGTCGTCAGTTAGGAAAGGAGAGAAGCATTATGGAACCCTCATGATAAAGCTGGGGGCTTGCTGGGCGTTGGAGGCGTTCTTTTTTTTTTGGATTACAGGGCAAAGAGTCCCTTTGGATTGGGATACCTATCACTTGCATGGCATTGACCGATTGCCCATCGTCTACTAGAGTTGCATGAAAATAGAAACAAGTTTGAATTGCCATATTCAGTGTCAGTGTGTTTTGGTTGAATGAATTTCCTTGGCTGGAGTGAACATGTATCACCGGCTTGGCCATGTTCAACAGCGGTGGGATGGTGGGTTGACTTACACCATGCTTCAGTTTTGAAAGTATATCCGCAGGAAACTCCAAGCTTACTATCCATCACTTATGGCTAGGCCACGGTTGATTTTCCAATTTGAGTTATTCATGATTGATCTAATCTAATCCAATTTAAAAATCAGAAACTTTGACCAAGTATACTATCAAAACACACTCATACACACACATTTATGTATATATATAACCAACCCAAACTCCATTGCCATGCATACATGTATGAAAAAGCACCATATATACCAATCAGACTCTCAGGAACAAAAGTCCAACCAAACTCCCCAGGTCTTGCCCCCCCTTGTTCAAAACATTCCCTCCTCTTAATCCACTCGAAGGTTGCCCATCTCGTCGCGGCCCATCCTGGAGTACTGGTTCTTGAGGGCGGGTGTGTTGCCGTTGACCAGCGTGTTGGACCACTTGGGCGCATCGCCCTCCTTGCCGAGCTTGACGGCGCCGCGGCCGAGCAGGATGGGGCGGCAGTTGAGGTAGACGGTCTCGTAGGATTTGGCGGGGACCTCGTAGGTCTCGTGGAAGACGCCAATGTGCTCGTGCTTGTGGGCGTTGAGCCAGTCCCAGGCCTTGCGGTGGAGGTCCTCGTGGGCGAACTGGTGCAGGCTGGCGACGTCGCGGAAGAAGATGGTCAGGATGTTGGAGTTGTTGCTCATGCGCTCGTCGCCCTTCCACGCCGAGATGCTGAGCACGCCGAGCTCCTCGCGCCGCTTGAGCAGGTCCTCCTTCATCGCGTAGAACATCTCGCCCATCTCCTTGACGCCGGGAGCAAGGGGGCCCAGCGGGTGGTTAAACTGCGAGCCAATGTTGAAGACGACAATCGATGCCTCGGCCGGCTCAGAGCTGTAGCTGCCGGTCGCGGCCGTCTCGAGCGTGGGGATCTGCGCGCTGACTCGTCCGCGGACGACGTGCTTCTGGTAATCGTTGGACAAAGGGTTGCGCGTCTGGACAATGGTGGTGATGATGGTGTTGAGAAGGAGAACAATCGGGGGGACGACGGCCCAGCGCATGGGCAGGACGAGTGTGACCATCATCTGAAGAAGGGCGCCGAAAAGAAGGAAGGTCGGGGCCTTGAAAACATCCTTTAAGTAACCCTGAAAAAAAAAAGACGTATTAGAAAATAATAATTGTCTGCGGTTTTCGAGTCTGACTTACAAAGGTGTAACCGTTGTGCTCAAAGCTGAGAGGCTCCCTCGTGGCAGCAAGCTTGGGTTGAAACTCGTGATGCATCATTTTCACTGTTGGTAATTCGGATTCGGTTTTTTTTCGGGGGCGATGATGAGGATGATTAATAGGTTGGAAAACCTGTCTTTATTTCTGAGTGTTGGTTCTGATGCACGCTTGAATACCGAATGGAATGGTGGCGGGAAGGCAATGGGGCCGGGAACAGCATCTATATATGCAAGAGAGCTTCAGGTAAAGGCAAAAAAAGCAAGGGTCATATCATCCATCTATTGGGCAAAAAAAAAAAAGCTATCTACACTATTCGTCGTTCGCAATCATTCCATTCCCCATAGGGCTGGGCTGGGGCGTGCATTCGCTGTCAGCGCCTCGGCGTCGCGAAAGGCCCAGATGTGGGCGAAGCCGAACTCGCGAAGGCCCGTCGCAGTGGAGGGGCTGATTGGCAACCACCCCGCCCACGCGCCTGCAACTGGCACATCCCGCACCTCGCATCGCACGTGACCTCTTCGCATTCGCTTGCTGCTGGGGTGGTGTGGGAGCATTAGCCAATCAGGAGCGCGGGGATTGCTTCAGAGGCGCATTCCTCATGGCCATGACCCAACTAGCGCGCGGCGTCCTATTCCTCCATCCTTTCCGTTATCCGATCCGACACTGGCTGCGACGCAATCTATGCGCGGCATCCATACTAATCGAGAAAATGTAAGCCCTGGCTGGCCATTAGATGGTCGCACTCGCAACGCATTCCGCTACGAAAAAGGTCCCCCGCCTTTCGGTGACATGGTCAGGCTCTTTGGCTTCGGACTTGCTTTGTCTCAATAGCACCTTGACAATCTCGCACTCGGCCTGAGTTTAAGCCGGATGCCGTCGTCGTCACAAGCAATAAATGCGGGCAAGGGGAAGTCATGTCGTCACAGCTTCGAAAGTCCCTATCATGTCTGCTCGCCTTGTCAGCTACCACATCACACCACACCAAACCGGCACCCAAGTCCCGTATGACCTAGAGTCCAACCGGGAAAAATAAATCCAGACTTTCAAACCCGTCTCACTCATCCTTCCTGCGCAGAGGAACCAACGTCATGGCAAAACGACCACAGTGACGAATTCATCGTCGTGCGTCTCGCACTCGCACTAGCTTCCAGCCGGTTCCCACGCTCCAACCGGCCACGTTGGCAGTTCACCGACGCCACACTGCTCCCTCTAGCATGAACTAATCAATAGTCCAGGGAGGAGAAAAGGAAAGAAAATTTCCCCGTCTCCCACACCATTCGCACTCTCACTCGCTCGCACCCACCCACCTCGTTCCAGAACACCACGGTCCCACCCTCCCGCTTTTTCTTTTTCGAAACGGGGACACCCAGGCCATCTCTGCCTCATCGCCCTGGTAACAACGGGGTCCTGCTTTGGTCATCAACCCTCGCACTCGTTCAAACCCCCTCATATTGGGGCCCTCAGACGTCCCCGTGAGGTGACGACTCGGGGCATCTCACATAAAGATGATGCAGCGGGGTTCCCAAGAGCGGAGGAATGAATGCCCACCGCTCCCGCTCTTGTTCCGAATTCCAAACAACAGCAACTAGACGACGAGTGACTTTGTTTAATGGCATTCTGACACAACACACGGGCCGAAGATCCGTCATGATCACTCCCATCATGACAAGTCCTAATATATTTTTACATCAGTACTCACTTTATGTCACATAGTGCAAAACTTTATCCTCACGCTGGACAGCTCCGCTCCACACACTTAGATCCGTTGAACTATTCCATTTTTTAATCTTGGGTAAATACAATTTTCTTGGTAACTTGAATTCAGACTCAGAATGCAGTGATTCTTCAGCCATCACTCATAATTGTCGTTCATTATCATTATCCCAACACCAAGATAATATCGCGCACAGCAGCCCTATCACTCCAAACATCCAAACAATTTGCAAACACACCCATATGGAAACACAGAACACGCCCCTCCTCATGAACAGTCCAAGACCTGCAATATAAACACCTCTAAGATGGCCTCGATCCATTGTCCTCGTCAAAATGCTGATCTTTGATGCTGTAACTTTTCAAGTCGTCGTGAGACAATGAAAGCATAATAAACGTCCGATTGCGCCAGGGGAAATCAACTTGACCAGTTTGTTGCTTTGAACTCAAACGGCGTTCTCCTTGTTGAGCTGAGCCTTGGCTCCCCGCTGACCTTGAGGCTCTGTCAGGGACTTTTCCCACTCTTCCATCAGGTTGTTCGCGGTTTGCTTAATATTGCTTGCTGTTAATTGGTTGACCATATTGGGAAGCATCTCCTTTAGCTTGGGTGAGAGCAAGGGGCCATCAAATCCGGTCGATTTCTTCTTTCTACATATAGGTCAGCGTACGGCTAGCCATAGGCGCCTTGCGCAGAAACTCACGAGGGCGTACTCTGCTCTCCATCATCGGGTCCGTCATCAACGCTGGTACCCATGGTTGAGCCGCTCCAACGAGAAGTCTTGGTCGAGGACGAGGGCGATTCCCAGTTGGACCAGTCGTTATCATCAAGAGAGTCGACTGCTAGAGGAGTCCAAGAGAAGTGCTTGGCCTTCGACTTGGGCTTGTCTTGCTTCTCCTTGACAGCGGATTCGGTTTTACTCGCCGTCGGGGCCGGTTCTGAGTGGGGAGGCTCAAACACTGTGCTCACTTTGGGGCGCAAGGGGTGGTTCGGTCTAATTGTGTCTTGGTTTGCGCCGTTACGTTGGTTCATCGGTGCGGAATGCAATGACTGGCCGTTGATAGGTTCGTCTCCAACAGTGATCTGGCGAATATCTTCGACAAAAGCCCGGAGGCCCAGCTTAAAGTCCTCGACAAGCTGTGGAACACCCGGAACGTTTTGCTGGGTTCGCGGTTGCCAAGAGGCCCGCTTGGATAGGTTAGGGTTGGTCAATTGAGCGGCCCTGCGCTCAACAGAAGGTAGTCCAACGGGTTCCGGACTGCTGCGGTCTCCGTGGAGGTTGAACCCAGACTCCTTCGCCGGCGATAGGAGAGAGAGAGTTCTTGTGTGGCCACCGCGTAACACCTTTCGTCGTGGAGTTGCGGTCTGGGTCTGCTGCAGCAGTTTCCTGCGCTCCAAGTCGAGGCTGCGTCTTGCCCCAGCAGATTCATCGTCCACACTGCCAGCAGCAGGACGCGTGGCCCCCTGGGTAAACTGTTCACCTCTCTTTTGGGTGGCGTCGTGGGTGGTCCATCTCCTCTTGAGCGAGATCAGGTCGGATTCGGCACGTGCCAGCTCCTCGCGCAGTTCTAGCACCCGTCTCTCCTGGGCTGCAATGGCAATAATGAATTCATTGGCGTCGGAAGGGGAGGTGGCTGCTGAGTCGACGGGTGTCGGCGGGACGGAAGCCACGGTTGACGAGGTGGGAGTCGGTCGGGACGGGTCACTGGTCGGGGGAGCAATCGGAAGCGTGAGCGATAGGCGGTTGATTTGGCGAGTGACGCTTGATTTTGCCCGCGCATGGCCTCGCCTGGCCGGCACATCATCTTGGGGGAGTGGCGGTGGAGGCATTGACGACGCTGATGCGGCACTGCTTTGTCGACTGTGCGAGGTAGAGTCGAATTGCATGTCCTGCTGGACTTGAGAAAAGCCGGGTGCAGGGGCGGTGGCCGGGTTATTATTTGAATTGGGGGCACCTGTCGAAGGCATGATTAAATCGGCCGGGATGCGGTCGGCAACCGAGTAACGGCGGCGTATTTCCTGGGCTGAGGCCATATCTATACGGCGCACAGGCAGTTTGTTTAGGGAATGGCAGCCGAGAGTCCTGCGGCGGTTCTGTAAATGAGTGGCAGGAGCACGAATGGCTCTGCTACGCCGCTGTCTGGCGGCGACGGTAGCGGCCCTGACAACAAGTGCTCTGTGGTGGAATTGTGCTAGATGGCGATATTCATCGAAGAGAGTGGACGAGCAACGGTTGACGGCGCAAAGTTGAAGGAGGAAGCCTGTCATCAGGGGACGGAGACTAAGGGGAGCAGGAGGTGGAGGCCAGAAGCGAGGACGACCGGGAGGTGTTGCGCATTGGGGTTGGCGCCGTCGCTATGCCGGTGGAGGCCCCGTGGACAATGGCGCCCACAGTGGATGTTGGCAAGTCTTCAGTGGCTCGTAGTGGCTCTGGCAGAAGCGCCCAGGCTCGCCAAGTGCGAAACCAGGCCCAAGGTTTGGGGGGGGCGTTCTGTAGCGGGTGCAACAGCCTCCAGGCCTAGGGCACCACCATTGGCTTACAGGCGAGAGTAAGCTTTGTTTGAGGATAGCTGTGGGCACTCGGGAGCCGGGGGTCGCCAGGGGCTTGGGCGTTTTGGCGCAGGGAAATGTTATTTTAGGGGAGCGCCAGAAGGGGGCCAACGTTGCGGGCGATAAGAAACGGTACGTAAGGGAGCGAGGGTGGGAGATGAATCCAATGCTCAGAATTCAAGCGAGCGTCGTCGATCAATCATGCCGGGTCGGGGGGTATAATATCCGCAGGTTAGCAGGTCGTTTAAGCCGAATGAAACAGAGCGTCGATGGGGTAGGTAGGGAAGGCGATGTGAGAGAGTGGCAGAAACAGACACTGGACGAAAACCGGACGATGGCGAGATAATAATGAATGGGCGACCGACCGAACCACAAATTGATGGGTGGAAGTCTCGGGAGGCCAAGCAGATCTAAACGGGAATTTGCTGAGGATCACGGCCCAGGGTTTGTTATTATACGCCTCGGCGCCGCCCGTACCCGTGTTCTCATTGTTATGATGTCTGTCGACGCATCCAAGTCACACACTCTGACGCAGCCAAATCGCACCATTGACCCCGACAACCAGCTGTCGGCAGTGGATCAAGCCCCAACCCCGTTAGTCCGCCGCCTCCATCGATGGTCATCGCGTTATTAGTTGTTCGTCGCCCCGAACTGCCCGTGGAGCCGCCGCTGGGTGCCGGCTCGCCTGTCCGCACTGCGATCTGCCCATGTCTCACCCGCACGCTGGGTGCCTCGCTGTGCGAGGTTCTGACCCCTCCCCTCATTAACATCAACCCCTCGACCTCGGAATCCTCAGGGGGCACGGCCGTATTCGTCCGTGTTGAAGATGACCGCCATTGGCACTGACAGCGGCCACGGGTGCGCTTGGGTGCAGCTCCCCAAACAGGAGCGCTGCCGACGCGGTTGGCCAGCCAGAGAAAATATCCATTGCGGCCGATGCAAACCACAATTGGCTGCTCGCAGTTTCCGGCGTTCAGGACCTGCATGAGGCGGGCGGGGGTTCCTGGATGATGGCTCTCCTCCGAAATAGCCAAAAGGAGTATGCCCAAGTGAGCCACGCAACTCGCCTTGGCCATCCACTGGGGATGCCAGGATTGTGTGAGGGTGTGTTCCCACAGGCGTTCCCACAAGGGTTCCCACACAGCCAACAGGGATCCCATCCCAGCTTCCCGCCTGGTGGGATGCGGCCTCCTCACGGCACTCCGTATTCCTGTGCAACCCAGAGTCCCCAGCAATCCCCGGCCGCGTGTGGCGATGCAGGGCACATCAGCAAAAAAAAGCTGCAACCTTGCAGAATGGCCAACAGAAGCCAATTTCCGTCGAAATTAGCAGCAGACGGACCCTGCGGTATTGTTTCATCCACCCTGTCGCCCAGCCCTGCGCGCTGCTCTTCCTGCTTTGACGGTTCTCTGACTGGAATGTCTGATGATGTTTGAACTATCTGTCTGCGCGCGCTCACGGTTGCATTGCCGCATTCCAATTACCCATTAGATGGTAGCTCCACATGCAGCAATTAAGCAACGCTCAATCCATCAAACAACGACGTCAGTCTTGGGGATGAGGGTTCAGGGTCGCCCTGTGGAGACAAAAATGGCACAACAAAATGGATGCTCACCCAACAGACTAAAGGCAAAAGCAAAGAAGTCAGCAACCAATTGCCCCAGACAACAATACTGATTTATCCTTATGGAGCATTTTTACCTATTGGTCTGCTCCATAATGCGTCACCGCTTCGTGCACATTATGGAATGCAGTTGCGACAAAAAAGTCCATAGAGTTTCCCATCTATTTTGGCTTTCTACACCGCCAGAGTGTTTAGAATCGCAGTCATGTGACTTCCCGTCAGTGTCGCGTGCACCATTCTTGTACCACTTTACCCGACTTGATCCAGATCGCGTCTGACGATAAGCACGCGTTCTCCTCGACCAAACAAGGCAGATTGGGGTCGGGTGCACTAGACAATGTTCGTGAATGGAGTCATTTTCCTTGGATGGCTTTGCTGCCTATAGCTGCGCCTGCTTCCGGAAAGATCCATTATTTCTCTTTAGGATTCCCCACAGATTGGCTACAGCGGTATTTTAAGAAATCTCAAAACGTTCCTCTGCCTGGCACGTCCACTCATCCCGCTGACATGATCTTGCTATTGATGCACAATGCCACTCCTCTTCTCACTCGTTTGTGACCTTCTTGAATCATCTCACAGACTTTCTGCTTCACGTAAAAGCAACAACCAAGTTGTCAGTTCTTGGTTTGCGCGCCACCATGACCGCATTACTGCCCACGATACCAATCTCGCCGCCTTGCTCTCGACGCTACTGCCAGACAAGAGAACAGATCGAGTATACTGCATTCAAGCTCGCACCCTAGAGAAAATAATTGGTCGCGCTTTTTGTCTTGGGGCTTCCCGATTAGCCGAATTGACACAATATCGCCAACCTGGACTATGTATTGACTTAGCCGATTGTGTTAGCAGACTTCTGACTGTCACTGTTAGCATGCACATTTGATCTCTGCTTTTGTACGAAAACTCACATATTTGCAGCCTAATCCTCCATTTGATAATGCGCACCCGGTCACAGTTGAGGAAATCGATAAGACTCTACATGGTCTCGCTTCCAGGGTAAAGTGGAGTTCTCCATCCATTCGTACCTCACAAGCGACCCTTACTCAAGGCAATCGAGGGGATCTCGAAGAGCTGTATCGCCGGTTGGGCGCGAAAGAAGCGAAATGGTTCACGAGGCTTATCCTGAAAAATTATGAGCCTTTAGTATTCGATCCACATTTGATCTATCGCCTCTGCGATCCAATCCTCCCCTCTATCCTTAAAATCCATGAAGAATTCACCGTTGCTATAACGTCTGTCCAGGCCATGAGAGGGACTCTGCTTCCTAAATGCGCACGAGGAACAACCCGAGCACAGCTGCTCAGTTCCACAAAACCTCAACTTGGTGTCAAAGTTGGGAGGCAACAGTGGCTCAAGGGTCGCAGCATAAAACATGCTCTCGACATGGGCCATAGTCGCATGAGTGTGGAAGATAAAATCGACGGGGAATACTGCCAAATTCATATTGACCTGACTAAAGGGGATCAATGTGTACAAATTTTCTCCAAGAGTGGTAAAGATAGCACAGAGGATCGAGAAGCGCTTCACGGGTGAGTGCGCGAGCAAGTCCTGGAATATCTCAGCTAACCTGTACCAGGATAATTATAGAATCATTGAATATTAGAGACCCTGACGCAAAAATTAAGAAAGGATGTATTTTAGAAGGTGAACTAGTCGCATATGACGATTCCGTAAGTCACCTCTAACTCATTATTTGCTTGTGCTGATTCCCAAGCAACATACAATTCTTCCATTTCACAAGATACGAAAACACGTGTCCCGCAGGGGACGTTACCTGAATACCGAGCAGGACTCATTGTATGTAAAGATTTCCCGAGCAAATTATTCCCGAACTGACTAGGCAGACCTGGGCCTCACGAACACTTAATGATAATTTATTACGATATCCTTCTCCTCGACGATCAATCTTTGATTCAAACCCGACATTCGGAAAGATTTTCGTTGCTCTCCACTCTGATATCTTGTCGCAAAGGCTGGGCTGAACTAGTTCGTCGCGAGGTTATTGACTTCAACCACAGCATGGGTGCATCCAACCTTCGAAAAGCGTTTGCTCGAGTCATTTTGGACAGAAGGGAAGGGCTAGTGATCAAGCCCGATGACCCATACTTCGACTTCTCTGACATTCGGCGGCCTTACTCGAGCAGCTGTATAAAAATGAAAAAGGAATATATTGGGAATTTTGGCGATGTTGGAGATTTTGCCGTGGTTGGAGCTCGGTACGATGCAACCAAGGCAAGAAGTTATGGGATTCCCGGCCTAAAATGGACTCACTTTTATCTCGGGTGTCTTGAAAATAGAGAACAAGTCAAGACATGGAACGCGAAACCAGAGTTTACCGTGGTAAACGTGGTAGAACTAAACGAGTCCATGCTCAAACTGGTTATTTCCCATACTAACCCAATCCCTGTCCCCCTTGGTCAAAATGACCAACTCTTGCTCAAACTCACGCCTGGTATTGAGCAAGGATCACCTATAGAGGTTATTTTTACCCATCCATTGGTTTTTGACCTCCGATGCTTCAGCTTTGACAAAGTTGGAAACACGGGATTCTGGAGTCTGCGATTTCCATCTGTAACAAAGATTCATTTTGATCGCGACTTCACCGATACCGTCTCCTTTGAACAGCTTCAAGAAATGGCAAAGGAGTCCACCACAACAGGAGAGTTGGGAGATAGCCAAGAGAATTTGAAATGGATTGCAAAGCTTGAGGCTGCGGATCCCCGAGGAATCGCGGTGGATACCCTCAGCCAACTCACGATGTCGACAATGCCAACGCCGTCCCCTCGAAAGCCATCACAACCATCTCCCCCTTCCAGGATTTCAACCTCGCCTGTCGCCGTCAGGGTGGGCATGGGTACTGTAGAAAACGCCGAGCCCAATCAGCCAGCAGCACGATATCCACAAGTAACTGTTGGTGCTGCTGCCGCTACTACCACATCGTCTGCACAAGTCGATCTGTGCTTGGTTTCTAACAGAGCCGCCGCAACAAAGCGTTCCAGCCTTTCCGTGGAATCCCCGCTGTTCAAACGATCAAAGGATGCGCAAAGACGAGAGCAGGCTGAGCCAGTGACATTATGCGAGCAAACACTCTCTCAAAGACGCTCGTCCTTAGGTGACATCAACGGCAACTCACAGGCAGACCCAGCACCTTCTTCTTTTCTTTCCCGTGTCAAGCAACCAGAACCCGAGATTGTGGATCTCACCTCGTCACCAGAGGCATCTTTTACAACACCCACTACGTCAGAGTTGCATTCTTCACAAAATAACCGCCCTTCTTCTCCTGCTGGTGACACCACAAGCATAACAATCCCATATGACGAAGACCTGCAAATAGAACATAACCCATGCGACAGAATCATACGAACCAAAATGTCTTCCCAAACCTTAGGGCGTGATGAAATTTCAGAAGAAACATCTCGGGATCAGTGTCGGTATGCCAATAGCACATGTCGACTCGCAAAATCCGCTATTCTAGTAGCTCCTGGCATTTTCAAAGCATCAGGAGACGTGGGATCCCTTCTAGAGGATCATGGTATCTTCGATGCAATCCTCGATCTAGAGAAATGGTTGGACGAGGACGAAGCACGAGCATCCAAGGACGAACAATCTGAGCCCACCCTAAACACGATACTCTTAGTCGACAGTATTGGGAAGCATGCAGAGACGAAAACACTTTTAGAAACATTGGAATCGAGAAGACAATCCATCCCGGAGGACAAGCGCGGGTTCATAACGGCTTACGACTGGCGGATTCTAAAGAACGTTACGATTATGGAAGATGAAAACATTACGCAAAAATATTATAATGGGTGGTATGATCCGTGGAGACAGTGGTATTGTGGGATTATGTAGATGGGGTTCAACAAAGAGCCGAGCTAAGTGGCAGGGTATATCCTTCCAAAAGAAAAAGCCCTATGCCTGCCCCAATAAACCTTGATAAAATGAGCTTATGTAGATTCCAGCTGTGCGATTTTCTCTATTAACCTGTACTCCAAGGTTTGGCCCTTTGGTAAGCTCGCAAAAGCCCGCAGCATTCTCACATTGTCTGAAATCGCTAAGGAGGTAATATTTGGGGAATGTCAAAATACGATATTCCATAGCACAATATCTGTTTTATGGTCCTGTCGATGTTGTTGGTCTGATAATTCCACGCGAATGCAACACCTTTCTAGAGTTAAACTCCAGGTAAACAGAAGCAGGGATTCAGAAGCTGGAGGTGATATGGCGGCCATGGTAGATGACCTACTCGGCTCCATTCAGAAATCTATATATCACTAGCTAGCCTGGGTTATCTATCTGCATTGCAATCTCCAAAAGCAACTGGTCAAACTTTATAGGCAGGCCTTCCTACCAGTTTGAATTGGACTTGGTAAAAAAAAACGAGGTAGAGATGGAGTGTCAGTTGGATCTTTGTGATCACGATCATGTGGTAGGTTGCTGGGTCTGGGTTAAACGTTCATGTTCGGCACTTGTCAATGTGCAGCCAGAATACAGATTATAATTAACTACAGCATACTACTCGGAAATACCATCCCCCTCACAGGACATAAAATACCCATGGGCTATTTGTAGGCTCTAATTGGGAAATTTAGTTGATGGGCAAAAATTGGTATTGGTACACTATTGACCGTCTCTTCCGTATAGGGTAGCTTAACAGCGTTGCTGTTCCACACACGTCACTCTGCAACCACGCAACGTGCATGGTCTAGTCAGTCATCTTGAATCAGGAAAGGCAAAGAATAAGATGGAAAGGGTTTTTATATCACAAAAGGCCGAGGCGGAAGTGAGCATTGTGCTAGTGAATCGCGGTATCTTTAATTGATTGGCGTAGCCGGTTGACTGAGACGGTAGCAGTGCAGATAATCGTCTCCGTGATTGAAATGCGAGCCTCAGAAAAAAGAGCAGTGGCACTTGGGGGTGGGTGTTTGGAGACCAGCGTTTGAGTTGGAATAAGTAAGATCTGCTTCTTATTGAACAATGAATATAATTGAGTAATCTAGTTCAGGCCAACTCTTGGCATCTAAATTTGGCTGACTAGTAGTTTGATTGGAACATCTTGCTGACTCCGTTCTCATATATCATTCTCATGATGCGGGATCCCCCAATCTTCTAATCTCTAAGTGATATTCTGATTATTTCGCCACTCACAAAAATACACATGTCAATCTTGTTGTAGAACCCCAAAGTTACCTGATCAGTACCAGCATTACCAACTTCGCACGAGCACAGTCCATGGCTGGTATGAAACCGAATGGCATTCCTTCACTTTCACCAATTTGCCACGGCCCTTCATGAGCACCTCAGTGCTTGCTTTCTCGCTCTTTGGGTTCTTGAAATTTTCAAACTCGTTTTTAATGGCCGAAACCTGTCCCTGCAGTGACTGGATGACCTGGCCTCTGTTTCTTGCAGACTTATACAAGGATTTTATATGCTCATCCACCTCTTCAAACTTTGCCGCGCTTTCTGCTTTGGAGTCTGAAATGGAGCCATTCGTCTCATCGAAAGCTTTTTCTACGTCTGGGAAGTCTGCCATAGAAAGAGGCCGTGGGCTCATCTCTTCTTGATGCGCTCCTTGTGGTTGAACGCTGGCTTGCCTAGTGCCGGAGTTGTTGCGTGGTGCAATTTTAGCAGTGGATGTCTTGCTTTTCGATTTCTTCCGTTGAATCGGACGGGGACCAGCAAAATCCTCATTGTATTGGTTGGCGTCGAGATTTGATTTGGGAAATTTCTGCTTGAGGACTTCATAAAGCTTCGATTTTATAAGGGCACGGTGGCCCGAAAAGTGACGAAAAAAAACGAGGTGTGCCCAATTTGGATTCTTCATCGCTTCTTTGTAAAGAGGATGGAGATAAAGTGAGACGTCAGCTGGAGAGGTATCGAGGTGCCTCAAAACAATGTCGAACCACATTTCCTTGCACTCCTGATTGTAGGTGTGTTGATGTTTTTCGAACAAAAATTTCATCAAATCAAAGGTATTCTGGGCAAGAGTGTTTCCACAGTACTCTTTGGGGCAAATTGGGTAATTTGTCATCGGATCTTGCTCCCATGAGTTTCGACCTTTGTTGATTGGCGCGATGAAAGGAGTGTACCTTTTGGGTCGTGAAGATCCAAAAGAATTGACCGCAATTCTAACAGTCGCCTTCATTTGGACGGGCTGAATGAATTTCTGGCGCATCATGTCCCAGTGAATAGCCAAGACTTGCAATTGTAATTTGCTGTTGGCGATTGTTGAAGGGAAGGAAAGAATTTCGTCCAGAAATCCAAATGGTGTACTCTCGTTCTTTTGATTTTGAGTATGGATAGTTCGAGGGAAGAAGTGCTGAGGCAGTACTACAAAAAGTAGCGAGGAGGGCGATGAAGTAGAGCCCGCTGCTTGCCGGAGGCCTGGGTGGGAGCAGTGAATTGTTAACACAACGCAAGGCTTGCGACGTCTCTAGTTTTCAGCCCTTTGTTATTTGTTTGATTAACTTGGAAAGCAAGAAAACATGCAATGTATGCCTGGGAGGATAGCAAAGTGCTTGCAAACATAACCACGGGCAATTTATAAGGTTTAAATATGGATTCTTGTTTGCTCTATTTGGGTGAATGCGCTGTCAATTGTTTGGGAAATGTAAGAACCTTGCATATAGGACAAACCAACAGCAAACTCACACCCAATATCCTTGATTGATATAGTTTGTTTTCTGTTGTTGGTGCGTTCTTGCGTGTTGGTTTATGTTGTTTTTACATTTTATTTCCACATCTTCTAGGCGGTTAGGTCGCGACCAATCGGCACGGTGATTTCTGAATAATAGACGGCCTCTTGGACGGCCTTTCACTCCACTTACGAGACGCAGCGCTTGAGATGCGTCACTTTTCCATTCATTAGTGGGGTGTTGAACACGGTCTGTTTGAAGTGGGTCGGGCTTGATCAACGGATGTATGTCCTCATTCATACTACGGCTTCTTATCGTATAGGTCCCCGTAACTGGCCTTCAGCCTCATGAACAAGTGTTCATCTGCGGTCATGACCTTTCTCTCTGCGTAAGGATTCGCGTCTGAGGCTCCCTCGGACGGCACGAATGTTTTGACCCGCTCGCTGGGCACTGGCTCAAGTGGCGCCGACCCGGCGGGGTGGCAGAAGTAGGCTATGGAATACCTCGGTCCCTCGTTCGTTTCGCCTGCAACGCTCGCGCTTCCAGCAGAGGGGAAAACGACACGATGGACAGTGCTGCGGAACAAACCATTTGTCCAATAAGACAGCAAGTCGCCAATGTTGATGAGAATTGGCGGGCTGGGGTCATTCTCAGTGCCGGGAGGACACACTGGAACAGGCGCCCAGGCCCCGCCCTTGGTGATTACTTCGAGACCAGCTTGGCCCTTGAGACGGAATAGCAAAGTAACCGAGCCGTAGTCAGAATGAGCGCCAGCGCGTACATCGTCATTGGAATGCTCTGTGGCATTGGGCGCTGGATAACGCAGAAAGCGCAGGATGCTGCTCGAGGCGCCGTTGCTGCCGTGTGCTGAGGAGAAGAAGTCGGCAACCTAGCGAGTCAAATTTGAGACATTAATAATTCACAAAGGGTGGGCCGCGACGTGACTTACATCGAGGCCGAGACCTAGGAGGTCGAGCAGCTTTTTGCAAAGTCTATGACACGAGTCTGCAAAGTCACTAATTTGCGGCTCATCTGGCGCAATGGGTGCGGGGAGTGGTTGCTGGGCCTTTCCATCTACAAATTCGCCGAAGTTGAACGCCCTTGGTAAGATGGGTTAGCCAACGTTCCACTATGCGTGAGCAATGGTGTGCTTTACTCTTTAAAGTCTCCAACCTATAAGTGCACAGATGTTAGCAGTTGCCAGAGGAGCGAAACGAACAGAGACGCAACCCATTTCGCCACTTGCCTTTTGATTCTTGGGATCGAGGGTTTCAGAGTGCATACCCGACCACCCGCGATTGTTGGTTTGAATGGTACATCTCTGCTTTTCCTCAATGGGGATCTCAAATGTCTTTTTCGACTAGTAGGGGAGAACCAAGCGTTGTTAGATGCGTGACTTTGAGTTGATTTTGCATCTGGTTACTCACGAGAGCGAATGCCCCGTCTACTTGCTCAGCCGTAATGTCATGGCCCAGGTTTCGAATGTAAATGAAGCCGTGCTCAGCAGCGGCGTCGACAAGCTGACGAGCTATTTCTTTCTGGTCGACATCCTTGGCAGAAACATCAATAACGGGGATATTTGCAGTAGCAGGCATGGCGTATGACTCGTGGTTAATATGAAGGATGGAGAAGTTGGGCTGTGGATATGCTGGAGTAGTTGTCTTATCCTGAGATAAGCCCGCTTCATCGGCCGGGTTCGGCCGATAGAAGGGTCTCAGTCAGTAGTGGGAGTTGACAAGGTAAATGCCGCGTATGACCCGATTCCGCGGGATGACTGCAAAGAATATATGGATCAGGCTGTGTAATTGGTCGAAGCATCTCTATTGTGCATCCCTTAAACTTTTGGATACATTACATCGTGCATGCAGAGTGCTGAAGAAGCTGCCCGTCATCGATCCCTGCGGGGACCGAACCTAACCGGTCAAATTGAGGCGCGTCGGTGTAATTGGGCCGGTGAGCTGGATCAGGACAAGCACACCGCCACAACAGGTACCCCCCTGTGCCTGGTGACAAGCCACAGTAGAGTGAATGGGGAGACAGGGAAACGGAGGCAGGGAAGGGAAGACAGGGCTAGCTCGCATGTTTGTTGGGTACCTGCCTAAAGAGACGCCAAGGTTCAGTGGACAACCTAATGAAGCCAGTACTTGGAGATGGGCACGGTTGCTGGCAGTGCGGCAAGTACACTACACTACGTAGCTGTACAGTACAGTGGGAGTAGAACTGACGTGGGCGCACAGCAGGACGGCATCGTCCATTCGGAATCGACCCGACGTTGTAATTTTAACTTCAATTTCGACATGAACATGTGTGCGTGTTGTTTACTCGGGCTTTCGCTCAGCTGGTGCAACTCGCCAAAATATCCTGTCGCGTAGCAATATTACATGGGTTGAGCTGCTGTTGTCGAGGCCTAGCACTCGCAAGCCCAGCTTTAGCCTCACCCCCCCGAGCCGAAACAAGCCTCTGGGGAACAGTGGTTGATTTTTACTCTACCTCTCACATCTGCCACCTCGGGCTGTCATCGTGGTCGGCGAACCAAAAGGAAGGGCAACAGCAACCACAAATCTGAAAGCCGGGTTATTTGCTTGGAGTTTTGTGCCCTGCCCGCCGCCAGAACCTTTCTGCCTCCCTCGCTCCCTTGCTCCCTCCCTCACCAACACACCACACACGCCCACCGCAGTCGCTGCCAGTGCCAGGTTAGCAGCAGCAGTTGGAGCCCTTTGCCTCTTTCGACAACCCCGCCATCCCGTCCCGCCCGCCTTTGTCTCTTTGTCCTTTGTCATTCTGGCCGGTTTACCCACCAACAGCCAAAGCTCCCCTCGAACGACCGACCGACCGAATCCTTGCCTGCGCATCGCCTCGTCCCTAAAATCCCCCCCCCTTCCGCCCATTTTCGCTTCTGGTAACTCGACATTAGCAGGCGCCCAAGTCTGAGTCGCAGTGAGCTGTTCGAGATGCCCTGTGAGTCTTGCTTCCACTGTGTTTTCCTCCCGACCACGTCGCCGGGAGCCTCGCTGCCCCCTTGTCCCCAACCTCTGGCCAACGTGCCAACATCCACGAGCCCTGGTCGTGTGAGCTTCCATGAGCCGCCCATAGCTTCGTCGCCATCTAGCAGCCTCGCACGGGCGTCTTTTGTGCAGCTCCCGAGCTCAATTGCAGCTTGGCTGTCCGTGTTGAGCTTCGTCCGCCTCCCCTCGTCCCGCAGCCTCCCACAGCCGCCGTGCCGCAGACGTCGCTTTAGCCCGCCTGCGCCTCGCCCACGACTCACAGACAAGATATGATCCGGTCCAATGTGTGCTGACCGTCCTTGCAGTCCTTGTCGAGGATTCCTGGATCAACGACCAGGCTTCGTATGTTTTTTCCATGGCCCCTTATTTGGCCTTTGGACTTTTGCGCTGACCCTTGCGTCATAGCACGCACGACATTTCCGAGCTCGAGCAATGCGCCCTTGCTGTCGATGCCACCTACTACCTTAGCTACCTTCTCGACAACTCCCCTGCCCATGAACCGCTCCTGTCTGCCCTCGGTGGCCTGACTGGCATCGAATCGCACCTCAACGAAAATCTCGAACAGTGGGAGAAGCACCAGATCACCCCTTTCTTCGTCTTTGACGGCCAGTCCGTAACCGGCCAGGATGATGTCTCCCTCGACCGCAGCCTCAAGGCTAATAAGAAGACGGACGAGGCGTGGAACCTGTACTCCCAGACTGCGGCCGAGGAAGCTGTGACTACCTTTGGCGCCAACCCAGGTACGTGAGGTGCTGTCATGATCGAGTGCTGGACTGACTCTGTTCCAAAGGGGCTTTTCGCATCCAAAACCTCTACCCTTTGCTCCAGGATCTCCTCAAGAGCCGCGGCCTCCATTTCCTCGTCGCCCCATACAACGCCTCGGCCCAGGTTCGTTCCGAATCAGCATTGACACAACTTGGACCCGGTAATTCTAACTCGCTATCAGCTTGCCTACTTCGAAATGATCGATTCGGACCAGTGCGCCGGTGTTGTTGGTTCCCAAGAGCTTCTGCTCTACCCCATTAAGGACTCGGTCATCCGAAGCTTCGACTGGGAGGCAGGCACGGTCAGCGCCATATCCAAGAAGAAGATTATGCGCAGCCTCACACCCACTGCCAGCGAGCAGAGGTTCATCGACTCGTTCCTCATGACGGGAACCTCTTTCCTGCCTCCGTTCCCCGTCCTCCTCGAGCACTCCATGTATTCCCAGTACAACATCTCGACTGCTGCCAACGTCCTGAGGACCTCGGAAAACAGCGTTGCAACCGCATGCGCCAGCTTCAACGACATTCTCCAGAACAAGGACTCCAACTGGCTTGATAAGTATCACAAGGCTAGAATGGTTGTTAACCATTTTGTGTACATTGCAGAGAACGGCGAGATCCGAGTAAACGACTTTGACCGCCTGACCAAGGACAACCACGAGTACCTCGGTCTGCAACTCCCAGCCGAACTCTTCCACTACGTTAACACCGGTTTAATTGGCCCTCGTCTCCTGAGCTTCATCACCCACAGCCAGATTCTGATCCAGCCCACCCTCGATGGTGTGGCCTCGGACCAGTACAAGAATCTGGTAACAAAGCAGATCACCCCCATCAAGGAACAGGCTCTTGCTCTCTTGATCCCCAGGCTCCACCGCGGTATCCAGCACAAGGTTATCAAGATGCGGGCTTGGTTCGACCCCAAGTTCTCTCACACCATTAGCCTTCGAACCCTGCAGCCTCCACCCTCGCAACAGGCCGTCAGCTGGAATGTCAAGCCCAGCGACGTCGACAACTTTTTCCCCAAGAACTTCTACGGCCCTGTTGCCTTTGAGGTTGTGACGCTGGCCAATTTCGATTTCGTCAAGACGACTTTCCCCACCGAGAAGCCCATCAAGGGCATTGACAGCTCCGAAATGATCACTTCGATTACCATCTGGCGATTCCTGCACCTGAGAGGCTATGTCAACGACGAGCACAAGCTTACCGACTGGGGAAATGCGCTTGCTACCACCCTCCTGTCCCTGAAAGAAGTCAACGAAAACCGTCCCGAGGTTCCTGGTCTTGATGAGGCAGCGCTCCTTGCTTTTGAGCTTATCCGATTCGGCCTGCTGGGTTCAAAGTACGTTGATGGGCAGCCTGGCCTCCCACGGAAGGGTTCTGAGGAGGAAAAGGCCAGCCTGGTTCTCATTAGTCAGTGCGCATCGCTATTGAAGCTTCGCCACCAGGTGTACGGGTACACGGGTCCTCTCAACAAGAGTCTCCTGGCATTCCGTTCCCTGTCGACAACCATCCGAGAGGCTGATCGTGACTTGATCGAAGCCATTGTTGCTTCAATGTTCCTCTATGCCCAGTCTAAGCGTGAAAGGGATGACCAGTTGGAAATCAGCCACAGGTACGTGCTCGCATGTGATGTTTGTGGATAGAAAATGCTGACGGCTCGTAAAGACTACCTTTCCTGCGCGAACCCGATATTGGACTTGGCATTGCTGTGCGAACATTTTTCGACGAAGACGAGGCAAGCGACGACCAGGAGACTAGGTCAAAGCGCCTGCAAGAATTCCCCAAGACGTTCGTACCGTTTGCCGAGGCTCTCAGCGAGGATTTCCGTGTTGCGTGCGACTTTGTTGACTCGCTCAACAAGGGCGTGCAGACGTTGAAGGATGCACAGCTTTCTCCGGTGGAAAAGGGTGCCTGGGCCAAGGCGCAGCAATACCTTGACGCCAGGCCTTTTTAAAACAAGACAAGATGATTATGAAGATAAAAGTTAAATAACGAAGGAAAGACGGGACACATTGTTTGCGCATGGCTCCTTCGGATACCCCTGGCCTTTGCTTTGAGGCTCGTTGGCGTTGGAGAGGGCGGCATAAAATGAGGGACTCAAAAGTTATTGAGCTGATGGAGGCGGGAGAGGTGTGTCAGCGTATAGATGACTACACGGGGCGTGGGGATGACAAGAGGAAGACGCAGGCCCTCGGGCGATGCGCCAGAGCGGACGGCTGCAGATGAGGATAAGACCGAGTGTAGCCAAGCCCACGGTTGGTGCATGCAGACGATGTCGAGGGCCAGAATATCTGTAGTCTAATATATGTCTCGACGGAGATTGATCTATCCTCATGGCTTGAAGCCCTGGGCCGTGGAATTTTACAATTACATGATGGCGTATTTTGTGGTGCTTTTGTTGGCAATTGATTTGGGACTTGTGAAATGAGTGCATAACTAACTACATTGACAGCATGCGATGGTATCACGGTGCGGTTTGAGGGCTCGAGGGGACATTGGCCGCTATATGTATATAAAAGCTACGGACTGCTACTAAATGATTTTTTGACCTCCGATACAACGCCTGCAACCTAAACTTTTTTGCTTCATTCAAATAGACCAATTGAGACAAAAAGAAGAAAAAAACGCTCAGCGATGAAAAAAGCAATTCGTGATACAAAGGAGCCGTGTAAGTCGTTACGTCGTGTCGTCCGAAAATAGTTCGGGTACAGAAACCATGGGGGGCCCAGCCATGGTAAATCTGATTCATGATAGTGCCACTGATAGGCGTAATTTGCTAAAGGGCCCATTCCCGGTCTGGAACGGGAAGGTGAATTCGTAAAAGTGAAAAAAAAAAAGGTCATGATTCATCAATTAAGCGTGCCACTGTTTTAGAGCGTGTAAGTGAAGTGTCCGATTCTCGCGAGATGCTGGAACGTACCTCGAGCTGCCGGGGCTCAGGCTGTCGCTGCTCGGGCTGCCGGTGGTGGCGACGGCGCTTGCGCTGCTGCATCGGGGGAGGAGGTGGTGCAGGCAGGGGAGGAGGAGGGGGTGGAGGGCACGGAGGGGGTGGTGGAGGGTAGTTGTGCCCGTAGTAGTTGTTGCTGTAGAAGTCGTTGTTGAAGTGGTCATGGCCGTAGTGGTCATGGCCGTAGTGGTCGTGACCGAAGTGGTCGTGGCCGTAGTGGTCGTGGCCGTAGTGGTCGTGGCCGTAGTGGTCGTGGCCGTAGTGGTCGTGGTGACCACCGTAGGGGCGGTCGATGCGGTGGTGCCTCTCGGCGCCGCCGTAGGGGGGCAGGTCGTGGTTCATGGGGTAGTCGTTGTTGCCATTATTGTTTAGGAATATGGTATACCTACTGCCTCTGTTTTTTTTGGATTACGCTTGTCAGCCATTGCGCGCACGGATTGAAACGGGGGGTACCGTTTTTTTTTCCCTAGACGGGGGAGTTTTTTCAACCTACTTTCTGGGTTTGGGCAGAACAATGGTGGTAGTGATGGTAGTGGTGGTTGTTGTCGTGGTAATTGTGGTGACGGGCATCTTGAAGGTGGACCGTGGACAACTTGTCACTGCGACGCCGTGTTAGCGAGCTGTAAGCTGAAGCGCAGCAAAGAATCCAAAGGGGGCATATATCATACCGAAAGGCCTGCTAATTCTTCTTTTGCCAAAAGAGGTAGCTGTCTTGCTATGAATGAATTAATGAAGATGAAGTCGGCCGAGGCAGAGCAGGACTGGGCGAATAAGTACTTGGGGATATCACGATGCTCCATCGAGCATAAGGAGTTATCAAAATAATAAAAAAATAAAATAAATAAAAATAATGAAATAAAAATAAATATTAAAAATAAAATAATAAAACAAAATAAAATCTACCCAACTATAAAAAAGCTGCGGCCCAAAGCCCAAGACACGTCACCCAACCAAACTCGGCTCAGCTGCCCTTGCCCATTGGGCAATAAGAGCAAGAGACAGCCACGAGGTTCCATACGGCCGGATGCCTGGCTCCACTGGCGCCGATAAACTGGCCCCAAAGTTGCCCAAAAGGCCACGCCGCTCACGTCGTCGCCGGCAGGCGCTCCACCCCACGCGGCCCTTCTTGACATGCCCCCCCCCCCCCCCCCCATATCAAGTGCGATGATATACACGGGTGCCCTTTAGTGGCCCGGGTCCTGCGTTGTCTGCGCAGGAAGACCTACATGAATCTAAAGAGGGAGGCGCCGAGACACGAGCTAGGCAGATTGTGCGGATCCTGCTGCTGCAATGCAATCAATGTCACAGCAGACCCTTTTTTCCTGTATGACTTCATTTTGAAGGGAGCCTTTACTATACCAATTTGGGCTCTTTTTCCTTGCGGTCTGAGGTGTCAAGTTGGTGTTATACAGATGGTGTAAGCGAAGGAGGAGAGAGACAAGAAGAAGAGAGGGGACCTCCCCCACCGATGTCGTTGGCTGTCACCTGGATCATCGCCGGATCTGCTTACAGCGGGTACAAAGACTTCGAGAATCTCCAGGTCTATCGGGAGAGGGTCTGAGCGTCGATTCCTGACCTCCCCCCCCCTTGTCCCGGCAGGTCTGGAGCTAGCTGTTGTTGTGCTAAACCCCCGTGGCACGGAGGGCCTCGATAGTGGTAGCTATGTAGAAAGGGCAGAATAGCCGAAAGAAAAAACAGCAAGGGCCGTATGATCACGAACGTGCGGCTCGCAGCCAGCCAAGCTTGCCGCTGCTTGGCCACGGGGTCAATGGTGATGTGTCAAGGCTCGCGAGTTGTACAGTACATGACAATGTGCACGCAGCAAGCAAGCAAGCATGGTGGTCCCTTGTCAAGGCAGAAGAAGAAGATCATGATGCTATTTCCTCCTCTCCAAGTGTCGGTGCTCGGTAAGCAAGCCAACAAGTCATCAGATCCAGAGCTATACAAAAAAGGCGACGCTGATCACGGAGCAGAACCAGGGGTCGGATCCGATCTGCCTCGGATCGACGGACGGGGGGGAAGGGGAGCTGTCAAGAACTGCTTCGACCGCTCGAGACCAGGGTCGGGCGAGTGACGTCGGCGTGTTAGAGGGGCGCATCGTCATGTCACTGCTAGCAAAAAAGTGGCGAGCGCTGCCATGCTGGGTTTAGAGCGACGTGGTTCAAACCAACAGGTTCGTCGGGCAGCAAGCACTCCTGCACAATGACCCAATCTGACCCTCCATTGGCATGGCCACCGACGGGCACAGCGAAGGGGGGGGACGGATTGCGATTGGGGGTCGGATAATAGAAATTGCTGCCGGAGGCGAATGATGGACCTGCGGGTGAGAAAGCTGGGGTTCGGAGCGTGTTACAGGAAGGGAGTGTTGGTTGGGGCAGATGGGCTTAGACGGGGGGACACTTGAGCCACTTACAACTGACTGTGCGTGTTAGTTAGTGTGTTGGTGTAACCAATATCCCACAGCCACCATACACACTCACTCGCACACTCACGCACACTCACGCACACTCACGGCACGAAAAGGGGAAATTATGGATGGATCCAACTGCCCAAGTGGAAATTCTGCTTTTGATTTTTATAGCTATCTGGTATCGATGTCTAAAGAAAACATGGGATTAAAGCTTTGGCAGAGTTGATATAAAAAAAGAAATGCTTCTACTTGCACGCAAAAAAAAAAAAACGACACACATCACCCGAAAGGTTACGAAATGGTAAGAACCATGGGTCCAGCCATGGTGATACCGTCCGTGATGACGCCGGTTATCGGGTTGCTGTTGGTCAGGCTCACGTATGTGACTCCCGCAATCCCCTGGGGCACCTGGCAGCCTTCGCCCGCAGTGAAAGGGGTAAACTTTGTGCCTCCAGGCTGCGCGCTTCCTGAGGTAAATGCGCAGTGGGTAGCACCTGCGGTGCCCGTAGATTCGAGCTTTATCGAAGTGCCGATGGCGACGGCTGTAACGGCCTGGCCTGGGGCCATGGCTAGGGAGGGGAACGCCTGGATCTGGAGGTTGGAGCCCGTGGGACACGACACGATGAAGGGCGCTGCGAGCGAAAAGACGGCTCGGGGTCCAAGGGGAGTGTCTAGGGGCTGGGGAACAGCTTGTTGTTGCGCAAAGACGCGGATGGCCGTCTGGTGCCTCGACTCGACCGTCAGGATGGCGCCCGCGGTGCCCAAGATGGCCGGGTCCGAAAGGAGCGGCGCAGCGCCGAGGTAGGCCGACACGCCGACGTTCTCCAGCACGGCGGCCGTGGCAACCATGCCAGCGGCGTCAGTGAACTTGAAGTCGTAAGTGCATGGCTGGACGGGCTGGATGCCGCCCTGGGCGAGCGTCGACTGAAGAAGCGTAACGTGCTGGGCCTCGGTCTGACCAATGCCCTTGAGGTCTGCGATGGTGGCTGGGCTGAGACCCAAGGCCGCAAAGTCCGTGTCTGGGAACTTCTGGAACCCGGTCCTGTAGAAGGTTTCTTCGAGGTTTTCGAGTGTCAGGGCGCTGCGGGGGACTCTATGTTAGTGACTCTGCTTTATATTGTTTGCCATGTACGCACACATGGTATGAAAAGTAAAAGAAAGTAAAAGGGGAACTTAAAACTTACAATTGGAGAATATCCAAATCACTGAGACCCATAGCAGCGGCCGCAGCGTTTTGACGCTTGGCGAGGCCATGATACTGGAGTTGCCGCTCCGTGAGTTTCTGGCCGGTCGGGAAAGCAGCGGCCGTAGCGCCAAGCAGGGCAACCGCGCAGTGTCTTAATGAAGGCATTTTGTATCGTAATTTCGGATTGCTTTTTTGTTTTGGGCGGATAGAGATCTGGCAAATCTTGTTTGCTAACTTATACAGGGGGTATCGTGAGTCGAGTAAAGGAACGCGCGTAGGGCCAGCCAACGAAAGTATATGTTAGGGTATCAGAAAATTAAAAACATGTCAAGAAGATCAATAAAGACCCCAAGAAGAACGAGTGCTTGGGAGATGTTGTTAGAAGAGAAGTAGGATTGGGAGTTTCCCTTTTGAAGCAGGCCAGCGCTTAGAATCAAGGGATGAACACATCAAACCATGGGATGGAAACAGGGACCGTTCTCGTGATATAAGAGCTTGCAGGAGACCAGCCCTTCCTCAAACCTAGATTATAGCCGCAAGTATGGCTAGTATGGCTGAACCCCCCACCAACGGCTCAATAACGTTCCGTTGTGTGAGCCATGCACGGCTCTTCACATCTTGCCAAGACTCTTCCCGGTTAGAGATGGCGGCACCCATCCCTTTGCTGCACATCTGCTGGCCCCGGCACGCCGTCGGGCAGCCAGTCAGAGTCCCGCAGGAGGCGCGGATAAACCTGCCCCAAACCACCGGGAACCCGCCATCAAGCATCCCCTGGGGCGACCATCTCCGCCCACGTGAAACGCTGCCGATGGCGACGGGCCATCCATTCCCCCAAGTTTCCCACGCCTCTGATTGTTTCCGAGCTGGTCGTTGTCGTGTTTGAGAAGCTGTCGGCCCGTGGTAAGCCCGCAGTGGCGAAACGCTCCTGACACGCCAACACCAAAACCTCCCGCTCCTCAGATTTCACTTCCGGCGTGAGAAGGAGCGTCTCGCCTGCGCTCGGGAGACAAGAAAAACCCCACTGGCTGCCCGTACATCAACAGCAACGTAATTGTTCGGGCTCATCGTCTCCGAGATCTGAGCACGTTACAAAAAACCGTAGCCTTTTCAGCCGTCGCGCCGGCTCCCTCTTTGACAGGATCGACCAGCGCCAAGCATAATTATCAATCAATTTAAACTGGTGCCCTCGAAAGAGGAGCCCGAGGAGGTGAAAAAAAATAAATAAACAAATCTCATTTCCTTGCCCATGCCCATGCTGAGTTGCCTTATCGAGCCAAGCGACCTTGCCCTGCTTCCCAACTAGGAATGTAGTTGCCATAAGGCGAAGCAATCCAGGGTCCGGCTCGTGCTCTCCCGAAGCTTAGACTCACTTACACCCCACATCGCCATCTGAGCTTAGACAAACCTAATCGCACCAGGAACAAGGACACCCCAGTGGGACAAGACTTTACATCCTCAACCACGCCAGAATCCACTCGTGCCATGCCATATCCACAGCTTCACAAGGTTCAATCACACACGCATCAAACCTGATAAATAGAAAAGAACGCGCACAACATCCAAACAACACCGCAAGCGGTGCACTCACTCAGCACCGATCCATTTCATTGCATCAAGTCACGACAAATGTTTCATTTTCACTATCTCTCGAGTCCATCTCGACATTACCTCCGCTGTTTCTTATCACGCTGTGCTCCGTCACTTCGCTAACGATAACTTCCCACAAAATGAAATACCGATTACTCGCGGCTCAGCCACGTCCATTGCTTGGACCACCTCGCCATCAGTAAAACATTTCCACCCGTTCAGTGAACACCGTCTTCGTCTCTCCTACTACAGAGCATAAGGGTTCAGCGACCTGATAGTCAGGCATCTAAATAGTTTGTTAGCTTAGCCTTCATCTGTAGAAACTAGCTGGCACTTACGGTGGGCTCTTTGAAAGATCAGTCTTGAGAATGACAGGAACCCTGGTCATCTCTGTCACATCCTGGATGTACTCGCCATCCTCCTCGCGAAGAGAGAACCACTTCAGGTACTTCTCCTTGTTGGACAAACGGGTCTCGGCAGCCTCAACAACGGGCACCTTGGAGTCGGATCGAGTGCGGTGAAGACCGCCGGCGTTCGACGTAGATCGTGTGGGGGATCCGGGAACGCTCTGTGTGGGTCGCTCCGCGAGGGAGGCTCCAGCCATGGCCTCGGTAACATCCGAGGTGTTGTCGTCGTCGTCGTCGAAAAGGGCGTCGACATCGTCAGTCGAGATCGTTCCGGTGTCGGTCTGCTTGCGGGTGGCCTCCTCAAGCTCCTTGCGAGCACGCTCGGCCTCCTCAGCCTTGCGCTGAGCTGCGGCAGCGTTCGAGGCCCGGATTGATGCGGCAGCCTTGGGGCGCTCATCCTCGGGCACATATGCGGAGCTGGGGACACCCTTCTCCCAGTAGAGCTCGAGGACTCGCTTCTCCTTGCGGAACTCGGCCTTCTTCAGGGGCAGCTGGTCACAGTGGACACGCTTCTCAAAGCCCCATTCGGGGATAAGCACGTCAAAGGCGGATTCGTACACGCAGAGGACAATACCCTCGGCGATGAGATCGCCGTTGGCCTCCTGGCGCTTCTTGTCCATGATACGGCAGGACTCGATGTGGATGCTCTGCTCTTGCGCATTCTGAGCAGACTCCTTCTTGGTGTTGCAAGCCTCAGCGGTCTTGACAAGGTTCTCCAAATCTTCGGTGTACTCGATCTTTCCTTCAGAAAGAACCGCCTCAAGCTGGCGGTGAGCAATGATGTCAGCGTATCGGCGGGTAGGGCTGGTGAAATGAGTGTAGAGGGGTAGGTTAAAGGCGTAGTGAGGCCACACGTGCTGGGCAGTCTTGCCACTAATGCAGTACTTGGCGCGCGGCATCGACTTGACAAGCAGAGTCTCCATGCCCTTGCGCAGATCAGGGTCGTCAACCTTGAAGAGGCTGTTCTGGAGAACTCCGCTGGCCGATGGGTCCATGTCGTAGCCAAGCGCGGTCATACGCTCAACAAAGGTCTGCAGGCGTCGTGAGTTAGGGGGAGACTGGCGTCGAAGGATGGCCTTTTCAGGAAGTCCTTCGGCAAGGCGCTGAGCCACGTAAGCGTTGGCCTTCTGCATGAGCTCCTCGACAAGCTCGAGGGCAGCCGTGGAGTCGAAGAGGTTTTCCTGGACAGGGTTGTTCTCGTCATCCAGCTGCTGCAGGAGACGAAGGGGAGCAATGGGCTCTCCACCTGCACCAAGACGGGCCTCTCGGAACTTCTCGGCGACGGCGTTGAGAATCTGGAGCGTGTTGATGGGAACAGTCGAGTTGGAGAAGTCGCTGGGGCTAGAGAGGGCATCGTCGATGTCCTGGAGCGAGACCTTGCCGGCGCTCTTCACAATACTCTTTCCGATCCAAGTGTCGCCTTCAGCAACGGCGCCGTTGTGGGGGTTGACGCTGAAGACGATACTGGTGGTGAGGCGCTCTTCGTCGGGGTTGAGAGAGCAAACTTCGGTGGAAAGCTTAGCCGGGAGCATGGCGCAGAAGCGGTTGCTCAGCTGAACAGCAGTGCCACGCTTCTTAGCCTCGCGATCGACAAGAGAGTTGGGCTTAACAAAGTGAGTGACATCAGGAACGTGGATACCAATGTCAATCTTGCCGTCGGGGCGGGTCTTGACGTGAACGGCGTTGCCCAGCTCGGCACCGCCATTGAAGTCGAAGGTAAAGACCTTCTCATCACGGAAGTCTCGGCGCGCAGCCAGAGACTCTTCCTCCTCCTTGGCGAGAGACCAGTCCTGGAGGCCAACGCTGCGCAAAACAGCGTCGGAGAACTCGTCGGAACCAAAGTTGTTGTCTCGGAGAAGGGCATCGGTCTCCACCTTCAGGTCGCCCATGCGGCCAAGCTGCTCAACAAGGGTTCCGAAGGGGTGGAGAGAGGTGATTGGCCAACGCTTGATGCAAGCGACGAAGATTCGATCAGCGTAATCCTGGTGCTTCTCAACAAAGTCGCGAGGGGCCTGTTCGGTGGGAATAGCAATGAGGGGCACACGCTTGTCAGTAGGCTTAAACCAGACAATCTTGGGCTTCTCCTGGTTGCGAGGCTCGTTGTGGCGAGAGTTGCCGCCATCTCGAGCAGCTCTCTCGGCCTCCTGCTTCTCCTTGGTAGCCTGGCTGCTGGGACGGAGAAGTCCAAGAGTTCCTGAAAACATCTGACCGGCGACACGCTCAATGACGGCGACAACGTGGCCAGCATACAAAGGCTTGGCCTCATCGTTGATCTCCTCCTCCTCGACAAGGAGAAGGCTCTGACCCTCAACTTCAACATCATCGTTCTTCTTCTGCGTAGGGCGCTGTCGGAGACTGCCCCGGCGGCGGATGCCACCCTCGGCGTTGTTGGAGTCGTTGCTCTGGTTCTGGTTGCCCTGGTTGGTAGATCCAGAGCGGGTGTCGGTGATGTCCTTGCGCTTCTTCTTCTCTTCCTTCTCACGCTTCTGGGACCAAACCTCATCGACGTCGAGCAGCTCAATGGCGACGAGATCGCCCTCAAGGGCACGGTTACGGTCCTTGCTACCACAGATGAAGATGTCGGCATCAAGGAGGCCATCCACTGTCGTGACGTATGCGTCGCTGCGGTTCTTCTTGTTTACACGAAGGATACCGGAAACAAGCTGACCGTCACCAAGGAGAGCAGGGAGGGAGGCCTGGGGTAAGTAAGGAGTGAAAAGGGTCTTGCGTTGCTGCTGCTGCTGCTGCTGCCCGCCAAGCTGGCCGGCATGCTGAGAGCTCTGAAGACCCATGAACTGTTGACCATTCATTTGAGCAGCTTGGAGAGCCTGGAGCTGGCCGAGCTGCATAGGGTTCAATTGCTGGCCATACATTTGTGGAACCATCATTTGGTTCGGCAGTCCCATGACTTGGGGCTGGTTGGGGTTGTACTGGAAGGCGCCAATGTTAGAGACAGACTGGGCGCTGACGGATCCACGAGCCCGGTGGCCAGGCTGGAAACCGCCCTGGTTCTGGCCCATGTTGCCAGACTGGTCCTGGTTGGGACCCTGGCGCCAGTTACCCTCAAAGTTGCGGGATCCGGTACGGGCGTGGCCGCTTCCACGACGGTTGAAGTCGTCTCCACCGCCCAAGCCAATTCCAGCACCACGGCCAGCGCCACGACCGTTGACAGCCATGCTCTGGCTGCGGCCGTGGCCACCACGTCCACCCCGATTCGATCCCTGAGCAACTGGGACATCGAGGGTGTTGGAGGAAGCTGGCTTGGTCTGCTCATCAGGCTTATCGGCGGGAGACGCAGGGAACGAGAATCCACTGGTGGTTCGCTTCTGTTGGGCGATCTCGGCGGCCTTTTTGGCATCGGCGAGAGCCAAAGAGTGACGTCGCTGGTGACCACCACCTCCTCCGCGGCCGCCTCGGCCACCGCCTGTGTTCTCTCGGCCTTGGCCAGCGGGGGCCTCGAAGTTACCGAAGGCGGAGCCGGAGGCACCGGCTGAGGGGGCGGGGGGTGGTCCCATCCCCATGTTGGGGAGTGCCGACTGATTACGGCGATGTGAAAGTGGCTGAGTTGGAGGCGCCATGTTCTGCTGTGGCACTTGGTTTGGGAATTGGAAGGCGTTTTGCGACATGTTGCCCATGGGCTGCAAAGGATTGAAGGCGCCGCCCGGGGCCATGGGCTGGCCCGGTGGCATCATTCCCATGTTAACATATTGCTGGTGAGTAGCTTGAATTTGCTGCTGTTGCTGCTGGAGAAGTTCAATCTGCTGCTGGATGGCAAGCTGCTCCACTACGTCGTGTTAGTTCATATCCGCGATTGTACAGAGAGGGGTGTGGCGAGTGCGGAGAAGCTCAGACAGGACACCGTCGCGGGCGAGCGCAGTCAATGGGGGAAGCATTGAGGACAGATTGTCGAGGAAGGAAATGCGACACGGTCTATATAGAACCATGACAATGCTGCAAGGGAAATAGACAACTCACTTCCTGGGTTAGCAAACATGCTCATCAACGGTGTCAGCTCAGAAGGACTCCGGCGATGCGCAATGTGCAGCCTCCGCCCAGCAGGACCAGGTACGCCGCCTACCTGGGGCTGCTGAGCAGGCTGCTGCTGCTGTTGCTGAGGTTGCTGCTGCTGCTCCATGGTGGGCAGACAGACGCAGTAGACACGTCGAGTCGGGGTTGGATCGGAGTTGGATCAGGTCGACAAGGTGACGTAGTCTGAAATTGAGTAGCGATGTAGTTGCCGAGAAAGACGGCGGGTTTCGGCGAGACCTGTATCTGATGGCGGGTGCAGACGCTGGTGTTTGCGATGGCGGTAGGCGATGGCGATGATGGATGGCAGTGGCAAGGCGGGACAAGAGTTTGCCCAAAAGGAGGGTGTGCGAGCTTGAGCAGAGTCAAGGAGCGTCGAAGGAAAGGCGGCGATGAAGAGGAAGATTGTGTGACGACGAGAAGAGAAAGAGCCTGGGTGGATGGGAATCCAGCTCCTGGCGAGAAGAGAGGGCGAGCGGGAGAGGAGGGATGGAGAAGAGGAGAGAGTTGGAGGTGGGAGCGGGCGAGAGGTGATGGATCGAACAGAATGGAGCGAGGAGTGGAGGTGGAGGTTTACGTGGGAACAACCCGGTCTACCTACCTTAGCTTGAAAACGTACCTTGCCTCCCTCTCCCTAAAGACGAGAAAAAAAAGGTACCTAGGCGAGAGTACCTCGCCTCCCAGACAGTGACCTGGCCTGGGAACGACAGGTTACCTTTTGGTAGTGGTTGCTCTGGCAGACAGACACAGAGCTGCTGGCCCAGGCGGGCTTAGCCTACTGGTCCTCCCTGAACCTCACTCCATAAGCTGCGACCAATGCAAATTCGCAAGCATGGTGCCAACCAACCTGTGTCGGTCCAAAAGCCGCGCCTAAAACCTGCCTAAAGACGGGGTCGGCTGCTACCTCTGCTGCTAGTCCCCTAAAAGCTAACAGCTATTAGTGGGCTCTTGTCCCTTCTCCCCACCGGTACGCCCCTCCAGCACGCCCCCGGCCTGGAGCTTCAGCATTGACATGGACGCATCCGCATCTGGTTGCGGACGTTTGCGTTACCATCGCGTCTTGCCGTGTTTTGGGCTCCTGTGCACGCATTGCTCCGTTCAGAAACACGACGAATCCGTCCGGTCAGGGATCGAGTCCAGAGACACACGATGACGGCGACGCAGCCTTGACGGGCCGCCCGGCGAAACATTGGCCCCAGCCCGTGGGGGGAGGGGTAAGATGCGCTAGCATCAACGTAGACCCCAAGGTTTGCGGATGGATGTCTTGCGGTGGGTGGCGCTGGAGGGCGTCATCAGCGAGGCGAGGAGATGGCACCGCTGGAGCAATACGGGGCGGTTGTTGGCTAAGGTCTGGAAGACGTCTGTCTGCCGCGGCGCTGTCGTTGGTGCGGCCTGTATGACTGCTCATATGCCACTCGACGCAGAATGGGATCCACGGGCCACTAAGGCGCTACGACTGGTCCGGGCAAAGTTGCGTCGCACGGGAGGACCCCACCAGGGATCCCTGAGCTACATATGCCTAGCAAGCGGCCCGGCGCTCGTTCCCTCTCCACCATGGCAATCGAGCTGGAGAAATGCCATCGATTCTGCGGCCACCGGCGTAACCGCTAAACGGCAACCGACGCCGCATAACAGCTGCCCCAGCTTTCCACAGCCTGACCAGCTCGCTCGCCCCAGCCATGTTTGAGGTCCATCTAAATACTACGTGCCATGGGCAGGACCACAGTCGGACAGGGCCCGGCTGTGTTGAACAACGTGTGCTCAGTGGTTGCCGTCAAAGTATCATGGGAGCTTCTCGCCTCCACGCTCTGCCCCTTCGAAGAGGTCAGAGCCCCCTTGCCGCGATGGCCATTGATAGCCAATGTGATTGACTGCCTGTCCTGTCGCCTGTCCATCCTCCGCCGCCGGTGCCAGGGGTGAGAGGTCAAGGGTACACCCTCGATGCCTGCAACTTTACCACGCTGCAGCATCGTACGCTCGAAAACGTCATCGAGGGGCAGTCCGCCAACTGAACCATGATCCTAACCCAATCGCTCTGAGAGCGGACCGCCGTGCCCAACGTTGTTACCGGTGATCTCGAATACATTCCTTTCACTCGATCCGCAACTCTGGGTCATCTCCTAGTTGTCCACCCGCGCCTAGAGTCTCGTGTCCTGGGTCTGTGTCTGTTTTGTCTTGTCATACGGATCCACTCACCACGAGTATCGCCATCAACATCAATCAACAAGAGCGCCAAAAAATTAGCCGTCAGCTTCGGCCGATCACTCCGGGGCGCACGTCCGCCCCCCTTCACCGGATGCCTTCTCCCTCTGCCACGTTCGTATCCGGGGCAATCGTCACTCAAGGGAAACCCAATCGTTGCTCTCCAGCGCCCTCTCCGCATATAGCACAAACTGCCCTGCAGAGGTCGTTGTACCAAAGCCACCCCCCGGACACCGGGCGTCAGGCTCCCCCATCACCCAAATTTGCCAAGCTCTCCCTGGGTGGAGTCGAGACTTTCCTCCCTGCTTGCGTTGTGTGTCCCAAGACAGCCACCTTTGACACTGGCTCTTCCAAGAAAAGACGACAATCCCAGTCACTTACCTGTGCTCTTCGGGTCACCGCATGCGTAGCTCATCACCATCAACAATCCGCCCAGCCCAGTGGCCGCCTTCCAGCTCCCCTGTCACGTACCACTGGCCTCGTGCCTTACAAGCTCTTGAAGCAACACTTCTGATGTAACCCTTCAGACAAGACCCCCTGCTCGTTTCGCGTCTCAAAATGCTCGTGTTCCAGAGCTAGCTAGCTGCTTCAGGGTGATCCAGATCCCAGCTTCCCTTGATCAAGATGTCAAGTTGATTCAGCTCCGTCCTCTATCATCAAAAGTCGGCGCCAACTCCGGTTGAGTCCCATCAAGTCCCCATATTTCAAGCAGTTTCCTCCAAAGTTGACAGATAGCAGACGCTCAGACCCCAGACTGTGCCACCCTTATCATCCAACTTAGTCCAGCTCGTGTGGAGACGTTGACTGGTACGCCACAATGTGGCTAGACTCATGCGCCCCAGCTAATAAGTTGACAGACAGGAGGACATGACATACTATGGCTGCAAGAAGACATCCATGAATAAATGAAACGAAACCACACTTGCATCCGTGAAATTCAGTTTTAAAAATTGAAAATAAAAAACGGGGTTTTTTTTCTCTAGTCTCCTATTTGCCTTGCAGCATATTTTATTATCGCGCAGTATTGAGAGAAATTCCTGCCATTGCCATGTATTCTGTCGCTGAAGTCCAGCCACCGCCTTCTGCAAATCGGGTCTTTATTTTAGCGGGCCGAGATCATCTGGCTGCAGAGTGTCATGGTACGTACCCCATTGACCAACCTCGCTCTGGACTAATTCCAAGGTCTGCATGATCGCGGCCTGGGATCGACATTAACATCAACAAGGGCTTCAACTCCCAACCCACGGTTATTGCGACTTCTATCCCTCTCCTTCGAATTACAGTCATCTGGCGCCTGTTATTTCATCCTCCAGTCCTTACCCCCATCACTCCGTCCACCCCCAAATGCAAGTCCAACAGTGGTTCTTGCGTTGACATTTACACCAACCATGTCGCGTTCCTCGCCCGTTAGGCGCAGCCAATTACTTTCGAGCCCTGATCGAAACCTATCCTCGAGCTTTCTTTTCGACAACCGAAACTCGGAGGTTAGCCATCGCGATGCATTAGCAGCGGCACAGTTGGAACATGAGCGGGTGCGAAAGGCTGCGCTTCGGGTCTATGAGCTCCATGAACTGCAGCAAGAGCATCAGCGAATAATTGAAGAGGAGCGCAAGGAGGAGCAGAGACTCAGGGCTGAGGCTGCCATTGTTGCAGAGGAAAAACGACTGAGAGAACTTCGAGCCAAGACCATTCCTCGACCACCTCCGGAACCTGAACAGCCGACACCGCCGCCGGCACCGAAGCCCACCGCTCCAGCAGCGAACGGCACCCCAGTCAAGGAATCAAAACAAATTGTGCCATCCACAACCCCCCTTTCGGAAGTCAAGAAGCCTATTCTTTCGGCGCCTAATCCTCTGTCTGCCGCTCAAACCAAGCCAGCGGTCAGCAACCCATTCGCTCCAGCCTCCCAAGCACAACCTCCCTCCAACAATGTGCTTCAAAAACCCAATGGGTTCGCCGCGCCTCAGGCTGCTGCTCCCGTCAAAACCATCGCACCCACGCCTGTTGCGGCGCCTACAGCTCAGCAACCGACAAAGCCTGCTATAGATCGATATACCCAGATTCATCAGGAACTGAAGAAACTCCGAAGGGAGCTGCAGGCTCAGGCCAAAGTTCCAGGCTCCCCACTCAAGGGGACGATGGGCACATATCGACGAGAGATTCGGGTATCGATTGGCCAACTCACCGGAGGAAAGGGAGCCAATGCTCAGCCTGTAAGTCGTTCATGGCAATATTTGGAGATGACGCCTCTAACAATTCCTAGATCAGCAAGATCAATACAGCTCTGAGGGAAGCCCTTGAAGGCAAAGTCCCCAGCCCCCCCATTGATGTCAGTTTGTTCGTTGTCGACAATAGACAGCCTGCAGAAGGTGCAACCAACAACGATGCGACATTGCCGTCGTTGTTTGTTTACCTAGTCAATATTTGCGCCAAAGGAATCATCAACCAGTTCATCAACGAGGCGAGCGCCAACTCGAAAGCCGCCGACCCCGTTGGAGTTTTCACGGCACAGCTTTTCTCGCAAAAGGACTTTCAATGGCGAGGTCAGTCCTTGATCGACATCCTCATGGCAAAATTCAGAATTGTTTGCCCCGTTCTTTTTGGACACCGAGGTAACGACAAGACAGAGCGAGGACGACTGGCTTTGGGATGGAAGAAGGACGGCCCGGCCTGGATCACAGAACAGAGCCACAACGATCGCATGACTGGTCTCGGAGCAGGTTTCGCTTCCCTGGCCTTGCGAGACTTCAGCAAGACTTCGAAAACCAATCCATACCCTCCAGTCAACTATTGGAGGGCGCTTGCAGGCATTATCAACTCTCCTGTGGGAGAGACGTCGAACACGCAATACTTGGTTCTCCGTTCGATGATCGGGGGACACGAGCAACGATTTCTGAATTTTTACGGGAATGCAGCACTTGCCGCCCTCCGGCTTGCATTGATTGAGTTTCCCAAAAAGGCACCAGCTAATGCAACAGCTGCTGGTTCCCTGCGGGCCCTGGCCGATGTTCTCCAGAGTGAGGCCGGCCTGGTTTTGACATAGAGACGCGAGAGGAGGAATTTTTCTTGATTCACATGCTTCTGGACGAGGAAGGGAAAGGAAAATACAAATCAACATGTTTGAATTCCATGTGGCGTTTTTACGGACTGGGCGGCCAAGCTTGCATTATGGAGGAAAGGCATCAGGATGAGACGAGGACGCATAGCAGGTGTTTCATGGACTTGTTAGATTACGTGACGCCGTATGAGCAACAACGGCCGCGGTAATTGCTCTTGATCTACCCTTTACTATACAAATGTAGGGACAAAGGAAAGACGAAAATAGTGTAGTATTCCCGGTCGACAAATGTGCGAACAGAATTGCTCCTTACCGAAACTCCAAATATATAAACCTTCCCATAAACCGTATATCGTAGACCATGAGCAAATCTTTTGTTGCGCGCAATAGGGGGAAGAAGAAAAACAAAGAACAGGTCGCCTCGTCGATTTCTTTCACAGAATCAACAATAGGACCAGCAGCAGGATGAGGACAAATATCAGCACGGCGATGCAGCAGCTGCTCAGGCGGTCCTCGTTCTGGCGCATGACGTACTGCAGCTTCTGCATGCCGGTCTGCAGGCGGCCGCCGACGCGGTCGGCCACGTTTTCCACCACCTCGAGCATCTCGCGCTGCTCCTCGAGCTCGCGGCCCATGTCGTCGGCTTGGCGGCGCAGGTTCCCGACGGTCTGGAAGACGCCGTCGAGGTGCTGGTCCTGCTCGCGCATCATCTGGACCTGCTGCTGCTGCTCGAACTCGGCGTAGCCGTCGTCGCCGTCGACGGCAAAGGCGTCCGGGTCGGGCAGGTCGCTCGAGGAGCCGATGCCCCCGGACCCTGTCGGTGCCTTCTTCTCGAGCTCCTCGCGCATGTCTTCGACCTCGCCGCCCACCTCGGCGACGAGGCGCTTGCGGCGCGAGACCTCATGGGCGGAGAGGCCGAACTGGGCGGGGTTGGACTCGACGGCCTGGACGGAGTCAACGAGGTCCTCGAGGTCGTCGGCGAGGGACTCCAGGGCGGACTCGAGGTCGGCGCGGGCCGAGGCCAGCTCGGGCGAGGATGCTGTGGTGGAGAGGGAGCGGATGCGCAGGTACGAGGCGAAGATGGGCCGCGCCTGGGCCATCTGCGATAGAACATCTCTAAACAAGCAGCAGTCAGCAAAAAAGTAAAGGTTGTACCACGTCCGACAAGCACCGGGTGGGAGGCGGCAGCGGGAACGGGAACGGCCGGTTCGAGGTGGACGAGAGAGCTTGGCCGCGCTAGAGAGACGTACTGCTGGACCTGGAGGAAAGGGTCATTGTCGTTTGGTGAGGACATCATCCTGTCGATGTGGATGCGTGCAGACGCATCAGCCTCGCCCCAAAGATGTGATGTGTATGTTGTATCCGGCCGGAAAATGCCACCGAAGCGATTGAGGGTGGTGATGAGAAATGTCCCTAATTCCAGGTTGCGACTGGACAGGGCCCGAGGGGATGACGTTGCATCCACGGCTCCCCGGGAGGACCCTGCCGGCTGCTCAGTTACCCTACACGTGAAAGCTTAACCCACACCCACGCTCGCAAGCTTTTGCTTCGCTGCGGTTGGCGGGGTACGTACCTCCGACCCGACCATACCTCACACCAGGACGCTCATGCAAAATCCCACCCACTAAAACGGGGAATTTAGATTTCTGCTTGGCTGGGTCGCCACAGTCACTTTTTTTCGAGAAATTACAGGCTCGCAACCACTTGACTTTTGAGTCTCTTAAAGCTCCGTGTTGCTGTTGAAAAGAAGGGGATCTGTGTTGAACTTGGATACAGACGAGACACCCGGCCCCTCTTTGAGTTTCACCCCAAAACTGCTCATTCACTTGGTGTACTTGAAAAAATACCTTTTGCCCGCATACAGCGTTTTAGTCGACATTTTACCCCTCGGGTACCCAAAGACCCTGGCTTCGGCCCCGGCCTATACAAGTACTCAAGTGGTGAGTCTTCAAATGACTATCAGTGAGAAACATGCCGGTTGACCTCCAGGGTAGCATTTGACTCGGTTCCGGTATTCAAAATGATACCTGAAAAGCCACTCCCTTACAATGGCGACTATGCCTCGCCTGAGGAGTACATTGAAAAACTTTTGGAGTTTGTGAGGACTTCGGATACGTTCCAGATCCTTTGCGGAGGAGTTCATATCTTGGACTTCTTCACAATCGAGCCCGGTCTTTACCATTATGCCATACCTAAGGAGTGGCAGCCTTTCATCCTCTCATGCAACATCATGCAGTTGCTAGATCTCCTCATGAGGGATGACCTGGATAACCTCTCGTTCCCAGGCGATGAAAGACCACCCGAGAGCTTCATCGAATACATCCGAACCGTTCGAAACCTTTCGCTCGCGCGGTCATTCACCCCCCATAAGCAAAAGCTGCCCGTTCTCCCAAGGCCAGTGTCCGTGGGCATGAATGTGAAGAAGATCCACGAGGTTACCAACTTTGCCGACTACGTGGACCGCCTTTCAGGAGACATATCTGAACAGTGCGGCTATGAGATTTCCCACTTTGTTGACTTTGGAAGCGGCCAAAACTACCTTGGTCGTGCCCTCGCCAGCGAGCCTTACAACCGATCCGTCGTTGCGGTTGAGGGACGCGAGAACAACGTAACTGCTGCAAGAGGCCTCGACATGAAATCGGGGCTGGCAGGAAAACCCAAAGTCATGAGAAACAAGAAGATGTGGACCAAGATTCTTGAGGTCTGCGGGCCAGGGGGTCATCATGATCCGGAAACCCTCGCCAAGGCCATTCGAGAGGTGGCTGGAGAGGATGCTTACGACTTTAGACAGATCAAGGAGCTCGAGGCGGAGTACACGGCAGAGAAGGGCAAAGGCTTTGTCCAATACATTTCAGGAAGGCTGGACAGCGGCGACCTCGCTGAGGTCATTTCGCAAATTGAGACATTGCAAGCACCAGAGGAAGAAAAGCAGGATCTTAAGCTGATGGCCATTTCCATCCACTCCTGCGGTAACCTTTCCCACTTTGGAATCCGATCGTTGGTCCTCAACCCAGACATCCAGGCCGTCGCCATTGTGGGATGTTGCTATAACCTCATGACGGAAAAGCTGGGCCCCCCGACTTACAAATACGCCTACTTGCGACCAACTCTCGAAGCTGTGAATGGTCGTTTAGCGCGGGAATCCGAAAAGCATGACCAGCAAGGCTTTCCAATGAGTCAGAAGTTTTCGACATATCAGGATGACGGCATTCGATTAAACATCACGGCACGGATGATGGCGTGCCAGGCACCCCGGAACTGGACCGAGAAAGAGAGTGCAGGGTTTTTCTCGCGCCACTTCTTCCGAGCCGTCTTGCAAAAAATCTTCCTTGATCGAGGTGTCGTGACCAAGGTCCGGCATTACGAAGGCTCGCCATCCGAGGCTGATAAAGAGCGCAGCGATAGCGATAGTCCGTTTGATATTAGCACCAACCCCGTTATCATCGGCTCGTTGCGCAAGAGCTGTTACGGTTCTCTTAAGTCATATGTGCGCGGAGCAGTGCAGAAGCTCACAACAAACCACGACTACAAGCAGTATGCCGAAGTGATCCAGGAAAAGATGGGAGATTTAACCGACGAGGAGATTGAGCGATACGAGGCCACGTATTTGCCGCGCAAGAAAGAACTTTGCGCCATCTGGAGTTTGATGGCGTTTAGTGCCATGGCGGTTGAGTCGCTTATCGTTGCGGACCGATGGACGTTTCTCCGTGAGCACGGCGACCTGGTCCAGCATGCTTGGGTTGAGACGGTTTTTGACTACGCTCAGAGCCCGCGAAACCTCGTTGTTGTGGGAATTAAAAAATAGGGCTATGTCTTGACAGATAAAAAAAATAACTGTAGTCCCTGGAAACACACAAAGATACTCGTGGCTCGATGCCAGTTGCGGGATAGCATCAAATGCAAAGTGCGCTGTCATTTGTAGGGCCGGTGTCCCAGCTGCAATGCAGCGACGGAGCTGTGGTGAAACAGGGCATGGCCGGAGCCACACGTCGGTCGGCTGGAGCGGTTATTGGGCGAGCAATGGGTGCTTGGGCCGATGGACGGCGATGTCATGCATGAACTCCCCTTCTTGCTCCTGTACTTTGCGGGTGGAGAGATGACCGGATGATCACTGGCTCCTTGAACAGAGACTAGCAAAGTTTATAATCCCAACAAGCGCATTCGCAAACCGGGAGTTGGAGCTGCAGGACGGTACTTTAAAAGATGGTAGCCCTTTGGCGAGCGAATTACGCCATGATGGCATGTAAATCCGCTCAGTCTTTATCAGTCGCGGCCCCATCACGTCTAGCTCCCGTCCCACTTCGGGCGGGACGGTGCCACTTTGCAGATAGGTCTTGCAAGATGTGTACTTCCTCTCAACCGAGAATTGCCGCGTAGGCAGTGGTGAGGATCAATGCGGCAGAGATGCACGGCCAGCAGGCCGAATAATAAAAACTGCCAAGGGTTGATGCATGTGATGATGCTCTCGGGCATTGGCTATTGGGCAGAGATGCTCTACAAGACACTCACCGAGGGACGCGTTTTGTCCGTCCGGAAAGGAATTAGACCCAGAGTTGACATGTCACCCGACAATCGTGACGAGATACAGTCGGATGCACAAGGCGAGGCAATGCAATGCAAAAGCCTCACCTGCAGAAATTTCCGGGTGGATTCGTCCGTTCGTGTGGTGCCATTGGCAAGCCGTCAAGCAGCAGGGTGGTGATGGAGGCGAGCTGGATGACCAAGACCGAGGACGAAAGCAGCTTCGCACAGCCGGAGTTGGCGAAGTTGCGCCCGTTGCAGCAGATAAATACCGTGGGTCGTGACCAAAAATGGGCGGAAGCTTGGTGTAATCTCCACTGCTTATCCCCTTTCTTGCAACGGAGCCGCTCGTTTAGGAGAGTTGAAGGCTTGGGCATCTCGGAAGAGATGTGATGCGACTGCATCGGAGCTCCCTCGAAGAGACATGGGGACCCAGGTGCGTCGATCTGCTCAATGGGTTGATTGCTGCAGGATATCAGAAGGGTGTGGTGCGTGCAAAGAGTCACGGGGTAGGACGCCATGCTTCATGGCACTGCATGAGTGAGGTCGGGTGTGAAAATGTAGGTGGCCCGAAACGGAACAGCTGACATCAGCCGTTGTTCCTAGACGTGGAAATTTCACAACTGGGAGGGAAGCTATTCGTGTGAAAAAAGAGGCATCTGGGAGGGTGGGATTCCTCGCGAGGCGGCGGCGCGGGCAACGTGGGCAACGTGGGAGGAGGCTCGGAAGCGCACCTAGGTGAGAAGGCAAGCGAGCCTAGTGGCGCTTGGGTTGAGTCTTTTGACCGAGCAAGTCTGGCGTCTAGACCCAGCCTTTTGGCGCACGCAAGCACGCGGCGGCCACGAGAGGCTGTCACGACCAACCAGACATGCAGGGCATCGGCTCAGCAGGGGAGGAGGGGCGAAGATTGTTACCCTTTGCGCTGGAATATTGACGAGTGCTGCAGCCGTCGGTTGCAAAGCGAAGTGATGAGTCTGAAAAAGTCACGCCCATGACGTCTTCGTGATCCAGACGCAGAGAAAGTATTTCCCTCAGGAGGTCTGATGTCTCGTCTGGAAACTTGTTAGTCCTGAGGATGCATACCTGCCTATGCGCCTGTTGGTCCGTGTCGACTTGGTTCGTTTTCCTTGGATGCGGGCGAACCAACGCAGAATTGAGAACGGAAGGAGGTACTGGAGGAAGGCAGCAGGAAAAGTGCAGGGTTTTTTGCTGAAGGTTGCATGCAGGCCTGACTTGCATCTCCCCTCATTACTATGTATGGCCATTCGGCATGGTTACTCAGTATTTGCCTCTTCTCTCCTCAGTTGTCGCCCAAGCTCCCCGCCATCCTCACCTCGAAGCCATCAGCCTTAAGCCCTGAGTGGGGACTCCAGCAAAACGGCACCAAGATGGAGGTTTCACGCCAAGCTTCAACCGTCAACCGTCGCCCACCATCCCTCACGTCGCCCCCCACGCGTGCGCTGACTGTGCCAGTCCGTGATGCTGTTAGTGCCTCCCAGGTTTCTGGACAAACATTGTGCGGATCCGGATTTGTCTGGTTACTATCACGATGCCCCACCTCCACGTCCAACTCGACTCCTACCCACCACCGCTTGGCGCCAATACCACTGTGTCGTCCGCCACGGTCGGTCGATCTGGGGGGAGGGGACAGACGTAATGCAGCGTCTGTAGCCGGACAGATGCAGATGCAGCCAGCCTCCTAACTCGGGCTGAAAATGGTGCTCTTTTGCATTGTCTCATACCATATGACTGCCAGAAGAGCCGGAGCAACACGAGCTAAGACACTCGACCGCTCTTCTTGCAACAAGCAAGTTGCTGAGACGAGACCAATCCCGAGGCAAGACTTTTTTCGCCCAGCTCCGCTCTTTCTGTGCCGGAAACCCCATGCATCGTGACGGCAGCCACATGCAGCGTCAAAGTTCCGTGTCTGGGTCTGGCGCCTAAATGTAGTGGATTATACTGGTATGCTGTGCACCGTACTTTTTTTTATGTTTGGTGGCGAGCAGGTGACAAAAAGCACGGCACACACGAATTTACACGAGCACAGTAAGCCCGAGATCAGGCGCAGGCATACAAGTTGTCTGAATAATACAAAACCTAGACAATAGAATACTAGGCTAAATACATTTACTCATCAATATTAGTTGTTCTTATTGCGACACGTCCTTGCCTATGGCTGCACGGGAGGAGGAAGCTGTGCCGTGTGCCATGTATTTTGTCGCCGGGTTGGTGGGTAGGATTTGCCAACCACAAATCATAAGAGGACCTCCACGTTGGCATTTCACCCAACCCCAGGCCGTCCCATGTCCCGACATGGCATTGCAACATGCCGACTACTGTGCAGAGTGCAGCCAGAATGCATCCCCACTGACCGGGACGCCTTCGACATTACCCCGAGAAAGGCGGCAGGGGCTTTGGGAGCCGCCGACGCCAACGAGACTGATCAAGTCGTCCCATTAGCGCCCCCAGAAGGTGCCCCGCAAGAGCCCATGCCATGGCTTCTGCAAGTTGCAACGGCAAGCCCTGGCTCGACCGACGACGCAGTTCCGGACTGAATGGTTAGGCTTTTCTTGCCTTGGGCCCTTGTCCCGGGAGTGGGCTCGTCGCTGCGGTGGGTTCCATCCCATCCCATTCCATGGTGCGTGGATGTGCGCTTCCCGCTTTCTGCGGAGCAAGCAAGAGTTTAGTTAATAAACGTGGATAATCCTTATCGTTCAGCGAGCCCGCCGTCAGGCTCTTGCCCTCATCCCCTTTAGTCCGTCACGCCTTGCTGTGCTTCTCGCCACGGCACCTTGGATTCCTCTCCTCCTCCTTGTTTTCTTTCCAGAAGCGAAAAACAGAAACAGACTTTTCAGCTCCTTGTCTTCCGCTGTCTTGGCTGTTCAGCTGTGCCGCACCCTTCCAACACAGCTGATTCATCTCCGCACAAAGATCGAGGCTGGCTGGCAGCCAGCGGCTCAGAGTACATCAGCCCCTCCGCCTGTCTTATCGCCCCGACTCATCCTCACACGCCGAACCATTCCGACCCACGGCGTTCGCAAATCTATAAATCCTGGACAGCCCCCCCGAAGACCCTGGCATGATATTTTGGATGAGATACACACACCGAGACTCACCATGAATGCCCAAATTTCCTTCATTGTAAGTTTTGCTGCCGCCCACCCGTCTGCCGCCCGGCGTGTAGTAGTCATGATCTCCCCCGAACCCGGCCACCAGTGAGGCCGACCCGCCATCATGATTCGAAGAAGAAAAAAGGGCATGTCTCGGCTCAGGCACACCGTCATGAATCCTCGTTTATTCATTTATCATTTATTTTCCCCCTCGGCCTAACATTCTCTACAATAGGATGGTACCTACACGCTGATTCATATCCCACTTCACCTCTATTCGTCTCTTCTTCAGCCAATTCTCCGGGTCCTGCTACCGCCATCTCAAGGCGTCACTGGGTCGCGTGACTCGCCTGAATTCGAACTTCAAGGGCTCACTTCCGATGGACAGCATGGCTTCCTCAACATCAGCGTCACTCCCTTAGAATGCTCGCTCGTTTGCCATTCATCATGGGCCAAGAACGTCTTTGAGCCTGTGCTCAAATCTCTGCCTAAGGATGCTGCCAAGGCCGTCTCGATTTCAAAGGACTCTTACATGATTCTTTCTGTCATTAGCGCAGGGCTGGACGCGGCAGGGAGGGTCATGGAGTTGACCTCACCACTGGCATTGGCTGGAATTCCTCTATTCTTTATCACAACCTATTACTCGGACTTCATTCTTGTTCCGACTAAGGAGCGTGAAAATGTTGTCCAGTCCCTGCTCGCCAAGGGCTTCGAACTGTCCGAGAACCAGTCGAACTTTGTTAGTCCTGGCCCTTACAGTCACAGCCGTGGCCCTAGCAGGGGAGACAGCATCTCTCCGCCTCAAACACCACCTCCGTCCAATGTTGCCGACCTACAAACTCGAACTTTCAACTTGCTGACCAAGAGAAATGTTGCTCCTTACATTGAAGAAGGCCTTGAATTGGTTCAGTGCTCGGGTCGCGAGATCTCGCAACTCTCTAATTTCAACCACCGCCCAACAGGGGGTCGACATCCCACCGGGAATGGTCGCCGACCAAGCTGGGCTGACAACGTTGACACAAAACTTTACACTTGTATTGTTTCTGCTCTTGTCTCCCAACCCCGATTCATTTCCATCACATTGGCACAGGACGATCCACCATCACTTCTTCTCGACAAAACCCTCCTGGATGTGTTTGGCGACTCCCTGGTTGGGGATACAGAGAGCTGCCTCATCCCTATTTTCTTGGACCTTGTCAACCTACCATTCGAGGCCACTGGTATCGTATGTGGTGTTGCAGGGCGCCTAGTTCGGGATATGCACATGGCTGCCACTTCGGACTTGTCATACTTGTCCACTGCTCGTGCTGGTGCCGTTATCCTCACAGAGGAACAATCCATACGCGCGTTAGACATTCTCAAGCCAATGTTAAGCCGCGAGACATAACAGAGGCAGGTTTTTTGAGTCGTTCTAAAAAAAAAAAGGGTTGGTGTAACGGACAGAGTCCTGGTTGGACTGGGGTTAGGCTGAAGGGATGCCATGTCATCATCGCCTGACCGTGTGCAAAATACAAAATATTCGGTGGTGGGCGGCTTTTTGTTTGATTGATTGGCGTTGTTAGGAAGTTGCTGAGCTTGTAGGGAGATACCATCTTTATGTAGCAAACTCGGCGCTGGTGATGTTCCAATCTGTCTTTCGTTCATCTTGAGACTCATTCGTGGTGACGCAGTTGTTTGCTCTTCATAACTGAGGCCATGATTTCGTCTTGTTTTTTTGGGGGGGATTTCTTTCTCTCCTCTTTACTTGCCCTTCTTCTTGTCCTTTTCCTTTTCCTTTTCCTCAACCAGGCCCGCCCTTATGAACCCGTCCCTGGCAGTGGCGTTGATGACTGCGAACCGCCTAGGCCCCAGCTTGACTCCGCCGTACCACCTCGTGACGACAACCATGGCGTCCCAGATGTCCATGAGCTGCATCAGGTGCAGCAGGCGCCCACCGGCAGCCGTCTCCCCGTCGTCGTCGCAGTCCTGGTAGCTGGCGCTGCCGGGCCCGCGGATCCGCCAGGCCGTCATGTTGTGGGTTGCGGTGCGGATGCGCTTGTCCGAGGCCAGCAGCCACGCCACGTGGTGCCGGGCCTGCGCCGTCGAGGTGACGCGCGCGACGTGGGCGATGAAGGTGGACTTGCTGTCGACGAAGACCTCGGAGAGCGTCCACTCCGGGGCCGGGAAGGCGTCGAGCTCGTCCTCGTCGCCGGCTGCTGTATGGCGGCTCCCGGTCCGCGCCGACCCCTCCTCATCATCCTCGGCGGCAGCCGGCTCCGCAGGCTCGGGCGTGGCTTCTTCCTCGCTCCTGCGGTTGAACTCCTCGACGGCGTCGAAGAGGCACACGACGCCCGGCTCGAAGACGAGGCCCACCACCTCCCGGAAGAGGGCCAGGTCCCGCGCCCCGGCGCCCTTCTTTCCGCCCGAGCTGTGGTGGGTTGCCAGCACCGCCGGCGGGCTCGCGGGGTAGTCCTGCGGGAAGCTGAGGCGCAGGGAGGACGCCTCTGCAGGGAGCTTCAAGATGTACTCAGAGGATGGCGATGAGTCCTCGGCGGGGACTAGACTGCCGTCTCCGTAGATGGAGTTGATGGCTTCCACCTCGTCGAGAAGCTCGTCAGACATGATGGCGGGGTGAGACCGAGAGGCGGGGTGGCTGAATGGAAGTTGAATGGGATGGACGACGCTGAATTTTGAGATGACCCAAGTTCATATATTTATTTGTAAAATGGCGACTCCAAGGAGATTTTTTTTTTCGAGTCGCCCAGCGAAAGCGTGCAGTGTGAGTTGAGTGGTTATGATTTTTATCTGAGTTATCATGTCACAGCGTGAGATGCCGGTGCCCCACATCCAATCCCGAGGGGGCTCCGGCCCACACGCCGGGTTTACTCCTTGAACGCTTTACAAAACTCGAAATACGGCAAGGGGATAGCCGTGGGTCAAAAGGCTGGGGATATGGGCAAAGCAGTGAGAATTAAGAATAGAGTCAACTAATCACCGAGCTAATATACGATTTTGGATCTCAATGGCATACTATTGGCCCAATCACTGAAAATAAATTGTCAAACCAAACCATGTTGCAGTTTTCAAACATAAATTGGCATTGTTTCAAATACGAGTCGATACGCGACATAGCTAAACAGCATTGAATACTAGTCATCCTTGGACTTATTCCCCAGCAAAAACCATCTATTGGACCACAACTGCCAGCAATGCACGTCTCCTGACATTACCACACAACGGAGTTACCTTACTCGTCCATAACGGAGGCAAACTTGTCCGTCATCTTCTGGTTAATAGCCTCGTACTAGATAATGAGTTAGCCAGGGTGAAAGCATGGATTGTCCGGTGCAAAATCACTAACCTTCTTGGTAATCACATCCTCACCCTCAGTGGGGACCTCGAACTTGAGCTGTCGCAGGTCACCCTGGAGCTCAGAGGTAGCCTCTCGGACCTTGGACCAGCTCTGGCCCTGAGAGACAGCCTTCTGTGCTTCATCGTGGAATCCGATCATGAGCTTCATCATCCACTCAGTCTTCCACATGGGGCAGAACTGATCGTAGTCGGAGTAACCGTTCTGCTGCAAGAAATCTTCCTTGATCAGACTGGCGATATCCAGGGTAATTTTATCGGGGTCTGACAGAGCGCTCTTTCCGACGAGCTGCACCACCTGGTCGAGCTCCTCAGAGTCGGAGAGAAGCTGTCTGATGCGGTCTCGGAGACGGGGGAATTCGGGGTGGTGCTTCTCGTAGTACTTGTCGAGCACAGACGTGTACTTGCTGTATGACAGACCAGTGTTGATCGAGGGGAAGTGCTTTCGCTGAGCCAGCTTCTTGTCGAGACCCCAGAAGACCTGCACGATACCGAGGGTGGAGGTGGTGACAGGGTCGGAGAAATCACCACCAGGGGGGCTAACAGCACCCACAATACTGACACTACCCTCACGCTCAGGCGAACCGAGAGTCTTGATCTTTCCAGCACGCTCGTAGAAGGAGGCGAGCTTGGCACCGAGGTAAGCAGGGAAACCCTGATCAGCAGGCATTTCTCCCAGACGACCGGAAATTTCACGAAGAGCCTCGGCCCATCGAGAGGAGGAATCAGCCATCATGGCGACGTTGAGACCCTGGTCACGGAAGTACTCGGCGACGGTGATACCAGTGTAGATGGAGGCTTCTCGGGCAGCGACGGGCATGTTGGAGGTGTTGGCGATAAGGGTGGTTCGCTTCATGATGGGCTCCTTGCGGCCGTCGACCTCAATAGTCAGCTCGGGGAAATCCTTCAAGACTTCAGCCATTTCGTTTCCTCGCTCACCACATCCGACGTAGACAATGACGTCGCTGTTGGAGAACTTGGAGACGGACTGACTAATGACGGTCTTTCCACAACCAAAGGCACCAGGAATGGCAACGGTACCACCCTGGACACTGGGGAAGAGGGCGTCTAGCACACGCTGACCGACGATGAAGGGCTGGTCGGCGGCGAGTCTCTCGGTTGAGGGACGAGGGACACGGACGGGCCAGGTCTGCATGATAGGGAACTCGGTCTTCTTGCCATCAAACTCAACCTCCAGGAGGGGCTCGACGACGGTAAATTCACCTTCGCCAGAGATCTTGGTGATGGTACCCCGGGAACGAGGAGGGAGAAGAATGTTGTGGACGGGGAGGAAGGAGTTCTCGAAGACGGTACCCCAGACATCACCACCAGAGATGTGGTCTCCGACCTTCATGGTTGGTGTGAACTTCCATTTCTTGGTGCGGTCGAGGGCGGGGATGACGACACCGCGGGGGATGTAGATGGACTTGGAGAGCTTGGAAATACCCTCGAGAGGACGCTGGATACCATCGTAGATACCGTTCAGCAGACCGGGACCGAGTTCGACGGACAAGGGCTTTCCGGTTCGGGCAACGGGGTCACCGACCATGACACCGGCTGGGATGATGATTAGCAGGTGGGCGGACGTCAGCTCGGGGAGTAGTCGTACCGGTTTCCTCGTAGACCTGGATGGTAGCTTGATCGGCATTGATTCGAATGACCTCACCGATGAGGTTGTCGTGTCCGACTTTGACCTGGATAGAGCTTCTGGTTAGATGGGGGGGTTGGGGATGGATGGGGTTGATGGCCAAGGCAACTCACAAGCTCGTACATGGCAACACCAATCATGTCCTCGGCCACGACGATGGAACTGCGAGAGGGTTAGCATGATGCAACTGATGGACTTTCGATGGATGCATCTCGAATCGATGGCGATGGGAGGGTGAGCGAGCCGTGCAGCGTGGTGAGGGAACTGACCCAGAGATGGAGTAGATTTTGCCTGCCCAAGTGTTAGCACCCATTACGACATCGCCACAAGCAAGGCAGCGATATAGCGGGATTGGTGAATTGACGCACCATATTGAATGGCATCGCTATCAGCGTTGGCAGCCTTCTCTTTCTAATGGACGAGCTGGTTAGCATTGATGCTAGGGCTGGGGAGGGAGCTCAAGCAGGTGGTTGAGGGCGGTGCTGAGCATCAGGGGAGCTGAAGCTCCAGCACCCACGAGCAAGGGCATCGGACAGGAGTGCGTACAGGAGCCATCTTGTTTTGGTGCACCGGAGGGGCGTCGGGCTCGCGATGGGGATGAGAGGAGGAGGAGGAGCTTCGAGAGAGCGGCGACGGTGGCCGGGATGGTGATGGAGTCGGGAGGGGGACGGCGGAGGTGGTGAGGAAGGGTGACGGTGATGCAGGCGTCGGTCGTGGTGATGGTGGTGGAGAGTTTGGCAGAGGCTGACGGCGAGCTACGTCGACGAGAGCAAGAGCTGCAGCAGCGGTAGCAGCGTCAGTGGGGGTGCGCCTGGCGGGTTTGATACCTCTAGCGCGAGCAGACGGCTGGCGGCTCAGGTAGGTACCTCGACCTGTGCCACGGCCGAGGCTGGGGCTATGGCTGGGGCTCTGGGGCTGGCTGATGGGGCCGCTGCTGGAACCACCTGGCGCAGGCCGTGGTGGGGCAGGCGGTGTCTCAGTGGTCGCTGCAGCAATGTCCGTGTGTGCGTCAGCGGGTTCGCTGAAGCAGGTGGATTGCAGCGCAGGGGTTGGCGAGCCGCCGCCGATGCTATTCCTACTGTTGTTGATGCCGCTGCCGTTGCCGTTGCCGCTGCCGCTGTTGCCATCTCCGGACGGCACTGGGCCGTCCGGGCTGATGTTGCGCTCCGGATCTGAGCCGGAGGCTACGGGCTCGCCGTAGTCGTTATCGCTATCGCTGATGCTGGCGGCGTCGCTGTCGCTGTCGCAATTGCTGTTGCTGCGGCTGGTGTTGCTGCGCGCGCGAATCAGATCCAGTAGCGAAGGCCGGGCCTTGAGGGTGGGACGGATGCCGAGCATACACTCCTCCGGCTGCTCCCCTAGCGGGGAGGCTCCTCCAGTGATGGCTTGCGTCTGGGGTTTGCGCTACCACCGAGGCAGGAGTGCAGGCGAGCAGGCAAGCCAGGAACTGCGAGGCTGGATGTAGTAAGTAGATTGAAAAGGTTTTGGGTGCTATGGCGGGCGACGGGATGGGTGGTTTTAGGGATCCGGGGATTTGAGACGGAACTTGACGTACCAGACAGATGCGACAGGCAACAGGGCGAGACAGGGCTCCCTTAAACCACTTTTGGTTGCGGAACGGTCAACGGTCAGCACGCAACGATGATTATGGCAACAGGAAGAAGGCATGAGGAGAGACAGCTGTTAACGGATGATTCAACTCACGTCGACATGGCTTTCGTATTCCTACGTAATTCCATACAGCGCCGTCCATTATACACTAGTGCACCGATGTTTAATGCGCCCTTATCTAGTAGGTCCCCTACCCCCTGTCGGTGCCTGATCATGCCCCCCCACCTCATCTGAGATCCTGTCATCTGGCTCATGGCCGCCAATGGAATACAGAAATATCCGCGATGACTTCGGTTACCGTGTCGACGGAGAGCCAGGATGGCATTTCCTTGAGCTTGGGCAGCGAGTTGATGATGATAGCCGTCTGCATCATCATGGGGACCGCCTCCCAGGCATTTTACATGCCATTCTAGGTATCATCGATAACCTGGCCAACTCACAGAACGCAAGCTGTTATTTTGTAGGCCACGGCATTGGCGCAAAGGTGCTTGGCGATTGAATTGGATTATATATAGCCCATACCTTATGCCTACTTCAGATCGGGAAGTGCCTTCGTAAAGGTCCCGTAAGGGCTCTACAAGCCCCTATAAACTGTTGTGTGGCGCGGTTCACTATAGCGAATCTAACTGGATTGGTTGATCTCTTTTGGCCTGACGACTAAGAATGTGATTGCAAGACCGGTCTGCCACGCCACCCGAACTCTTACATGTTAATTTTACTAAACAAATTATCTTAATTGCCATAATTAGACACTTAAAGAGTATACTTGTTAGGCTTTGCGAAGAAATCGCTGCTCTTGTTATATAGGAAATCTTGGTAAGTGTACATGTGGAGTCTCAAGATAGAATTTATGTATACATGTGATCCTTCAATTGGTTTGACTAGGAGATAGTTTGTATATGTTATATTTTAATGGGGGTTAACAGAGTCACCTTCCTTTTAGCGAGCCCCATCTAGAAACCGATATAAGCCATAATTGTCCTTTTATTCTATACTCCAAGTGCAGTAATCCGCTTCAGAATTGACTTTGTATAGAAAATCAGAAAAGTCGGTCCCCTTTTTTACTTGGGAGACCTTGACATTGTATAGAAAGGTGGTCGCATTGTAATCCACGTCTCCTGCCTCAGGAACTTGTTGAACAAGGGCGGCATTAAACCATGGGACCTGGCGGGTGAGTGGCTCGTCGAGAATCAGAAACAACTGAGTAGATCGTGAATCTTGATTGACAAAGGCATTCCAATAGACCTTCTTCTCGCTCGGGCCTGTCAACGCGGCAGTGAAGATCTGCCCTCGGACCTCTAGCCAGATCGTATCACGCGAGGAGAGGTCATCTCTGCTTGGAATTTTGAACCCAACGCCAGGAAATGCGCAGAATAGCCTGCCGGTACGTTGATCGACCCTGGCCCGGTCCTCGGGGGAGCCGAGGTTGGCGCGGTATCCCATTTCCAAGAATGACTGCGGCGCCCACCGGAAGCAGGGTACGTCCAAACGTGGCATGGGAGAGTGTATGATGGAGGCAGGGACGTAAGGGTATAGTCCGAGAACTTTGGCCATGCGTTCGGGGGCGGGAACTTTCTTGTCAAGTTTTGTCACGACGGATGGATCCACGCCCAGGAGCACAGCCAGACAGTATGCTTCGTCTTCCTTGACTGTTGCCGTGCGCCAACCCAGCTGCTCAACAACGGCAGCGAAGTGCTCAGATTTGGACTTTTCGGCCGCCATGGATGTTCGCAGGCCCTCCCAGTACCTATCTGCGTGCGAGAAAGTACTGCTCACGCTGTACTGCGCGAGTTGATCGGCGAGCCTAAGACCCCGAACTACCGGGGTTCCGTCTTCGTCGTAATCAAACCCGGGGAAGCCCATCGTTTTGCTCCTATAGCCCCAAAATTGGTTCAAAATATCCATCTCGGATTCGTAGACCTTCTCATACTCCTCGAGCTCGCTCTTCTCTCCGTAGCCTTCGAAACAACCTTTTAGCATACAGAAGTGCCGTTTCTTGTACTCTGCCATTACATCCTCGACTCTGACTGCGCTGCCAGCGAACTGAAAGTATAAATTCTTAGCAAATGCTCCCTCTTGAAAGGTCCATAAACGGCGGTTCCATCGCGAATACTGAATTCTGAGAAGCAATTCCTCTGGATCGCTGTTTACATTGACCTGCTGGAGATCGGCATCAAGTACGAGGACCTTGTCAGCTAACCTGTAAATCTGGTCCATCTGCCGAAGAGCTTCCGCTCGCACATCGTGGACGCCTCCGTCTTTGTTTGACGGTACGCAGATGGTGTCGATCCAGAAGGGGACGGGCCAATGTTTGGAAGGATACAAATCGTTGACTAGACTCTGTATACGCTCGAGCTGACAGCCAAGAATCGCGTTGGCATGCGGGTTGCCCAAGCCATCAGACCAGATGTGGGAAATTGCAACGTAGGGCTTCATCGGGGCTGTAAGTGGGACGTTATGCTTGATTTTGTTCTCTGAACGCACGCGCCTTAGTAGGGATCGTGTCTTGTAGACAAGGACATCCATCGGCGCGTTGGACTTTTTAGACTCCTGAACAACAATCTCTTGGTCTTTGCCTCTGGAACCAATGTTGTGGATTACACCTATGGCTTTAGATCGCACGATGTCGACGAGGTCCTCTGTTTGATCGCCCAGCCCTATCATTGTGCACCCAACACAAGTCTTGGTATGAGGGCTCCTCTCAGGGGACCCATAGGTGATCGCTTTGCAAGAAATTCCAGTACATGGGCTGTGATCTTTCTTTGGCCGTTGCAGCTTGCTAAGCTGGAACAGCCTAGTAACCATGAATTGCCCACCTTGCTCTTCAATGAGGTTTATTTCGCATGGGCACCATCCCGCATCAGTGAGCAAACGGTACAGGATTGCTGGTGGGACATGGGAACCAAGAACCGTGGTTCTTGGATACTCATCCAAGTCAATGCGGCCGTCACCCCCGTTGATCCAGGAATCCCCGTTGTAGTAGTAGCCGTTGTATACGCGCTGCAGGAGTTTAACAAACTCTTCATGTAATAGACAGACGGACAGCAATGCCTTCTCCAGATATTTGACGTCAGATGGAGCTGCAGCACTGCTAGGCCCAGGTTTCGGCTTTAATCTTTTGATAGTTTTCTCAAACGCCGACACGGTTTTTATTGTCTCATTTAGATATCCCTCCGCAGCCCCCAGTCGATCCCTTGCCTCAGTTGGTCCATAAACCAGCGTCTCGTTGACTATCCAATAACGGAAGAAAAACGGCATTCGGGTGATGGTTAAATATTCAACATCGTCATTTTCATTTTCCAAATCAAAGCTGAGGTCGCCGGGTGCAATAGGTAGCCCAACGAGCTCGCCCATCGACATGTAGAGGCCTACAAAGAGCCACTGCTGCACAAAACCGGCAAAATCCTCAAGGCTGACGTCTTGTGGGAGCTCACCCCGGCGCAACTTCTCAAGACTTAGGCCGCACTGCTTTGGATAAGTATAAAAAGAGGAATCTTCATCGAAATAAGCGAAGCCGCCATCGAGAACTTCAAACTCGTGCGACTCCTGAAAAGAGACTTGACTGAAAGCCGATGTAAAGTGGCTCAGGGTGGAAAAAGTGTGAGCCATTTTCGGATCGTTGCCTAAGAATCTCTCAAGTCTCCGAAACTGGGCTCCGCGTCGGCCAACGGTGGTGGAAAATATTCCAAAGCTTCGAACAATTAAAATTTGCAGATGTCGAGCTGCACCTATTATCATTCAAGACTGAAGAATTAAACAAGAGCGGATAAAAGTAGGGCTCATTCATTTACACAATATGTGGAGTCGACAAGTTGCTCCGTCAACATCTGATAAGCCACGCACACGTGGCTACTTGAGACTTTTGAAGTCCTGCAGATGGAGGGCTTCCAGTATATTCTTTTCAACATGAAAGAAGAAACAATATCGCCTGTGACGTCATGTTGGAACAGGAAGCATCTGTGGTAGTCTCCCTCCGGGCCCTCGGCCTCGGCCTCGTCCTTCTTCTCATAGCTGCCAGGCCGTCGCAAAACTCGGGCGTGCCACCAAACATGCTAGCGAATATGCGATGAAACTGGAGTTTGGGTGATTGGCGGCGCCGTGGAAATGAGGCTGAGCGCATATCCGGCTTGAATAGCCGGCTCGCGGCTGCCTTGGCTGCCATTGGCCATATAGGGAAAAATGCCCGAAGGAAACAGCATTGGATTGTGTTATCTTTGCGACTCCAAGCAATCAGCCCCATGAAAATCGGGTCCCTAGCCACGTGGGCGAGCCAACGGGCAATCAATTCCTTAAACAAGACAGGGGTACGCAGTCGCACGTCGAGGTCAGAGTCTGCGTGACAGTTATGGTGCTGTCTGCATCTGCAGAACTTTTCCTATTAGTTATGGGTGACAGGGGTTGTTAATGTGACAAGGGTCCATCTCAAGGCTGATGATCAGCTGGAATTCATGACAATGTGAAAGATATGATAGTGCTTGCGTGGGCGCGAATGCAAACTGAGCTCATTCTTTGAATACATATAGTAGCCGTAAAATACCTTGCTCGATTTCTGTAAACAAGTCAAGTATATAATGTACTCTGTAAAAGATCTTAAAATTTTACTCTCGCATGATCCTAAGCAGATGCTCTTGGGTTAAAGAAAGACCATGGAACAAGGCCCTCAAGCTGCAGCGAATCGCCACTGTTCCTCACAGCGCAAAACAACAACAAGAAGCTTTTTTACTCAACGAATAACTCAGTTCTCATATGCTACGCCGCTACTACCCGGCTCATCATGACATAGTATCACTCCGCCCATCAACTAGGATCTTCCATGGTCTTGGTTCTCTCAAATCGTCTTCCTTTACTTCTTCTTCTTCTCTTTCTGCTCTCGCTTCCAAGCCTCGTGTTTTTCCTTTATGCTGGCGTTGACATGTTCAATATGAGCCCTGGCTCCTGGCCATGGCTTTCTCCCTCGCCCCGTGTCAAACAATCGATACTGGGCTGGCGCCTCGAAGCCGTCCATCAGCAGATAATATAACTTGCGATCGCTCCACCAGAGCTTCCATGCCTCATAGCCACAAACCCAGTTTCCCAATCTTTCCGTTAGCCCTGTTCCTGCAGCCCTATTCAGCCAGTTGTATGTAGCCATAGAACCCCTGATGCCGAGGTGCGGTAATGGCCCTCGGTTTAGGGTGTTGACAGCAAAATTGTATTGTGTGTCGATGTCTTTCCTCCGCTCATCTGCCGAAGCGATGGGGTAGGCCCCAGCCCACACACTTGATAGTGCCATCGAGACGAGATCATACATGGCGATTGCTGGCTTCAGGATGATGACGTGTCCCATGAAGGCCAAAGATTCAGGGTACTGCTCTGACAGGAACCCCATGAAAAGCCTCGGGAATTTGTTCGTTGGGTTGTAGAACTTGGTTGCCTCAATCCTCTTATAGTGGTCTGGTGCCAAGGATGGATCGGTTGGGTTGCCGGCCCCCCGTACTATTGAAAAGTCAAAGTGGTAACCCGTGCAGAAGATGATGGCGTCAATACCCTCCAGCACTCTCCCATCTGTGAGCGTCACCGACTTTGGTCCAGTGATTTCCTGGATGCCCTGTACTGACTCAACATGGCCATCGCGCAGATTATGCGGAAAGTTGTCTGTGATAAAGGGCACTCGGTGCATTATTCCATCTATTTTTCGAGGGGGGGCGAAGGACGGGTGCTTGCTAAGCCACGGGAAGTTCTTTTTTCGCACCCCAGATAGGCCCGCATTCATTACCGCTGCAAAAACCCTAGGTAATACTTGGAACATGAATCGTATTGTTGACGCGACACGTCGGGTCATCACGTGGTCAAACGCTTTGCCTTCAATTACACGAGGTACCTGTCATGTAATGAGTATTGCCGGCCAAATGATCAAACATAGAAGTGATACTCACAACATAGAACTGGGAGCGATGGCTGATATACACCTTGCTTGCCTTGGATCGGACCAAAAAGCCAGTTGTGTCCGATCCTGATGCGCTGGCGCCAACAACAAGCACATTTTTACCTTCATATTTCTGAGGGTCCTTGAACTCTCGAGAATGGACGGTTTCGCCGGCAAAATTCTCAATTCCTTTCACGTCAGGCATGTTCAGAGTGTTAAACACTCCAGTAGCTACAGCGACGCGATCAAAGGCCCGGCACTTTTCTTCGCCAGAATTTGCGTTTCTGGTATAAACAAGCCATTTGTTGTGCTCTTCATCACGCTCGATATAGTCGACACTGGTAGATAGTTGGATGTGTGGCCGGAGATTGAAGTGGTCGACATATGACTCCAAATATCTTTCGACTGTTCTGGTGCTTGGATGCATGGGATCGCCTTTAAATTCAACTTAGGACTCAAGCTAAACTAGTATGAGGCCATCTCTTCCAACTCACCTTCTGGGAATGGAAAGTCTGTATACGTGGCCTTGTGCAGCATTAGCGTCCAGCTCGTTACATCTTGAGGAAGAACGAACCGCCTCCTTGGAGTTGTTGAACTTGGTCCATTCCAAAGCCGTTGTTTGCTCTGGATTATCTGATATATGCCATGTGCCTCCAATGTGAGGATACCGTTCAAATGCTGTGACTTGTAACCCCTGCTCCAACAGGTTTTTGCACGTAGCGAGGCCGATGACGCCTGTTCCTATCACGCACACTTCGGTACCAACTTGCCGGTTCTCGGCCTGATTCTCAACGGAAGCCATTGTAAAGGATCAAGGAAAGCTGTTGAATGGCTTACAGAAGTCGATTTAGGGTGCCCCCGATCTTGGGTGCCCTGTCGGCTTTTATGTTCCGGTTGGGCGCTTAGCCATCTCCCTCAAGAGATGAGGACTGGGAACATACTCACCCGAGCTAGACGTCAGCTCCAGGAATCGATGAACGTGGCAAAGAGCTGACCTACCTCCAGGTTGAGTGTCAGCACAATAGACCGATTTGGGGTAGGTTTTGCCTAAAAACGTATCGGCTAGATGGGAATGAAAGATTGTCTGAGTAAGATACAACCAAGGTGGCACCGATCTTACACACCACTTCTACAGCGATAACACATCGTATTGGAACGCTTTCAGATCTGAATCTAGCTTTTTTTTTCTATATCTTTGGTGAGGCCAACTTTTGCAATGAAACTATCACGAAAGAGGTCTGAGCCCGTATAAACGAGGGCTTCATTGCCGTTTGCATGGCGAATAAGCCAGAAAAAACCTTGAAGTCAAATACAAAGTGTGTGGAGCACAGGGTGAGACCTAGGGGTCTGGACCGCCCGTCAATCTGACAGCATCAATCTCGCTGATGACCTTTTTGAGGGGTTCGGCCTTGTTTTTTTGACCGGGCTCAAAGCTATATCAAAATGGGAGTAGAATCTTGGTTGGGAGACATCAGTTGACCTGGGGAGCTAGTCACTCAAGGAGGCCCCAGCTCTACGCAAGGTCATGCACCACTGTATCACAATAGGATTTTTATGAGTTTTGCTTTAATATAACCAATGTAAAAAAAATTATATATGGTATCAACTTTAAACTAGTTCATAACTTCGTCACAGCTTTGTTCAACGGCGGGTCTCGACCGATTTCTCTAGGAACCGCTTTTGCAGCACTCCCAGCATGTCCTTCTTAACGCCCAGCGCGCCAAGCGTGGCTCTTGTCACGGAAATGCCGCACTCATCACGCTCCTCGACCGGGTTCAGAGTCCTCTTGTTGAAGTTGATGCCAATTTCGGGCGTGTAGCAATTATCCTGGCTTCGCGCAGAACGGAGTTGGCAGATCTCCGAGGTCTTGCAGCTTCCCGCGCAGCTCTCGGGGTTCCAGCCGCGGGACTTGCGCGATAGGTATCCCTTGAACGCGGAATCATTGGACTCGAAGAGCGAGGTAACGTTGTGCCAGAAGGCAGCCGTCAGCTCGGTGTGGGCGTCGGTGATTGGTGGGCTGAGCAGCTTGCCATAAGCTTCCTTCGCTGAATAGTACTTCTTCCACACGGGGCCCGTAGTCTGGAATGCTGAGCTGTCCATGTCGGCAATGTACGTCGTTGTGTCGAGAATGCCAAAGGTGACGGGGTCGACATCGTAAACTCGGAACGCCGGCATGCCGGATGTCGGCGTAAGCGACGGGGCAATGTAAGATGTGACGAGAGCGTTGGAAAACTTGCGGTTAGAATAATCCGAGTAGCTGATTTGGAAGTGATCCTTGTGCGTGTGCCCGTAGAACATGGCAGCAATCGTTGATGAGTACCGGTTGATGACTTGGTCCAGGTAGTTGGACTGATCGTGGAACGCGTTGTTATCGCCCAGAGGCATATGACCGATAATGTAAACGCGCTCTCCGGCTTTCTCAGCAGCGTCTAGCTCCTTTACGAGCCACGATATTTGGTCGCTAGGGTCTCGGATCATCGTCTTTTGGTAAAGCCAGTAGTTTTGACGGTAGTACATGTTGGTGTTCAGAGAGATGACTCGCAGGTTACCAGCAGTGTACTTTGTGGAATAACCCCCAAGTTTCTCCGAATCCGCCTGGGCTTCAGTGTCAATCCATTTTGACCAGAGACCCGTCAACAAATCGTTGACCCATTGGCTTGCATGGCCGACTGAGTTGGGCTGGAAAGCGTTTGTGGGGTGAGCTTCGTGGTTACCTGCTGTTCCATAAACAGTCCCTAAACCTTGACTCATAAGGCCGTAGGCGTTGTTGACTGGAACCATTAGCAATCATGTTTGCGCAAAGAAACCTCAAACGTACTCTGTTCTGTGTTATATGACTGGCTGGTGTTCCAGACAGCGTGATCGATAATGTCACCAGTAAAAATGGTGAATGCTGCACCCGGTACAATCTTCTTTATGGCCGCATACATACTCTTCTCGAGACTGACCGGGGTATCGCACTTGTGATCTCCGTTGGGGCCCGCAGGGGAATCGTTTTTTCCAGGTTCATCAGCCGAGGTGTATGGTCTTCGGGATGTTAATGAAAGGCTCTATCAAACAAGTGTTCCGTGCTCCTTACCTGCAGCATATGGGTTTTGTGCAATTCGAGTTTGAACCTTCGACATAGAGCGGGTCGATGTGAATGTCTGAGTAGTGTACCACTTTGATCGGGTCTTTCCCACTGGATGCGGGACGACCTTTGGAAGGCTTTGCTGATGGGAACGGAACCGCCCATTTTTGGACATCTGGATACTCGCAGACTCCAAGGAAGGTAATGCAGAATTCCTTGGAAGTCCTTGAGTTGATACTCATTTTCCGGATGGCATCAGCAATAATGGGTCCTTCTCGCTCGATAGCACCATCGCACACATCATCATCTTCGGCCTGTAATTGTTAATTTTGGTGACAGAGGCTGTCCTCGGCGTACTCACACCAGATAACTTGCAAATTTCTTGGAGAACGTCGACAAAGGCTCCATTTCCGAAAACAGCAAGGCCTTTGAGAGCCAACAACAGAGACTTGTTTTAATCAGTTCCTTTGTCCCGCTTTGTTTCGATTGTGTAAAAAATCAATGGAAAACTAACCTCACACCCAGTGCATGTTGCGTCCGATTTGAACTTGTCCCAGATGTCTTCAATCCAGTCTCTCGACTCGATGGACCGTGTAACGCCGGCGGCGTGCTCAGGAGCAGCGTCTTCAGCAACGCCAAAAACGCCCTGCACCAAACTCAACGCGACAACTGCAGGCGCAAATAGCTTCATGGTGAGGACTTTGAGGAAATTTTTCATGAGGATTCGCGTCAGGAAACAGCATTGCTTTAAAACCCCGACCAACGCCACGGGCTGAGTGCAACGTCAGGCCCGCTCTGAAAATAGGACCCAACGGCCACTGCGCGAGCCGCTAGGTCTCACATAATAAGCTTGGATGGGCTTCATCTCAGCTGCTGGGGGTCAGTGTGCATTCACAGATGATTGCCAGGTGATCAGTCAATATCAAGGCTCTCCGCCGGCATTGGACGAGTGGCCCTGAACGTGCGCATCCAATTAGACCGAGGGCGTGGCCCATGCCCACCCGGACATAGCCCTACACTAGGAAATTATGCGTAGCGGAGGATCGCCATGGGGGATCATGGGTCTGGGATGGCTCCCCGGCGATGCGCTACGGATGCACCCGTGGCCCAATGGTGGCGCAAAGCTCCCTCACGAGCTCATATGATGAGGATAGTTGTTGGTGTCGAGGGTTTAGATGGTCATTTGGCACATGCCTAATTGCAACACCGAGCTTTAGATGCAAACCACGATGGCGGAGCGTCGGCGGTGGAATCCCAACTTTCATTGAATGGGAAAGGTGCGGCCGAAATGACCTGTCCCTCCACATGAGGGTGCAATATTACACCATCCAGTCGGAAGCCTTGTCGTGCTAGTGGAGGGAGACGCTGAATTACAATGCAACCATCCCAGAACAAGTTCTCGACCAATCAGAGTCGCGGTGCCTCAAATCCTGCTCACTGGCTTCACTTAGACACGTCGCGACAGAAGTAGTAATAATAAGTCATTAAATAATAAAGATGTTATCGCATGCTTTTTTTTAATAACAGTCGCCTCTTTTTCTTCAAGATTTGTTCTACGATTTTCATTGTCACGATGATAGGCTGGTCGTGGAAATGAAATGGCGAAAAATCATTGAAAAATTGCTCCGAGGCGGCTCAAAGTATATCACCAGTATGTAACTTTTACCGATGTTATGTAAGCGCGGGGTTCATAACGAATGGGCGATAATACAACTTCAAGAGAGCGAGGCTGTGCCTCATACGTTTAGTTACCCATTCTATCCCGCTTCCAGAGAGCTGTAACATCTGTTCATGGAAAACGGCCATAACGAACGAGTTTCATTTTCATGACAGAGTCAATGGTCAAAATACCGTCGCAGGCCTGCACGCGTCTCAAGGCGGATCGATCAATGTGAATTTCAATGCACCTGACAAACTTGACCCAGATGCCGAAGCCTGTCGGCGCGACTTGTTCCTGACCGACCCCCTCGAGGACAAGAAAGCTTTAAAACGCGAAAAAGGAGATCGCGCTTCTGGTACCTTTGAGTGGATACTAGACACAAAAGAGCTGACTACTTGGCTTGGTTCTAGAACGACCGAGCATCCAGAGACTCAGGAGAGTCACGTTCTATGGCTACACGGAAACCCAGGAACAGGAAAATCTACTATGGCCATGTTCCTGACGGAAAGTCTATTAGAAAATTTCTCTAAGGCCGATGAAAAAACCCTGGCAGTATTTTTCTGCGATTCCAGCTTTGATGCGCGGAGAACGGCTACATCAATCGTCAGGGGACTTCTCTACCAATTCATCCAGCAGCACTCACATCTTCTTGGTTACCTCTTACCAAAGTATAAAGAGCGCAGGGAGAAGTTGTTTGAATCATTCGATGCCCTTTGGTCAATATTAATGGAGATAGGAGATGATCAGAACACCGGACAAAAATATTGTATAATCGATGCTCTCGACGAGTGTAACCGAGAGGATCAAGAAATTTTATTACGGCAGCTGCAAGAAACTTTTCAGGGTCAGAACTCCAAACCAAATATCTGGATACTGGTTACAAGTCGCCCATATACAGAGATTTGCGAATATCTAGAGGACTTTGTCAATAAAGACTTGGCTTCGTTCCCTGGTATAGAACAAGATATCTATCGGTTTATTCAGCAACGAACTGAATATCTTGCTAAGAGAAAACGCTATACGGACAATATCAAAAAGGAGATTAGCAATATTCTTAGAGATAGAGCTGAGGGGACATTCCTTTGGGTTGGGTTAGCCAGCAAAGAACTTGAGAGTGTTTCTTCGAAGGATGCCATCCAAACCTTACAAAAATTGCCAAAAGGGTTAAATTCATTGTACAAGAGGCTTCTTGACACCTTCGAGGAGGATCAAGAAGGTGGAATCTCTCAGATACGGCGGATTCTGGCCTTCGTTGCTGTATGCCTTCATCCACTGAGTGTATTAGAGCTCTCTGAGGCTTGCCAACTTTTTCAGGATGTGCAGGATACAGAGACTCGGGTTCAGTTTACTCATGATCAAATCTCATCCTGTCGCCTAATGGCTGTTGTTCAGGGTGGACGAGTCCTCTTACTACATCAATCTGTCAAGGACTTTTTGGTCGGAGCTGAGGCTGGAAACTTGCTCAACGAACTTGAGGCACATGCCCAGCTTGCTTATCGCTGCATTGGTGTCATTACGGAAAGATTCTGTGGTGGATATAAAGCGAACACAAGCTTCTCGAATTATGCAACATATACATGGCCAATTCATGCGCGAATGGCGCAATCGGGATTTGAGCTCAAGGGTTCTCAAATGGAATTCTTCGAGATTGAGTCGCCTTGTCGCGAATACTGGCTGGGGTTGTATTATCAGCATCACGATTTCCAAAGAGCTCCCATGGGGGTCTCGATCTTGCATGTAGCTGCGTGGTGGGGGATTGCGGCTCTTGTTGAGAAGAAACATTTTGAGGAAGGGAAGCTGGTAAGTTTGATCAATGTTGTTGATAATTCTGGAACCACGCCACTAGAGTACGCCGTTCTGGGAGGCCACATAGATATCATACGTACCCCGTTGAATCTTGGAGGTAAAGTAACAACACAGGCATTGGAGAATGCAGCAATGCCTCATATTGGGGACGGAGAGATCATGGCTTTGCTTCTTAGCCAACGGGGATATCAGTTTGCCATCACAGACGAGACGTTGATGATTGCTGCAATGAATTGGAGTTGCGCTTTGGAACTTGTATCATTACTTCTTGACCAACCAGGAAACCAGATCACTATAACAAACGAAGTAATTGAGGCCGCAGCACGCAATTCGAGAAGCGCTAAGGAAGTTATAACGTTTCTTCTTGCCCGAAGGGGGGGCCAGATCACTCCTACGGAACATATGCTGAGAGCTGCGGCAGCTAATGTAGGAAGTGGCATAGAACTCATGCAGTTATTCCTTGGCCAATGTGAAGGCCATATCACTCTGACAAAAGAGATATTGGAGGCTGCGGCAGGCAATAGAGGAAGCGGTATGGAAATCATACAGTTACTCCTATGCCGGTGCGAAGGCCAAATTACTCTTACAGAAACGACATTAAAGTCTGTGGCAACCAATGAAGAAAGTGGTGGCGAAGTTATGAGACTATTGCTCGACCAGTATGGAGACCAGATTGCTCTTACAGAAGAGATATTGAAGGCTGCAGTAGCCAACAAAATAAGTGGCAGAGAAATTACGAGATTACTCATTGGCCGATGTGGAGACCAGGTCACTATTACAAAAAAGATAGCACGGGTTGCATTGGTAAGAAGGCACGATGGCGAAGAAATTATACAATTGCTTCTTCATTCAGCCCCCTCGTCGGCCGCCATCATTGGCGAAGCGAGGAGGGAGATTGCAGAATTGAGATATAAATACCCCCAAGCCTTCGCTACTCGATCTCTTTCCTAGATAGCTACATCGATCAACCTCCAAGGTCACTTTTATCAATCTGATACAAGTGGTAATATCATCAAGACTAATAAGATAGGACACGAATACCTTGGGCACTGGCAAAATAAATGCTTGACCAAATTGCGTGTGGATCCATGAACTTGTCTGCGAACCAAACATTGATACAAACAAGGCCCACGGCCGTGACTCAAATCACGACCATACCAGCACAGCATCAACACTCGGTGGCCTCGTAGGCCATAGAGATTCCCATTGGATCTTTGTCCACTCCGCTTCTCGACTTGGTGTGGCTGATGATGCAAGGTATTATCAAGGTCCACCAAATGACTGGTATTAAAAAGCCACACCCGGATAGTTTTTGAATGGGTTTATGATTATTCTTTTGATGAGTCCCGCTTCTACTTGTTTGCTATTTCGGGTCTCCTCCCAAGATAAACTCGATATCCTCCTAAATTTTGGCCGCCCAGACGTCGTAACCGCTATTATTTATTTTTTTTAAGCAAAGGCTCGCCGTTTCTAGCCTTCTCCGGAGAAATAATCCCAGTCCTGCAATGTCTTAGTCCTTTCTTCGTTATATAATATAATTTTACCTTTCTTTCCGAACGAAATATTAGTCTTTGAGGAACCAGAGCTTCGAGGCTTGCGTGTACAAACAGGCTTGCAATGGGGAAACATCTCTCTTGTCAAAATTGGCATATTGTATTACCTTTGGTCGGTAATTTAACAAGGGAATAATCAGGGCTGAAAACGTTACAGCACAGCCTCTCAAAGAAACTCTGGCAACTTGATGCGTCTCAAAAATCATCAACTGTGGTTCCGCCTGCACTCGTAACAATACACCAAATCACATTCCACGACATGAGACCGATTACGTGTAACCAGCCCCTGCAATTAACTTGACATTAAAATTAAAAATTAAACAAAGGGCAACAACCAACTTTTGACGAAAAGAAAGAAACAACGGCCAAAACCCATATTCAACACGCAACCGCCTTCCAGAAACCCCGGAACCAAAGGATTCCGAAAACAAGGTTGTGTGGGACCTCCGTTACCGCCAACGTCCCAGATGCGAACATCCTTAGCCTGACAGCGCTGTCAAGGAACCTTGAAAGAGAGAAAGGAAACCCGCTGATTGGCCTGTTGGCAGCTTTTTGCTGTCAGCCAGTAGCCGCCTACCCCACGAAACCCGCGTGGGACGCTAGAAAATCTGACAGGGGGGGAACCGAACCCCGTTTGCCGCCGCGCCTTTGTTGCGGGTGGCGGCTTGGTCAATGGCATGTCATGCGCGAACGAACCCACATCCCATCTCGTCTCAGCTCCCAAAGGAGGAGATGAAAGCGAAAAAGATAAGGGGGACGATTGCTTGGGGTAGATGAAGCGAAGGCGTTTTGGGTGAGTCTGGATGGACACGGGATGAGACGTGGACCAGGCGTCCCCCGTGCTGGCTTTAGCGGGCACGCACCAGCAGAGCCTGTATTGTGTGTAATTGGAATTGCAAGACCTTATAGGTTGCAGGTATCAAAACAGACCATCACCATGTGACTGGACATGTTGAGGGGGGAGCGGGGAAGAAGCCGCAACACCACAGCAACGCTGTTATCTGTTGGCGCGCCGCGCAAAGCAAAAATTTAAAAATTTTTTTTTAAAAAAAAAGGTTGTAAACACGGCGCTGCACTGCAATGCACTTTTGCTGCTGCTAAGCATGCACGCGCGCCCGCACACCTGCAAGCGCTGTGGCGATGGCGTTTCACCCTCTTCTCGCCAATTACCCTACACCAAAAGCAAGAGGATGCGACCGCAACACCATCACCACAACCACCCAGATCTACCCGACAACAAGCCCCAGGGTGCCACCGCACTTACATCATCGCCAATCAACACACATGCCCACCCCCTCGGTGTTGCGCCGAGTTGCACGCCACCGCGCGGATCATGCACGCCCCCTCGTGCCGCTGTACGCCACTCTGCACATTTCGTTTCTTCTTATCCGCCATGACGACAGCGCCCTGCAGGAGCTGCTTGGATGACGACTCGAGATATCGGACACTGCATGCATCACTCTTCGGTTACCGAACGAGGCGAGAGAGAGGCTTGGATTCAAGACCGTCATGTCTAATTGTACAATAACTAATATGGTCCCGTCTCTATACAGGACGTAGAAGGTCTAACTCGCACCGTGTTCCTCTCGTTGCCTTTTGAACCTGCAAACTATTGGCGCCCTCCACCGCTCTCGCTCTTCCTCCGCCGGGTGCTGCCTTTCCCTATCCGAGAACTGGTGTAAAAAAGAACAAGAAAAGAACCAGAATATAGGTGGGTGAGGAAAAAAGGTGCATCATGTTTCCGCTCGGCCATATAATACTGTCCTCCCCAGTGTTGCCGCCGTGTGGGCAGCGGCAGGAATTACCCGTCTGCCAATGTTCCTCCTAGAAAAATACAATATGGAATAGAAATAATAATTTGTCTTTGCGTGTGTGACACGACTCCCTAACGCCGAAATGTATTTGCCAATGTAAGAGTCGCCTCTCGCGGAGCTTCGCAGAAAATTAAAGAGTCTCATGCAATCGTTGTCTGTATGCCAGTCCCCTCGTGCGCTCGTTGTTGCTCTTCAAAACACCTGATTTTGTTGCCGCCCATGGCAGATTGCGAAAATCAGATCTCAATTGTCTTCATTGACTCCTCCGTGACCTCGGGCTGCTTTCCGTTTGCTTTGGGAGCCGTGCCATTTGCCTTGGAGGCGCTGCCGTTCGCCTTGGGTTCCTCGTCCTCGTCAACCTTGAGAAGGTCTGATTCTACACGAGGTAGTGCTGCCGCCTTCTCAGCCTTGGGGGACTTGGTGTCTTCGCTCTGTCTGGGCTTCTTCTCGTCGTCCTCGTCATCGTTCTCGTCCTCGACCTCCACCAGTGTTTCGGGCTGGATGATGGCGCTGGCGATCTCGGGCATGACTGATTCCTCCGTCACTCTACTTAGGGGAGTTGCTTTTCCGTATCCCGGTCGCATGGGGCTTGTCAGGGGCGAGGAGCCGCTCAGTCGCTGCATCGAGCGGCCGCGGCCATCGCCGCTTTCGCTGTAAGGCGACGAAGAACGAGAACCAAGGGGTGAGTTGGAGTTGGAGTTTGACTTGGATTTGCCGCGGGCGGCCATTGATCTTCGGTTAGCGACTCGTCGTCCGTACTTTTGATCCATTCTCCATCGCAGGATGCTGAAGTAGCCGGGCTCAACTCGAGCCTCCTTGAACTCGCGCAGCTTGAGCTCGTTGGTGTCCTCATCCACAAACCATTTGCCGCTGTTCAGATCATCGGCAACAGTTGCGAGGAGGGCTGACCAGGAGCGGGCCACCACGTACTTGGTATCGTAATCACGTCCAAACAGGATGATCTGACCCCACTGACCTCCAGGGCCAGGAGCCAGGTCTACGGCCAGGTTGTTGCCACCCCAGTCTCGCACCAGGGGGATCCAACCAGGATGGGCGTACACTTTCTGCACAGCGTTGGGAGGGACGGAATCCTGGCGGTTCTGAAGACCCTGTTGCCAGACACCGTTTGCATTGGGAGCACCGCCTTGCTTGGACGACGACGCCTCGCTGCTGGCGGCCTTTGCGGCAGCCCTCTTCGTCTCCAGCATGTATTGGTGGTTTACTTTCCTCCAGTTCTCCCACTCCTGCACAATCTCTTCACAATCCATCAACATGGAAGAGAAGATGATACCGGTGGGCATTCCTCCTCGCTCTTGGCCATCGTGGACCATTAGCGATTCCCGGACATCCTGAGGGAACGAGAGGTCGAGCTGGTGTTCAAGCTCGTTCAAGTCATTGTTAGTGGCACCTTCACAAAGCTGATCGAACAATTCAGGGTAGTTTTCTTCGGCCCAGGCGTCGATGCGTCTCCAGGAGTGCGCAACTGGTGGCGGGGGAGGAAGACCGTCCTGGAAGCTCTGCATGGGAACATCGCCGGGGCTTTGAACTTCAAAGCCGTCGCCTTGGCTGGCATTGCGGGCTGCCACTCCCCTGAGGCCGGGAGAGTAAGGGGCGCCGTTGGCAGGGCTGGTGGGTGTGTAGGGTGAAAGTCCGTTGGCAGGAGATGCGCGACCAGACTCGTCAGAGTAAGGCGATGTGACGTCGTTTCGGGAGTCGGATGCGGTGGCTACACCAGTGAGAATGTCACTGCGGCCGTTCTGTAGGGGGACGTGGCGACCTGTGCGATAAGGGGAGTCAAAGGTAGAGTCTAGAGGATCGCCGGTTAGCGACGCAAAAAGGCAACTTGAGAGCGAGAATGCGTACGTCTGTCATTGCTGGTCATAGCATGCCAGATTGAGCGAAGGGAAGAGCCGAGGCTGTAGAAATCATGGTTAGCGACCGAGGGCCGATGAGGAACTGGGGTTGTTATGGGGGGGTAAGAGTGGTGGGAACTTACGAAGCCATTATGATGGCAACGGGGGCCTCAGGGCCAGAGTGCGATGCGATTAGGCACTGCGATTAAGAAAATAATAGGTTGCAAGCTTTTGGGGGGTAATTGCGTTGCCGAAAGAAGAGGTCGGTAAAGAGGAGCTTTGTTGACTTCTTGAAGGGGAGCAAAAGAAACAAAAGTCAAGTCGCGGTCGCGGGTTGTTGCCGTGGGTCAAAGTCACGGGAGGAGTGCCAGCTGTAGAGTGCTGAGAGGTGCAGCCGCCAACTCTAAAAAAAAAAAGCAGACCAGGGGATGGGTAGCTCTGCAAAAGCGAGCGAAGGAGGGTGCAGAGATATGAGGAATGAGGTGGCTTTAGCCGCTCGGACGCGTGGGGTCGTGAGTCGGTGGTGAAGCAGACCCAGGCTGGGAAGTGGAGGGTGGCTGTTGTGAGTGCGTCGTGTCGTGATATGGTGTAAGGGAGGCAGAAAGGAGAGACAGCCAGAAGAGAGGCGGAAAGAGGGTGAAGAAGAGTAAGAGAGTGAGTGAGTGTGTGTGAGCGAAGGAGGGGAAGAAGACAGGGAAACCAAATCAAGATTTGAAAAGCGGGAAGGGGAAGGATTTGATGAGAAAGAGTCGGAGAAGAGCGTTAGAGACGATTCAAGGTCAAGGCCAAACAAGGTCAAGTACGTGGAGAGGCGACGGGTGACCCCTGTCAATCAACCAAGCAGGCAAGCAAATCAATGGCATCCCGTTGAGTACCGAAGCAGGTTGGTGGTGCCGCAGGGCGCCAGTAGCCACCTCCCGAGTCGGTGCCGGTATTAGGCGGGTGGCAGGTCGCTGTCTCCTATTGCTAGCCGGCTTCGCTTGTGCTGTCTGGAGCGCTGATGTGGAATTCGCCAGTGGAGCGCCGTGCTGTCGTTTAAAGCCTAGCCCAGCGACAGTGGTACCCAGTTTTGGCTTTGGTTTAGAATCCCCCTGAGGCCGAGAGAAAAAAAAAAGCACCCAGGGCCTGTTGGGTACGTAGCGGATAGGGGGAGAGCGGAGAATATGATTGACGTTTGGGTTCCACGTCCAATGCTGTCCCCCCCTTTTTTAACCGTTCAACTGTAAGCGATTGCGTGGAAGGGGAAAGGGAGCGGAACACTTAAGAGGCCAGGCGAACGGATATAACGGAAGAGGACGACTGCAAAAACAAGCCTGGAAGGCAACTACGTAAAGAAAGGTGGAGGAGGGAGGGCGGGAATACGCAGGACACGCACTCATACCTAGTGTAGCAGTACGCACTACGTCTACTACGGGTTACACGCTCACACACAGCACACACACATGCGCACATGCATACACAGAACAGAGTGGAGGGGCGGATATCCGGCCAAATGTGAAAAAGGGGATGAGGGGAGCCACTGAAATTCAAGCAATGCTCCCCAATGTCAATGGGGGACCCCGGTCTTGGTGCCCCCGAGCGATGCAACCGTCTGCCTCTATCTCCAAATTCCATTTTGAATTTTGAATGAAGGAGGGACCTGCCGAGAGCCTGGCAATCAACCAAGTCTGGGCTGGAAATGAAGTGAGGGACAGAAAACCTAATCCCCAACAACCTACTTCCTGCACGCTTTGGATGCCTCCACGATCAGCGCCAGAACACCCAAGGATTATTGCTGCGCTGCAAATCCCCCAAGCCGATCAACGAAGCTGAAAACCTGGTCTAGACTACATCAGATGCCCAACTCCGGCCGGCGCTACATGGCGCCACGATGATCGCTCCCCCGACCGCAAGCCGCGACCTCGATAGCACCGACAGAGAGGCAACCGTCCCATTCTCCAATCCCCATCCCATGCACGCTCATCCACAATCTTCCCCACCCCGTAGTGGGAAAAAGGCCATGTTTCGAGACGGCCGGGGCGAGCGGCGCGGGCTTGCATTGGGCTCACAGACGTGGACACGGACGGGCGGGGCCCATCGGGGCGCTATCAAATGGCGGCCATGGGGCTTTGATGGGACGCATGCAAGGTACCGGTCCGCTAATAACTTAGTGACCGCGGACATGCGAGGATTGGGGATGAGGCGACCGCTTGCTGGGGGGGTGGTTTGTGTGTGTCTGCACTTTGGCCGCTAATTGCAGCGAGCGCTGTTGTGCGTGCTGCCAGAAAAAACCATGATCCATACAGCGCCCATGATGCATCCATGCGGCCGCCACTGACAGTCGATGATTCAAGCCTCAGGGGCCCCATCCAAGCCCACTAAACCGGGCGGACAGCATCCAGAGAGTTCCGTGGCACATGTTCCCATGTCATGTTTGCGCATGCGTCCACGTACGTATTGTGCGTACGTACATAGTACGGCCCCAATCTCTCTACCTGTGGGACGCTGCAACGACTAAAAAAGAAACCGGGCTCGACCTGCCGTGCGGGAACATGCCAAAAAAAAAAGTAAAAAAAGAAAAGAAGAAAAGTCGAACAAAAAAACAACACCACTCGACCCGCACCAAAAGTCCCAGGAAGGCCGCCGACTGGCCGGCGTGGCCGATCCAATATAGCTGAGCGTCCACGATAAAGCACTTGAGGGTATGCAGACTGCGACGCCAGCGGGCCATGAGACGCGATGCAGGGAGGCTAGCAGGCGCACACAGCCCCAGATCGTCGCCTGAACTTATGCTCCCTCCCCTCCTCTCCCGCACCTCCATCAGCGGTGCCAGGTGCTAAGATGAAGCTTTGTAAGGCTGGCCTGTGCGACCCCTCTGCTTGCTTGGAGCTGTGGGAGCTCCGCTGGAAAGGGGGCCGTCTAAGGGGGCGGAGCCAGACATACGGACTAACGACGGCCCGCCGCGTCTAGCCCAGTGCTATGAATCAGTGACAGCCATGGTGACAGGTCTGCTCCCGCGATTCATGACGATGACAGCCCTCCACGTTCTGGATCGCAGCGTTTAAATGGTTAGCTGTGTACTGAGGCCACTCCGTTCCCGTTCAGCTTTGCAGAGCCTCGACTGCAGCCAAGAAGCGCCCTGGCTCGTGCAGCGCCCATTCGGACGCCTCGGGCGCCGGCCAGTGAGCCAGCGTGGTCGTAATGCAATGGCCATACTTTGATTTTGAATTTGAAAACGGACACCCGGGAAACCGTGGGCCATAGCGTCTAGACTTAGATGGACTTAATCGGTAATTCCAGCGACACGCAAGGTGTTGCGTTGTTCCTGATCGTCATGAAAGCCTAAAGCCCGATTGCCGAATGGGGAAATGCAAAAGAAAGAAAGCTGAAAGATCAGAGACCACTACCCTTTTTGAGAAAAAGTGTGTACGTCTGCCCTCTATTTTGGGACACGAGATCGGAAAGCATCCGAGTAGTTGGTTATCCCAAGCCTGGCCCAGAGACTAGATCTCCATTCCGGGGTCCGAACTTTGAAGTGTGGGTTGATGGGTTGATGTAAAGCAATGATGCTATTTGTCAACCTACAACACCAGATAAATTGCATACTAGCTTCTGGAAAAATTCCGCCTCGTTTTTCGCCGCTTCGTAATATACAACGGAGGTTTGGTATTCCTCATACTCGACAAAGCGAAAACATCCCCGGATGAGAATACGAGCCCCGCGTTTTTTGGTAGCCAAACCAATAATTTTTCCGTCTTGTTTCACCTCTCAACCCCCCCTGCCGCTCTGGTTTCCTCCGGCTTGGCGATTTGGCTGTACCCAGACGTCCAACTGCCTTATTTATTGGGGCTTTTGGCATCTCGGAACAAGCAGTGTGTCAAACCCTGGCTAAATGGGATGTGATGGACCGAGTCAAGGTTTGTGTTAGCCGGTAACCGACATAAGAAGGATGTTGGGCGGTTCTGCTCGTCGTATATCTTAGACGAACTAGATCCTGAGGGATTGCTTATAATGAGCTGTCGGTCGTGATGTGTTGTGTAGTTGCTTGCCAAACTCGCCAGGCTGGATCCTACTGCAGTGCGTTCTGTGTATTATGAATTCTCTTTGAGTTGCAGAACCTTGTATTAAGCCTATTCACTGGGTGAATATTTACCGTTTTACTTTCCCGTATCGCCTGATTCTCAATGATGCCGAAACCTTCTATTTGTCTCCTTGGGCTTTCCCAGGCCCTCTTGGCCTTGGCGGCAGACTCGCCAATCTCATTCACTTCGACCGGAAACCCGATTCTCGCGGATGGATCCTACTACTCGGCCGATCCCGCGCCGCTGGTTGTGAACAACACGCTCTATATCATCTCGGGCCGAGACGAGGCGCCCCAGGACCAGAATGCCTTCAATATCAACGAGTGGCAGATATTTGTCGGCCAGTCCCCCAACCCGGCTGGCTCCGAGTGGACTTTGCACTCAGATATAATCCGGCCGGAAGACGTGTTTAAGTGGGCATCAGCAGGAACTGCTTATGCGGCCCAGGTTGTTCAGGGAGCAAACGGCAAGTTCTATTTATATGCGCCAGTCACGGAAGCGGCGTCGACATCGTCGGACAAGTTTGCCATTGGCGTGGCCGTCGCAGACGATCCCCTCGGGCCCTATACCGACGCCCACTCTGCAGGCCCTATCCTTTCTCAGACGGTGCCCTCGGCCAACACCATTCAGAACATCGACCCGACGGTTCTTGTCGACGATGACGGCAAGGTCTACATTTACGAAGGCACCTTCGGTGCGCTCTACGGCTACGAGCTGGGCTCGGACATGGTGACCATCAAGTCGGAAGCTACTGTTGTTGACTCCCTGACCGGATTCTTCGAGGCTCCCTGGCTGATGAAGCGAAACGGCACATACTACATGCTGTACGCCGCCAACAACGCCGGCGCCGACTCGCCCTGCACGCCGACTTCATACCACGCCTGCATCGCGTACGGCACGGCATCCTCGCCCCTGGGCCCGTGGACGTTCCAGGGCGTCCTCCTGGGCATCGTCTCGTCGACCACATCCCACTCCGGCGCCGTCCAGCTTGGCGACAAGTGGTACCTCGTATACCACACCGCCGACGCCGCCAACGGCGGGCACTTTCGGCGCAGCGTCGCATTCGACGAACTGACGTGGGACGACGCCGAATCGCCGCCTCGTATTAACATGGTGGCCCAAACGCACCGGCCCCAGAACTCGACGGGACCAACCCGCAACGCAGCTCTGCGCGCCGAGGCGAGCTCGGTGGGCGAGACGCCCATCCAGTACTGGATCGCCTCGGTCAACGACGGCCGGGTCCCCTCGACGCCGCTCCCGCCCGACTACTGGTCCTCGTACAACGGCGAGTCGTCGCCGGAGACGAGCACGCTCGTCCTCGCCTGGAACCAGTCCGTCGCCCTCAACGGCACCCGCATGGCCTTCTTCGCCGACCAGGCCGCGGGATCCAACGTCGGCGTGCCCCCTCCCGCCAAGTGGACGGTCGAGTACAAGGATGAGTCCGGCTCCTGGGTGTCCGTGCAGGCCGACGGGGAATTCCCAACGGAGGCTACGGACGATTCAGCAGAGGTCGGCTTCGCCCAGATCAACACCACCTCCCTCCGCGCCGTCCTGACTGCTTCGGGCAGCGGCGGCCAGTTTGGCGGCGTGGCCGTGAAGGAATGGGAAGCCCTGGCCCCGACTGCGTCTTAGAAGGGAGAGCTTGGGAGGGCAAAAACGGCCCTCGTATTCGTTGTACATACATGTTTTTTTTCTGGTTTATACAGTACATAAAAAAAGGTTATGTATAAATACTATGTTCTCGACCTATTTCGGTTGAGTTATGAAGAGGATCTTTTGAATAATTGACGCCACTGTGTTTATACTGGTTTTTGTCATCATACTTAAATTGTTATCCCGAGGCAAAAGTTCTCGGAAGATATCCCGAGCACACTATTCTGGCAGGTCTTCTTAGACCTGGAAAATTACCGCATCTGATATATCCCGAGGTGCTGTTGGAATATAGAATGTGATGGTTCGAATTCGTGCGCATAACTGCCATCGCAAGCATACTGAGAAGCATATCACAGCGCTCACGCGCGGGGTGAAGCAGCGAAATCGCACCAATCATCTTAAACGGAGCTCCCAATGCGGTCGCGAAACTCGGATGTCGGCGGACAGCAAGGACTGAAGTCACCCGACATGTGATAAAAAAAACAACCTTGCTGGGATTCAATGCGGGATCTATCTCGAACTAGACTGGGCCGGTTAACTGGAGAGTGAGGGGGTTAGACCGGGGTTATTGTTTCCAACAAATCAAGCACTCAACTATACGAATGGTAAAAGGACCCAGAAAATGACTGGCCTGTTGTAGGCTTTCACTTTTGGACATATGAGAATTGAGATGTTGCAAGGAGTAATGTTGATCTCGTGCAATAAAAATAAGGGCATTGTCAGGTTGAGGGCCCTCAAGCCCCGCGCGCCTCCCAGTTTCCTCTGCACTCTTTATTCAAGATGCCTAATTTGTTAAGCCTGGGCCTGGCTTCTTGCCTGGCTGCCGTTGCTTTTGTTAGCGGGCAAGAAACCGCGAGCGACGCTTTGGGAGTCGCCAACGGATTTACGGAATTTGAAGCCGGGAAAATCAAGGGCAGCGTTGTAACGGATTCACAAACACTGGCTTCTCTTCAATCCGGATCGGGATTCGACTTTCTACTATCCGATTTTCTCGCAAATCTGTCAATCAATGGTGCCCACCACTTGGGGGATGTCACGTTCAGATACAAGACGGCCAAAGATACTAGCTGGTCAAGTGCCGACTCAGCCAGCAAGAGGGGAACAGTGGTGCCGTTGAAAAGCCTCGCATCAGGTGTCATTGCTGGTGCAAACCTTAGTAACACCCTGCCGAGCGGCGTTCCTTTGGATGTGACTCGAGAATGGCTAAAATCCGGTGATGGACTAGCTCTCCGAGTGAATTTGACCAACAAAGCCAACTCAGCTCTCGAGCTGGGAGCGCTGGGTCTCCCGGTTGCCATCAACAACATATTTCAGGCGCGAACAGCCGAGGAGACGCAAGCAAAATGCTCCCTTGCAGACCCTTATATCGGCTTGGACGCTGGATATGTTCGGGTCTCTCCCGTCAGAGGTCTTGGAAATGCCCTCGTTGTTTCGCCCTTGGGCTCAAGCCCGTTCGAAGCCTGGAGATTCCTCAGCGAGCCGAGCGGAGATTATTGGTATCAAGGTCAGACCTACGAAGGAACTTATGAGTGGACGATTCATTCCAAGGCATATGCGGAAAGCGAGTGGAAAGATACCGAGCCTTGGAATACCCCAACATCAAAGACGCTGGAGCCGGGTGAGGTTTATTCTGTTGGCCTCAAGTTTACGCTTGCTGGTAGCATTGCGACAATTGAGGACGCTGTTGTTGATGCGGGAAATCCTCTCGCCGTTGGAATACCAGGATACGTGGTACATTCTGATCTAACGGCCCGCCTCTATCTTACGCACTCTTCTTCGGTCAAATCCATCGACAGCAATGGCGCATTCAACATTGAACAGGACACGAGCTCCAAAGGAAGCCCCTATTTGCTCACCCCTTCCGAAGGTCACTGGGGGAGAACCAAAGTCACTGTGAATTATGAAGATGGGAAGACTCAAACCATACACTATTTTGTAACCAAATCTGCTCCTTCAACCGTCGCTGATCTTGGTAACTTTTTATCTACCAAGGCTCATTTTACGGACGAGTCTGACCCTTTCGGAAGAGCACCATCCATCATGACTTACGACAAGGAAGCGGGCGCCATCGTTGAACAGGAGGCTCGTGTGTGGATATCGGGATTGAGTGACGAGGGAGGCACCGGGGCCTACGTGGCAGCCGCAACGAAGCAATTCATCCAGCCGAGCGCTAAAGAAGTTGCTGTCTTGGATGATTTCGTTCACAAAACCGTTGTTGGGACCATCCAACCCGCAGACTCGTTCGCCGTCCGAGCCAGCACTTTCTACTACCAACCAGACGAGGTCGACTACTCCTACAACCCCAATGATGACTGGACCAGCTGGGTTTCCTTCTCCAAAGAGAGAGCCTACACCACTCGCCGTGCTTACAACTATGTCCATCCCGTGGTTGCTTACTGGGCTCTGTATCGAGTGGCAAGATATTACCCGCAGGCAGAAACCCAATCCAACTGGACCTGGTATCTGAACCAAGCATACAGTACTGTCCAGTTTTGTCTCTCAGACGGAGCGGCAGAATGTGATTATGGCTTGGTTGGCCTGATGGGTGAGACTGTCTTTGCCGAAATGCTCGAGGACCTCAAGAGGGAGAACATGACGGACAAGGTGAAGGCCCTCGAAGAAACGATGCGTTACCGTGCCGAGCACTGGGAATCCCTTGCCGTGCCATTCGGGAGCGAGATGGCTTGGGACAGCACAGGACAGGAAGGCGTCTATTATTGGTGTAAGTGAGTTCTCCATAAACTTGAGAATAACCAGCGTTTAATACTAACAATGGGCAAGCTACTTTGGCTTGAGCGCCACTGCCACCAAGTCCATCAACAGCATCGTGGCCTACATGCCCACAGTAGCGCACTGGGGGTGGAACGGAAACGCCCGGCGATACTGGGACTTCAACTACGCGGGCAAGCTCGGCGATACGGAGCGCCAGATTCACCACTACGGCTCCGGTCTCAACTCTCTGCCCTTGCTGCACTACTTTGAGAAGAACGGGACAGATTTCAACGCCATCCGGGTCGCCCACGGCGGCAACACGGCGCCCCTGAGCAACATTGACCAGGACGGCTTCCCCTCAGCTGCATTCCACTCTTTCCCCCAGCGCCTCAAGTGGGATGCCTACACCGGCGACTACGGCCTCGGTTTCCTTGGCCTGGGCCTGGGGCAGACCATGTACATTGTCCACGACGATCGCTACGGTCAAGTCGTCTTTGGAGGCAACCTTGTCGAATCCGACGACACCAAAGTTGTGGCCCAGCCTCGCGACGCCGTTCGACGTCGTGTGTTTGTTGCCGATTTGGGCCTCAAGATTAGCCTGAGCGCAGGGGCTATTCACAGTGTCACCTATGACGAAGCAAAGAAGACGGTCGAGTTGGAGTTGCGCTCTGCTGTCGTCGAAGGAGCCTTGGAGGCTGATTCGATTATAGTTTGGCTATCAGAGGGCACGTACGGAGTTCAAGGAGCTTCGAAATCGAGGGGAGGATATTTAGTCAATCTTTCCAGTGGGCAGGCGACGGTAACTGTTGCTGGCGTGGCTTCCAGATAGTAAACTGGGTGGCTCATGTCATAGTTGTTATGGTTGATACTTCTGACAAACATCATCAGGAGAGCTTATCCCTCTTGCAAATAAACGATCGGTGGCATTCAGTTGAAAATATTCTCATTGCGCCATGCTACATATACATCCTGCTCCTTGATATCATGTATTCATAATTACAATCCCAATGCTTTCCCAGCTCTAAGTTTGCCACATGTGCTCACTTAATCCCAATAGCTTGTCTGCCATTTGCCTCTTTGCCGCTGCGGATATTCCTCTTTCCGGGTTGGCTAGTTGTTCGCTATAGCATAGCTCCATCAGTGCTTTGAGCTCATCATACGAAAAGTGTTCGGCTTCTCGACAACTGTTGCCCAGCTGCAGCTCTTTATCCTGACGCGCCTTCTCCACAATGGCATCTGCTCCTTTTTCGAATAGTGAGAAGTAATTGGCTGCCCGTGCCAGGTTAACACCCTCCTCAATGTTCTTCAGGTTTTGTTGCAGGACAAGAATGTTGAGCTGCATTCGTCCGCATCCCTTTGCATTCATTGGTGATGCTACATTTGCGTTGCTCACTAGATAGCAATTGACCAAAAGACCAAGACCGGTACGAATGAAAGAGATTTCTGACTCTCGCAAATAACGCACAACAGTCTCATCAAATAGGACAAGTTCTGAGTTGAGGTTTAAAATTTGTGGATCTGGCTCGTTCACGTCCTGATCCAGTAGATAAGGTGCGACTTTGGGCGAGAGAACAATTCGCAATGACTGCACAATGCGGCAGCGAACTTCCATGTGCAAAGTCAATAAAGCTGTCCCGGCAAGCTCCTCGAATGATGAGACAATATTGTCGAATGATCTATTCCTTTGGTCAGATTGTGTTTGTCATGCCTGGATGTTGAACTTACTGAACACTCTCCTGTGTAAGTGGTAATTGAACCGGTCCCTGCTCATTGCCCACCTTATTGGGGTCATTTAGTAGAGTCCACCGGCGGCTCGAGTGGCGAGGGATGTTTTGCCGTGATGTATCCGTGTCATGCATGGTAATGTGTCGCAGACCGACAATTTTGACGGCTAGCCACTTCATACTAGTGTACAAGAGGCACAGTGACGAAATCGAGTCACGGTCCTGGATGATATCCTTTGCTTCCAAAGGAGAGTCATTCGTCAGGTCAATCAGGTGACGGACTTCCCTCTCTGCGAGTTCCCAGTCCATTTCATCCGCAGTCCATAACTTCATCATCGTGTTCTGGATCTCGCCAGAGTTCAACGAAAAACGAGCGGATGCTCTCAGATTGGTATTGTTTGGATCAACAACTTGTTCTTGAGCTTGAATAACAAGCGACTTGTACCAGGTAAAGCAGCGATCAAAATATCGCATCATTTGACCGACCATCAATGAACTGAGGGCTTGATCAGGGGGGATAGTGCCTAACATGCGACAGAACGCGGTAACGACTTCAAAAAAGGCAGTAGTTCCACGGAAAACTGGCCGCCGCGATACCAACTGCCAGGCGGAGTCTTGGGTGAAGGCGTCTGCTTCTCCAAAGACGGTGTCGCTCAGCTTAGCCAGGGTCTCGTCCAGCTGCGGTTGGAAAACGTTGACGAGGAAATTATCCAAGAACGTGGTCAGGGTGCTGGCAGCAAGATCCGATCCGGGCGGTACAATGCCTTTAAGTCTCTGGAGAAACACTAATGTTGGAGGCAACAAGAGACTCATGTTGAATACACTGGGCTCGACGAGGGATTTGTATGAGCCAGGGGTTTGTTGATTGTTCCCATACCGGTTATGGCCACCCCGAGATCCGCCGTCTGTAGTTGCTCGGTGCTTCTTATCAGATTTTCGACTGCCGAGGCCAGGAACGGCGGCTTGGATGATACCGTCGATAGCTTCGTGTTCTGTCGAGATGTTGGTTGATTTGCTGTCTGCCTCGGAGAGCTTGAACAGATGTTCCCTGCCATCCTTTTTACCCCCAAAAGAAGCGCCTGGAGTAGGGGAGTCAAATTGATAAACATCTGCCTCAGTGGTGACATAGTTGTGGAGTAGGGATCGAATTTCGTTTTGGTAGAGATTCCAAAGCTCTTTGAAACTGCCGAGAAGGGCACTGTTGTTTCCAGCCCCTTCTCGCCGGATGACGATTTTGATAGATTCGTGAAAGATACGATGACCTTCACCGATAGCCTCAAACTTTCCGTAGAGTGTCCAGAGTAGATCGTAAATGACATCTGCACGCATTTGGGTCTCCCTAGTACCATATACGTGGAGGCCGTCGCCTCGTGACGACCCTCCGCGAAGCGAACTCGGGTGACGCTGGTCCACTTCGTTGATAGTCTCATTGACGACCCCAAAGAGTTCGACTGGCAATCGTTGCTTCAGAGTCTCAACAGCATTTTGCAACCGACCCAGCTTGTTGAGTGATTCGACCAGCAAGTTGACGTAGTAAAAGGTGTCCGCTTCTGGATTTTTTGTGGGATCCTCGCTGATTGTCTTTTCGCTATCTATACCATCGAGAATCACGTGGAACGGTGTTACAGAGTTGACATCGTTGTAGTTCTCGTTGTATGCGCCCTGGGCTTTGGCCAAGTTCTGCCATCTTTCCTGACAATATGGCGATTTGAGGTAGAGGTGTTCGTGAAGTTCTTCCACTAAAATATCCATAAGGGCGGTTTCTTGGTTGGAAAGATAACTTCTCAATTCACTAAGCGCGCCGATGTCGTCCAATTCGGGCTTTCTGAGCTTCCGGAGCGCATTCTGTAGCACCTCGACGGCAGTCAAAAAGCGCTTCTCGGAAATGCGAGCCTCGAGCTGATCAGGCACGGAGCGTAGCTCGTCAAGCTCATTGAGGACTTGGAGCAGCTCGTCATATTCTTGCGACGATTTGGAAAGCTTCTTGAGTTCGAGATCGGTCGAGCAGAGGTTCGTTTTGGAATTGGCCAGCGATTCTTTGAGCGTGCGGACCCGCTTCTGAGAGGCCTGGATGCTGCCTTGGATTTTATGGAAAGTTCCGATGGAGCTGTTGAAGCCCTGGTGGTGTTCGTGGACAATTCGCTTGAGGGAGTCCTGGAGGTACGTGTGCGTGTTCTGAAACTTGCGATAGTCGTGTGCTCGGCCGACGGAGCTGGAATCGAGCAGTTGCAGGGACAGCTGCACAGGGACGCAGTCTTCCTGGCACATTACGGGCCATTCCTTCTTGATATGCTCTAGCACATGTGTAATCTGCTCCTCGGCGCTTCCAGGCTCCTGCATCCGGGGTCGCGACGGCATGTTGCGGACGGTGTTGGAGGTGCCGCCGGGTGGCATTCGCGGCTGGAGGGGTGCCGGGCTCGATCGGTCGCCGTAGAGGCTGTCATTTTGGTTTGGCGGTTGGAAGTCATCGCCAGACCGGCCAAAATTGCCGTAGCCATTGCCCTCGCGATACGACTGCCCGTAGCGACCGGCCATTGTGAAGAAGGTGAGGAAGCTGGGCGAGGTTGCGATGAGGAGAGTGGGGCATATGTGCTACAGAAGCTCCTGTACATGTGTTGTCATCCCTGGGACGCCTCAGGACATTCATTGGCCGAAACAGGCAGTAGCGCCTCAGGTACGAATGGCACCAGCCTGCACCAAGAATCCCATTGCGAACCCCATGTATACAACTAACAATATGAAGGGGGCATTTATTCATTCATTTATTCTTAGTTTGATTTATTTAACTTGACCCTACTCCTGTTCATGTTACTTGGTGTAATGTTGCCAGCCAAAGTCTCTAATTGCTGGAATTGACGACTTTGCCCCGCAACAGAATGGCTGTCCCAAAATCCATTCAGTGCAATCGAACTTAGTTGGCTCCCTTGTTATTTATCCCATTCATGGCCAATTTTATATATTTTTATAGATTTGATTCGATTTTGGACCCCATTCACACCTTTTCCTCACTAACTAGCATCCTACATGGTTGCTCATGAATATACACGGCCTGTGTGTCTGGCATCAGGTCCGGCTTCCGAAGGGCAGAGTAAGCCTAACCATAAGAGCCGAGACAGGAAATATTACAAGCAAGACATTGATAATAAAATTTTGCAGTAAGTAAGAGCCATTAAAAGTATTAGTCGTACCGGCAACATCAAAGGGGGATGAGGTTGAGCCTTGAGGGCATTGGGACTGGAGCACCCGCATTGCTGGCTATACGCGTCATAGTGATTTGTTCTTCAACCTCCATGTCTTGCTTTACCTTCTCCGATGTTTTTATCTATTCTTCTTGGTACATACCCAAGGAATGAAAAACTTTCCCAAGTCTACCGAAAGTTAGATATCAGTTGGCAGCCTTCAAATTAGCCAACAGATGAAGAAAAACTGGCATACACCGGAGGCAAAAGCACAAGTGCAAGTAGACAAAAGAAGAAAAATACGCAATGAAATTGAAACCCTAAACGTAGTGGTTTATCCTTTGTGACAATACCCCAGCGCCGTGTGAGCCGCAGGGAATTGTGTATCGATACCTGCATGGCACGAGTTTAGGCCACAGTTTGAGCTGTTGCCTACAATCTTCCAGAGAATAATGGGAGTTTTCAAAAGTCTTTTTGAAACTTTATTCCTCGGCTATATAAGCAAGTATATGCTCAGCAATAACAATGCAGGCACTGTTGATCTTCGTCCTGATAGCCCACCAACGAATCCACGCTCCGCCTCTTTTCGGCGAGTCCACCAATGTCCTTACATACTGTTGACACACGGATAAATGGTAAAGAAAATAATCGGTATGTTCAAGATCTTGAGGAAGCAGCTGATCGCTGACACCAAGAAGCTCAGAGACCAAGACAATGAGTTCCCACACAGCCATTTGCGACTGGATCGACGTGGCGGCTGACGCATATCCGGCCCCAAGACGCGAGAATCCAGATAAAAGTACGGCTGGGGATACTGGTCCTGGTTTGGGAGATTCTGCTAGCAGTGGAGAGGGGTCTGGGTCCCAAGCCAATCGCGACCCCATCATCCCCTACCCATCATCGTATCCAGATGATTGGGACACTCGAGAATACAACATAGAAATGACCTTTTCCAGCCACAAAGACTGGATGGCAGTCATGATGATCAATGCGAAAGACGTACCGGCCCTGATGCGAAACGGCATTCATTGGAACCAGGACAATGTGGACCCGACCAAGGGGCACCTTCTGTACCCCGACCAATTAACCACCGATCAGCGAGCCTCGGGCTGGGAGTACAGCCGCAAGTACTACCTTCAGGACATAGATAAAGTACCACAGTGGGTGGCCAAAATCGAAGTCGTCGCCACCAAGATCCTGGATCTGTCACAGTTCAGGGTCAACCACCTCACAATGGATCTGCTGGACGAGGTCCGGGCGTGGAATTGGGACGAGTTTGAAATCTACAAATACAATTCGGGTACTTTCACCGAAAACTATAACGCCATTTATGATGACATGCAGCTTGGGGAGGGGTGGCCGCAGGTTTGATGAGAAGGTTGGTCAGTAGAAGGGGATCAAAGGATGGATTCCTAGATGTACTACTAAACAGAACTAAAATAAAGATATTACAAAACTTTGTGTACCATGTACCGCGTAGTTTACTTGCTCGCAATCATCCTGGCCTGAAGCTCATGCTACCTCATCGGCTTCTCCCCTTACCAAGTTATCTCCTGGGTGGGCTGGATATAGTGGGCATTTTGCCAGCAACGCCGATTGGGAATAGAAGACAGAAAATATGCAGCCAAAATCAAACCCCTTCCAAGTATTGTACCAATCCAATCATAGCCATGTCTTTGTCCTTCTCTTTTTTGGTTTCCAGCGTGTTACCAACACTCAGCTCAACGAGAGGCTTCGCCAGGGGAGCGGCTGCTATATCTCTGTGATCTCGGTGAAGATCTTGGAGTATGTGTATCTGAAAGATGGCCAGGGTCTTCTGTGGCGGTTTTCCTATATCCAGGATCCAAAGTCGCTTTTCCGTGTGACTCAATCGTCGATGGTTCCGTTGCTACAGCCGAGTCTCTCGCGCTGCTCCCAGCCAGGTCTACCGGTGCCGACTCCGGGGTTTCGACAGGAATCTCCACCGTAGGAATAGGATTTTGGGCAGACATTCTTTGCATACGATTGTCCACAGCCAAAATCGCTTTGGCGAGACCTCGAACACCATCGACAATGACTTCAGGTCTATCCCAAGATAGGAAACCCGCCCTCCCGGATGCTCGATTCACGTATACCACATTATATTCCGACTTGGCCCAGCTAGGACAAGAGTAATTGCTCTTTGCCGGACGAGGCAACGCCTTTTGCGGTTCGGAATCATCCTCGTTGCCCAGAAACACTGTTACGGCGACTTTGGATTTGCGTTTTGGTTTCATAGACTCCACTGGCTCTATCTGAGACGCGCAGTGCGCCCAGAACCTCAGGACAGCCTCAGGGCCAGGAAGCCAAACCAGCTGCGTCAACGTAATGATGTCATCCGGCGTCAGCTCTTTTCTAGGGCCTAGCGTTCTGAGGATCTTTAGAACCCAGAGCAACAGTCCAGTTGGGGAGTCGCAAAGGGCATAGGCCGGCGTGTTGGGCTCGGAATCATCATAGTTCAGGTTCCCAAAAGGTGTTGCAGTTTTTCTTTCGGGCTGCGATTTGGTCCTAGTGACGGCGGAGAAGTCGTCCTTGGAGTATCCTAGAACCGAGGCGCCCATGGAGCGAGCAAGTGTCCATTTTGTCCATTCGACCGCTGAGGTCCCAAGCTTAGGTGTGCTCAGCGGGGGGGAGATGAAATGGGCGCCCAGACATGAGTCCGTGTAGTTTTGTGAGAGATGTTTGATAACTCTCCAGTCAACCCCAGCGGGTGATAATGACGCGGAGCCTGCGTTGGTTGCCAAGTACCGTGGATAGGACAGACGCTTCATCAGCCCATCCATCATCTTGGCCGTTGTGGAAATGGGCGCCGCGCTGTTTGGCAAAGGATCACTGAACCCTAAGCCAGGCATGGCGGGGATGACCAGGTGAAATGGCTGCTGCATCTCTGGGTCCAGAGGATTCGTGAGGGGCGAAATCAAATGGATCATGGACAGATTAGTCAAAGGGAAAGGGGGTATCAAAAGTAGAGGGATGGCATTTTGGTGTGGTGAGCGAACGTGAACGAAATGCACCCTCACAGCTGTTGCTGGCGGAGGTGACTGGAAGCTGGTGCGGAATTGGGGCACCGTGGTGTTGAATCTTTCCTCGAATTTGGGCCATGAGTAATGTTCTTGCCTGTTTCCGTCCGTCAGCGTCTGAAGCGACAGATTTCGCTAACCAAGGGCAAAATCTAGAGGTTTTCACGTACCAGTAGTCAATCAGTGATTCCACCTGAGGCTTTGGCTCCCACCAGTCCTTAGAGCGGGGTTCATGGGGGAGGCGCGTCAGCTCGAGCTTTTGTCGGGTGATCTCTAGATACTTGGTCGACACCTATTTCTGCTGTTTTAGCGACGTGCCATATTGAAAAGGAAATGGATGAGGGCAGGCGAGGCTGACATGAATGCTGTACGGGAAGACTTCGCTGCTATTTCGCTCCTCCTCGGCCGAAATCTCGACAGGCTCCTCGGTGGCCATGTTGATGATCAGCAGTGTCCCACGCACGGCGCTTTGTTGCAGTGCTAGGTGGGTGAGAGCCGGCAATCACAGCCCAGGACGAATAAGTAAAAAATCCGGCCGAACTTTTGCAGGCTGGAACGGAGGCTCGCGATGTAAAGGCAAGGTGAAGAGAGCAGCCTCGCTCGGTAATCGGCAAAATAGAGCCCTTCACGCCATACCGCATCATCCATGACACCCGGCTGCCAGCGCGGGCAACTACACTTCAAGGGGACCCTGACGTGGCGGCGCGTCTCACACTCACCATGTGTGGCTTTCGGGCATGTTGCAGCGCTCCCGGGTCGCCCGACCAAATCCATCACGCTCATGATTCGCTAGGTGCATTGACTCCCAGTAGCGGTGCGTGCGAAGACGCCCAGGGCTCGGAAATGATGGTCCAGGATGCTTCATCTCAGGAATCTAGCTCCGGTATCCAGCACTCAAAGCTAGCTTGTTGCGGGGCCCGCCATGATTTCCAAGCTTCCTGCACTAGAATCAAGGAAAACGGCAGTGCTGCGCAAGCGCAAGCTAGGGACCCCAGCGACTGCTCCTTTCGTCTGACTCGCCGCGTGGACCCCCTGTAAGCAGATGGGGCATGTGAAACACCGCTAAGCTTGACGCCCGTTAATTACGACCATGCGCAAGCATTCAATATCAATCATTCCCCAAGGCGAATGGATATGGATCAAGCATGTCAGAAAATGGGGAACCATATAGATGACGGCAGTAATAGCAAACATAAATAAACAAACACATAAACAAATGACGCCATCAGCCAACGCACATTGTGCTTTACTCTATTGCATGATACGTAGCTTCCGCTAACGGTCTCGGAGCATGAGGACCCAACATCCGTCCATCCCTTGCATTGGCGGGGTAGACAAGTCACGCATAACATGGATTCGCATGGCCTATGTACAAGGCTCTCGCATTGCTGGCCTAAAATTCCACCTATAATTCAGAGTCCCGCCTGCAACGCCTTACAAAGCCCTTGAATCTTAACGCCGCCATGTTTCCATAGCTTACTTCACGTCCCGCTTACCCATGAACCGCGTCTCCACTACTGATGCTGTTGTGCAGGTGGTGGAGCCGGGCCACCTCCCACAGGCGCGCCCCGAAGGTTGATTTGACCTATCCGGGACACAATGTTGCTTCCCACAGCGTCAACCGCTCCCCGGGGGGACGTTAGAGTGGGGCCTTCCGGAGCTGTTTCTTGAACACGGAAGAGCTTGATTGCCGTTCCATTCCAAATGCCCATGGCTCCTTTTGCAACCTGCATCTCGCTTGTAAATACGATACCCCACAACAGCGATTCATACCACCCAAGCGCCAGCTGGGACCATTCAAACGAATGAACACGTGGGGGGGAAGGTTCTATGCCGACGATTTGAATCTTTGCGATGCTTCGCAGCGTTTCCGATGTCGGTAAGTCGTTTGCCAAGTCTTGTCGTGGTAGTAAAGACGACACCTGTTGAATAACTGCGAGAATGGTGTGCAAGGGCAGTTCAGGTAGCCAGCTGTCGATCCAGTGCGCACTTGGCTCAAACGCGCCGCTTTGTGACTGGCCCGATAATGAGGGTGCTGCTAAGCTAGTGGTGCTATTTTGGCGAGAGAAACTGGGGATGCCTGCTGGCATTTTTCCTCGAGCCTTCTCCGACATGCCACGTAGCTGAGTGGGTAAGGCCTCCTCAACGTTGGGCGTTGAAGATGTTTGGGATTGGTTTTCGCTCGATGCTGACCGAGCAGGTGTCGGCTGGTGGTCATCGTCGCTTTCGTCGTCATCGTCCCCGATAGCAAACGCACCATCCTCAGGAACTTCCTCAAGAGCTGACGGTCGAGACTGAGATACCGTCGGGCTGGCCACGCTGTCGACGGAGCTCCGGACGGAGCCAGTATCAAATGGGTCGTTCTGCCCGCCAGAGTCCTTTCTTCTTCGGTTTCTCCTCTCAATCTCTTCCTGGCCACTCTCCAAGGTGAACGTGCGGAGAGCCTCGATGCGCTTCTTATTTTTCAAAATTATGTATATGAGCTCGGGGTTTTTAGCGTACTTGTTCTCAATGATTGAGCTTATCGATTCTAGCAAGGAGTGAAGCAGACTGTGGTTTGAATCATTGGCGAGCAAGAATGATGGTGATGACATGGAAGAGAAGAGCTGCATAAGCTTTGAGCTACTAATGCTGCTGAGACCTTCTAGATATGGAGCGATATTATTTATCACCGCGAGAAGGGCTGGGTATATCGCCGTCAATCGACCTTGGCTGGTGGTGATCAGCGTGTAAATCGAATGGATCAGGAAGTCAGCATAGGTGCCTTTGAAGCCAGGCACCCGGATTGCGACAGGTAAACTATCCTGGCCCTCGAAATATTTGTTCAGGTTGACACCAAAGTTAGTTTCAACGCTGAGAGTCTGCAGGAGGAACGCGCACATGCGAACCACGCCTTGCTTCGCGGCGTCGTTCTTGTATTCCAAAGCGTAAAATAGCGTCATGATAACAAAGTCGTGCGCTCGCTCAGTATCAATGATGAAGGATCTGAATCGTTTGTTGCATTGCGTAATCTCCCAGAAAAGCATCAGGATCTCCGGAGCGAAATTTCCAGAAGACTGCGATCCTGGAAGGTAAGAAGTTTTTTCTTGAAGCGGTTGGTTGAGCACCCTCGTCATTCCATCAACAATAAACTGAAAGTCCTGTGGCCGGTGCACACGTCCAAGGAAATGTCGATAAAAGTTTTTGGGTGATGGATTTGATGGGCTCTCTGGAATCGGGTAAAGGAGCAGAACCAGTAGAAACTGTAACGAATATGTCACAAGCAGCTCCTTTCCATCCTTGAAGACTAAAGTGTTGTAAGGTACACGCCAGCTGGCTGGGTTATATTTGAGCGTCTAAACATCATGAGGTCAGCTCGACATGTCAACAGTCTTGGCGTTGATCGACGTACCGTGTTGAGCAGAGAGCACAGGACTGAAAGGACAACCTGCTTGTCAGGACATGAGCAGAGATGGGTCAAGGCTCGCACCCCATGCTGTGGAAGGACCCCCGCAGTCATGTACATGCTTTGGCCCGACAGTGTCAAAAGCAAGCGCAAAATCTCAGACCGGTTGCTTTCATATTCCTTTGTGGTGGCAACGGCCGTGTTGCATCCCACACCACTCTGCCATATCGCGTAGGTGACCTTGGATCGCCCGCTCGGTTGTCGTGGAAGGGTAAGCTCCGAGAAAAACAGTAGATCAACCAGCGTGTCGATCAACTCCTCAGCCAGAGGCTTCGTAGTTTCAAACTCCGGGCCCTCGGTCTTTCCTTCCTCTTCGTGGGCTTCATCAAACAAAACTTCATTTGCGATTGCTGATTGACGAGTACGTTTTCTCCTCTGGCCCCAAAAGAACGTTTCCTCCCAAGAGCTCAAGGATTCTTTCTCGTAAAGATAAGGGAGAATCCGTGTAAGAACTCTAACGCAGTTCAAAGCCTCCTGCTCGGACGCGAGCTCGGGATCGGGGAATGATGGGTGATGACGTAGTCGGAATAAACGCGAAGTGACGGCTAATATAAGGGTTTCTATGTTTTCGAGGGCTTTATCTCGGGTTCGGCGAACATCGGCTGGCGTAAAAAGACTAAAGATATCCTCAGAGGATTCAGGAAGCTCCCAGAACTAGTCCCTGTTAGCATGGGGCAGATGGCCGTGGTGGGGAGACGGGTCGAACCGCAGTCCAATAGGTGTCGTCTGCTGAGATGTGTCGCTCTTCGGATAGTCGAAAGATTCCTCGTTTAAAGACGAGCTTGGAGTCGCTCGCGCCCATTGCTGCTTCACGAGGCCCTGCCTCTTGTGAGACTGTACTTGTGCTGGCGATGTGGTGCTCCAGGTGCGGATACGCAGAGGCAGAGACCAGCTACCGGGGACAGACTAACAGATGCAGTAGTGAAGGAGCTCCTCGGTGACCAACCACGTGCGACATAGTTTCGAGTTCGCCACCGAAGTATTTCCGGTCATACCCTGTCCCTCCCTGTCAGGCCCCACCAAGCGTTGCAGGTTCCACTTTTGTTATCGCTATCGATAGGTTTTGTGACGGGTCTCTGTTGGAAAATGTTTCTGTTGGTGTCAGTCCGCATTCCTTCAAATCATCTGAGCGGATCTTTCACCAAGCTCGGCGGCACAGGCACAATGCTTCGTTTACGGCATTGCGCTGGCCAATCGCTCAGACTGGCACAGCTCAGCAGGGTTTCTGCCAACTCTTTACAGCAGAACTTTGTACATCGTCGAACGTTTGCAACCGAGAGCGACAACAGCAACGATCCCGCAATTACACCACTTTCAAATGCAGATGTGGAAGCACGTTTGAAGGACCTTGCAACCTTGGCCGCCGACACCCAAGCTGAGGCTAAGGTAACACGTCGACGAGAAAAAGCACGACTACGCGCAGCACTGCGAAGAGACGCCACAACAGTGTTCGATCCGAGCCAGAAAAAGCCATCCCCGAAAAAGGTTCACCCGAAAGAACACAATGCAACGCAAGATTCTACATCCAATCCGTCTGTCTCTCCAGAGGAAACCGAGGGCTTTAGCGAAGCACTAGATGTGGTACGAAAGGTGTACGGCGTACAATCGGATCAGACTTCCAAAAAGAAGCGAAAGAAGAAGAAGAAGGCAGATCTACCAACTTCGCCCACCACGAGTGATGAGTTCGAATTGGAGACTGGCGAACCTTCGGTTTCTTCAGAGATCGACCCTCTCGGACTTTCGTTTACAGAACTTCCATCAACCCCCGATTCCGCGCATGTATCGGGAAACCTGACGAATGGCGTGGGAATTGGCATGTTTTCATCAATGCAGGAGATTTTAAAGGAGTCGCCCAAGCCCAAGAAGACAAGAAAAAGTTCGAAATCCACTGAGGGTCTCAAGGCCTCCCCAACCAACCCTCCAGCGAAAAAAGGAAAACCGGCCACGAAAGCATCCTCAAAACTCGTTGATGGCAGGCCTAAGAAGTGGAAAAACCGAGAGCTCGATGTGAAAAGTATCACGCCAAGAAATTTTGTCCTGGAACCAATTAAAGATGATGAACCCTTGAAAGTCCCCAAGTTAGCGCATAACCTTGATCGAGTTCTCTTCAATTCCGGAGTTTATGATCTGCAGGATAAACGGTCACGGGTATACAACTTTGACCCCTATCTGGCCTCAATTATGCCCGTGGAAGAGTTTGACTTTGACGTTCTGAGCGAGTACATTACATCGTCCAAGGATGTGAAGCTCCGAGACCTTTGCAAAAAGCATGAGAGGAAATATTGTGGTTCCACTTCGAGCATGACTGCAATTCTCTCTCACTTTCATTTCCTTCTCTCAGCTTGGAGAAAGCCCAACTATTCAAATCTCAGTCAGGACTTGGAAATCGAGTTTGAAAATTTTACCAAGATCACGCGTGCTCCTGCAGCTGCAATTGCGAACCTCAAGGATGGGGTTTATGCAATCGATGCAGACAAGCAATATGACACAGCAAATATTCTCAGTATGCTCGGAAAGTCCATGGAGAAACTTCTCACCTTGCCGAAGGAGGATTTCGAAAAGTATCGCCGAACCCGCTCACATCAGCTTTCCGAGGAAGAAAAAAACCCAGAGGAATCCTACCATTATACCATTTTTGGTGATTTCATGATGCGCTCGCAGCTTGACGCCCACGACTCTAGACTCCCAGGCACTGGAATGTTTGACCTGAAGACACGAGCAGTGCTGCCTATTCGAATGGACGCGATGGGTTATGAGAAAGGAGTTGGTTATGAAATCCGATACCGAACTGGCCGGTGGGAATCATTCGAACGCGAGTACTATGATATGGTCCGATCCACGCTTCTAAAATACTCGTTACAAGTCCGAATGGGGCGTATGGATGGAATTTTTGTGGCATTCCATAATACTCAACGAATATTTGGCTTTCAATATGTCCCTCTTTCGGATATGGATTTTGCCCTTCACGGCACTTATTCCGGGCAAGTTGGAGATGATGAGTTCAAAGCCAGTCTGCATATTTTCAATGATCTTTTGGACCGTGCATCAGCCCGATTCCCCGGCAAATCACTACGCTTGCACGTGGAGACGCGCGAGACCAACCCTCCCTTGATGTACTTCTTCGTCGAGCCAGTGGATGATGATGAGATTGCGCGGACTCAGGCCAGTGGCAATGAATTGGTGGAAGAAGCGAAATCCAACATTCTTGACCTTGCTCAGAGAGAATCTGAGGCAGAGGAGTCGCGTCTCAATGAAGATTCAGACGAGCCAGGCCAGGTTGAGGAAGAAACCGTCCAGGAAGAGCTACCTAATGATCATCTGCGTCAAGCGGCATGGGATGAGATGATGTGTAAGGTTGATGAAACTGTGGAAGATGATTCCAAGGGTCTGCAAACCGTGAGGGATGCTATTCACGAAGCCCTTACCCAAAGTGGACTCCTGCGTGGCAAATCGGATACCGAAAAGGAGTCATATCTAAATGCGCTCGTTGAGGCATTGGCTGCTGAACTTCCCGGAGCCAAAGATTGTAGCGAATCCGAAGGCATTCAGCCAACCACTGAGCAGTGCAGCATTGAGAAAGAAGACGAAGTTGTTGCCCAGAAGGCCGAGCAAAGCAACGAGACGGCCAATGACACTGTTGAAGCAGAAGGCAACATGGCTGAAGCAGCAGAAACTACTAATGAAGATGCCAAGACAATTGGAAACACAGTTTCAGAAGCTTCACTGACGGATCTTATCCTCAAAGTTGCTCAACATGCGGAAACCAAGTCGGAAAATTTGGGTATTTTTGAGCAGGTGCTGTCTAAACTAGCTACCGAAGTAAACGAGGCCGAAAATAGTGCCAACAAAGAGGAGACATCGGTGCTCACTTCGGAGGAACCTGCGGAACTTGATACCGATTCGATTGCTCAACAAGCCTCAAGTTATGACCAATTAGCAGCCACAACTGAAGCTGGAACCGAAAAGGCGAGCGACGAAAAGGAAATACTTGGTTTGGTGCTCACCATTCAAAACAAACTCAAGGGATCGCCCATTCCTCGGGTTTGCGATAATCAATCGGACCGCAAACAACCTACCCCGCCTCAACTTGAGTATCTCATCACTGAGTTGGAGCCTGAAAAGACCAAGAAGGTTTATCAACAAATCAAAAACAGAAGAAAGACTGCGTTCCAGACGGATCCTCGAGAAAAACATAAGACATGGTACAAAATGTGGGGAGGCCAACTGGCCGCAAAAGTAAGCAAGGGCAAACAATGGAGACAGCGTCAGGACATGGAGGACTCGAAAGGGGGACTCAAGGTCGCGTGGGACGAGAAGCCAATTGCCGCTGATAGCATCCAGCCAACAGATCCTGGTATCAGCAAGGAATGAAGCGAGACGGCTAACAGGTGCATATTCTTGGCGCCTTGCCTATTTGCTATGTAAAATTATTGGGCCAGGTGCCTTGACGGCATCTTCACCCTTGTGTAAGTGCATACATGTGTCACGTCATGAATGTAAATGTAGGAGTGGGGGGCTTGGGATCAACTTGTTGTATACTAGAAAAAAAAGCCAGGGTGGCAAGGTTATTTGAGTTATTGGCTGGTATATGTAACAATATCATCTCGTTTCTGGACATCGGAGGACTTGATGATACCAGATACTTTATGAAACTGTATCACAGGGAAGCGATCGCCTTGTTTTGAAGACTGCTTGTCAAACGGGACTTGCCCGTGCAGCATCAACAAAATCTTGAACGGTTGTAATTCAATGACACCATCACTTGGTCAAGGTCGTAGAATCACAGCACCGAACCTGTCAAAATTAGGGTGTGTGGCATACGCCAACATTGTTGTCTGTCATTCCGCGAGCGAGACTTTGTTCCACTGTCATCACAAGGAAAAATCCGCTATTGAAGAGCCTGATAATGTCGCATGATATATTCCTATAAAAATATACTTACTACTAAAGAAATAAACAACAGATCTAGCCTTGAAGGACTAATGCCGAGATAATTATAATCTTGAAAGAGCGTGCGAGACCTACCAAGTGCGTGTTGAGGTATAGGGTATATCTTCCCTACAAGATGTTTTTGTCTGATGAAGGTAGATCAAACACATCGGTACCGGTTGACTAAATCCGAAGCGGAATACAGGAAATTTATTTCCAATTGGGCGATTCGAAGGAAATGGTGACTAAGTGCCGTGGGAGAGGTATTACCCCAATAATTTCCCCTCAGCATTATAGGACTCCAGAGCACGCCATTACTTACTTATACTATTCTGAAGAGCGAATGTTACTTGCAGGGACGGTATTTTTGAACTCTGCTTAAAAATGTCTTTTGAACCGGACGCTTCGTTATTGGCCAAGATCCCCGGCAAAACCGTACTCATCACTGGTGGCGCCAACGGTATAGGTCTCGAAACGGCTCGGCAATACCACAGCCATGGCGCCAACGTTGTTATCGCTGACCTGCCACTTGCACGGGAAGCGGCCAATGCCGCCATAAAAGAACATTTTGCAGATTCGGCTCGAGTCTTGTTTGCGCCCACGGATATTACGCTCTGGGACGACGTGGCAAAGTTGTTTGCGTCGGCCATTGGCAAGTTTGGACGGGTGGATATTGTTGTTGCGAATGCGGGGATCATGGAAAGCACCCGGTTCTTCGACTTTGAGACCAACGACGAAGGAGAACTGAAGGACGATGGGTTTGGGCGAGTGATTGACGTGAACCTCAAAGGCACAATGAATAGTATGTTTATCCCCTGTCCTAACCAAACATGGGTGTTGCTGACAGTACCTCAGCTCTTAGACATGCGGTATTCAATATGAAAGACAACCAACTTGATGATGATGGATGGCGCGGCTCTGTAGTTTTGATTTCGTCAACTTCGGGCTACTTTGGTGGTACGGGAGTAGTGTCATACGTCTCATCCAAGCATGGCGTAACTGGCCTCCTTCGGGCTTCTCGTGCCGCCGCGGAGAGTCTTCGGGTTCGTGTCAGCTGTGTCGCGCCGCTATTGACACCGACATTTATTACGCAGGGTTTCTCAACAGCATGGACTGCAGAGGGCCTTCCCACGAACACTTCGTCAGATGTAGCAGCTGGCGTCCTGCACATGTCCCTGGACCAGAAAATGCATGGGAAATGCTCCTCAGTAAGTGCGATATTGTAGTTATGTGGTAGTCTCACTAACTAAATCACAATATAGGTAATCGGAGGAAAATATAGAGAACTCGAGGAGGCTTTTCACAAGACATCTGTTTCATGGACTGGTGAAGGCATCTACAGCGTGTTTATCAAGGCGGCAGCTTTCTTCCTCAAGGTTGGCGGCTACCCTCTTCCAGGTAAAAGATAATGTGATTGGCCGTCTATACGTGGGGCTTGTTCATTAATCTAGTTCGCATCTATGAGAGGAGATTCATTACGCTATGCTTTCCGTAGGCCCTTGCCAAGTAATTCCGCCCCAACCTCCGTGACCAACTTTTCTTGCGGAAATGTCTTCTTCTTGGCGAGGATTGTGGCCTCAGTGTCGAGTGCACGGAGAAGATCCACAAGCTCACCGTCTAAAGATGTGCAAAATACAAGATTACCCAAAGCGAGCAGCATGCCATGGAAGGCTTCTGCGGACTTTTCTTCTTGACCAATCGCCTCGACCACCGAGGCTGCCAACTCTACTTCGTCTCCCTCATTTAAAGTAGGCTTGCTGCTTTGTCTCGATTTCCTGTTCGCCAGCGAGAGATTGAAAAGGAGGGAGGATGATGCAACTCTCACATTGTTGTGGCTATCATCGAGGAAGCTGGATGAGATGAGTTGAATAATGGGTGCTCGCAGATCGTCCTTCTGCAGGATCTCTTCTGGAAATAGGGGTGTCGAGAAGAAATTGCAAGCCATCTGTAGAGTAACCAAACGAAGGGCGTATGGGCAATTTTCCTGTTTGTTCACTAGATCCAGTATGCTTCGCACAGTTTCATGATTGCTCTCTTCCGCAAAATACCCGCTGACACGAGGATCCGAAAGGGCACATCTGAACAAATCCACAATTGTAAAGACGACATCTATCGGCAGTGAATTAACCAGTTCCTTGACTAAGCTGGACAAGTGTCGCATTTCCGGAAGAATGGCATCTTGAAGACCATCCTTTGCACGGGCCTCGAGATACTTCTTCAGAGCTTGGACCTCTGCTTTGTTGGCAACGTCGGTGCCCATCTTGACCATTAGTTTGTCCAGTGGTGGGACTTTGGCGTATAGGACGGGCTTTACGTTGGGGTTCGAGAAACTGGGGACATATAATCTTTCGTGAGGGTGAAGGGGAAATGCCATTTGCACAAGGAGCTGGACGTTGCCGCGGAGTTTGGCTGGATCGGCGCCAGACCAAGTGCTTTCCTTCTCCCCTCTCAGGAATGTCATCAGAGTGGGAGTAGCGTTGACCGAGTATTGATTTCCAATAGGGTAACCTCCAGGTTGGGCAATGTCAACTTTGATGAAAGTGACCTTGTCTCCAAATTCCTCTGCCAGCTCGTCGTAGGTTGGATACAACATCTTACAAGGCGCACAAGTTGCAGAGGTGAAGAACACGACTGCACATGATGATTTGGCCTGCTCAAGCAAGCGATTGAACTCGGAGAGATCGTTGACATTTTTGACGGTGTGCCTTGGCTGGGCGGGAGCTGGGGCTTGAGCGCTCTGCTGAAGACCAAGAATGGAACCGTTTTGCTGCCTCCCAGCATTTATCCCCTGGGTAAGCTGGGGAAGCAGCATGCGCCCCATTGGCGATGCGAGGACTTTTTGGGGCATATTGATAATATGATCTGGGATTCCATTTCCCACAAGAAAATTTGAGAAAGAATCACTGAAGTTGTTGCAGTTGTGTTGAAAGAGATCATATGACTACAGGACCGATTTTGTCAGGACAGGTACCCGAGTAAGAGAGAATCGTGCACTTACTTCAAGTGTAAATATTGGCCGCATAGAGTCAAGAAACTCTTCGATTACGTCCATGGGTAAGTTTGTTGTTCCAAGAGGTATCCTCTCTAGAGGTTGACCTAGATGGGAGGAGCCCGGGATGATAGAAATGATGCCGCCATCATAGACATATTCCCGGCCGTTGAGCTCAATGGAGGTGTGGTATACGGCATCTAGCTGAAACCCTAGAAGGCCAGCCGACATCTGGCGGGCCATACCTCTAGAGAGGTCGTAGACAAGCAAGTGGACATCCATGGCGCATTAGTCAGGAATAGGACTGGAGGTGAAGATCCCGATTATGGTTTCAGATGAGAGCGGTGGGTCTCAGAGTGAGTTTTAATCACTTGTTTAGATAAAGTGGTGTTGTCGTAATCTCGAATGTCTGGGTTGAAAAGGCGAAAATTATACTGTTGAGTTGTGGGCGAGGCTGGTATTGACGCTGATGTCTCAAGGCACCACTGGCATACGTCTCAGGAAGAAGCTTCTAGTGTCGGGTGTGTGTGCACGCGTGTCTGTCCCAGCAAGTAAGGAGGTACATCTGTCTTGAATCGCTGTGCGCTGTGCGCTATCGGGAGCCCGAAATCTTAATCCACCAGCGATCGTCCAGACTCCATACAGAGTTGCACTAAAGGATAGAGAATTAAACGGACGCCTCCAACTGTGAGCATCGGCGGTAACCGAACTGTCTCGATCCAGTCCCCGTGTTCACTTCTTCTGTTCCCTTGGTGGTTTGCAGTCCCCTAGTACCACGCTTGTACCAGCTAGATTGCCGCATCTGATTGCATGGGTGGCCCTTCTCCCTTGGCTCCCTGGACCCGGCAGAGAAGGCCTTTCGGCGGGTGGAGCCGCTAAAATTACAGAGCTACAGCCGCGCGCTCCCAGCGGCCGTCACAGCGATTGCGAAGGCGTTTTCGGGTGCCTCCTCACTGTCCACTACTTTGTGTCCCCCTGGCATATCCGCTACGCGGTGGGGGCGCTATGCGTGCACATTGGCCAGACGTGGCTGCAAGCGTCGCATCCTTGCTTCTCCAGAGTACTCCTTTTCTGGTTGACCTGCATCGACTCCTTTCATTTCCCCTTGCCCACGCTTACCACCACCAACACGACTAGTACTATCTTGCCAAGTAAAACCTTCGTATCTTGGCTGTCAGCTGTCGACCGGTTTCCCTCCCACATCTTCGTCAACTTCGATGCACGACGGCCTCCCCTCCCGTCGTCGCACCGAAACCGAGCCGCAATCCTAGAAGGATCCCGCGCCCATGAGAAGAACGTCCGTCTCGTTGCCCACTAAACAAGTCGCCTACGACCCGCACGAGAAGCCCGATCGTTACAGGTTCATCCCCAAGAAACAAGGCCTTTTCAACAAGATGAAGGAGGCCTGGATGACCCAGGCCCAGAGGACGCGGTGGATCAAGACCGCCGCCATCCTTTTGGCCATTGTCAGTCTTTTCTACTTTATGTCCCCTCGGGGAGTCGAGATTTACAAAGAAGGTAATGTATTGCCGTGAATGCATAATTGGCAACTGTCGGTTCAAATATTGACAAAGCGACAGTCTCCCACAAGGGTGGCAATGGCCAGGCCCCTGCTGATGGCTCGTCTGGCACTGAGCGCTGCACCAAGTCCTTCTCCAAGGACAAGCCCATTGTCCAGTATGTCCTCATGATCGATGCTGGCAGCACTGGTTCTCGAATCCACGTCTACAAGTTCAACAACTGCGGCCCCACCCCCGAGCTTGAGAAGGAGGAGTTCAAGATGACCGAGAAGAGCGTTGGCGGTCTCAGCAACTACAAGAACGACCCCGCTGGCGCTGCCAAGAGTCTCGATCCCCTCTTGAAGGTCGCCATGGACACTGTTCCCGACAAGCTCAAGGGATGCAGCCCTGTTGCCGTCAAGGCCACCGCTGGTCTCCGAATGATTGGCCCCGAACTCGCTGATGCCATCCTCAAGGAAGTCCGACGCCATCTTGAGGAGGACTACCCTTTCCCCGTTGTCGCTGCCGAGAAGGAGGGTGTCGCCATCATGGACGGATCTATGGAGGGTGTTTATGCCTGGATCACCACCAACTACCTCTTGGGCAAGATTGGTGGTCCCGACCCCAGCGACACCGCCGCCGTTTTTGATCTTGGTGGTGGTTCCACTCAGATTGTTTTCGAGCCCAACTTCAAGGCTGCTCCTGATGGCGGCATGCCCGAGAAGCTCGCCGAGGGCGACCACAAGTACGACCTGGACTTTGGTGGCCGCAAGTTTGAGTTGTACCAGCACTCTCATCTTGGCTTAGGCCTGATGGCCGCCCGTGACGCGGTTCACCAGGCTTTGATTAACGACATCAGCTCGTCCAAGGGTGCTGACAAGTCCTGGATGAAGCAGCCTGTTGTTCACCCCTGTGTCGCCCCCGGAATGTCCAAGGAAGTCAAGGTCAAGATTGGCGGCGGTGAGGAGGAGACCATGTTCAACTTCACCGGTCCTTCGCAGCCTGCTCCTGCTCAGTGCCGTAACTTGGCCGAGAAGATCTTGCAGAAGGACAAGGCCTGTACCCTTGCTCCTTGCTCCTTCAACGGTGTGCACCAGCCTTCGCTGGCCAAGACCTTTGCTAAGGAGGATGTTTTCATCTTCTCCTACTTTTACGACCGCACCAAGCCTCTTGGCATGCCTGACTCCTTCACCCTGCGTGAGATGCACGATCTTGCCCAGACTGTGTGCATGGGCAAGGACTCCTGGGACATTTTCACCACTGTCCCTGGCGCTATGGAGGAGCTCCTGGACCGACCAGAGCACTGCCTCGACCTTAACTTTATGATTGCCCTTCTCCACACTGGTTATGACATGCCCATTGAGCGAGAGGTCAAGATTGCCAAGAAGATTAAGGGCAACGAGCTTGGATGGTGCTTGGGTGCTAGGTAAGAATGCTCTCGATTAAAATTTGCTGCTTCTGATGATGCTAACTATTATTACAGTCTGCCTCTTCTTGAGTCTGGCTCCGGCTGGCAGTGCAAGATTCGCGAGGTGTCTTAGAAGGAGCTATAGCACAATGGCGTTGAGGAAATCGTGTGACACATTTTGTTTTATTATGGCGGCAATGCTCGTGAGAGATATATGACATGTATGTTGGGGACACGGCAAACAAAAGAAAGATGACAACGACGCACATGTTGTCTTGCATGATTAACAAGCTGGACTGAATTACGGATCATGGCTAGCATATTCGGGCATTTTAGTATCCCGAACGCTGTTTGCGTACAATTATTATAGACTATCTAATACAGGGGTGACCCGGCCTACAACGGCGCCGTCACCATGCCCAAGACATCTTCAATGACATCCTCGGGGCCAACATCTTCGAGCAGTGCCTCGACGGCGTCGACTCGGCTGCCCCATTGCATGCTCCTTTCCTTTTCGGGTGCGGTGAGCTGGATGCGATGAAGATAGACCTTGCGGGCGGCAAGGCCAACGAGAGCCGGTGTGACGTAATCCAATCGGTGCAAGGGCGCGAGGCAGCGCATCAGCTGGGCGAAGTGCTTTGTAGCAGCTGGCGTAATACCTTCGTCAACCGCGCGGTGCATGCGGAGGAAGGATACAATATTCATTTGGTAGCGGACAACGTCAATGTCAACCTGAGTCTGTTGGCTCAACGTACCGAGGCGACTTATATCCTGCAAGACCTGTTAGTTGCTGAGCCCTGATGACCAAGTTCACCGACATACTGCTTCTAGGATCAATGGAGGTCCTGATGAGACTTCCTCTCCAGCCCCTCGCTTCACCACGCTCTCGGTCGAGGCCGTTTCAGCATTATCCCCGCCATCTGCCTCTTCTAGGTTGACGAATCCGTCCTCTGGGTCGTGCCAGTAGGCAATGTATAGGAAGTCATTCAGATGCTTTGTCACACGGGCCTCGCCTCCGCTGGCAGCCTCCAATACTGGGATGAAGACAAACTGCTTAGGTGCGGTCTGGACCGAGGTGTGGGTGAAGATGCGCCGGGTGCGCAGCAGCTCTAGAGCCTGGATCTGGATCACTTGGGGCGCACGATTGAGGTTCTTGGCCAGGACGACATTGGCAATCTGAGAGGAGGATGCGGCTCGGCTGAGGGGTGGAACCGACCCGCGTGCGTGCGAGGAGGGCCGGGAGACGAAGTATGAATCAGCGCGGTTGGCGCGGAGGGGTGAGACGGAGCGGCTGTTGGGCGAGGGCGTCTGGTGGTGGGGGATGAGGAGGGCAGCGGCGAAGTCTTCGAGGGTGGTGGTAGGGGTGCAGTCGATGACGACCCAGGTGAGGCCAAAAGTCTTTGTTGCTACCTGCGAAGTGGATTGTGAGTTAAAATCGGAACCCTGCAGGCACGCGAGGCGGGATGTCCTACCAGCTGTAGCTCCTGGAGCAGGTCCTCGATGGCATCGGATGCGGTGCTGACCAGACAGTGCTCTCTGCTGATGAGGCACAGCAGCACGGCCAGCTCGAGGTCGCTCAGGGCATGGACCTTTTCGAGGAGAGCGTCATCGGCCATCGTTGAGCGGCCTAGGACTCTTCCCCGAGTCCATCAGGCTTCAGCAATTGTTCGAGGGCAATGTCTAGCGGCGTGACCCTATATCCAAGCCGCCGGGCGAGCCTGCAATCAGCGACAGGGGTGAGGTCGCATGATACATGGAGCATATGATATCACGTGGAGTGCATTATGCACAAGTCCCCCACTCATCTCATTCCCGCCTTATGCACTCGCCTATCCCTGGTGGAGCTTAGCGCAAGAGCATTGGTCACCTTGAGTGACCAGGCGAGGCTGCGACATTGGGCCCTCTGCCGTGTGGTCATCTGCGGTGTTGCCTCTAAACAACATCCCTCACTGCACCTGTTTACACACAACGCAAACCTCGGCTCGCCCATCCTCCGTCCGCTGCTGACAGCCTCGCGACGACAGGCAGCAGCTTCCATCGATTATTCAGCTCCCAACGAGCACGTCCCTCGATCGACGAGCTGCCTGAGCCCATTGCGTGCGGACGCCCGAGATAACGTCATTGAAGTCCCTTCACCCACGACGATAAGCCAGCATGTCTTCGAGAAAGAAGGTCCTTCTCAAGGTGCGACATGCGGTGCCATGTGAGCTCTGGAAGACCGCGGTAGCTGATTTGGGCTGGGAATAGGTCATTATCCTTGGAGATAGCGGTGTCGGCAAGACCAGTTTAATGAACCAATATGTATGCACACCCGGAGAGCTTCGCCTTGAGCTACCCCCCGAACCATTTTGCAATTCTAACTGGCGGCTTCGCACGAATAGGTGAACAAGAAGTTCAGCGCTAGCTACAAGGCCACTATCGGCGCCGATTTCCTCACTCGTGAGGTCTTGGTCGACGGACGACAGGTTACCATGCAGGTGCGGCAACGATGCAGCTACGACGATGATTGTTCGAAGGTTCAATGGTGCTAATTGGGTCACTGCAGCTCTGGGATACCGCCGGACAAGAGCGATTCCAGTCCCTGGGTGTGGCTTTCTACCGTGGCGCCGACTGCTGCGTTCTAGTATACGATGTCAACAACGCCAAGAGTTTCGAGGCGCTCGACAGCTGGCGAGACGAGTTTCTGATCCAGGCCTCCCCTCGGGACCCTCTCAACTTCCCCTTCGTAAGCTGCATTATCCTGTGTTAACTAGAGGGCTGGTCTAATTCGTGATAGGTCGTGTTGGGCAACAAGATCGATGTCGAGGAGAGCAAGCGAGTGGTACGTATTTGGTGCAGCAACCCTGCAAGATGATGATATTGACATGGGTGGTAGATCTCCAACAAGCGCGCCATGACCTTCTGCCAGTCCAAGGGTGACATTCCTTACTTTGAGACCAGTGCCAAGGAGGCCATCAACATTGACCAGGCCTTCGAGGGTGAGCGGACTCCTATTTGGTTTCCAAACGCAGATGCTTACATTGTGCAGTTATTGCCCGAAACGCCCTGGCTCAGGAGGAGTCGGAAGAATTCAGCGGCGACTTTGACGATCCGATTAACATCGACATCGAGCACGACCGCGACGGATGTGCCTGCTAATCGGATGAATGTGGCAGTTGGATTGACGACGGCACGGATTGGAGGGTGCTTGTTCTTGCGCGAGGGAGATGGTCATTTTGCTTTTGCCCTGGTTTTCTTTTTTCTTAACATTACCAGACACAGTATTATTGTTGCCTGGATGTAGCATACCGAGAGATGGGTGCTTTTTGCTGGTGTTATGCATGGCTGCTCTTCTGCTACGTTGTACCTCTGCTACGCTTGGCCTTGGTGGGCGTGACGTTGGTGCGGTTTTCTCCCCTATTCAAATGACTACGCAGATACAGATTTTGTTAGAGGACTTGACATGGATTAGAAATAACGTGCCATCTTTGAGAGAATGTCTACGCCGCCTTATCAGATTGATTGCAGGTGAAAACGGAATTAGTTATCCCGAGTGCATCAGCCCATTCTGCAGTCTCAGTGAAATAGCACTTCAGCTTGCCATCCACCGTTGCAGGTGTCGTATGTTTATTTCCATAGGAACCGGCCGCTCGATGGCCTTCTTTTAAGCACGAGGAATGGAGGGTGGGTGTGGCTCCGTTTCCGGCTTTGCCTGGCGATGCCATGGTTATTGGACAGAAATGGAGGCTCGCATCCTCGGCAGCGCCCCACCTGGGTCCGAGGCTCTGGAGGCTTTGCAGGTTCCTGTCTGAGGGGGAAGCATGGCGGCAGCACCTTTTTTAACCGCTAACCCTCAGGCGTGCAGGCTCCCCCAAAAAAGACGAATTGGAGGCTTACCCCGGATTTCACCCCCCGATGGCCAAGGGGGCCCCGCTGTGGGAGCGCTGCTCCAGCGCCGTACGTCCCTGCAACTGCAGGCGCGCTCGTCCAGTGAGAGGCGCTGTCGCAGGGCGCAGGCTGGACCTCGGCACCGGTTGTTGCAAACGTTCGAGGGAGTGCGGAGAAGCTTGTTGCATAGCTAGTTAGCGACCAAAAGGTGCGATTTCCGAACCGAGAGCTTTGTCCCGTCCTCATTTCTATTTCCTTTTATCATTACTTTCCAAACCCGTTCAACTTAATTTGCCTGTTAGCACATCCCGTTCGCAGTCGCGCGGAAAATTGGACCCAGAGACACTGATCAGCCTCTTCCGCTCCCTCGGCCGCCTCGCCTCCTTTACACAGCTCCATACGTCATCAGCCAGCTAATACCAGCAATGTCGGACAGAATCCCAGCCATCGTGAGTTGCGCCTCCAGCATCAAGCAACCCAACCAATGAGAGTTTCTCGCTGACATATTGATACTCCCAGGCGGTGAACCGCGTCAGCGACGCTGCGAAGCGAACGCTTGACCTTGTTGCCAAGTTTGTTCAGGAAGAGTGTATTCCGTGAGTTTACCAGCTAGCCTCTGATAAGCAGCACCGCTGACTGTTCTGGTTCAGAGCCGACCCTGTCGTTGAGGCCCTGACTGGCAAGGGCGAAGAGCGATGGGAGCAGCATCCCCATATCGTAGAAGACCTCAAGGTCAAGGCCCAGAAGCTCGGCCTCTGGAACATGTTCCTTCCCGCCGGCCACTACAAGGAGTCGCCTGGCTGGACCAACCTTGAGTACGGTCTCATGGCCGAGTGGCTCGGCCGTTCGCTGATTGCTTCCGAGGCCTGCAACTGCTCTGCCCCGGACACGGGCAACATGGAGGTGCTCGCCAAGTATGGCAACGATGCCCAGAAGGCCCAGTGGCTCAAGCCTCTCATGGAGGGCAAGATCCGCTCCGCCTTTCTCATGACAGAGCCTCAGGTTGCTTCCTCCGACGCTACCAACATTGAGCTTAGCATCCGCCGCGAGGGCAACGAGTACGTCCTCAACGGTGATAAGTGGTGGTCCAGCGGTGCTGGCGACCCACGATGCGCCATCTACATCGTCATGGGCAAGACGGACCCCAACCACAAGAGCGTTCACCAACAGCAGTCCGTTGTCTTGGTGCCCGCCGACACTCCCGGCATTACCATTAACCGAATGCTGAATGTTTACGGCTTCGATGATGCACCTCACGGCCACGGCCACCTGACCTTTAAGAATGTCAGAGTGCCCGTCTCCAACCTGGTTCTCGGCGAGGGCCGAGGCTTTGAGATTATCCAGGGTCGTCTGGGACCTGGTCGCATTCATCATGCTATGCGAAGCATCGGCGCTGTAAGTATCCCCATTGGCTTGCAAGCTTTGCGATAAGCCGGTGCGCTTGACTAACAATGGCACGTTACTTAGGCCGAGCGAGCACTGGACTGGATGCTCCTCCGCGTCAACGATGAGCAGAAGAAGCCATTCGGCAAGCTCCTCCGCGAGCACGGCGTCATCCTCGAGTGGATCGCCAAGTCTCGCATTGAAATTGACGCCGCCCGCATGGTGGTGCTCAATGCAGCCATCAAGATGGACGAGCTGGGCCCCAAGAAGGCTCTCAAGGAGATTGCCCAGGCTAAGGTTCTGGTCCCTCAGACGGCTCTAACCGTCATCGACCGTGCTATCCAGTCCTATGGTGGTGCGGGTGTCTCGCAGGACACACCCCTGGCCCGCATGTGGGCTAGCATCCGCACACTGCGCATGGCTGACGGCCCCGATGAGGTGCACCTGCAGCAGATGGGCCGCAACGAGAACAAGCGTGCTGCGGAGGCCACGGCGATGATCAAGCAGCAGAAGGAGAAGACGGCGGCATTGATGAAGGAATACGGCGTGCAGCCCGTGCAGCCGGGATCGAATATTAAGCACGCTAAGCTATAAAGGAGGAAACCACATCAAAAGCTTGAATCAAAGACCATGATCCATGTTGTCAATGGCCCAGGAACCATGGTCTCTCGGATGGATCGCGGCTCGTTGTCTGAGTGAAGGTGGAGTTGCCCCTGGGTCAAGGCTTTTTAAGACTACTTCATCCGGCAGCGGGCAGAGCGGTGGTTTGTGTGTAGGATAATAGGAATTTGCAATTCAACCCTTGAATGATTGTAACCGAGGCACTTCCTGTGATGGCCACCCACTGCACAACTTGGTCAAGATAACCACAATTTCAAAAGCAAAAATAATCCTAAAAGGCTAATAATAGGCGAAGAGGCTAAGAGATTATTATTAAGAAAATAAATTTATCTAGGGAATATTTTTTATTTTATTTATCTCAGCTAAAGATCTTCAGTGCCCCATGCAGCAAAGTATCAAACTGACAAATCTTTCAAGCGTTGTATGGTGTAGCAGCAGCGCAGCACCCAAGGCTTGAGCGATGCTGATCAACAGAGGTTTGATTGGATTATAGCACCTAGCAAGGATACGCGGTGCCCTGTCTTGTATGGATGAGTGAGTCATGGCCCATTTCCCCAGACAATGCCGCAGTGCTCCCGGGTCCTGCGTTCTGCAACCCGTGGGACGTGCAATGCCATTGCCATGGCGATGATGCGTTGGCAACATGGTGGTTTGGGCCGACAGCGACAGTGAGAAGGCTGCCAGGGATCCATCCTGTAACAACAATACTACGGTGCCCGGGGCCCTGCGAACAGGGCTCCGAACAGGCGTCGCTGGGCTGCCGGGGGGAGCGAAAAAAAAAAACTCGCCACACACACTCTTTTCACCTGGTCCCACTTTGCGTGGCTTGGCCCCACCGCGCTGCCCTTGCCACACTTTTTGTCGAGCCACGTTGCTCTGCCAACGAGCGATCAGTTTACTGCCGCTACCAATTTTCACGGTGTTCCAGCAGCTAAGCAGGCACTTGGTGCAAGCCGTTCACGCTCATACCCAACGCGACCAGCTACTACATTAAGCACCTCTGCCCTCGCTGCTTCCGTCATCTGGAACTCATCATCAACAAGCCCATTGCCCCTCAGCATTTCACACAGCTCAGCTCCAAACAACACTCTCTCAAGCACTTGCTCTTGCACACATCTGTCTTTGCGACAACCACTCACTCGTCACCTTCTTCTTCTTCAAACACCACCAAAACACACACAAAATGTCTACTGTCAAGGTTCTCGCCGACAAGGACGCCAACGCTGTCATGTCTGAGCAGCCCGTCGCTGGCAAGGACGTCAAGGGCATGGAGTACCACCGCCAGGTCTTCCAGTCCAAGATGGCCGACGAAGAGAGGTACGCCATCAACCAGCCCATTCCCCCATTCGCATGTCTTACGACAGTGTAAACGTGCCGTTTGTTCATGGACTTGTTATAACTAACCTGTTTTCACCAGCAACAGCAAGTATGTCTCTCCCTCGGACAACGTCATGAGCCCTTGCAGTGCCAAGATCAACGCTCTCCGCAACAAGCACGCCAGCAAGTTCGTAACCCCCCTTTCGTAAACTTCACTTCCAGAGCATTCGCTAACTTTCCACCGCTACAGGGCTAAGCCCAAGTCGCTCTTTGCCCAAGCGAGCGCTAAGAAGCTCCAGGGCGAGAACCCCTTGGGAACGACTCCTGCCGCGCCCGCCAAGGCCTTCCAGCTTTAAGAAGCCCACCACCATGACATGACTTTTACCTATTGCTCTTTTATAGACTACAGCAGGGTCTGCCAAATCATCATGGTGAACCGGTTCTTGTTTTACTTGTTTCGCTCCATGGCTGGAAGCACGGTTTGGGAAGGGTGGCTTTTGGCGTTTTTGGGGCTTTTCCCCTTTGGTTTGTGCAGGATATAAACATCACTGTTTTGTAATGACATGACGCAATGACCGGACTTTGGTTTCTTTGGGAGGGTATTGTACGATGAATTTATGAATTTATCCACTATGGAAATTCGTGGTCCTTGTTTCAATCTTTTTTATTTGGTGCATGCTTCTATTGTGCTTAGTCCTGGTATCTATGCCTTCCAGCCACTGACAATGTACACCACGTCTTCATCTGCCACTGGATGTGCCAGACCGACTCTCTGAGGAATGTGTCTTGCACTCGCACCCCAGACGAGCGCGTATTTGAAAGTGTCCTTGAGCGTTCTGTGGATGCGATCGCACACATCCTCAATGGTGCTGTTGCTGCGCACGATCAGCGCCTCGCTAAAGTCGGGGTCCACGCCCTTTCGCTTCGTGTAGATGCGGATCAGCTTCAGCTCCTCCCAGCAGCGGTCGACGACGTCCTGGATACCGAGGTCGAGCTCGCAGCTCATGACGACCGTGTTGGGCTCACGTGCGAGCTTGTCGAGGAAGTCGAGCGAGACGCTGTCAATCTTGTTGTAGACGTAGAGGCACTTGATGTACTTGCGGTGGTCCTTCATGATGACGTCGATGAAATCGTCCACGGTGGCGTACTCGTCGCGCACCAGGACCTCGCAGTTGAGAATCTTGTAGTCGCGCAGAATGTTGAAGACCATCTTCTCGTCAATGTTCTTGGGGGGTGTCTGGAAGGTAATCTTCATGCCACCGGCCTTTTTCTGCTTCAGATAAATGTTTCTAGAAGCCAATATCAGTATGCCGCACACACACACACACAAACGCCGTAGAAAGCCACAAAACTCACGGTGGTTCACGATTTAGTCGAATGCCAACAGCCTCCAGTTCGGCCTCGAGAAGTGCCCTTTGCTCTGCTCTTTTGGTAGCATCCAGAACCATCAGAATCAAGTCGCTGGTCTTTGCCGCCGAAATGACCTGTCGTCCGCGTCCCTTTCCTTCTGCGGCACCTTCAATGATACCGGGAAGATCGAGCAACTGGATTTCAGCACCACCATACTCGAGCACACCAGGAATTGCAGTCAGGGTGGTGAAGGCGTACGAAGCAACCTCGGACCTCGTCTTGGTGACCTTGGATAGGAAAGTCGACTTTCCTACCGAGGGGAATCCGACTAGGGATATTCGAGCATCACCGCTCTTACTGACATCGAAACCGGCTCCGGGACCGCCTCCTGAGCCAGGGCCAGGTTCCAAAAGCTGAGCTCGTAGACGAGCAAGTTTTCTAGGTTTATTAGCATTGTGATTTTCCCAGTCAAAAGTCCTTCCCAGAGGTCTGGCTCATCATGGATGGTGTATGCGCACCCTTTTAATAGACCCAAGTGATATTCTAGGGCGAATTAATATGATGCAATTTCAACATATAGCGGCGTATTCACATACCGGTAGCCTTATTCTCTAATTTTCGTTAGCATCTGTTGAGTAGAATTCCAAAAACAAGGCAATTTGGATCGTGTGTGGAGGTTTCTCCCCGCTGCGGACCATCGCAAATGCTCGCCAGAAGCTATTCGTAGCCTGAGACAACGCCATCGCATTGCGTATTTGTCCACAAGACCGGAATAAACGCTCCAATAACCTATCTGACTGCATGAACGAGCCGAAAACACTTACTTTGGGTCTTTCTCATCTCATCCTCAATCCTGAGGGGCTCATCAGCAAACTACCCCGCCATGCCAAAGTCTGGAGGCGACTAACTCCTTGATCTTCTCTGTAATGTTCACCATTTTGCCGGCGGTTGGACGCGCCCTTCGCGCCCCAGAAGATAACTCACGAAAAGAACCAGAAAAGATGGGACCCTCGAGCTAAGCACTCGATGATCAATATTGAAGTCCAAAGACTCAATCAAGGTGGGGCAGGTAAGTATGGGAAAATTCGCGCCGATGATCATCCGGTAACTTCAATCATGGCATGAGCAGCTTGCACGTGATAGCATAATGCAAACAAGCAGGCCATTTGCGAATCACAACTTAACAGAGGCAATTCAACATAGAATACTCCAAGATGCTAGCCCGTGCCCATAACATGCCAGGAACTCTTATCTCGTCAGCTGTCCCTTGTTTTTTCGTCACGCCATTTGCTGAGCAGGCACCGACCGGGCTTAGGCTCAGATTAGGCTTGGGGGAACGTTCTCCCCTCAAGCCACTAGGAAGCGCCCTTGGGATCGTTGTTACACACCCGAAGAGCTTCTCTGGCTCCGTGAACCTGGAAGCTATCCCAACCGGCTTCGAATAGTTAATGTACATCTTGGGAAATATAGATTTGGACCCCCCTATTTAATTGCTTCCTTCTTTTGGAGCCGCCATGGGCATTGGGATATATTTCTATCGGGGCAGTAGTAAATATCAATGCAGAACACCGATTACAACAACAGGCATGCCAATTCCTCGTGCCTTAGGATGCAATAAGCGGTGAATGGATTGGATGAAATTTGAGCGCATTAACTCCGAAAGCAGTTTCTGCGGTATGGTTTGCGGGTCTCCAAAATACTGATATTCAGGTGATGACCGAAACGGTGTGTTATAACCCGAGGTTTTTATCCAAGGTTTGCTACTGTTTGGGCCGGTAGGTTGAGAAGTATCACCTGAACCAATGTCTGAACCACCCGGTTCAGCAAACCTGTGGATCGTTATGGGTTTCCGCATCCAGGTATCATACAACGAGACGAACGAGCTTTCGATAAGGGCAGTGGGTTAAATCTGGACGGCATGGCAATATTACGTTACCATTTGGAGATTTCTTCTGATTTCATTCTTAGCCAAAATACATAAGAAATAATCCCCAAATAAATATATTATCCTAAAGATAATTCCTTAGGCTTCTTTTGGTATTATTTTTAGTCTAGAAATCGTGGTTATTCCTTGCGTTCGTCTTCCAATATTTTCACCTCTTCAGGGTCGGTGATCTTCAGTGCTTCCAATTTTGCCATACTCTGGAGTTTGCATTGACGACTATGCCCCTTCCTATCCTCTTCAAACCGGGTTTCCTCGTCACACAAACGTGAACGTTGACTTAGAAAGACCCAGATCGGTTCTCTGAGAGTGCTGAGGCTTGATAGCATCAGGGACGGAACCATCCTCATAATCAGGATTTACAAGAACGAGGAACTTTTTCTTGATATAAACGTCTTCCTTTCTGAGGGGAATGCGAAATGGATTCGCCTCGTTGATATCATCTCGTAGCTCGGCAGCTCCACAGTGATAGATTCGAATAAGTTCTGGGCTGGTTTGGGCCAGCTCAGCCCATTCTTTCGGCAAATGTTCCTTCGAAACTTTTTTATTCCCGTCAGTGAAGCAAAGTACTTGGTGGGGGTTGGAAGCAAACCATGGTTCACCCTGTCGTTGTTTTGCTTGCGGCCACACAATTGGCCTTCAAGTTTCGGCACCAAGTTGAGTTGGATTTGAAATAGTTATCATAGGTTTTCGGCATCTAGGTGGAGGTGAAAAGCCAGATTATATCTAATAGTAACTTACCTTGAGATTCGAAGTGTTTCGCGGTCTCCCCCGAATGTCTCCAGGCGCCAAATGGGATCCTGCGAAAAGAAACCGTTGGTGCAAAGGAGAAAGGCAAATAAAAAAGAAATAAAAGGTTTAACACTGGTAGAAAGGTTTCACAGCGAAACAATCATTCTTTGCTTTAAAACACGCCCGTGTCGTGTAGAGATAGAGTGATGTGTAAGAGTACAGCTGGTGCAGGAGGATTTGGACGTCTTACTTGCATATTTGGGCTTAGGTTAGGCTGCACTCGAAAAATTGTTGGAGCAGCAAGCAATTGCTAGTCTCAAGTCAAAATTACACAAAGGAATAAAGGCGTAGCCAGATGTTTTTGTGGAAGATACTGACCCCCAAAGCCCATCAACGAAGGCTCCTCTGCTCGCTCACCCCTTGCAAAACCTCGAACCACACTCATTCTGCCATCTGACAGGAGAACCGGCAGAAACCACCATTTCGTGCTCTACCAACTAAAAAACTTTATTCATTAGCCATCGAGTTAAATTGTGCCTAGAATATGTTGTTAAGCGCGAGGGGTTAAATAGAGCATTGAGTTGCTTAGTTAGCCGCTAGTCGTCGACAGCTTTGAGAGCGGCACTGTATGGTTCCTTGTGCAGTGTCTGATAGTACGCTCGAGGTGTAGTTGCTTGGAAGTGTGCTTGATAACTTCGTGATTTAGCTTCGTGATATGGGATGCAGCTGTAGAGAAAAAGAATTTCTTTCAACTTTGCGCTCTCGGCAATTTTATCGTTGTGTTGTGACCAGCAAGGTGTAAATATCCCTGGTTTGGTTCTCTCCGGTTCAACCTCTGAAAATATGATCTTCATGATCAATCATGAAAACCATGAGTGTCCGTGTTCAAGGGCACCAGTAGGCCATCGGGGTGCCAAGGTTTAAGAACTGCTTTGAGACGGTTCATCCCAGTCGCGTCATTTTGCTCATTTCAAAGGTCGGGAAGGAGTCTCGTTTTTATTATTATTCTTTTTTTGGCCTTGTGTCAAACGCCAATTGTGACTTAGATAACTGGTATCATTCATGGAGAACTCCTGCGGGGCAAAATATCCTCGGATAATAGTTACAGAGGTGCTTCCCCTACAACTACTATACTAGTTAGTCTTGGTCAGAATAATCCTAAAAAAAGGCCTAATGGATTGTCTTTAGGAATATTTATTTATTTAGGGATTGTTTTGTTTCTTTTAGCTAAAATTGCTGAGACCTCTGGTCTTTTAGCAAAGTATCGGACTGGTAATCATTCATAGTACGTTGAGCACCCATGGCCAAATTAGGCGCCATCTCACAAGTGCGGGATGGTCCTCTCACCGCCTTCCTCTTTAGTGGCCAAAGGTTGCCTTCACTGCATCATCCAAAATTCTGTGGTAGTTCCCAAAGCAACGCCGTCGCGTCGCCACCAGTCACTTTGCATCTTCACCAACAACCACACCTTCGCAAGCGCACAATGGCCGACGTTGCGGAACAAGTCGAGACGGCGCCGGTCGCCGTGCAAGAGGACCTGGAGATGACCCTCGCGACGACAAACAGCAGCACCGAGGTCGCGGCGCCAACTGGAAAGAAGGTCATCAAGAAGATCATCCGCAAGAAGAAGAAGCCCGCGCGAGTCCAGATTGAGCCCGGCTCCCTCTCATCCGAGCCCCCGCCTCAGACCGGAACCACATACAACATCTGGTACAACAAGTGGGCTGGAGGCGATCGAGAAGACAAGTACCTGTCCAAGACCCACGCCAAGGGTCGCTGCAATGTCGCCAAGGACAGCGGATACACCAGGGCCGACCAAGTCACCGGAAGCTACTTCTGTATCGCCTTTGCGCGCGGAGTGTGTTCCAAGGGCCAGGATTGCCAGTATCTGCACCGGCTTCCGGGAACCTTTGACATCTTCAACCCCAATGTGGATTGCTTTGGTCGCGACAAGTTTTCAGACTACCGAGATGACATGGGCGGTGTTGGAAGCTTCATGCGCCAGAACAGAACAGTCTACGTGGGAAGGATACATGTCACCGATGACATTGAGGAGATTGTGGCCCGTCATTTTGCGGAATGGGGACAGGTCGAGCGCAGTAAGTTCCACGCCTTTCATTAAATCGCAAACCATCGCTAACCTTGCCCTCAGTTCGTGTCCTCAACACCCGCGGTGTGGCATTCATCACATACACAAACGAAGCGAATGCGCAATTTGCCAAGGAAGCCATGGCTCACCAGTCGCTCGACCACGAAGAAGTGCTCAACGTCAGATGGGCAACCGCCGACCCTAACCCTATGGCGCAGGCGAGAGAGGCGCGCAGGATCGAGGAGCAGGCCGCCGAGGCTGTTCGACGAGCGCTACCCGCCGATTTCGTTGCCGAGATTGAAGGCAAAGACCCCGAGGCACGAAAGAGGAGGAAGATTGAGAGCAGCTACGGCTTGGAGGGGTACGAGGCACCAGACGAGGTTCACTTCGCCCGTGGCGCCAACGCTGTGAACCCCCTTGGACGAGACGGCTTCGAGGTTGAATACCAAGAGCGGCCCATGATTGAATACAGTGAGGCAAGCGAGGTGCCAGCCCAGGCAGAGGAGCTGCAGCAGGAAGCCGGGGGCATCTTCTCAGGCAGCACACTTGCAGCTCTAAACCGGGCCAAGGTCACGGTGGCGGCGAAGCCAAAGGCAGCAGCCGCCGGGCCATTGGTTGGATACGACAGCGACAGCGATGATGAATAGGGTCTGGGCGTTTGTTTGTTTGTTTCAAGGAATGCATAGAGATTTAAAATGTATATTAATGATACCACAAGAACGGCGCATTTAGCTGTTGAAGATTCTTGAGTACAACGTCTCGTGCCGCCCAATCCACAAGTCCATGACCGGCACTGTCTGTCCCGCCTCTTCCACGGGCGTAGCCCATTCACGGTCAATCATACTGTCAATCATCCTTTGCACGTCTTGCCCCGCCAGCACCTTCTGAGCCTGGTACGGCCCAAAGACGCTAGCTCTCACAGCAGCTGAGATGAGGGCCTTGACATGGCTCAACATGAAGACGTAGGCCGTCTGCCTGAGCCCCAGGCCGACGATGGCGCAGACGGCCCCGAACAGCGGTGCCAGGTGCGCCGACACGAGGGGGACGTCCTTCTTGCTCTCCTCGCGCAGCAGGGCCGCAAACTCACGCAGCAGCAGCACGCCATCCTCGCTCCCCGACGGCTGGCTCGAGCGGAACGAGCGCTCCCAGATGCCCAGCAGGGCGCGGCCCTGGGCGACGCTGGCGCGGCGGCCGACGGTGCACACGATGGCGGCGTCGAGCTGGTCGTCGAGGGAGGCGAGGGCGCGCGGGTCCCGGTGCGCGGCGAGCACAAAGGGCAGCGTCGTGGCGGCGAACGAGGACAGCGAGGCGGGGAGGAAGGCCGCAAACGTGGCCGCCCGCCCGTTGTGCGTGAGGTACGACTCGAGCCCGCTGCTGAAGGCGAACGAGCCCAGCGGCAGGGCCGAGTCGGAGAGGAGCAGCAGGAAGTGAGTCGAGGGCGCGAGGTGGGCTGCATATACAAAAGGAACCAGATATTAGCGGGCAGCTGCATTCACTTGCTGTTATACAGCGGGCGGAGCGTGAGACTCACGGCCTGGCGAGAGCGCTGGCGGCTGCTCTGGCTGCGCCTTTTTCAGACGCAGCTTGGCATCCTGCAGCCGTCTTTCGAGCTCAGAGATTTCATCCTCGAGCTCATTTACTGATTCTGAGCCCGTGTGCTGGGACGCCATTGGGATTCCATAGGGTGCCGTTGTCAAATCAGTGTGTTGTTGTGATAAGATACATATCTGGTGATAAGAAGTAAAGCCTCGTCAAATTCCATATCCACAGGATTGTGCTAAAAAAAGAGACCCAACACCATGCCAATACCCAACAATCCTATCGCAGCCCGTTAGAAATACAAATTAACGGTACCGTTTCCCTTTCAACACCGCACGCCTCAGAAACCTCATTGATTCGGGCCCATCGCCCTCCATACTCATGGTCGCACGTTCTCCTTATCATGTCCCCTCTGCCTCTGCTTCTCTGCTAGTCTCTGCTCGATCCGCGCCATGGCTGCTGCCCTTCTTGCAGGAGGGAGCGTGCTCTTGGGATTAGATAAAAACTCTTTCCCAGACGCTCCGACGGGCGCGAACCGGTTTTGTAAGAGATCAACCTTGGTCTCAATCTTGTCCTCTGGCCCGTCCTCTTCTGAATCGGCAACGCTCTTGGCGAGTGACGGGAGGGACGGGGCCTCAATCTCCTTTGGCTTTGTAGCGGCAGATGTAGCACCCCCGTTTTGAATAGCTTTGGTGATTTCTTCGCCCAGATAGTCCCGGTTTCGAGGCGATCGAGGAACGAATGGCTGCCATCTAGGTCGCCCAAGGTTTGGTCGATCAGCAAGAAGGGCGGTTGAAGATGGCCGCATACCAAGATCCGACTGAGTAACTCTTGGCATCGCGTCGTCGTGAAATTGCTCTCGCAGTGTTCGGTGACTGGCACTGCCAATAGCGCTACCAGCAGCTGCCTTGAGAACAACGGAATCTTCGTCGATATCAGCAAGATCAAAACTTCTCCGGGCAATGCTGTTCGTTGCTGGCTTCGAAGTCTCGTTTGATACATTTGTATCAGGCTGCTTAGCCGCTTCGGCCAGAAGATCCACCCCGGCCTGAGGATGCCAGCTCTTCGGCCGAGATGCTGGCTCTGCGCCAGTAACCTTGAGAATTCGAACCTCTTTCTTGAGATCCGCAATCTTGTCATGGGCACGTTCCAACACTCCCTTGGTATCCTCCTCTCGAGCCTTGGTTTCTTCTCGGTATGCCTCAAACTCCTTCTTAATTCGTCGAAGTTCATCGTCCTTCTTTTGGGCTTCTTCTTTTGCTTCTCGGAGCTGAGCGCGTAATTCTTGGGTTCTGATACCTTCTCGAGGAGCATCACCATCCGCTTTGCGTTCAGACTCCGCCTTTGCAGCTCGTTTCTCCGCAGATCGTAACTGCGATTTGAGCTCCGACACCTGGTCTCGAAGTTCGCCCAACTCCTTCACCTGACTTCGAGCCCGTCGCAATTCCCGTTGAGCCTCAAGTAGCGTCTTCTGTGTTCGAGGAGAGGTTAGTTGCTGTCGTCGTCTCCGGCTTTTGGCGTCAGAGTCTTCCTCTTTATCTCGTAAAAAGTCCTCAAGTTGTTCTTCCAGCTCCTGAACGCGAGTTCGGTACTGCACAGCCAGCGCGGTTTGCTTGGTAAGGGTTGCGAGCAGCTCAGGAGCCGTCTCGTCAGAGCGATCATCCCGCTTTGAAACCATTTTCGAAGCACCTTCGGCAATCTGCTTCTCCATCATAATGACCCTTTGCTGCTCTTCTTTCAGCATCTCGGCGAGCTCAGTTGCCTCAGCATCCTTCTGCTTGGCGTAAGACTTTGCCAGTTGCTTATACTTTAGCAATTTCTCCATTTCCGCCTTGGCATCCTCATGGTACTTTTCGAATTCCCCCTTCCAATATTTGCCAGATTGGGAATGTGGTTCATTCAAGTCGATCGTGACATCTTGGCAGAAATCGTCCTCCTCCTCTTCCGCCCAATCCTCTTCTTCGGAAGTATCATCGTGGTTTGGTCGTTGGGGTTTGCTGGCAGCAGCTTTCTTCCTCCGCTGGGCGACTTTTTCCAAAACATCATCCAATCGTGTGCGCTGGCGAGGGCCATCTTTCAAAGGCAAGTCGTCGTTGGGCTTCTTTCCCACATCCTGCCCAAATGACACGCGCTTCCTCCGAGAAGTTCCCGTCCCTGGCGTCAGCAGAATTCCTTGGGGCTTCTGAGGAGTCTTCGATTCTAAATCCGAGTTTGTGGCGGCTGTGTCCCTCATTGGTCTGGTCTCAATCTCGTCGCTGTGTCGTGCTGGCGTCCCAAACAAGGCGCTCTTGAAGGCTCTGGCGGCAAATACTGGTGCTGGCGTATCGGGTTGGTCGATTTGCATCGTATCTGCGAAAAAAATATGAGTCTCATGCCCACGCGACAACCCAAAACATGCCACATCATGGCGTTCCTCACCTCCATCTCCACCCGCGTCTGGCGCGTCGTCGCCGCGTCGCAGCATCCACCCCAGCATATTTGAAGGGCGGCGTTCACAGTGCCCCTTCCGCGCAATATTAATCAAAGGAACCTCATCCGATGTCAGGAGAGGCGAAACGGCGACATCGAAGTGGCAATTAAGAGTGGGAATGGCTGTGTTGTCAAGTGGATGTTTGGGAACCGAGTTGATTGTTTACTTCTGCTCTCGTAGATCGTAAATTGTGGGTCCCGGCAGACAAAACGAGGTGGGCTGTCCCCGTTGGCGCCAAGTCGGGCATCTGTGCAGCGGCGACCACTGAGCCGCCCGCGGTTCAGCGCCTCGATTGGCCCGGGCCCCATCGCCAAAACCGCTATCGCAGCCCACTTGGGGCGCTACGAACCCCTAAGCAGGCGCTGCAGCCCCCGCTATAGCCGCGACGGAGCCATGCTTCTACAGGGGTCAGCGCTGATGACACCGCTTCTCAATGTCCACTACTGTACAAGCTCAGGTGTGTCACAGGCCAGCCAGGTCCATGGAACTACCCCGCCATCGCCACGCGACATGACAAGTCCAGCCTTTTCATATCCATACATACATCCAAAAATTCACCATCAACCAGAAAACCAATATCGCTGCCGCCATGGCTTCTTCCTTGTAGAGCGCCACGGCTTAGGCTGTGACACTGCTACCCTTATCTCCCGCAATCATGTCGTGGAAAGCACCTGGGGTATGGAAGTCGCCCTTGGATCTTGAAAAGAAGAACGATGACTCAAGCTTCCCGGGCCTTCAACCTGCTGCAAGCCCGGAGGTCCACGCCAAGATCGAGTACGAAGAACTTCAACAGAATGAGCTTTTGGCGCTAGAGGCCATTTATGGCGAGGACTTTGTCAAGCATACCGGAGCTCACAGCGCCTGGAAGGTACACCATCCCACGTCGTTCCATGTCGCCGCTTTCGTCCCGACCGGAAGCTCACAATTCGTAGAAAACAGAGCCATGTTTCGATATCCGTATCAAAGCCTCGAGTGACGAGGACTTTTCCATCACTCTCACATTTACAATGACTGCTACGTACCCGAAAACGCCACCCGTCATCGCAGTAAAAGACCATGACCTCAAAGAAGCCACTCAATTCAAAATCCAAAAGTTCCTCGAAACGCAGCCGCGCATATTCTCCCAGGATGAACAAGAGATGATTGATCAGATTGTTGAAGGCGTGCGAGATATTCTCGAGGATGCTGCCCAGGCAAAGGCCAACGGAAAATACCTTCCCTCTCTCGAGGAAGAGAGAGAACGACATGAGGCCTCTCTGGCCAAGCGAGCTCAAGAAGAAAAGGAAGCCGCTGAGAAGAAGAAGAATGAGGAAGCAAAAGAAGAAGAGCGCGTCATTGCCGAAATGCTCCAACAGCAGATCGATCGTCAGCTGCAAAAGGCCAAGGAGTCGAAGCGACGTCCAAATGGGAATCACGCCCAACAGCCAACCACCAGCACCAGCGCCGATATCCAATCTATAGATTTCGATCAATTCTGCAATGTTACCGACAAATTAAACAATGTCATTACTTTCAAGTCGGTCGCCGGAAAATGCGATCCACGGCCGGGACCAGTGTCGACTGTATATACTGTACGTCCAGTGCTTACGAATGGCCAGGGAAGCCTGACTCTGGCGCTTAAAGAAGCCGTGCTACGTCCCAGCGGAAAAGAATCTAAGGATTTCAAAAAACAGCTGCAGCATCTCGAGTCTCGACTTCAAGATTTGAAGACTGCCCGGCGAGTGCAACATCGACATCTCATTGAGATCCTTGATTACAAAGTTCAGGGGGGACTTCCCAATGATCCAACTGTTTCGAATACCTGGACAGTGAGTATCATGACTCCTTTAGCCGAAAAGGGTTCTCTTGAGGAACTTTTGGAACTGGCTGGGCACATAGAAGTGGGAAAGGTGCGATCCTGGACTAGAGACTTGCTAGATGCACTCAACTTTCTCCACAACAAAAATATTGCTCACCAAGATATTCATGCCGGAAATATCCTATTGTTCCGGGAGACAACCGGCGAAATCGTCCCCAAGATTTCTGATTCGTGCTACCAAAGGGAACTACATACCATCAGTACGCAAAAGCCAGGTCTACCAGGCCTAGGCACTGCCAAGTCTGCGTACTGGCTGCCCCCTGAAATTGCCGGGGCGTCAAAGCCTCAGTATACTTACAAGACAGATATATGGGACTTTGGTGTGGTATTTGTGCAAATGATTTTTGGTTTGGATGCTCTGCGAACTTACTCCTCGCCAAAGAACCTAATGGAGTCGCTCATGTTATCTCATTCACTACACGAGCTGGTCAGTAGATTCTTCAAAGAGGATAGGCAGAAAAGACCACGAGCCTTTGAACTTGGCTCGAGTGAATTCCTGGCCACCGATGCACCCGTACTGTTTGACGATGCGTCCGCTATGTTATCCAGCAGCCCATCCATGAATTCTTTGCAAGTCCTCCCTCAGAGGCTCCGGCGTGATTCCAATACAAGAGGGCCTACCCAATCGCGTTACACCGAGGATTTCGTTGAAGAGGGCCGGCTTGGAAAGGGAGGTTTCGGAGAGGTCGTCAAAGCAAAGAAAAAGCTGGATGGTCAAATCTACGCCATCAAAAAGGTCACGCAGCGCTCACAAGCCAGTCTCACAGAGATCCTCAAGGAGGTTCGCTTGTTGTCTCAGCTCAGCCACCCTGCTGTGGTCCGTTACTACAATACGTGGGTTGAGGAGATCCCGGACCTGACAGACACAGAGGATGAGACGTCAACCGACTATTTCACTGAAGATACCCGAGAGACAGAGTCAGCGGGGATCGATATTCAATTTGCTACTAGTACTGGAGGCCTAGATTTTATGTCCTCGAATGCCAATGTGGAATTCGGCTACGATGATTCCGATGAAGAGGATGACTCTGATGAAGAAGACACGGATGATGATGAAGCATCAGATTCCGGCGAGATTGCAGTCGACCGTGCAACATCTCCTGAAAAGGAAAGATTCAGTGCTCTCCAACGCCGACTTCGATCTCAACGCGCGTATCGGACAGTTTTATACATATCCATGGAATACTGCGAAAAGCGAGTAGGTTCATCCAACATTTGTCTATTCAACACATGATTCATTACCTAACGCAACATAGACCCTTAGGGATCTCATTACTCGAGGTTTACATAAGAAAACACAAGAGATTTGGCGCTTGTTTCGCCAAATCCTTGAAGGTCTCGCACATATCCACGGGCTGAGCATCGTTCACCGTGATTTGAAGCCTGAGAATATATTCATTAGCAGTAGCTCAGATGGCATGGACAATGTCAAAATTGGAGACTTTGGGTTAGCCACCAGCGGCCAGTTTTCGGTCGACAAGGTTGCCGCCAACAGCCTTGAAACAGACGACATGACAAGAAGCATCGGCACAGCATACTACTCAGCCCCCGAAGTGAGGTCTGCTGTCAACTTAATGTACACCACTAAAGTTGATGTCAGTCTGCAGCATTCCTTCTTTTTCTTCATGCTAACATTTTTCAGATGTACTCCCTGGGCATCATATTTTTTGAAATGTGTTATCTCCCTATGATGGGCATGCAAAAAGCCGACGTACTGGGACAATTGCGACGCCCTAGCCCAATTCTCCCAGTGGACTTCAAACCAGCCGAGAAGGTTCAATCAGATATTGTTCTTTCTTTGGTCAGCCATAACCCTAAAGAGAGACCATCAAGTGCGGATCTTCTCAAAAGTGGAAAGCTACCAGTTCAAATGGAGAGTGAAACAATCCGAAGGACACTTGCCGGTCTCGCAGACCCGAGTTCTCCGTATTATCGCAAGATGCTTTCAACCCTGTTCGCAAAGCAGATGGAGCCAACCAAAAACTATGCATGGGACATGTTCTCAAATAGCCCGAGCCCAACTGAGTTGTTGAACCGAGGCATCGTCAAGAAGACGATAATCTCAATATTTCGCCACCACGGAGCTCTTGAGTGCCCAAGGAATTCCATATATCCTCGTTCCTCACACTACGGTGAGGATGCGGTTCAAGTTTTGGATCAGGACGGTTCCGTTCTCCAACTACCATTTGACTTGACGATGGGCAACGCTCGGATGATGTCAAAGCAATCCGGTGCGCCCTTGGTTGAAAAGACGTTTACCTTTGGAAGCATCTTTCGAGACAAGAAGGACACGGGACAACCTCGAATGTTGGGCGAGGTTGACTTCGACATTGTTACTACAGACACGCTAGATTTGGCACTGAAGGAAGCCGAAGTTCTCAAGGTGATGGATGAGATCATATCCGCTTTTCCCTCGCTCTCATCGTCGGCCATGTGCTTTCATGTTGGACATTCAGATCTCCTGCAGCTCATCTTCGAATACTGTGGTATTGAGCCCTCATGCAGGCGGGCCGCTGCTGATGTTCTGAGCAAGCTTAATATTGAAAATCATACCTGGCAGAAGATCCGAATTGAGCTGCGGTCGGCAACGGTCGGGGTCTCTGCGACCAGTGTTGACGAGTTACAAAAGTTCGATTTCCGAGGTAAGAAGCCATGAAGATTCAAACTACATACTCAAGTCTCGGTTTTCATGCCACTAACCTCATAATAGACACTCCAAACAAGACTTTTTCCAAACTCAAGACACTGTTTGAGGGCAGCGACGTGTATCAGCGCGCAGCTTCAACTATTGCACATCTCAAGGAAGTCTCAGAGTATACCAAGCGTCTAGGCGTTGGCACCAAACTTTACATCACCCCACTTGGGAGTTTGAAGGAGGGATTCTATAAAGGAGGTATCCTTTTCTCATGTCTGTATGACAAGAAAGTCAAGGATAGGTTTATCTTCGCAGCCGGAGGTCGGTATGATCACCTTATCAAAGAACAGAGGCCTAAGATCGGGGGCCAGTATGTTGAGCGACATGCCGTGGGATTCAGTCTCGCTTGGGAACGACTGGCCAGGGTCAAAACTGGTGCGAAATCATTCCTAAAACGAGGTGAAGACGATTCGAACAAGTTTTTCAACGCCCAGCGAGTAGGTTTCTTTCTTAATTGCTTCTATAGTGTAACCGCTGACAATTAATTCAGTGCGATGTGCTCGTGGCTAGCCTTGATGCGGCACTGCTGAGATCCGCCGGGGTTGACATATTACAAACGCTTTGGTCTCACGACATTAGCGCGGAGATGGCCAAGGATGCAAGGTCGATTGAAGAGCTTCTTTCGAAAAACCGCGATGAGAACTACTCTTGGATAGTCATCATTAAACAGGACTCCATGCTCAAAGTCAAGACGACGGGACGAAAGGATGTCGCAGACGTGGACATCCCTGCAACACAACTCTTCTCATGGCTCCGAGGGGAGATACAAAAACGAGATTCGAGAGCATTAGCAAAACTTCGAGGCAGTACACCTCAACCGGAAGGCGGCGCCTCGAGCGAAAAGGATCCAGAACAGGATGTGAAGGTGCACGTGGCGCATACGCGGAGCAAAAAGTTCAACCGACGAACTGTCGTGGAACAAGCTCAATCCAGCGCGGCGAGCGTGGTACGGTCATTCTTGGACGGATCCATATTGGCGATTGAGACTACGGATCAAGTCATGGATTTGATACGAGAGACGTCGCTGTCAGAGCCTGACAGCTGGCGTCAGGTTGAACATGCGGTGACTACATCTGAGAAGAAGTATATCCGAGAGATCCATGATTTGCTGGATACTTGGCGGTACAGGCACGAGAAGAAGGGCGGCTCACGCCACTCATTTGTGTATAACTTCCGGTCGGGTACCTGCATCTACTACCCCCTTGATGCATAAAGGTTCGTCACACGGGATCGGTTTGGAGGTACTGCATTGCATATGTATAGGAGGGTTGGTCCGGTTATAGAGACACGGCTGGAAAGATACCCTAACATGGCCGGTATTCCGTTATTATTGTCTTTTTTTTAAACGCTGAAATGTATGTAGCATTTGGACATAAATGTGGAGTCGTCATCTAGTTATCTCGTGGCGGCTAGCTTTACAATTACTAGCCGAACGGCTGATGGTCTCGTGATAGCTAGCGCGATGGTGATGGCGCCTCAACAATTACTGATTTGTACGCTTGGAACAGGGGTCAAGCGAAACTCAATCTCCAGACCCGTTGGTGCCGAGATGGAGATGAAGATGAGGCGGGTGATGTTTGACGACATCACTATCCAGGGTAGGCATCATGGTTAGTGCCAGGGGGGATTAAAGCCAAAGATCCATTGTGGCGATGTCAGATGCTTGGCCGAGAGCGGAATTAAGGTCAATGAAAGAAATAAAAAGAGACAATAACGGGGAACAGGCTAGGCGGGTGGAATGTAAGATGCAGCCATTCCCGGCCATGGCGACGAGGGCGTCAGACGTGAGTCCGTCTACTCCGAGTGTCGGGGCCCGCGACACCTGTGGCCCGGTACGTACCGAGGTGGAGCCACACCATGATTATGACCGGGAAAGTGGGCTGGCAGGTGGGTCAGGGGATTGTTCACCCCTCCTTCCTGTCGTGTGTCGACGTCAGAGTGCGGCAGTCGCCCTCCGGGTTCTTCTGTTTGGGATGGAGCCGAAAGCTACGCATGATGGCTATCAGTCAGGCATGAACTCTCAGGCATTTGCCCAGGCTGGATTAGGTATCTACCTGGGCAGCAAGATTGGAGAGAAGCAGGCAGAGGGAGGCAGGAGTCAGCAGATACATTGGCGGGGTTTCCCAGGATACAAAGGAGCACGATTGGCGTTTGGTGAAGCCGGGGGGGGATCGTGAGTAGTGGACTGGCTCGAGTTGTCTGGAAGGCGTGGCTGGCCGGTTCGATCTGCCGGCTGATGTGGTTCTGGTTCACTCGTGGCTCGCTCGACGGTTTCAGGCGCCCAGCCAGCCCGAGCCCAGCCGTGCGGGCGAGCGCGAGTGGGCGGGCAGCATGTGGCAGCCTGCAGAAGGTTGACTGCACAAGGTTGGCTGCTGCGTCTAATTCGGGTCGTGTGCTGAGCAAGTGCACAGTGTGCTGTGTGCTGGGTCTGTACCCAGCGTGTTCGCTGCCGAGTGCTATAATTTAGCACCAGCCCAGCGGCAAGAACGGCCTGGCCGAGTGACTGGACCGCGCATTAATCAGTCACCACCGGCGCCGTGCTCGTTCTCGTTACCTGATAAAAAGGAAAACTACCCCCTTCCTTTTTCTTCTCTTACCCTTACATAAACTCAGCACCTCGCTTCCCGAAAAAAAATAAAAGGGACTGAACATAGCCTTTGTTTTTTTTCCTTTCATCTGTTTGGTTCCTTCCCCTTCATTCGCGCCTCCGTCTGCTTGCGCTCTTTCCTGTGGCCTGACTCAAACTAATCCGGCCACCGACCGACTGACCAACGAGACGTCACTCGCCCGCTCTTTCACTGCCGCCAACGCCGACGCCGCGCTTCCTCTGCGACCGCCTTTCCCGCCGCTTACCGGGGCCTGACCTGACTTGAACCTGACGGATCCAACTCTCCGAGACGTTGGACCCTCATCTTTTCCCTCTCATCGATTTGCAAAGGCACCCTCACGCACTCACTTGCACCCGTCACCATGGCTCAGAAGCGTTTGATGCAGGAGCTGCAGCCCCTCCAGAAGGAGAAGTGGGTAAACATTGATGTATGGCTATGATCCCCTCACATTTGCTGTCTTTCGCCATGTGACTAACCTGTCGCCCGAATATTCAGACCGACGACACCAACCTTTTTAAGTGGAAGCTCGGCCTCTGGGTCGTCAACCCCGACAGCGTCTGGCACGGAGCCTACTTCAAGGCCGAGATGCGCTTCCCCAGCGAATATCCTTATCAGCCACCCACCTTCCGATTTCTCACCAAGAATATTTGCCACCCCAACGTTTACACAGATGGCAACCTCTGCATCTCCATCCTTCACAAGCCTGGTGAGGACGAGGTCTCTGGTGAGATGGCCAACGAGCGCTGGAATGTTCTCCATGGCGTCGAGTCTGTCTTGCGTTCCGTCCTTCTTCTTCTCGACGATCCTGAGATCAACTCCCCCGCAAATGTCGACGCTGGTGTCCTCTACCGCGACCACCGTGCCGACTACAACAACCGTGCCAAGAATACCGTCGAAAAGTCTCGAAAAGAGATCCCCGATGGCTTCAGCATGCCCACTACCGCCGATCTCGCTCCCGTTCCCCAGAAGCCCATCGATGATGACGCCGATTTCTGGAACATGACGGACGAGGAGGAGGACTTCGGCGGCAGCGACAGTGATGAGGATATGGAATATTACGACGACGATGACGAGGATGACGACGACAAGGACAGGAAGTAGACGCTTGATCGTGCACGAGGAGGCAGGTATTTGGCAAGGTGCCTTTTATTTTCAGGTGATTCTGACAAGGGTCGTCTTTCCTCCCTTTTATATCTTGTCTTTCCTCTCTACTATAGTTTGATGGCATAGCGGGTTGGTTTTCTTGGGCGTTAAAGTGCTCCGACCAGGACCATGGACACGGGCATTCGGGGAAAGGCGGGGCAATTGGGCGGTCCATTTACGTTTACTGGGTTTGCAGGGAGCATGGGTGTCTTCCTCGATGCATGTCTTTTATTTCCCGACAGAGGCGTCTCCTTTCTTGCCCTTCTCTTTTGATTTTCACTATAGATGTCGACATAGACACATAAATGGACTCTTGATTCATAACGAGACCGGATTTTGCAGCCGTGCAAGTGTGGATATAAAATTGCACAATACCTGCCCCCCCTGTTTATTATGTGTAAGGGAGCACTACAATCTATCTAGGCTTCTCAAAAAGACCAAAGCAATTATGGCTTGTAGCGAAACCCATTTTACACCGCTGAGGTTTGCCATGTGGTTGGTTGGATGAATGCATAACGAGGAATGAAACGCTTTGCCGCCCTTCTAAAGTCCTGCCCCTTATCCGAAACTGCCTTGACTCGGTCATGATACGCCAACGATTAAAGCAACACGGTGGCTGAGAAAGGCATGTATTTTATCCGCAAGGCGGCTGTTGAGCAGACACCAAGAAACTGCAAGAGTTACTGAATAAGATTGGTCCTGAATTATCCATGTGCTGGGCTATGGCGACCACCGCTACTCTCGGGTTTCAGGAATTTCCATGTCCATATCAATTGGTGCTTGTTTAGTTGACGGCTTAGAGAGCGCCATGAAAGACGGTGGTCGCGATCGTTCCTGCATCTCTGGGCTTCGAACCCCTTCAGTGTCTGGTGTCATGGTGCGAGTTTCGTCGGTTTGTGTGCCAGAGCGTTCGCCATCATCGACTGCTTCAAGTGTATCAGTCGTGGGCGTCATGGTGACGGAAGCTGTTCCAGTCGACGGAGGCTTGCGGCTGGGCACGGGAGGGGTGTGTTCGGTGACCGAATCTATGCTGGCGCTCCTAGCAAATTCCGTTGCACGTTCTGAAAACTCCGTCATTTCTGTGCCTGCGCCCTCTTCCTGATCGGCAAATGGGTTGTCGAAGCCATTCCTGTCGTCGCTTCCCAGCGATGCACGGTTACTGTCCATCGAGTCCGCGCTGTCCGATCGATGTTTTCGTTTTGAAGGTGAGATTGGATCGACAAACGCAGCGCGTCTCGTTTCGCTTGCATCTGCGGTTTCCTGATTCAACTCTTGGCGGAAGGCTTTATTCTCCGCCTTCATAAATCTCTCGAGCTGGCTGGTCAATGCAGCTCGTGGGGTGCTTATAGCATCTTCTGTAGCATAGACTAATAAAGGAGTCTTGGTTTCCTGCCACATGTCTCCAAGTACTTGCTTGATTTCAACTTTCTAGATGGGCAATAGTTAGATCATCTTCGTTGTTAGCTTTTCATGCTGCACATACCTCTGCCTTGACTGGCTGTTCCTCATTAGGCGTGTAAGCTAATCTCCACCACTGGTCAGATGGCCCACTCGGCTTATCATCCAATTCTATCAGGTCTGCCTCAGCTCGCCTGCAGACGTAGACCACGTCGACTGAGGTAGCGACGCCTCTGAGAAGGTACTTGTTGCAAGCCATAGGGCGCGGACGGTCAGGCTTGTCGGGATCTGTAAGCAGCTTCCCCAAAAACCTTTGTCGAGCCTTGATGCGCTCCAGCTCGTCATTTAGGCCTATTTTTCAAATTTCTTAGTTAGCCATTGGGAATTGACGTTGTATAAAACTGCCAATTCTTACCCTTTACTCTTGTTTCAAGATCAGCTAGAAGTTGTTCAGAAAACCGAATTACCTCATCCACCTTGTCATATCTTTCTTTTGACTTTTTGTCCATGTCGCAAGGTGCGAGCCGATAGTCGGGGTACTTGTCCGTATCGAATTCCGCCTTCTCCATGGCCTGGAATCTTGCAAGGCTCTCTAGATAGCTGCTGTATCCGGCCCACTGCTCCGCTGCCTTCTTTATCAAGTCTCGCTTGTCGTGGGTTGTGTTATTCCAGTTGTCTTTCCACTCGTATATGCGTTGCTCTTCTTCCGTTATCTTGGCCATTTCTTTTTTTGTCTTACACCATCCGGCTTGAATCCGCCTGGCTTCGTCCTTTCGGCTTGTCATGTATTTTTCAGGGTAAAATACTTCAGGAACCTCAACTGAATCTTCAGGGCCATCTCCACCAAACTTAATGACAAAAACGTCACCCAGTTCTGAGAACATGGCCATTTTGGACGAATCATGGATTTCTTGCCATCCAAGCACATCATTCCACATGACGTGATCTAGTGATTCATAAAGCGTCTTGATGCCCACATAATCGCTTCGCAGATGCTCCATCTCCAAAAGACCGAACTTGACATCCTCCGAGCCAAGATCATCACCATGAACTTCAGCCAAGGTCGCAACTTGCATAATAGGGTTGATTTCGTCGCCACATCGATCCTTGAGTTGCTCGTAAAACTGTTTTTCGGCACCCAGGTTCGCAAATGGGATTAGGTCAGTCAAAACGCTAACGGTACCGTAACTGCGCTCCGTTGAGTCAAGAAATGCCATCAATCGGTGGGCTTCCTCCTCGAAATCTGTCTTGGTTTGGCCCTGTTGGCCCCATTGCAGCTCTCCTGTTTGCAATTGGGCAAGAACGTGGGGTGGTAAAATTTCCTGACCTTTCCACCACTCACTATTGTGTCCATATGATTTTGCAGGGGTCCCAGTTCCGAGCAAGACGTTCCGGGCGAGGGGAATTTCGTGCAAGATGGTTAATATACCACCCAATCTGTGATTCCCAGCGGAAGTGGTACCTTGCACCAGAAAAGCAGGCGCACCAGGTGCCCTGGCTCTCAAGGATGGTGGAGGAGTCGTGCTCAGCGGTGCCTCGGAAGGACCAACGGGAACCATGGCCCAGTCTGCCTGATCATAATCATTTCGGTTGGCTGGACCAAAGTAGGGAGCTGAGGCTGAAGGTTCCATGGCACTCGGTTCGTTATCGGCCATGGTAATACCGGCTTCCTGCGCCGATTCACGCAGTGCTCGTTGCATATCCTCATCCTCCTGGGCCTGGCTACTAGGCATACCTGGAAAAAGTGTTAGATTGTCGTGGATCGTGGAAGGGGGAGCAATACCGGTTGCGGGTCCCGCAGTCCAGTCTACCATCCTACCCAGTGGTGATCGGCTATTCGTTCGTGAAGGAGGCCTTGATGGTGCCCCTGGGGCATAGTGGTCGGGTGGGGGTGTTACGCCATGAATGATGTTGTGATCAGGAGACTCGATGTGAAAGGCTACAGGGTTAGCCATCGTCGAACACTAGGCTGCTGGGGCAATGCATACATATGCCGGTGTTATTATTGTTGCCCTCTCGATCGGCCGAGAACATGGATTCGTCCCAGGTGGACTTGTACTTTTGTCTGAACTACAACCATTGAGCAGGCATTCTAACACCCACTGGGCTCGTCGAATGGGTCTCGTACGCTTTCGGGATTGTCGAAATACTGCATGACGACAGTCTCGACATTGCGACTATTGCTCTGTGAAAATATTGTAAGCAATCATGGCCAGTGACTTAAGAAGAGTGCTTTCTGTTAGTCGAGAGATGCCAGCTACCAACCTTTAGAGCTTGGGTAACCAGCGAACGATCATCAACGGGGTGGAGGCTCGCAAAGTCGATGACTTGCGAGATCTCGTCCTCAGAGGGCTCCATGGACGCCATGGTATCGTGGGATGAGAGCGCACAGGCTAAGAGATCTTGAAGGATTGTCGTGGGATGCGGAGCTGGCTATGGGCCTCTGCGAAGGGATTGGCGCAGCGGGAGGACCCGCCACGGCGCGGGAGACGAGGGGGCGTGGTAAATGGTGGAATAGGGGATACTGGCCCTAGCGATGGCATGAAAGAAGAAAGAAGAATGCAGGCTGGTGAGCCGAGGGTACAGCACCGACGATGGCTAGTGGCGAGCTCCACAACCCCCTCCAAATGGTGACGATGCGACTGGAGGAGCTTGGGAGGTGGTGTTTGATGGACCAACGTCAAAGGCGCTTCATGCCGGGATGAGGTACGTGCTACAAGACGTTAGTGCCGACCGATAAGATAAGCAAACTAGACTGTATTTGGACGACGTTTTACACGTGCCCCGTGCCCTCCGGCCTGGCTTCTCTTTATTAGGCCGGGGAAAGCTGATTACTGATGGAGGGGGAATGTGCTACTGTATTGGTGCAATTGGCTACAGGATCGCTACAGAATTGGGAAAGTGCGGTGGTGATTTGTGGAAATTTAATTGTGGTGGTTGCTGATCAAGGGCAAACTTCTCAAACTGCGGTATGCACGTGCAAGGCAAGGCATGACATGATGTTAGTGCAGCTCGCTTGAAACAGCTCACCGTCAAGAAAGCCCCAATCATGATGGCTCTGTGATGGGCCTTTAAAAAAAGCTGCAAGTTGAATTTCACATGCTTCTAAATTTGAGGCTGCCTAGAAAGCTTGCCCAATGAGCAAGATGGGTATGCAACCACGGCCTAAAAGGGGTACGTTTTCGCCTCCACACTGCTGGCGTTTATGCGAGATCCGAATCCAAACCATAGATCAGCTCTTGTGAACTGCACATGATGAGATTTCGATGCCACGTAAACGTAAACAGAAAAAAATACTACCCTCCCCGGGTTACGCGGATGCAGTCTGAAATATGATTGGGAACCCGCGTTTGTGGTGGGATGTATGCTGTCAGCAGCTGATTGAAGGTGTTAGTCTTGATTAAGGATTCATGTCAAAATATTGCCTAGTTTTTTGTGTTTGTTTGGCAATGAATGATGGCCGGGTTTCCTGGGATTCCTTAGCAATTTCTCCTTCATGTGGCTTGTGTATCTAAGATTCCGTATTATATCGTTGGCATCGTCGGTTGCGGTGAAGCTTCGTGATATTGTCAGGGAAACGAACCTACACCGAATCCGCTCGAATAAGTCGCACAATATTTCAGAAGCCCATTAGTGCACATCTCACCTAAGCATCATAATTTGCATTTCTCAATTGATATTAATAATTAAAATCGCCATGTTTCTATATTGCGTATGGGATTATGCTCTAACACGCTACAAAAAGGTGATGTGAATATTCTGAAAGACAGAAGGTTCTAGAAGTTTCGATGTCGAGTTGCAGGGTGATGATGCAGGGGGCTTGCAGCGGAATCGACCGTAGTGGTGGGGTTCTGCATTTGTCGTGGCTTTGTTATGGCACCTTGTGCATTACGAGTATAGTTTACATTGGCATTCCGTTGAGGAAAAAATCCTGCTCTAAGCGAGTAGTTTCTCGAATCCTTCGCTACTCGAGGAATTGAGTTGATATCATCATGGCGACAACTTGGCTACGAAAACCTGGACAAGGTGCTGTGGGGACAGGCTCTCCCAGGCGGCTCGTCTGATGAGTTACGGGGCAGCTAGTCCTCGGTCGGGTGATGACCCCGCCATAGTCCTCGTCATAGGTCACCCTATGCAGGCCCACCAGACCTAGAACCCGCCATCCTTGCCCATCAGGTACCAACTGGGAAAATCTGGCGGTAAACCATCTGGAGCCCAAGCCGACAAGAGGAAGAAAAAAAATCAAAAGTTTTTGTGGTATCGTTGACTGGGCTTTAGGGCGCCGCAATTTGCAGTAGCTGGTGGGTAAACGGGTTGGGCTGCCAACAGTTTGTTGACCACCTGTTGAATGGGATTCCCTGAACAGGGTGCAGGAACACCCTCAGTTACAAGGCGCTTGATACGGGGAGGTGGCTGGCTGGAGACTTTGAGAACATGGTGCCAGGTACTCCTGGGCGGGTAAAACCAATACGAAGGCCCCTGGATGAAAATGGATGGACCAATTCCGCAACGGCAACTTGTATCACCCTGCACAATGCTATCTGTGTTAATGTACATTGTTGGTAGCGCTTGCAAGAAGCCACCCGGGAGCCAAGAGCCATAGAAAGGCCGCGACACATCGCCGAAGCTTCTACAAGCTCCCATGCCCCAGTATTTTGGCTCCCCCGGCCCCCCCTCCAGTGGCTTCCAGTGGCTGCTCACAGCGACTGGTGGCCCTGTAGCGTAACATGGCATGGACTCCGTCATGCCCTGTGCTGTGGGCGGCGGAGCGGCACGTCACTGGACTTGAATTCATGGGTTCCAGAGGATCCATATCACACACCCTCCATCCCGCTCCATCCAACTTTTGTGAACTTCATCCAACTCTCTTCTCTTCTTTTTCTTCCTTCACTTCTTCCTCTTCTTCTCGCACTACATCGCGTTCTCTCAAACAACTTTGAGCAAGCCTCGTTTAGGCTATTGCTGTCAAGAAGCAACCCGACACAACACACCACTTTTGCTGTACTTTGTCTCGACACCGTCATTTGAATACCCCACAGTCTCCTCCCGTCTACTTCTGCCTTAGACATTCCCGACCTGGCAACGCAATCATGGTGAAGGAGACAAAACTCTACGATACCCTCGGGGTCAAGCCCGAGTCAACTCAAGATGAGATTAAGAAGGGTTATAGGTAAGCGCATTCATTTCTTTGCCTCTTCCTCACCTCAGCACGAGTGCAGGGATTGGAGAGTGGCGACATGCTTGCGACCGGCTATTCGGTGTGCCTGCCTGTACCCTCTACCTTGCCTGCGCCCCATTTGTTTTCTGTTCTACGCCTATTCAATTGACCCCTCGTTTGCCGCTTTTCTTTGTTTTCTGAACCATCCCCAGCGGGGTCAACTCGCTTAACCACACTGGCCGTTTGGACGACCGCGACTAACCATCACGTGTACAGAAAAGCTGCTTTGAAGTGGCACCCCGACAAGAACAAGGACAACCCGGACGCTGCCGAGAAGTTCAAAGAATGTTCACAAGCATACGAAATCCTTTCCGATCCCGAGAAGCGCAAGATCTATGATCAATTCGGCCTCGAATTCCTCCTCCGTGGAGGCGGTGGCGGTGGCGATGCTGGCAGCAACCCATTCGCCGGTGGCATGCCAGGCTTCAGCAACTTCAACTTTGACACCGGCGGCGGTGGAGCGCGCACATTCCATTTCAACACTGCTGGAGGATCTAACGGATTCAGCTTCAACAACCCAGAAGATATTTTTGCCGAATTCATGCGCGCCAGTGGGACTGGCGCCGGCATGCACCCAGATGATGACATGCCAAACGTCTTTTCATCATACGGCGCCGGTGCGCCCCGCGGTAACCGTAACTCGAGGATGAGATCTTCTGGCTTCGGTGCTGAGCCACGCGCCCGAGAGTCAACTCCAGAGGTCACTACCGTTGAGCGACCACTCCCGCTGACGCTCGAGGAGCTGTTTAACGGAGTTACCAAGAAGATGAAGATCAAGCGCAAGACGTACGACGAATCCGGCAAGCGCGTGCAAACTGATCAGATTCTCGAAGTCCCCATTAAGCCGGGCTTGAAGAAGGGCTCCAAGATCAAGTTTAACGGCGTTGGCGATCAGGTGGAAGGCGGCCGCCAAGACCTTCACTTTATCGTGGAAGAGGTGAGCAAAAGAACCCCTGCTAGAATATTTTATGATGCAGTTAACTAACAACCATTGCAGAAGGAGCATCCTTTGTACAAACGCGAAGATAACGACATTGTTCACACCGTCAGCTTGGAGCTCAAGGAGGCCCTGACTGGGTGGAAGCGAACAGTGACCACGATCGATGGACGACAACTGACCCTGGAGAAGGGTGGCCCTACTCAACCCAACAGCGAGGAGCGATACCCTGGCTTGGGAATGCCCATCTCCAAGAAGCCCGGACAGCGTGGCGACTTTGTCGTCCGATACAAAATCAACTTCCCCACGTCGCTAACTGCTGACCAAAAGGCTAAGCTGAGAGAAATTCTGTAAGTGTTTCTCAATATGTGTTAGTGGAGCGACGTGGATCAACACTTTTCGACGACGAGGACAAATCAATTTAGTTACTGGGCTCGAGTTCAGCGGGCACGGACAGACCGTCTAGTTTCTAGTCAGCGATTGGACACATCATAGCTTCCTGAGCGGCGTCATACCCTATTTGGCTTGCGTGTGCTTCTTATCCCTGGAAAGAGTCTGACCGGGGACATGAGTCCAGAGTGGAGGAGTAATCATGAATAAGCGGTGTTAATGGCGTTTGGAGGAACTGAATAACGAATAACGAGCAATATTTTGACCTAGCTGCGACAGCGGGAACAATGGGCGACATGCCGACAAGAGGTTCCATCGTGGCTGGGCTGCGCAGTAAGGATTGATATCCGAAACGAATTTGTTGATATAGCATTTAAGTTTTATGTTAGGTAGACCGTAACTAGCCAATAATGCTAGGTCAAGTCTGGAAAGTAAACTTATACCGAGTGAAGAAAACTTTTGTCATTTGCAATGCCTTAGATTCGATCGTGTTTCATGATGGGTGTAAGCGACAGGATTGGTGTGAATGCCTAGAGCGACAAGGGGTTTGGGGTACAACACAAGCCTTAGATGATTGTCAGTCTGATACCTTGTCATGAATGGGGTCCTGAAGCATTTTTAACTAAAATAAATAAAATAGCCCTTGATTAACCAAAAGTTTCTAAAGAGAATCCCTTAGACTTATTTTTAGTATTATTTTTACTCTATAAATTGCAGTGATTTTAACTGGGCTAATTTGGCCCGTGGGCTCATGAAGTATACCCGTTACAGTCATTCAACGGCTGGATTATCATCAGATGAATGGCAATTGGTACCGGTACATCGGCCCCGGATTCCCGACGCAAAGCAAGCGATGAAGTAAACTACGATCTAGTGGATGCAGGGCGAAGGATACGGAAACGGAAACCAAGCCGTATGATGCTGGTGAGGTGGTGCGACGTGAATATCCCGGAAGAAGAGCCGAACAGGCCTGTTGCCCGTCGCCCGTTGCCCGTTGCCCGTTGCCCGTTGCCGTGCCGGACATAACTGACGAGTGTCAACGGGAACGTTCCAGCGGGCCGATAAGGTGGGAACGGTTCTGGCCCAGAGCTTGGTGCTCCCATGCTTGGAAAACGGCGCATTAGCTTGGAATGGTAACGTAATGGATGACAAGTTCAGCTCAGCCCTGGTTTTCCCAGAGCCTACGGTGGGTTTGGCCCGAGAATAGCGAGGGGATAAATTATTGCGCGCAGGTCGAAGCTCTTGCTTGTCGCTGCTGGGTGCATGGGGCATGGGGTGTGGAGGTGCAGCGATGACGACACTAGGTTGGACCTGGGACCCAAACGGGAGAAAAGAGGGGGAGGGGGAGGGGCAGAGGGGTTTATTCCCTCCCCTGTACCGCCCGCATGGGCAGGCATTTGGCAAGCATGGGCGCTGTAGTGACAATGACGGACAGCTCATTTTTACACGTGCAATCCCCAGCAGCGGGCAGAAGCTCGGCCAGACGGGGTGGTTTGGCCCGGCGCTGGGACGGCGGTGCTGAGCTAGAAGGGTCAAAGCTACTGGTGGTGCTGGTGCTGCTGTGTGTGTGCTCTGCTATGCAGGCCTGGCAGGCTAAAAGAATTTCAGACATGACATGTCTCTGCTTCACGCGTCGAATTGGCCAGACGGACAATGTAACCTGAGCCATTTTCCCAGCCAACGTGCGTCCCTTGAACGGTGAGCATGTCTTCGATCGCGATCCCCCCCTCCCTCCAGAAATGTGAATGTGAAGTGTCAATGTGACTGGCCCTCTGCAACCCCGCGTTTTCCCAGACCGGTGCTGGTGCTGGCGCTGCCTCAACTGTCTTACATCTCGGCCTCACTGCACCTACCAAGGGTCAACAAGTCTGACGCCCGTGGCTTCACTCGTGCTGTGCTGCGTTGTGCTGCGTGTGCCTGCCTTGCCTTCCAGTACCCAACCTTGGCCTCCAAGCTCCTTCCTCCCCCCCCGCACCGACCTACCTTATTTTCGACAACCTTGCTTTCGTTTAAAATCCTCATCTGCTCTCGTCTTTTTTCTTCTTTCTTCCCTACTCTTCTCTTCATCACGCTTGCTCTGCCATAGAAAGACCATTGTCATTCTGCGGGTTTTCTTCCACCTTAGACTGCTTTTCTAATTGCTCTCTATTCTCTCCTCGCTTTCTCACCCCGTAATACCTCTCACCACCACCAGACACCAATACCGTCAAGATGCCCGAGGTAAGCTCACAGCTTCACGCAATAGCTATCATTGCAAGCTTAATGTGCTCATCCTAACTTCCTACAGATCACTGCCCTCCTTTTCGACTGCGACAACACCCTCGTCCTTTCCGAGGAGCTCGCTTTTGAAGCTTGCGCCGAGCTTATCAACAAGATCTGCGCCGAGCGAAATGTTGAAGTCACCTTCACCGGCGAGACTCTGATCAAGGAGTTTGTGGGCCAGAACTTCCGTGGCATGCTCCTTACCCTCCAGAAGGAGCACAACATCACCATCTCACCCGAGGACCTTGAGAAGTACGTTCTCATGGAGGAGGATGCTGTCATTGCCAAGCTCAAGACCAGCCTCAAGCCCTGCATCAATGTTGATGAGCAGCTTGAGCAGCTTGCTGCCTCTGGCAAGTACCACCTTGCCGTTGTCTCCTCCTCTGCTCTCCGCCGTGTCAAGGCTTCCATTGAGAAGGTTGGCCAGGACAAGTACTTCAACAACGATGTCTACTCCGCTGCCACCAGTCTTCCCAAGCCTACCAGCAAGCCCGACCCTGCCATCTACTTGCACGCCATGAAGGATATTGGCAAGGAGGCCAAGGAGTGTGTCGCCATCGAGGACAGCAAGAGCGGTACTCTTAGCGGCACTCGTGCTGGTATCAAGGTTATTGGTTACGTTGGCCCCTATGCCCCTGCTTTGAGGCCCGAGATGGAGAAGGTTCTAAGGGATGCTGGTGCCGTCAACATCATGCAAGACTGGTCCGAGTTCCCTGAGAAGCTTGCTGAGATTGAGTCCGGCAAGGTTTAGATTGCATGCATTGTGCATTTCACAATACCTCGTTCTCAAGAGCGGAGTCGAGGACCTTTTTTTTTTTTTCAAGTATGTAGCGTCATCGAAACACACGGATAGAAATAAATTAAACGACGCAATGGCTGAAAACTGTTCTCATCGCCTCCAGTCCATTAAAAAGCTATTGACGCTCTGTAAAGTAGATCGGCTTGGGTTGGCCTCTGGATACGCAGTCATGATAGACCCCAACCTTGATTTGATGAAAGTTTTGGTAAATGATGCATCCGGCGCTGGCTCACGAAAGTTTCCCTGCTCATCAAAGAGGTAGCAAGAAATGGCCAGAGCCAAGCCAACAGACAGGTCCTTTCCCGATTCGCATGCGATGACAATGCAACCTGGAGGATTACCTTCAGAAACCTGTGAGGCCATGAACTTGGCCGCAAAGCTGCACATGTCTGGGAGTGTGGTGCGCATGTTCCTACTGGCCGCTTTACTCTTTCCCAGACCAATCTGCATGAAGGCTGGTGACTTGGTCCACGCATCTTTTGGTGTAGCATCGGGCATGATGGCTATGCGGCACTCACCGCTCGTCGCAGGGTCTGCAACTAGAGGAAGAGGGCATACTGAGATGTGAGGGGTGAGGCGCTTGCGAAGGCTCTCGCCGCCGGTCTCGGCTGCGTGGCTGCTGACAAGTCGGGTGATGAGGTCGGGCAGCTCTGCCTCTGGGGCAGCAAGGAGCTCGTTGAGGTTGTTCCAGAATACGACAGGCGTCAGCCCATGGGCCCAATTCTCCGTGTCGTCGCCGGCGCCCTGGATGTAGCCGCCCTCATCCATCTCGCTGCCCACGACGCGCCTGCTGGCGGTGCAGCAAATGACGGGGCGGAAGTCATCAAAGATGGCACCGCCGGCGCCGGCGTCCGGGAGCGACGAGTCCGGAGTAACCCAAACAGGGCGGAGGGGCTTGGTGAGACAGGTCGGGAGGTCGAGGTTGAGGGCCTCGAGGGAGGCTAGGAACTCCGGCAGAAGAGCGGTGATGTGGGCGTGGTTGGAGGCGGGGAGGAAAGGGGGAAGATGCAGGGTTGATGAGGCCGGGTGTGAGGGGAGGAGGGCCATGTTGAGGACGGTGCACCAGATGGGAATAGTCCTGGAGAGCGCATCAGGCATGCCTAGAAGGAGGGATTGTGTGTCAGTTGCCTAGTTTTCCGCATCATTGCGAAGGGGTCAAAACGTCTGGGCATTGGTGGGTGGTAGTTACGTTTGCCACGGCGAGTAGAGTCTACGATGATGATGCTGTACCCAGAGAAGATCAGTCATGAGAAATTGATACACGACCCCTCCTCCCCTTCTACCCCTCCCGCATGATCACTCCCTCCCCTCGCTGTCAACCAAACCAAAACAAAAAACAAAAAAAAACACCCATTGGGCAAACGTACCCGTCATTCTTCTCAATCATGTCGAGCAGGTGGAAATTCAGCCTCCTAGTGCTAAACTTCCACGCGCGCTCGTGGCCGTCAGTGCTCTTGAAGTAGGCGCCGCCCTTCTTGTCCGCCGGCGGGATGTACCAGCTGCCGCAGCGCTCGTTGGCGACGAGCGGCCGGGGCGCGTAGGCCTCGGCCACGCGGGCCGCGAAGGCGGCGTCGGCGCGGATGCTGGCCAGCCGGTTGTGGACGGACAGGGTGGTGCGCTTGAGCGAGGCCATGAGCTGCGACATGGACGGCTGCTCGTTCTGCGGGAGGATGAGGTCTGAGAAGTGAGGGTCCGGCATGTTTGCGGTGTTTCCGTAGTGGTGTATGTATCAAGGTTCAAAAAAGGGGCGAAAAGAAAAAACTAGAGAGCAATACTACAGAAAGTAGAAGCAAGTGAAGAAGAGTATTTGCGCATGGAAGCCGGGCTTGGTTGAATTTTGGTGGAGTGCATTGGTGAGTTTTCATGGGTCCACACAGGACTTCTTAGTTGCAGCATATGAATTACAAGACTTCGGCTTAGGAGGCCGAAAGTTAACAAAGGCACAATAATATAGGTACTTTTTCATGATTGTGCAGTTATTTATTTTTAATTTTATCCTAATATTAAGCCAGCACCAACACCCAACATGCATTTCGTTACAATTTTCATGTTCATCAATGAGAATAGGATTAGCCTTCTTTACTCCAGCGACCACTTGTCGCCGTTGATGACAATCTTGATCTCGCGGCCCTCGTCGATACTCCTTCGGCCAGCCTCCAGGATGGCGGTGGTGGCAATGGTGTTCTTGAGCGTGGGCAGGTCCTTCTTGTCCAGGTCCGCGGGCTTGACCTTGCCCGAGTTGACGGAGCGGCAGCCGTCGACAAACTTCTCCATGGAGATGTAGCCGTAGCCCGTCTGGCCGGCAAAGTTGCCGTCCTCGTCGGGGGCGTAGCGCATGTAGAAGGGGTTGTACCAGGTGAGCTGGCCGACCGAGTCGTCGGCCACGTCGTAGCCGCGCTTGGCCTGGTCGATGCGGATCTCGCCGTTGGCGCCCAGGTAGTGGAAGTACTGGTTGGAGTGCACACCCGCGCGCTGGGGAGCGGTCCACGAAGCTGTGTAGACGCCCACGGCACGCTTGCTGGGGTCGTCCTTCTTGCCCCAGGTGACCATGACGGAGATGGTGTCCTCGGTGGCGGGGTCGCAGCCAAGGTCGAGGGCGACACCCTTGGACGAGGTGCCGGTGACGCGCAGGGGCACGTAGCCGCGGCCCTGGACCATGGAGTCGCAGACGTCGACGTGGTGGCTGTTGAGGTAGTAGGAGATGTCAGAGTCCTTGCCGGCCCAGGCCTTGAAGGTCTCGAGCTGCGACTTGGGCTGCGACATGTAGCTGTAAAAGTAGTTGAAGTCGCCCAGGGTCTGGGCCTTGTGGCGGGCATCGGCGTAGGCAGGGTCGAAGCGCTTGTGGTGCTCAATGTAGACGTAGACGCCGTGCTTCTGGGCCAGCTCGACGAGCTCCTGGTGCTGGGCGAGCTCCTTGACGGCGGGCTTGGTGATCATGACGTGGATGCCGCGCTCGATGGCATAGCGGGCAATGGGGTAGTGGGTAGGGTCAGGGGTGAAGATGGTGATGGCATCGCCGGCCTTGAGGGCGTCAATGGCCGTCTTGTAAGCTTCGGGCTCGACCTTGTCGTCGGCTGGGAAGGAAGTGAAGGATGTGTCGAGGCCGTTGTAGACCTGGCCAATGTTCTTCTGGAGATGCTCGCCTGTGACATCATGGTTAGCGGGGGGTGATGGGCTGCGTTTGTCTCATGATGCGAGTACTTACGAATAGCAGGGAACTTCTTGCCGTTGACGCCGACCATGCTCAGCTTGTCAACCTTTTCGCGTCGTCGCAGGTCAAACAAGCTGAGGCCGACCACACCGACCTTCTTGTCGGAGCCAGACGCACCGGTGCCGACCCAGCCAGTGGTGTACTCGCCGGTACCGACCTGGAGAACAGTGTTAGTGACATTGCGACATAAGGTTGCGGCACGCAGGGGCTTACCATCAACACATTGAGGGGCTCCATCTTGGCGGATAATTTAAACCGTGACTGAACGGATTATGCAGTTGAAATTTTGGTGTTGGTGAGGGGGAGAGTGTGAGGTGAACGGGGAGCTGGGTGGGGGAGGAGGGGAACCAGCTGCAGATGGAGATGCGTCAAGCCTTGGTTGGGTCAAGGGCAGCAATTGGACGAGGAGAGGATGCACAAGCGGAAAAAGATGAGAGTGGCGGGAGGAAAAGGAAAAAGAAGGAAAAGCAAGTAGCGTCTCGTGGGGAGGAGACTCGGACAGTTTACGGCCCATCTCGGAGTTGGCGTCGTGGGAATATATGACTTTCTATGACCACGCAGGCCCAGAGAGATCATGACAGCTTCGGGGTTCTAGCCGAGAATGAGGGGCAGCAATTGGAGGGAAATCACGGCCCCGCCAATTCCCTCCAATCCGTGCAAGAAGACGGCGTCTCATGGGGGTCATGGTCTCTGTTTTACGCTCGAATCTCATGTTAATGTGGCCATGTATGGGCAAGGTGATGTTGGGGTCTGGTTCTGGGCATGGAACAATTTGGAGATTGGGATGGGCTATTTTGGCTGTATTGTCGTGTGATGGCCGGGGGTGGGAGCTTGGGTCAAGATGCATGCAGCTTCTGCGGCTAAGAATATTTCCTGGGTGAGCTGTTCCACCACTGATTTGGCGATCGGGAAAGCCTCCCTCCCCCGTGGCCGTGGATGAATATGACGGTTTTCACGGTTACAGACGGGCAGAAGTCATGACAGCGATTCGCATGCCATGAGACCCCGAGCACGCTGAAGCATCGGTGATCCGCCGCCAAGAATTGAGGACAAAGCAATGTGAGACTTGCTGACTGATGCTCGAACCTTTGGTTGACCACAAGTGCCACCCCCAAACTCTTCAGTGCATAAAAAAAAAAAGGGTCGTTGCAGTTTGGAGTCGAGTCTCGCCTTTGTTACCCCTCCCCCACCCCCACGGCCGGCACCCCGCATTCAGTCGCAACCAATGGCACAGAGGGTAATACGCTGTGTCACAGTGCACAGGGCAGAATTTCGGGTGGGCTGGTTGAGGTTGGGTTTGCTAGGATTGGGATGGCAAAGCAAAACTCAACCTTGGTGGAAGATGCAACTGTCGCCAGTAATTAGATCAAAAGATTAGATGAAACAGGAAAAATAACCAATCGATAATTCTGGACTCATCCCATATCCCCAATATCCGTCATGGCTGTTTTTCCGTCCGACTCGCCACTGGTGGAACAACTTTGGGGGCAGCCCCCGACCACTCTCCATCCGCGCAGCAACCCACCACGTCCGTCCCTGAGCCGTGGGCGGGCCTCTCCTTCACCAAGCAACTCCCGAAGTCGGGAATTCCACGTCCGTTGGGTCGCGCAGTAGCACTCGGAAGCGTATACTCAACTTGGCCAAATGATACACTTGTCCGTCCTTGTCGTCGCGCGTCAACCATCAGCGGCTCCGCGCACTGGCTGCGGTGCCTGCCTTTCTCCACCACCGCGTGCTACCGGCTTACACGCGACGTTGGATGCTGGATGTTGCCTGGATGCCAACTCCTCGCTACAGCCCATCACAAAACAACAAGATGGTGTACAGCCTGGGGATATGCATTCGCGCTGGCACCATACAAGCAACCGTCCCTCACACCCATTCCGTTGACCTGGTTCCGTCGCGCTGAGCGCAACGCCCAGCACAAGACCCCGGCTGCCCACGATTCCTCGAGGTAACCATGAAGGCTTGCGAATGGGTGCGCAACCCCGGCTCAGAAGCGACTGCCGCACCCTGTTTCCGACCAGTGTTCCTGTCTTCCTATCGCAGATGCGGCAGGTCTGGTCCCAGATGCCGATCTATTTGGCTCTGACCCTGACCCCCGACTCGTCTAAACGACGTGGAGGGCAATGCGCCTCAACGCCCATCTGGTCGTGCTGCATCACCACCCGGTCCGGGTCTCGACTCTTCCAGCCGAGCCTTGCCAGGGTCATGATTGATTTTCCCAATTGCCATTGTGAGAATGTAGATAATCCCAATTGCCCATGTGTCACGGAGCTTTCTGGTCGCGATGCCCGGTCGCCTACGTCAACGAAAAAAAAAAAAGCAATTGGCGACTTACACGGCGTCGCTCATTTCTCTCGGCCCTGGACTCCGAGTCTAGCCCCCGGGCAAGACACGGTGCCCTTCCCGGTCTGCCGCACTTTTAGTATCACAAGACCTCCTCGCCCACGGTTTCAACCTGCTCCATCGCGCTTGGGGGGGGAATCGGACCAATACCTACCCAACTTGCGGTGCACTTGACTTCCCGGAGCCGAACCCACCCCCAACTTTAGCCTCACGCCCACCCAGTAGCTCCTGACCTAGACAATGTAACGGGGAGTGCTTTTCCAATGCCGATTCATTGTACCTTGTACTAGGTATTAAAGGCGCGCGGTTCCCATCCCTCGTTTTGTATACGCCTCAATCTTTTCTTCCCAGCTGTTTCTGTCTTGTTCAATTTCTCTGGTTCGTCGTCCCCAAGCAAAAAAGGTCCTTGCATAACCCCCACATCTACACAATGCCTTCCACAACCAACAACGGCTCTTCCAACGGCCATGCGGCTGGTCGCCGGCCTCTTCCCACGGGCATCTACGCCCCTACCATGACCTTTTTCGACCCGGAGACGGAAGAGTTGGATATCCCCACCATCAAGAAGCACGCCGAGCGATTGGCTCAGGCCGGTCTTGCTGGTCTCGTCACCATGGGTTCCAACGGCGAGGCCGTCCACTGCACCCGGGAGGAGAAGCTCGCCGTCACCAAGGCTACCCGTGAGGCTCTCGATGCCGCCGGCTTCACCTCTACTCCCATTGTTCTCGGAGCCACCGAGGGCAGCGTCAAGGGAACCATTGAGCTCAGCAAGCTCGCCCAGGAGGCTGGTGCCGACTACACCCTGGTGCTTCCCCCATCCTACTACCGCCCCCAGATGGACGAGGAGTCCATCTACAACTACTTCATCGCCCTCGCTGATGGTAGCCCTCTGCCCGTCATCCTCTACAACTACCCTGGAGCCGTGTCTGGTGTCGACATGGACAGTGACCTGCTGATCAAGCTCGCCCAGCACCCCAACATTGTCGGTACCAAGTTCACCTGTGGAAGCACCGGCAAGCTTACCCGAGTTGCCCTGGCCACCGATGCCAAGACTCCCTCAAGCGAGGGCTCCGGCTACATGGCCTTTGGCGGTATTGCCGACTTCACCATCCAGACTCTGGTCAGCGGCGGAAGCGGCATCATTGCCGGTGGCGCCAACGTTATGCCCAAGACGTGCGTTCGCGTCTGGAACCTGTACGCCAGCGGAAAGAAGGATGAGGCCCAAGCTCTGCAGAAGAAGCTCTCCAAGGGCGACTGGGTCCTGACCAAGGCCGCCATTGCCGGCACCAAGTCTGCCATCCAGAGCTACTACGGCTACGGCGGCTACCCCCGCCGCCCTCTCAAACGCCTCACAGAGGAGCAGACAAAGGCCATTGCCGCTGGTGTTGCTGAGGTCATGGAGATTGAGAAGGCCCTGTAAGGGAACCGCGCGTCTCGTCTTGTCTCGTGTGGCACGTGGTTTCTGGAGAACAAAACTCCATCCATGGTTAAACGGGAAACTGGAAAGAAAATGATCGAATAAACTGTGAAAGATATACGGAAAGTGCATAGCGATGACTTAATGAATTTCTTTTCCTCCTGGGCGCAGGACATGTATTGGGTATTTCGAGATGGAGGTGAAGGGCACCTTGGACGAGCAATGGCTCTTGGTAACCAGACCTTCTTTGGGGTGATAGAATCCATATATTCTCAGAAATATGACTGAAACGATTTACGGATAGAATGTGCTGGTTCTGGTCTTTTCGGTAGTCATCCTCTTGCAATTTGTGATATTCTGATGAAAGCGAGTGGCAAGTGGGTCAGGGGTTGTTCCATGGGTTGTTGTACAAGACAAACCTTGAATGATTGTAACTTGGACCCTTCCTACCCTGCAAAAATATTTCACCTCACTTCCACATCAACATATTTACCTATTGGTAACCCATTAGGCCTTTTAGGATTAATTCATTTTGGATACTATGATCATTTTATCCGAGATCAACTTGAGCAGCGGCCACGGTGATCATCCAATGGTTGGATTGTGCTCTCGGTCAAAGAGATAGTCAGCAGCCTTTCCCCATTGAGTATTCAATGTGGCAATTGCGCCTAATTTCCCTCGGTTGAATGTCATCTAGCTGTGTTTGTGGCTGTCGAACAAAGCGCGGGCCGAGCAATCGGAACTCAGCGGGCTCTGGTTCTTGAAATCTCACATCAGCCCGAAGCCTATCACCACGGCCAGCCAATATGTGCACGAATGAACTGCGTCACGGGCTCCCCCCACGAGGAGTAAGCCGGTCCTTTCCAGGCGTCGGTGGCTGAGAATATTACCTTTGTTAAACCCAGCAGCCAAGAACCTTGAACGAGGGTGCTGTCCTAATGCGGAATTATCCAACGCTGCTCTATAACGTCAACGAATATGGAATACAGGACGAGATTGTGGATGGAGCGGCGTGCGATAGAGTTGGGCCATAATTGTCTGTATTTCCTTTTTTTGGGCTTCTTTCGGTGTTTTTTCTGTCTGTCCATTTCCCAACATCTTTATTGGTGTTAATGTCTTAGCTTTGCTTCGGGTCCCTCCGTGTCTATTGTTTTGACAGATTGTCCATATGCTTTGAATGCTAACGCGAAAAGCAGAACCGGCAAAGAAAGCAGCCGCAAATAGCTAGTTCGCTTGACTCTAGCGCTCCTTCCATCACTGGTTGTCTTGCGTTTTATCCCTGTGTTGATCCAGGAGCAATGGGTGGCCTCGACCTTTTTTTGCCGGCATCCGATTTAGAATGTCGCCGTTAATAAAGACCAGTGCGCACCTCATCATGGTATAACGACGGCCCAACTCTCTTCCTTTCTTACGCTCTCGGCTACTCTTTCATCTCAACACATTACTTTGGTTTTTTTCTTGTTAAAAAGACCACATTTCCCATGCGTGAAAACGAGAACGAGAGCGCTGTTGAGCGCTATGACGAGGAGCAGCAGCAGCATGTTGAAGTTAACGAGCATACGCCCTTGCTCAAGTCGACAGAGCGAAATGACCGCCATGGAAGCTCATCCTTGGCAGCTTCTCAGGGCCAAGGCGAAGTTGCAAATACACCACCAGAGGATGAAGATGACGAAGTAACCGTTATTTTCAAAGAAACCTCATTTATGAAGCTGGCGCTCATCTTGGGCTCGGCCTGGATCGGTGTCACCCTTGCTGCCATCGACACATCCATCATTGCGACCCTCGTGCCAGCTATCTCGAGCGAATTCAACTCACTCAGCATCCTGTCGTGGCTTGCCTCGACCTATCTCATCTCCAGTTCTGCCGTTCAGCCCATCTCCGGTCGCCTAACGGATATTTTCGGGCGCGGACCTGGCCTCGTCTTATGCTTGCTCATGTTTTCTATTGGAAACATCATCTGCGGCGTCTCCCAGAGCGAGGCGACCATAATCGTTGGCCGGTTCGTCTCGGGCCTGGGCGGCGGTGGCATTTTCAGCATCACCACCTTCCTCGCCTCGGACATGATCCCTCTTCGGCAAAGGGGCGTTGTTCAGGGCATAGGAAACCTCTGCTTCGCCTCAGGGGCTATGTTTGGTGGTGTCTTTGGCGGCCTTCTCAATGATCACACAAAGATGGGATGGAGGCTGGCTTTTCTGGTCCAGGCGCCTCCGGTCCTCCTCTCTGCTATCGCTGTTGCCATCTTGGTCAAACTCCCCCCCAAACAATCGAACAAGTCATACCTTGCTCGTATCGACTTTGTCGGTGTCTTTCTCTCCACATCTTTCCTTGTTCTGCTCCTGGTAGGTATTAATGCAGGAGGCAATACAGTTCCCTGGCTGCATCCTCTTCCGCTGACTACAATTCCTCTGGCTCTAATCGCCATGTGCGGTTTCTGGATATGGGAAAGCAAAGCCCGCCAACCCATTATCCCCGTTCGTCTACTTCTCGATCGTACCGTCTTAGCAGCCTGCATCAGCAATCTCTGGTGCACCATGATCGTCATGGCTGGTCTCTACTATATCCCTCTGTATCTCCAAGTCCGCGGATTCAGCGCAACGCGGTCAGGAATACAGCTGCTCCCGGCCCAGATTGGCGTCCCAATTAGCACTCTGGGCTCTGGCTACATAATCTCTAAAACAGGGCGATATACGACTATAGCGATATGGGGCCTGGTTATTCTCGCGGTGGGAGCCAGCCTCTTTACGTTTCTAGATCAGCACACTAGTCTTTGGCTGCCTTCTCTCGCATTTTTTCTGGCCGGAGCTGGCTACGGCGTACAGCTCAACACTACCCTAATAGCGTGCATGGCTGCTGTGGACCACTCCCAGCAAGCTGTCGTTACGTCTGCCACGTGTAAGTAACGCATCAACGTCAAAAAAAAGAGCACCCTTCTCACGATGCCTCAGATCTTTTCCGAACCGTCGGTGGCACCATTGGCCTCAACATTGCATCTGCAATTTACCAAAACACCCTTGTCCACGAGCTCTGGGAGAGGTTTGGCGACCAACCCAACGCTGCCGAAGAAATTCAACGGATCAGAGACAGCCTCAATGAGCTAAAGCAACTCCCTGACGGGTGGTACGACGGAGTCATAGAGTCGTTTATGAAGGCATTCTTGGGTGTATGGTACGCGACTCTAGGCTTCTCGATCCTAGGCCTGATTTCTATTTGCTTCATGCGACAGCATACCTTGCATTCAACCCTCGACAGGCGCTGAGACGTTGCGAGCGAATAACGACGAACCGGGGGTAAATGAGTGGGGTTTGCGGGCAAACAACAAGGTCCATTGAACGGAATAGTCAATAGTCAATACAGGCTTCTGTTGCTTATTCATGTAATTTACATAACCGTCTTCAGCCGTTGTCAAGTGGTGAATCAGGGGGTGTTGCGTTTTTGCCATTCTCAAACAAACGCCTTGGCTGCAGCTGCCTTATCGTCTGCGGCAGGACCTTCCGTTTGAGCTTGAATTGAAAAGTTTATGACTTTTAACTACATCTGAATTACTCATCGACTTGATTTCCTATTTCTCACTCATTTTCTGGTTTTTCTCGTGTTCATAATCCTTGCTATTCCATCGCCGATCAGTTGCTACGTCGCACCTCATCATCACCAGCAGTCGCATTGCACGAGACATTACTTAAATCGCGCTCAACCCAGGCCGCAATTCCACGATGGCAGAAAATCCAGAGGTCATCATTATTGAAGACTCAAGCCCCGACTCTTCTCCCCCACCATACGAAAGTGTTTCCAGTGATGCACGCTCTGGCGAAGCATTCCCTCAAGGTGGCCTTCTTACCCTGGAGCTCTCGCCAATCGAGCGGCGTGAACCCCGATGCTACAACCGAATTGCTATGGTGATACCGTGGAATCGTATAGACTCAATCCTAGGTATGCAGATGGAAGATGTTATGCGATGCGTAAAAAATGCGTTGCTCGTCACGCTACACCAGTGGCCGTTCCTCGCTGGTCATTTCGAGCCGCCAAGCGAGGATCGAGCCGATCTTCAGTTGGTATACCCGAAGCTGCTAGACGGGCTCCAACTCGACCAGCTAGTGGAAAGGCAGATGCCAGATGATCTCAATTGGGCTCCTTCTCCAGGACACACCTACCGCATGTCCCTAGAGACCTTTGAGAGAAAACGCTTTGTTTGGCAACAAGACCCCCAAGACAATGATGAGTTTCCCCCGATTACCCTCAAGGTTTCCCTCGCCGATGATAGGCTTGTCCTCGGCTTTGCCTTTAGTCGCAACATATTTGATGGAGAGGCCATTGAGAACTTTTTTGCTCGTTTCTTGGCCAACACAAATCCCGCTAAGCGCAGGCGACCTGAAGGTTCGTCTCCTGATGCACTCCAGAATAGATTGGAAAGGCTAACATTGTCTAGCTGACTGTCGGGCCATTCTTGATTCTCTCCCGGATCAACCAGACTTGAACCTGTTCCCTTGCTACAACTGGAACAGCGGTGATCTTGAACCGACTACTCCTCGTGAACGACTCAGGGCTCACGTTGTCACCTTCTCCCCACAGGCTATGGTAATGTTGCAAAGGGCACAGTCCGAATTTCAATACCAAAATCGCGAGCTTGGTGTGGCATTGTATGAGGACTGTATTTTTGCCTATTTCTGGGTTCTCATCCTGCGAGCACGTTGCAGAAGCGGCAAACTTGGCCTTAGAGACGCTTGCCGCGTAAATTATTTAGTCCCAGGGGGATATCACACTCGCCTACCACGCAGAATCGACCCCGAGTATTGCGGGAACGCGACTGGAACTGTCATTGCTAAGTGTGATGTTTCAGACCTTGTTGAGGAACCCGACGCAGACCTCGATCTACTCCCGCAGTCCGCAGTTATAAAGGGCGTCTCTCTCGGTGCACGACTGCTTCGATACGCCTTGCAAACCTTTGACCGCCGCCACCTCCAGCACCTTTCAACTATCAAGGATACGGTTGATCCAGAGCGAGAGAGATTAGCTTATCAACGAGCCCTCAAACGCCACACCCAGGGTCTGGTGTTTGAGGACTGGACGTCTTACGGCAGCAGTATTTCAAACCATATACCGTATGCCAAGGAACTACATCCCTACTATTTCCCGTGCTTTGATACCTTGGAAGAGGGTAGCGTCATACTTTTGCCTCGAAAAGGGGGTTATGCTCAAATGGGCGCTTGGTATGTGTGCATCTGTCTGGACGAGGAAGACATGGATAAGCTCCTCGACGACTTGGACCAGGAGAAATGGATTGATCCGGATAGGGATTTGGGAAGCGACCTAACAATGGACTTGGGGGTGGATTTTGCAGGCGACTTGCCTGTCGAGTAGATTATGGCAATTGGTCTTTGCAGAGACGAATTGGTGGGTAGGACACAATGATTACATTTGCACTATTGGTATCGGGGCTAGCTACAGTAATTGGAAATTTCATTACCCATCCAAAGCAATTCGATATTATGAATGACCAAGCGGAAACCGATGACACCAAGACTTCTTTGTTTTAAATCATTCGGTTCCAAAGCCCGCCGCTAACGGCTACATGCCATGTGCCTTTGACTAAGCTACAATGCAGCATTAGAATTGATGGCGCTTCTGGAGAACTTCGCTTTTCTGCCTTCCAAACACATGCCCTAGTGGTATCTTGAAAGCACAACTTTAAAAGTAGAAGTGAGAATTAATATCTACAAGTACGAATTCAAGCAGAGTTGATCAGATAAGAAATAAGTGCTACCTCAGGGCGAAGGCAATAGGCTACAATCTAACCACTGCATGATTGTGATGGAGGTACTTCTCCAGTGGCCTCTGCCCAATATTAATCCTAACCAAAACTACGACAATATCTCAAGGATAAATAGTTCCGAAAAGTTCAAAAGAATTATCTTTAGATAAATAGATTTACTTAGGTCTCATACTTAAGTAGGGATTATATGTGTTTTTTGGTCAGAAATACTGAGATATGTGATCTTTATGCAAGGACCCCCCTGCATCAAAGCTTCAAACAGTCATGAGTGTATGGCAGCTATCCCAATGGCTCTTGAGGCTTAGGTAGCAATTTTAGGCCATGTATTAATATATTCGAACTCAGATTGCCAGACATTTCATTAAGCAGCCACATGTACTTGATCATTCTAATTTGACGCGGACAAACTGCGTTGATCAAGGTCGACAATATGGCACTGCCAGCACCATCCACGGTTTCCCAACAAGGGAATTGAGACGAAAATCCGGCAAATCGGATAAACCGGGTTCGCTTTGGTTTTGCGCCGGTTGCTCCCCGACGAGAGGTGATCCAAGTGGCAACTTTAGGTTCACACAGCCGAGTCTCTGTTCCTCGTGAACGCGTCATCCAGGAGGAAAAGTCCCGTTGAAAAATCAGCCCACAACAGCCATCTACCTGGCTTACAAAACAATGGGGATCCGTTTCTGGGGCATCCGGAAGCGGATATAGCACGGCGGCGGCGGTACCGAGTGATGATTCGCGCCGGAACCGGAGTGGCCAGTGTGTATCAGGTACAACTCGACGTTTACCGTCAGTTCAACGGTTCAGGAAGGGAGCAGCTGCAGCAAGGTCCAAGGGGTCAGGCCAGGGGCAGGTTTGCGTAAATCATGGCGGGAGGATTTCCGTTTGAAAGGATGACGCTGTTCAAGGCAATCAAACACGAAGATCCCTCCCCAGCTGCTTTAGATTGAAGCAGTGAGTGAATATGAGGCTTATTGCCTGGAAACGGTATGCTAAATCCGGCAGCAAAGTGCATCATTGTCTCGTGCATCAGAGGCAGCCGGGTTTGAGACAAGGTCCACAGCGTGCCACTTACACACATTGCCATCTCGTCAGAAACAAAGACATTCAGAGACGAGTAAAGTCACAACACCACGATTAAAGTTAAGCCACCATATGAGTGCCCGGACCCAGGCCAAAACCGGCTGAGAGAAATACCATCATCTATCAGCGACGGGTGAGCCGACTCGAACGCTTGAGCGAGCTCTGTCGTAGACGTTTTCATGCATTTACCGTTTCCATCCGTTGCGCCCCTTGTTCAGCGATTCACCCAAGAGTCTGGGTGAAGGTCTCCATGTCATGATGTAGTTGGCACGAGAGCATTCTGGGCTTCACACGAGCACATAAATAATCAGCCTGGATCCTGGCTCACAGAAACTCCTCTGCAAGTCAGATCAGGATCCATCTCACCTCCAATTTCCAAAATGAAGACTACAACACTTGTTGGTTCTCTATTGTCGGCCCACGTTGCCGCACAAAAGTACACTTATACGACCAGGACGGTGACAGAATGCTTCAGCACCACACCCACCAGCTTTGGGCCTCCTAAACCGACGCAGGGCCTAGACGGCATCTGGACTATCACTATGCCCGAGTGCCGAGAGTGCGGGTGCAAAAATTGCACATTCACTCACCAATACACGGCGACGTATGATGTCTTCTACCCCAACGGCACCGCAAAGTGGGAGTATCCCATCAACGAGTTCTATCCCGGCATGTCGGGTTTGCCAGCAGTATCCACCCCCACCGCCTATCCATATGGATTCACCGCGGATTTAAGGACTTGCATGATATGTGGAGATGAGCCAATGTCTGCGACCATGACTTACCCTCGCGGGGCTCTTCCATACCGGAAAAACATTCCTCAGCGCAACGATGCAGTCCAGACCCAGCCGGCAGAAGCCTTTGCCAATGGGGAGAGTACCATTTCGCCAGCTTCGTCTTCTACTGTGCCGAAGGAGACCGGCAGCAGTGATGCTACAGATTTCGATAGCAACACGACCACAGATGGAACTGTCCTTGTTGTGAAAAGAAGATACGAAGCAGAACCTACAGCCTTCAACAAGCCCGCCTCCAGGATAACTCGTCCAGGTCGCCGGTTCCCCGGGAGAAGTCAACAACAGAAAGCAGAATTCGGCGAAGAGGTTGCTGAGGAAAGCAGCGCTACCCTGCCCGATGTACCACCGCCAACTCAGCGCACAACACCAAAAGCGAGAGACGACGAATCAAAAGAGGGCGTCGCTAATAGACGATTGGATGGACCAGGCATGGCGCTCGTTTTGCCCATAGCTTTGATGATATGAGAAAGTGTCGGGGTTGCAAAGATGAGTTACAAATGGTATTGCAGGCTGCTGGTCAGCTTGGTATGCCAACCTCGAGAGACAAAAATACAGAATCCAGAGAGCGTCAAGGCAGGTCCTGTTGCCAAGGATATACCAAAAGGTGGGTTGCAGGGGAAGGAGAGAAAACACATCAACCGGTTTCTCAGGTTGCATAAGATACCCTAGACAGATGTTCCTAATTTGAGAGAAGCGATTGGCATAGTTCGTATTGTTCCAATGTTCGGCTAGTTATCACATGCAATCGCTAACCCCGTTGTCAATTTAAAGAAGTGGATGGCAATGGTTGGAGGAAATAATAATTAAGCAGTGCCGATCGGTAGCAATGTCGCCAGTTCAAAATGTCTGGGATTAAGTGCGGTCAAGTCTGTGGGTCGGTCGTATCGTGAAGCACCCATGTTTCAACAAAGATAAAGCGGCCCTTGGAATTTCGGAAGCTGCCACGATGCAAAACTCAGTCAGCATTTGATGCGCAAAAGTGCAAAAAGCCATGCAGATCAAGTTCCGCAGCTCCCGCACTGTCAAATGCGTGCGCCGAAAATAGAGAGGGAAAGGAAGCACCGGAGATGGGTCGTGGCCTGTCAAGAGCGTATTGCTGGGGTAACGGGAGTTGACTTTGCGAGGGGTGATCCAGTCGGGCGGGTCAGACGTCATGGTGTCTGGGCTGACTGCAGCGAGGGAAGAGAGTCGCCAGTTTGGACATCGTATTGAAAAGCAAGAATCCACGTCACCTGGCCATGGACGCCGTCGCATGCATCCGGGCCAGAGCTAGTACGGAAGGGTTGCCGGGCATTTTTCTGCACAACAGGCAAACGGATAACGGAAAACGTCACAAGAGTCGATCCGAATAGCCGTCAGCCGCGCAGCTGACGACAATGTACGCGAATTTGCCCAGGTTGAGCACAGAGATGCGGGTGAAGATGGAGCATGCCAAGGGCTCTATCGGTTCAGCTCCACACTGCAGCCGCCACGTGATTGGCCGGCTGGCCACTGTCGGGCCCAAACCACCCTTGTGGCAGCTGCACCTGTGTGGCCGTCCCGTGGCGCAGCATCATAATCAGAGGGACGTGGCGCTGTCGGGCAACCCAAGACCCGTGGGGAATGCCTAGGAGTGGGCCACTTGGGGAGGCAATGCAGGGCGAATAGGTGCTGCCCGCGAAGCGCTCGAGCAAGTGCTCACTAGCTTGCAGCCGCTGAACCCCCCAATATATCGCTGGAGGCGGCGTTTCAGTGCTGTGTCTCAACCCCTCAGCGCTGTGTCTGCCCTGAGCCAGAGGCCGCCCCCCTCTTTTGGCTGCTTACCCACAAGGCGGCCAGTAGCATCAAGGCGCGGCCACATGGGGACATTATGAGGCGTTCGACGGTCCCGGGTCTAGCATCTCCTGCACTGTTGGATGGAGGGCAGGCCTTGCCGTAGGCTACCGAGTGAGCCGCCGCCGTGGCCCTAGGCTGAACCCAAAAGCTGAGGGGTGCCATGGACAATAAACCATGGGCTCGACAAGCATGTATGTACAAGCATGGAGGTAGGTAGCATTAATAGGTGCAGCCGCCTGTAGGTGCCGTAGTAACGAAGTGGTGGTGGATGCACGCCCAGATTTCGTCACGACGAGGAGGAGAAAAAAAAAGGAGCCGCTGCGGCGCTGACCAGGGAACGTTTCGTTTTCGATTTGTTTCTAGGGTACACCCCCCCATAGCCAGGCCAAGCCCAGCACAGCTTCCAGGCCCAACTCCCCCAAAAGCCAAAGTTGATTCAGCCCAGGAGTTCAAAGCCGCAAACACAACAAACCCTTTTCTTATCCTCCCCCCCTCCCCTTCCCGGTTTCAAACTCCCTTCTTGTTTTAACGACTGTCTACGACGACTTTGCCTCGCAGCGGATTCGAGCGACCCCCGTAATCGCCATTCGTTTTCCATTCCCCTGCTCAACCTTTGTTGCTGCGGCTTTGCTTTGGGCTGAGCCGTGCTGAGCCAGCCTGATTGACGACAACCGGCGATCGTTTACGTACCCCGAGCCCTAGATAACAATCACATCACCACCTTGTTCTTCTCCTCCGCCGCTTGCCAAACCGTCGCCGACGATCCCGCGATACCACACCAAGTCGCCCCGTTAATACACACACCCGTTATCCATCATGGGCCTCATCGAGCTCGACCCCGATCTGCTCCCCAAGATCAAGCTGGGTCTCCACGTTGGTCAAATCGTCCTGACCTTTGTTTTATGGTGCATGGAGATTGCCGTCTTCAGAGCCTCCAAGGCAAAGATTACTGGTCTCAATGGATGGACATTCGCAGTGGTATGTTTTACTTGCGCTTCCCGCGGTCAGGACTTCCTTAGCTAACTGGACCACCCAAAGTGTTTCCTTAGCATTCCAGCATGGATCTATCTTGTCATGACCCCCCGATTCAGTCGCACACGCAGATTTGCCATTCCTGCCGCCATGCTCGGCGTTGATGGTGTTTTCACCATCATCTGGTTGTCTGCCTTTGCTACCCAGGCCTCCTACAATGGCAAGGGCGAGTGTGGCTCAGCCTGCGGCGTCAGCAAGGGAATTGTCGCCATCGGCGTCTTCATCACGTACGCACAAACCTGCCACACCGGGCACACCCAGAAAACACCAGTATGACGTTTGCTGACATGTTTGCAGTCTTCTTTTCGCTGGCACAAGCTTCCTCAGTGGCTACACATTGATGTACTTCAACTTCCACGACGGCAAGCTGCCCGGCTACGACAACAAGAAGCTCCGCGGCGGCGAGAACATCGACCCCGACAAGGCTGCCTTCTCCATGGCCCCCCACGACGACGAAGCTTACGAGCGAGTCAACATGGACGACCAGGAGGCTGGCGGAAACCACCGCTACAACGACAACAGCTACACCGGCTCCGCCCGCTATGGCGAGGCCAACCCCTACAGCGCCGATGACGATGACCCAAGCCGCTACGGCTCCCTCCCCTCTCGTCACGACACCCTCTTCGAGCACGATACCGAGTACAACTCGGGTGCTCCCCCTTCAATGCCCTACGCCAACCCTCCCGTTGGTAACGCCTACGACGACCACCCGGCGCAGTTCCCTGCCGCCAACTATGACCGAACTACTCATCATTAAGCATGACGTATAAAAAAGTATCTTAGGGTTGATGACAGGATATAGAAGCAGCAAGTCTTTTTTTGGGTTGATCTTGTGTTTTGGTTCAATTGCTGAGGGGGGATTCATGGGAACGTCTTTGTTGGGAGGGATGGCTCATACTTGTACGGTAGATTACGTCTCTGGCTGAAAGGGGTGTTTACGGCGTCATTTTTTGGCTGAGACGGGAAACTCGAGTGGAAATACCATAGCTGGCCCGGTGTACATGAACAGGTGCGGAGCGCACACTTGCATACAAATGGATTGAGTTATTCCCGGACCCAACTGTTCAGAGCGATGTGCCTTGTTTAAGATTCGAAAGTGAAAAAAAGGACGTTTTATATGTGTTAGCCATGCATATATATATGAATGTCTACTGAAATGCCCAACTCCCAACGCCGCCTTTTTGTGTATCTGGCAACCTGCAAATGCTCCCAATTATCTTTGATCGAGAAAGATATCAAGGCCAATCCAATCGCAAAACCGCGCACAAGTTTCCTCCCGTGACTTGCCATTTTCGCTTCTTGCTCTGTTTTCCCTCCCCTCGACACAGTTTCCTCCCGTTGGCAGGACTAGCTCTTTCTTTTCTTCTTCTTCCTTGCGCACACCTATGCCTTGTTCATCTTGCGGATCCTCTTGGCAATGTCGGCAGCCGTCTGCTGCATGGGGTTCAGCTTGCGGTCCTTGGCCATGGCCAGCGTGTTGTCGCCGTGCTTGGCGACCAGGGCCTCAAGCCACTCGCGCTCGCGGGAGCTTTGGTGGCGGGGGGCCGGCTCGTCGGGCCTGCGGGACTCCTCGATGAGCGACTTGACGACGTCGGTGGTGTTTGGGTCGTCCTCGATGCCGCCCCACTCGTCGGCCTTGTCCGCCGCGGCGTCCTCGTCGTCGCTGTTGTCGTTGTCGAACTCATTGAGGGGGTCGTTGAGCGGGTTGGGGCGCGAGTGGCCCAGGATGCGGACGATCTTGCCGTCGGCGTCGCGCTCCACGCGCGCCTCAGAGACGATGGCGTTCTCAATGGACACAATAGAGAAGGGGTCGTTGGCCGAGGTGCGGGTTGTCTTGACAGCAGGTGCGGAGCCGAGCCTCTTCTCGACGCCGCCGGTGGGAGCCCGGAGGCGGGCGACGAGGCCGAGACGGCGGTAGTTTTGGCTCATGGTCTCATCCTTGTTCCTGTTCTCACATGGTTAGAATTGGAACTAGTGCGACCCTCGGCGACTGGGTAGACACCCATCCGGAGCAGAGGGACAAGAAAAGAAAATTACGAACCAGTTCTTTGCAATGATGTTGTTGCCCCGCGGGTTGAGGATCTTCTTGGTGCGGTTGGATTGGCGGATGGGCTGGCGGCCGGAGCGGCGCTTCTTCTTCTGGAGTTCGCGACCCATGGCTGCTTGTGCTGGGAGAAGTTAAGTGATGGAGAGTGAGGTTGAAGATGGTTGGTGTAGTGGTCGGCCAGCGATGCAGACGTTTGCCCGCCAAAATTTCTGCCAAAAGGTTATCGATAAGGAAGTGCCGGGTGGCGCTAGTCCCAATGAGATTCCAGGGTTGGGGTTAGGATGCTGAGGGAGGAATGAGACAAACGGGTTCTTCTTTTCTTAATGCATCTAAGGTTAATTGAACCGAGATGAGAGTTCTTATAACAAGAAAAAGCTTTTATGCTTCTTCCATCTCTAATTTTACATTATTATGAATGTCACTTCGTAAGTCGCGGATAAGCTGACACATCCAGCTTGCTATGAGAGATTGGAGCTTCAGGAGCAGGAAGGCGACCGCCATCAAAATTTGTACCTTTCATGATGAAGGGAATTCCATAATACAATTCATATAGGAATGTTTAGCAAATTTTGCCGGGGCGTTGGGTCGCACATCTACAAGACAAGTGCATAGCAGCTATGCATTCTTGTTCGTACTATGTCATATCGTCTCAAAACTCCAGGACGAAGCTTGGATTCTTCGGATCATCCTTGGAATCATCCAGGTAATTCATGGTCATACAATTCCTTGAAATAAGTGATTCGAGAAAAATGACATTCCCTCTTTCGTATTAAACCTTGAACTTCCTCGGGTCCAACTTGTCCACGTTTGCGCTTTTTGCAGCGCCATCAAACAGAAACTCGGACATGAGCTTACCTGTTCCTGGGCCGTTTTGGATACCCCAGCACGTGTGGCCTGCAGCGGCCCAGATGCCTGGGATTGTCGTCTTGCCAATCAGAGGACCGCTCTCCTGGCCGAATCGCATATGCCTGGGAAGATAGCATGCCTGCTTGGTCTTGACAGGCGCGGATGCGAGAACAGGACTGATGGTACTGATGTAGGAAATCAAGTCATCACATTGTGCCTCGTCGTGCTCAACTTGATCTGCTGTCTCGGGGAGAGGGATCAATGTGTCAGGCTCACCTATAAATCAACACGAGTTAGAAACTGTGATCAGCTGTTCGCCTGGCAGGACTCACCGCAGGCATACACCTCGCCAAAGGGCCTGGCATATATTTCTGGATCGACTCGACCCTTATGCCTCCTCTTCTGGCCCATCTTGGCGCGGTGCTCCGGGATGAAATCCGATGGCAGCTCAATGTCTGTAAAGACGGCGTAGGGGCTGACCTCAGCCTCGTAGACGACGCTGTGTGCTCTCAAACCCTCCACCTTTGCGCGTGGGAGCAGTCGGCTCGTCCAAGGGCCTGCGGCAACGATTACATCGGTTACGGCATCAATCGTCTTGGTCTCGGAGGTTTCCCGATCTAGATACTCAACGCCTTCCACACCAGCCTTGGACGACTTTATGCTGATCACCTTGGCATTAGTGCGCACATCGACACCCCCTTGCTGGGCCAATTCAGCAATGGCCGTGGTGAAGTGAAATGGGTGCACCTGGGCCGTCTCTGTTGAGCCAGGGACCCCCATCTCGGCCCAGTTGTCGATGATGTCCCGGTCTACCCAGTCCAAGTCCGGAGGCAGACTGCCAGCCTCAAGCAGGTCCTTGGCAGCGCCATTCTGCTTGGGCAACTTTTCCCAGGCCTTCTCGCCGTCGGCCTCGCCCTTGAGGCTCTGCTGCAGCGCTTTAATCTTCTGGCGGGAGACGGCGGCCTCGAAGCTGCCGCAGCCCAGTTTCCGGTAGCCCCATCGCTGGGCTCCGCCGTGCTCCGCCGCCAGCTCCGCGTGCAAGCGGTAGGAGAGGGGCACTAGGCACGTGGGGTACGCCCAGAGTGCGAGGAGACCACCGGCTTTTCCGGAGGCCCCGGTGGCAATGCTGGGAGCAGCCTCGAGGAGGGTGATTGTGTGCAGGGCCGAGTTGAACTTGGGGTGGCGTGTGAGATAGTAGGCTGTTGTGCAGCCAATGATGCCGCCGCCTGGATAGTTGGAATGTCAGATATTACGAGCTCTCACTGCGACTCACATGGCGGGCAAAAGGTAAAGGGGAACTAGGGCCGCGATGATGGGATAGGTAGTGGCAGACCAACCGACAATGACAATGTTGCGTTTCCTGTCCATGGGTTCCGCGGGCTCCAGACAAAGCCTCTCTCTCTTATTACAGCAAGTGATTGACAGAGCACATCCAACAAATGGCGTTTTGCGAACAGAAACAGTTGTTGCAGTGCAGGTCAGACTGTGTAGATACCTGAAGCACGGAGAATAGCGGGCACTAGATCGGGCAGCTCGGAGCCGTCAACGCGGATCTTGAGCCGAGAGCGCTGTCGTGACGTATTCCAGAAGCGCAGAGACTGGCGATGATGCAAGCGGGGCATGGCAAGTGACAGCGATGCGGGGGTGGGTTGACGCACTGCGACAAGAACAGCGGCTGGTACAAACTGCTGCCGGGTGGGACGGGATCACAAATCAAAGGGCCTAGCTAGCTATTTACGGGGTGCAGTTTGCCAATCAATTCACCGTTGTACTGTAGTGTTCACGGCATATGTGCAGGCAGTGGACTGGTACTGGGCTGGACCTTATCTGCAATTCTCTTGAATGATTATCTTCATAATTCGTAGTACTTATGTTCATAATAGGGACAATCCTAAAATAGCAAATATCAGATAAGATCTTGGAACTATTTGGAATCATATTTGGTTCCAGCTGGGACTATTTTTTCTGGGGTGGATTTTGCGCAGGCATTCGGGATTAGACCGTATTCCCTGCACAAAAAAAGAAACAAACGCTACTTAAAGCAAGTAACAGCTACCCGCGTATGCAAACACCTACAATTGGCGCAAATGCTTGCAGAGGAATGCTGTACCACCGAAAAATGAATAGATTGTCCCGTCATAGACAAATCTTCCCGATATCTTGTCTTCAATCTGCCCATTTCACTCGGCCCCGGCGCAACATATCTCGCCGGTTGTCTCAGACGTCTGGGACCCCACCAGCGCTAGAAAGTGTCAGGGTCCGAATTGGGGCGCTGTGCCGAGGCATGTCATGTCACAGTGGATTGTTTTTTCTGCTCCCTTCTCGAATCCCCCCAAATCGATGCCGCCTTTTTGTCGACTCGTACCGGTTACAGGCCCTCAATTAGCCCCCCATCGCCCTCCTGACACACACCCGTGATACCTGATACACGGGCATTTGTAATTGCTTCGGGCACCATGGCACAGCAGCGGCAATGGTGGCGTGCTTGCCGCCGTGTGTCGGCCTCGTCCCGCATCGTGTATGTGCGTCCGTGTCCGTGGCCTTGTTCCAAAGTGGAATTCGATTCCCGATGGCACCCTGCCCCAGTGCTCATATCATGATACTGCTTAATCCATAGTCGCCGACACACACATACATGTACATGCTAACTGCCGGCCCAGCAACAGAAGCTCCTCCCCCCACTTTCAAACTCTGGCAAAACCCAGCAGCTTCCCGTCTGAGACCACGCCCTGGGCAGCTTCGTCATTGACATCTCGTCCTGGTTTTTCCCCGTTTCATTCATCTTCTTTTCTCCTTCAACGTGATACCCCGACGCAAAAAATGGCTTCTGCTACTGCCTTTTACAACTTCAAGCCCCTCGACAGTGAGTCCCAATCCACCCCGCTCCCTGCTGCGCGGCACCAGCCTTCCCTTATATATTTTTTCCCCTTCTTTTTTCACCCATCATGAACCTAGCCAGCTAACCACAGCTCCCCCGCCGTGCAGAGAGAGGCCAGGAGGTCCCCTTGGCCAACTACGAGGGCAAGGTTGTCCTCATCATCAACACGGCCTCCAAGTGCGGTTTTACCCCGCAGTACGCCGGCTTTGAGAAGCTCTACAAGGAGCTGAAGGAAAAGTACGATGGCCAATTTGAGTTCCTCGGCTTCCCCTGCAACCAGTTCGGTGGCCAGGAGCCCGGCAGCCAAGAGGAGATTGGCGAGTTCTGCCAAGTCAACTACGGCGTCACCTTCCCCATTATGCAGAAGGTCGAGGTCAATGGTGACAACACCATCCCTCTCTACGACTGGCTCAAGAACGAGAAGCCCGGCCTGATGGGTCTCAAGCGCGTCAAGTGGAACTTCGAGAAGTTCCTCGTCGGCCGCGACGGCAAGGTCAAGAACCGCTGGGCCAGCACCACCAAACCCGAAAACCTCAAGGCCGACATCATCGCTGAGTTGGAAAAGAAGACCCCCGCCGCCGCTGCCCCCGCCGCGCCTGTTGCTGAGCTGCCCGCTGAGGCCAAGGAGTAATTTCCGCATCACACCCTTTTTGATCATTTTTGACGTGCAAATGGCCGTCGGGCATTCCACGCACCAACAAGATGAGTGGAGCGAGACGGCGCCCCGTGCAGAGCGACCAAGAGCATGGAAGTCGCCTGAGCATGCATGTCCATTCATAATCCAATATAATATGAAATATCCGGCCCAATTTGGCCTCCTTATTTATGCTTTTCCCGCGTGAAGTTGCACATCCCATGATCCCTCCAATGCAGGGCCCATATTCAGTGACGACATGGCCTGGTTTGTGAAAGAATACGTTGCTACCTACGCACAACCGTGAGATGGACTTTTTGTTATAAGATGCTCACCGTAAGCCCTATACGTGTCCCAGCCCAAATGATTTGCTGAACCCTTCGGCTTTCTCTCTTTTAGGCAAGTTGCAAAAAAGGTGAGATTCGTTTCATCCTTCAGACCGTTTCACCAAGCCAGGTCTAACCTCGTCACGGCGCCGTCGCGAACTCAAAACAACACCACACTTACTCGTTCGGTTGAACTAGAAATTTTAGTTATGGGCTACTTATAAAAGCGAAAAGGCTTACGGCTGATGAGAAACGGGCATGGTTCCTTCTGTCGTATTGATAGGCACCCAGTCGTTGTACGATGTCAGCTGTCTACCCTTCAACCTTGGGCGCGAAACAGGGCACATCTTCCCTTGTCCTAGTAATATCTGATGCCATTTCTGTAACATTCACTTAGCATTTATGACAGTGATGCATCACCTCGCGGCATTAGATCCAGGCCTTCATAACCCCCTAGCTAGGCTACCCCTTGATTGCTATCCTATGCGACTTGCACTACTCCAATAAATACATCGCTGCCAAGAGGTGATCCGCACCAGAAAACTCCTAGGTCATTCGTAAGCGAAACACGAGGAAATTCGTTTCTTAGAAAGGGGATATGGCTACAGGGTAGGTAGACACCAAATGGGAGAATGCTGGAAAAAGGGTATTATTTCTACAAATCAATTAAATAATATTCTTTTGTGTGATTTCCTGTGTCTTTCTATTATATTGTCTTATAATTCATCAATTAAATTTACTAGACTTGAATCTGCCCTAACAACTTGTGGGTTTATCCTAGTCTTAAGAAATCGAACAGTCAGCAGTTGGGCCTCAGGGCTTTCTAAATGCGACTCATACTTAATTCTCATGAATGCCTAGATTCAGGGCCCTTTCAATGAAACAAAGGATTGACACGAAATATTTTTAAGAAACCACATCGTGGATGCCGTGGCATCTTGTCAAATTGAAAGTGCATTTATCGTACCCTAGCTCAGGCATGGAACACGTATGTACAAACCGTTCAATTTAAAAGACGGAGGAACTGTAAAGACAAAATAGAAAATCGTCAGAATACCTAAACTGGCCTCCAAAAGTCCCTTCGAAGATCACCTCTGATGCATAATGTGTTATGAGTCGAACCTGCGACACCTCCTGGCGTGTACAACTATGGCTCCAAAAAAAGAGGGAACCCCATCAATAATCACTCTACTAAGGGGCGATCACCATTTTCAGAAGCAGTGGTTAGTCTTACGTCACTCTATTTCCTCACTGTTTGGTAAGAGGAGCCTCAAATCCGGGAACATGCAGAATTTAATACCTATGCTAAGAAAGGATTTTCCAACTCGAACATGACTTCAAAAGATAGTGAAATGGAGCGGAGCTGGATATGATATGACAATACACGCCAAACCCAGAGCAACCAAAGGGTTGATTGTTGGTTGTGGGCTGCGACTCGGAGGGTTGGTTAAACGGGCAAATAAAACAATGACCCCAAGCAGCCGGACCAGCCCAAATATCATGGGTGCGTCTCGAACCTTTTGATAAAATGGTCTTTCAAAAAGGAAGCCTCAAAATAGGGTCAGAAATCATGACTGAGACGAAGCTGTTGTGCCCAGCCTGGCGAGAGACTACCTTGAGCAACACTTGCACGCCATAGAGCGAGCTCGGAGATGCATCTGGATTAACATCATGGATATGGGAGACCTCTGCATAGTTGATGTGGATCACAATAGACAACAAATATGGGGAGAAAACAGCGCTTCTGTTGTGTTGTCGAAACTTGTTTGCGTTTTAACTACTGTCGGCTTTACTAAAGAGCCGCTGATTACTATTGACGCGAATTAACTTATGTAATTTTTAGAAAGAAGTTTGTTTAATTTAATAGTACTTTGAGTATGATTATGGAGCATTTTTATTCATCTAGCCAGCAACGTCACAGAAGTTGAAGCTTGGCGAAGACATTAACCGGGCGGTGGCTGGTCCCAGATAATATAATGGCTGATAAAAGAACATATGAATTATGAGGTATTGAATGAATACGTGTTTACGTACAAGCTTGAGCTGAATCTTTGCAAAAGGAAAAAAAAGAGATAGAAACTGAGACAGAAACCTGGCGTTACTAGGATGTTTGGACTGGGATTTGATTTGTTCTTTGCTTTGGCCATGAACACCCTGAAATTAACCACAGACGAGAGAGGCTGAATTATACAAAGCAAGAAAATAAAAGAGAAACGATAGCGAATAAAATAATAGTAATATAATAATATCATCTTTCAACTATCTCACTGACGATAGGGTATCAGAGACAAGGCAAGACACTCTCCATTTTAAAGACAGTAGTAGGTAATGTCCACATGGAAGAAGAGAACAATTATGAGTTAGGAGAGTCGGTCGTTGGTGCAGCAACACGTTATGTAAAACTCAAACGTGTTTCATGAACTCATGACTCGCCACGACTTGGACACGAACACGACTGTTAGGACGACACCGTGGCCTTGTAAATTATTTCCAAGTGTCTCTGGCTATTAAACATTTACCGGGTTTCACCGAGTTTTAATGACAGGCAGTCTGATGATATTATCTACAATTCTTGTCGCCACGCTGGGCGTTTCTGGGGGTTGACCGAGCCTTGATCGGAACACCCTGATGTCCTGAATATGCCATACGCCATCTAATTCAACTAGTAGATTGTTTGCAAGATCGTTGATCCAGAAAACCCAGGGCGTGCAGATATCTGAATTGGGCGAGGTCTCTAATCTAAATCGGCCACCGAAGAAAAGTTATCGGATGAGTTTGGATTTTGTTCTTATAAAACTTCATGTGTGATTGGTCCAATACCGAATCATTCGGTCAGTTTGGGCACTCGGTATTTGTAAAAAAAAAAGCAAGGACTCGAGCTGCTCAATCACGCTGTCGCCACAGCTCGTCTGCAATGCACGTATGGATGCAGGTCAAACCCCCACGTGGGCCGAAGCCACCAGATATCATCTCGTCAGCTCAAGGGCCGATCACATCATGTCGTGTTACACAAATTAATCAGAAACTTGGCACCTGAAGCAATTAGTTGTACGCCACATATCGTCATGGTGTGTATGAGTGCCAGCCTCGCGATTCTCGGTGGCCGCATATGATACCGATAACCTCACAATTGCCACATATCTCTCTCACTCACTCAGGAGAGCGGAAGCATTCCGGTTCACCAGAGCTAAACTAAAGCCACTTCACTAGCCCTCTATAGTGGCGGTGCTATGATGCTAGGTGTGACGGATCGTCCTCGCCCTAGGAGGACGAAACCCGCTACTGACGGTTGCAGAACATTCGTCCCATGGCTTCCACCGTTGACCCAATACCCTCGGGCATCGGTGCAACTGCCCTTCCCGCGATCGACACGCCAAGCTAACAGCCGCCCATCCCCCGTAACTTTTGCCAATAGGACGGCGCAGCTACGATGGAAAGATTGAAGCTCGCCTGACGTTCTTTTTCGTTTAAGCCCAAGGGCTGATTAGAGATAAGTAAACGAGGCTTAGGGGATCTTTTGAGCTCGACTCCACCATCGGTTGCCGGGATGGGTGTGATCGACAGGTCAAGATAGGCTCTGGAGCCGAGTTCCTACTTTCCAACGCTTCCGATCATGATTAGCTGCATGAAACCCTGAGCGGTGGTAAACTGCACATCCAGATGCTTTGATACCAAGATTGGAAGGTTGAGCGCTTCAGGTGGTCTGTTGGAGCAATGGGGCCTCGGTTCCTGCATGAGCAGTGCTGTGAAGGCATGCAAGGGGAAGCGAAACAAGCTACGAAGGCAATGGCACATCAATTGCTTAATTCTACGTGCGGTGACTAACCCGAGTCTTCTCGGGCTCCGTCGTGCGATCTTGGCTTCTCATCGTGGAGTATACGGGCCAACGCAGTGTGGGGAGTGGGGAACCCCGGACCCTCTACCCATTTCATCCGGTTGAGGTGGCAAAAAGCTGTAGCGGTCACTTACCCCCGACGCGTCCCGCATGCGGATGCCACATTAAAGCAAGAGACGTTGGAACTTTTGCTGCTTCGAGGTGGCTACCACCGGCGGCGCGAGCAAAACCAACATGACTGAAACCGCTGCGGCCGTTGAGTGCAGGATTCTGCTCGGGCATGGTTTTTTTTTTAATGGGATCATTCGTGGCTCAAAAAAACTTATAGCAGTACGGATGAATAGACTGATTCGGCATAGACGGAGTGAATTTACGCCGCGAAGACCGGCTGCATTTGTCTCCTCCCCCCCCAGCAACGCTTGGCAAGAGCCTTCGACTTTGCATGTGGCGTGTGTGTATCCATATCTGGCACGACGTATTGTATCCATCTTTTTCCTGTGATAGATGGCAGCGGGAGGGCTCGGCACCGCAAGCGCCCCATGCCAAGTGTCTGGGGATTTGAAGCTAATGATTACCGGACCCTGTCTGCGAAGCGCCCCTGGTGATGTGGTTAGTCAAAACCATGATACTATTACGTCTCCAAAAGCTGGGCTGACACGTGAAGTCGAGGTTCATTGAAATCGAATTTAGGAAAGAAGCCGAGTTTGCGGGGAAACCTGGCTCGACTGGAGCTGAGAGCTGGATTCTGCCTGGGAGGGCTGCTCCAGTCTCGATTTTTTTGCGAACTTCAAGTTGAATCTGAAGTGATTTTCTAGCTTCACAGAAGACGCCAATAGCCATTGCGCAACTGCTGCATTTGCGGCTCTTTTGTTAGTTTCGTTTTTTATACGAGCACTAGCCCTAGTTTTTTATGTGTCAACAACGATGGTGACAACGCTGCATAGGATGATGAAAGCGATACAGAACCCGCTTGAGATCGTGGGTCAAATAACCGCAAATTGGCCTCGCAACCCGTTCGGAGGACATACAAGCGGACTCTGTTTGTCCAGGTGCCGGGGGGCCTTTGATGGGGACTGGTAATAATTCGGGAGACGATAATTCGTGGAGGGCAGCCCCGCCTCTTCGCACATGATTCGTCAACTGTCTCGGATGACAGCAACGTAACATTCGCCCCCGGTCCTTGGTGGACCATGTTGGACCCCGTGCAAGCTGCTCGAAAGTTAAGATGCAGTTGGCAGGCAAAAGGTGGTTATTGGGCAGCTGACGCGGGAGCCAACTTGCTTCGGGTTCATTCCCGACGCGAAGTCTCGAGACATGACGCATTCTCACCATTCTCGCCATGAGAATCAGCTCTGCTAGTGATGTGCTTGTCGCTTCAAGTCATGAAAGACATTGACCTGAGCGAACTGGGTGCGTTGACCATCGTGGTGGCCTGCATTGGCGTCGCTTTAGTGTGAGGAACAAGTCGGACAAATTTACCCGTATGGATCCAAAGTCATATGGTGTGCTGTCTCAATCACCGTCAACGCCGCAATCAAACCACAAGGATATCCACGGGACTCCCGACACGAGGCCATCGCAGACTTCCCGAAGGCTGCAGACTTGCCCAAGTGCTATGAAAGGTAAATGAGTAATGCATCTGCATACTCTAGCCAAGGGTTAATTAAATGTCTCGAACGCGGTCAAAGGTCGGATAAGTGGCCATCGCCCGAGGGGAGTTCTTTTCGGGGCCTGGATCCACTGATATCCATGTCCGTGGTGAAATCTAAAGGTTCATTTTCGGCCTTTGCCAAGAACGCTTCATCTGGGGTTTTGCAAATGCGGTAAGCTAGCAAAGCCAAGCATTAATTGGCTCGGTCTATCGTTCGACAGCAGCCAACGAAGCGATGCTTGCCGCTGGATAAGGTTGATTGGTATGGAGGCCACAATCCCTGCACAGGTGGCAGGGCTTTTTGAGATGTACGAGGCTTAGACCTCTAGCCGGGCTTCCATGCAGCGTCGTTCGGTCCTTCTAACGCACGATTCATACCCTAGCGCCTTTGGCCGGACCCTAGTCATCGAATGGATTAGAATGCCACCACAACCCTCGTCGCCATCACCTGCAGAAAAACCCGACCCCTGCCAGAATGGATGCCAGGTCAGGGGGGCGAGAGGGGATGAAGATGGTGCAGCTGAGATGCGTCAGGACTCGGCCGGACAGTGGCGTCGAACAAGTGCAAAATGTATTCTAGGCTACAAAATTCCCGAGTAGAGGGCAACGCAGCAGCTGTTGCTCTTTGTTGGTGACCTCTTGTCCGCGTTTTTCATCGCTTAGCATTTGAGTGAGTGCGGGCAGTATCGTTCTCGGCGACAGGGAGTCCCGCAGAGCCGCTCCGACAGGTGACCAGGGTCTTGAAAGCCAAGGGTCCCGTGTCCTGTTCTTGATTAGATGGCTTATAATGGGGGGTTAGCTACGAACGAGAACCGCACAGTTGGTTCGTCGGAGGCAAGCAGTTGGCTGCATCCTGGCACTAAACGGAGAGTTTCCTTAACACTCGTGCGCTAGGGAGTTGATAAGAGATTGTACGATCTGATTGTTTTCTTATCGAATCGTCCGTTTGCGACGCCTTTTGAAGCAGATGTGTCATATTTTTACTTGAGGTCATTAGGGCTTGGCTTCATATCGGCAATCCTCCATCCGCGCACGTAGACCGAACGTGGGCTGGGGTGTATCCTATCAAATGGGTTTCACGGGATTTTTTTTGCGACTTAGTCATAGGTGTACGGTTAGATCGAGGGGAGCCGCTGCCAAAGTGTAAGATCGACAGCTTCGCTTTCGCCGAAGGGATTTCATCGCCTGTCGGCGACTGCGGGGAGCCGCTGCCTGGTCGATCACTGCCAATAGGGGTTTGGCCGTAGGAGAAAGGGTACTGGTCCAAGCACGATCACCGGGACCGCCCGCAAGAAAAATCGCAGGTTTAACAATAGGCGAATTCACGGACTCGTTTGCCTAAACGGACCGAGCTGGGCATGTTAGCAGGATGCACCTGAGTAAGCGATCTTACCAAGGAAATGACGATGGAATCCATGAAATAGGCGTGGACGATGTGTGCGACCCCATGTTGCAACTGGGTATTTGGAATGTTGATAATGAAAGAATAAAAGTGTCATCGCTGAATGGCACGTACTGTCCCATCTGAGGCATAAACGTAACCAGGAAAGGATCTCGCAGCGGCCATGTTGGAAATTTCCTGCTTGAAGTTTGCATCAAGGCGCCTAGATAGATGATAGTGTGACACACCTTTCCAAGGGTGGCGTTTACAAAATGGGGGGCAATCCAAAGTCGGAGAAGGCTGACATAGGTAGCAATGCACGAGACTGGGGAGAGGTGTATCATTTGGGTGATGACAGGCGCATGTCCCGGACATGAGCGGCTCTGTGCAGCGAACCCAGTCAGGCCCCTCGCAGATGTGTTGGCAGGGGTTGGCGGCTGGAGGGGACAAGAGTTCCGATGATGAGGTGACACGAGGGTCGGCATCGAGTGCCCCGGACACGCCCCGGATGGACGAGATGGGAAGTGTGGCAGGGAGAGCATTTTTAAGTGGCCAAGCCCATTGGTGGTGGTTGCAAGGCAAGCGACCAGATGACGAGAGCGGCGGCGCGGTGTGGGATGCGTTTGGTGGTGTTGCACCTGGGCGTCAATACCTGAAATAGACAGTTGGGTGCAACCCAGCCTGGCTGCGGGGGACAGCTTGCGCCCCTCACGTTTAATCCCGTTGCATCATGCCCCCGACACCTCGTCGCATCTCACTTATTAGTTCCTCTTTCGCCGCATTCCTGTGAGGTACGCCGCGATAGGGTCAGTATGATCAGCGCGGGCGTGGTCGGCTCGCCGCTGCCACCCTCCGTCGCTTGGGAGGGATTTTTCTGGAAGCGATCGAAAGGGTCTGGAGGGGTGGTCTCAGCGCCCTCTCCGTGTGTCCGTCGATGGCGGCGTCGACAGTGGCTTGGGAGTGTCTCGGAGAAGCTCCAGCGGCTGGCGCTGTTTCGTTATCGTGCGTCTCTACTGCCCCTCCTCTGATGCACCGCACCACAAAAGCACAGGCTGTTGCGCAGACGAGGCCAGAGGCGAGAGGGCAACAGAGCCGGAAGTCCATGGATGATGTAAGTGGGCCAATAGCGGCGCGAGGCGGTTAGCCAAGAGGCCAAGAAGCAAGATTGCCAGGATATTTTCTGCAAGGGAGGTGGGGAAAGGGTGGGTGGTGGCGGCCGATGGAGAGAAAAAAGTTCGGGGAGGAGAAGCGCGCACTAGGCTGGGCGTAACCGTCTTGCAAAGTGGCTAGGGCCAAAGCAAGTTAGCGTGCCCGATAGCGAATACTGGTGGAAGAATGCATGGAAGCTCTTCACAAACGCCAATTGCGCTGGGAGCTGCGTTGGGACCCCGCCATAATGGGCACTAGGGAGCTGCAGAGCACCTCCGGCCAGTGGGACAAGAGCCGGGCGACAAACACTGGCCTTGAATGGGGGTACTAGATAACCCACTAAAACCGCTGTAGGTTGGTCATTAAGATGCTGAAACGATTTGAAATAACGTAGGTTCTTTTGGTTGTCGAGATGCCCGAGGCCCATGGCAGTTGGCGCCATTGGGCCGGCCTTTATTGCCGGTGATCCTTTTGGCCATGGTGATGGCGTGAGGCTCGTGGTCAGATGTTGGCAGGTTCGGCGAATTTCCTCCGCGCAAAATCAAGAGGAAATCCGTCCCACCCAAGGACGAGAGGATGGGAAAATCCCCATTCAGCGTTGCAGGCGTGTGCGAATTACAAGAGGAATATGCAGTAATGTCTTGGAAACGCGTGCTAGGCGGCTGAATCATCGTTGGCTGGGTCTCTGTGTTTCAACGGAGGATCAGAATGGCAATGTAACCAACCCGCCGCCAAGCTAGCCTCCCAACCCATGCACCGGTAAAAACATCGACGGATGCCAGTCCAGTACAGTGGAGTTGAATGGGTACCTGGTCAATTCGCCGGTTGTTTTCAGTCCTCTTCCTTCTTCCCATTTTCTTTTTTTATCGTCTTTCTAGATCCCTTCTCCTTGGCAGAGTCTCAGCCTCATCAAGTTGCCACCTGGAGGAAGAAAAAAAAGGAGTTTAAAAAAGCAAAACATAGAACCAAAAAAAGAAATGAAATCAATGCTGTAATCCTTCTCGGTACCAGAATCCGGTTAAGCTAGCCCGGTAGCCCGGATTTTTTTACACTCACAGAGACAAAACGGGTCACCGAGTAGTGCCTCACACCGTGCCCCCAAATTAGCATTGTGGGATGCGCGAACGCGAAATCCGACGGATACAGTAATGATGGGGTCGCAGGCGTTGGTACCTCGAGGTGAGAAGTGCATCACATTGGAGAGCAATGACGAAGTGGGGTGACCAAGGCCTTACCTCCTCGGGAGGTGCGATACGTGGACAAAGCTGGCAAGTTGGCTTTAAATACCATCGGGTGCTAGTAGGCTGTTGGGAGCATGATGGTGTGGTGGTGATGGCAACAGTAGACGGCATGTGGTTGGTGAGCGGTGGCACGCTCATGCAAAAGGACCTAGCCGGCGGACTCCCCTCTTTGCTATCCTGCTGTACCCGCAAAGCTCCGGGAGTGGATAGCTTTAGCGCTTCTGGACGAGGGACGGATAGTGGATGAATTAAGGTGCGCCCGGTGATTTTTGACATGCTTGAGCGTCCTGGCCAAACATCATCAAGTGGGGCCGAGAGCTGGTTCGGCCATTGTGGAGGCACAGCTGTGCTCGTCTTCCTTCCAGGTACTGAGCTTGGCTCGTGATGAATGGAAAGGAAAACTGAAAAAAAAATTCTCAAAATACATATGGAGTGAAACAAACCAGGGGCTTATCTTCGCTGCCTGAAATGGAATCAGCATGGCCTATGGAGTGACGTTGACATGCGTAGGTTAAGGTGCTGCACTGTGACAGCCATCCTTCGGCGTGCCCGAACCCCCGCCAAAGGATGCGAATAATGGCTTGCTTGCGGCATAAGCCAAAAAGCCAGAAGTGAAAAAAAAAAGTAGTATGTCTTCTAAAGTTTCCAACGACGTTCCACGGCCACCGCCTTGACGTAGCGGATGGCTCGGTGCCTGAATTAGCGGAGGCTTATCTTGCCTTTCTGTATCATTATGGTGTGGTTTGCTGCTCTCTAGCCTAACGCAGTCACTAGTTTCTCACTCAGGGTTTTCTCTACCTATGGAACAGTGGGCTCGGGGCAAGCGAGGGTGGGATTGAGTTGCGGAGGTGATGAAAGTCGAGCGGATTGCACCAATATGCTGGCTGTTGATGTCGAATATGAGGTAGCGGTCAGGCACAGACCCCGGAGCAATGCGACGACGAAGGAGCCAGAGACCCCGTCGGCTAGTTCCTTAGATTGGTTTTTGCCTATCCACGGGCATGTCCTTGTTTGTTTCGGCATGCGATTCACATCGTCTTCGCCGTTGTTCTGTTTAGCATCAAGCTAGACCCGTTGCCCGGCTTCTCCTACAGGATTGCATGAAGTCAGTACGAGAGAAATTATGCTCGTGCCATGAGTAAGGTGAAGAGGGTGCGGATACACCCACGAGCCACCAGAGAGCAGCACAGACAGGAACCTCCACCGTGGATGATAATGAGTAGGGGACTTAGTACTCCGCAAGTAATGGGGCAATCCACCCTGTGTCCCACGAGAAAACCTCCACTCAGTTAGTATTCGTCCAATTTGCAGCCAGCTAGCGTCAGCTTGAGTTTACACAGCCGTTTCCTTTCCGGGAGCTAAAGGTAAATAGCTGTATGAGGCGTTTTATGGAGCTTGTCTAGAGGAAGGGAAAAAAAAGAGAGAAAAAAAATCTTGAGCCACAAGCAAGGGATAGAAACGGATGGTGAGTGTTTGGACAGCTTCGTTGGCGGTGGTGCTGCCGCCACAGCATGTACCGGGCGGCCACTCGCCCCCAAGGACGCCTTTGCCGGGGATCCCCTAGTGACGGCCCCCGAGGATGCCCCCGAGGTGACCCCTGCTAGGGCGAGTTCTGTACTCCGTATTTGCTGGGGGCGCCGAATACCCCAAGCTGCAGGGGGCCCCTAGCGGCCCTGGGTCTAGGTACAAGTTGTCGTTCCGAGTACAGTGTGCTGATACAGGTGCGAGTGCGGTGCCGCGGTAGCTGTACGTGCCAGACGGAGTACCGGGCTCCCGCGCTCACCACCACCACCACCCACCACCCACCAGAGGTGGCCCACTACACCCGCTGCACCTCCCACTGCACCTCGATCCCGTCGCCCCTTCCACGCCCTGTGGGCACCCCTCCTGCCCACACTCGCTCGCGCCAATTCGCACACCCATCCGACCCCTCCATCATGGGTCGCTGGCCCTCTCCCCATCTTTCTCCAAAGCCGTAACCTCAACCATGTCACCCACGCGGCGTCTCTTTGGTTGCCCGGTCTCAGTGTCCGCGTCAATGCTACTGATATACCACTGTCCAAATCTCTGCCAGCCGGACTCTTTCCAGCCGCGCAGGGGAGCCCCGGCCACTATGGCCTCGGTCGATATGCCCCGCTGATCTTCTGGGTTCCCAGTTCATCTCCATCCCAGCCTACACGTCCCGCGTCCCTCGCAGCACCCAAGCAACTGGGGATGGATGATGCCAACGCCAACACCAACGCCGCCCCCCCCCTCCCCCATCCCCCATCTGTTACACATCCCGTCCTATCATGTCCCATACCGATGGTGCCCTGCTTTGTCCCATCCCGCTCCATCATGTCCCATGCCATCATCTCCAGAGAGCTCTCATCCACCCTATTACTACTTTAGATATCACCTCCACTCCACCTCCACTTCATCCGTCTGTTCCCTCTCGCTCTCGTCTCCTCCTCTCTGGTTCTCTTCTGCACGGCGCACAATCTTCGCATCTATCCCTGTTGGCTTCGGGTCTAAACTTCTTGTCTAAATCTAGACCCTCCCCCAGACTATTTGTCTACTCCCATTCCTCTTATTACACCTCTTTCCTGCCACTGTCGCCACTTATATGTAGAGACAAGGCTCAGCCTGCATTCTTACACCTGTCCTCGCCACCTCTATTTGAAATATCACTTTGGAAAGCACTCCCAGGATCTCCCGCATCTATCATTTGAATATTTTCGCGTCCGATCCTGCTGCGTTTCCCAACCTGGAACCCACATCGCCAACACCTGTTTCGACCAGTAGCCTCAATCGTATGTCGAGAGTCTCAGGCCCAACCGCACCGCACTTGGACGCCGACATTGAGAATCCGGACGATACTTCCAACTTATAACTACCTCAAACAAACCTCACCGCATTTGAAAACCGCACACAATGACGGCATCTCTTGCACAACAGACGGTCGCCACCAAGGACCCCTCGGCGGTTCGCAAGCGCAGAAGACGTGCTCCTGCCGGTGGTGCCTCAGACGACTGCTTCTCTTGTTCTAAAAAGAACATCAAGTGTGATCGCAGACGGCCGTACTGCTCTCAATGCCTTGAAGTCGGTAGCGAGTGCTCTGGGTACAAGACTCAGCTGACCTGGGGAGTCGGAGTGGCGAGCCGTGGCAAGCTCCGTGGGCTGTCTCTGCCTGTCGCGAAAGCGCCACCCGTCACCCGCGAACCAAAGAAGCTCCCGCCAGCACGCTCGAGGTCAAGCTCGAGCGTTCTTGTCACAAGAAGCCCCGAGCAAGATCACCCCGTAATCATGTCTCGCGGGCCTATTGACATTCCGTCCGTCGCACACGTTGCCTCAGCGCCTACGACGCCCTACCCAATGGCAGGATACGACTATCTCTCAATGTCACACCCAGAAAACACCCCTCCTATGCACCAAGGCAGCTGGGGGAGCATAACTTACTCTCCGGTTCTTAGCCACTCCCCAGACACCACGCCCAAATTCAATAGATTTCCGCTTCCGCTCGTGACTGAGGATCTCTCCTCATCAATCGACTCGCTCCACGACGTTGACTATCTCTCGCCCATGAGCCAGTCTTACACAAGAGAGGACATGCCCTATGTTCACAGCCCGACTTTTATCTACGAGAACTACGCTACGGGAAACAGCTCGCCGGGGCCTCAGAGCCCTCCTTCTTCTATGTACCTGGACCACACCAGGCCCATGGCCCCGACCTCATGCCCCAGCCTTATTCATGCGCCATCGGATCCGGGCTCAAGCATCCATTCTCACATGGATCAACTCGATTCGCACATCAGCCAGAAGCTCGTCCAAGACTGCGACAACTTCAGTGAGCTCGTTCCGGCGTCTTATACACCCTGTCTCTTCTAATCTGTGGATAGGCGTCCCAGAGGCCGACGCCTACAGCACAAGTTACAACTCGGCCCCTCGTGTGTGGAGATCTCCCTCAGTTCAAGATGAGGATGCCAGATCTTACAATTCAGAATTCGCGCCGTCTCACTGGCCGACCACATCAGACAGCAAGTCTGTGCATATGAGCCAAGATCTTACATCTAAGATGCCTTTCTTTATGGACTACTATGAGAATGTTATGTGTCCCACTATGGTGTTTATTGATGGGCCTCGGAATCCTTTTCGGGTCCATATTTTACGTTTAGCTGGGGGTAGCCAAAGCCTGCGACACGCCATCTGCGCACTGGCGTCTTGCAACTTGCGCATCAAGAGGAAGCTTAGTCTCGGCCATGGCATGCGAGAGCTCTCGGAGAAGTTGATAGCGGACAAGCACGCCGCTGAAGCCGCCATGGATGCTCAGTCACAAGACCAGTCGCTTGCTGAGGAATACCAACACCGCAATATGGCGGTTCACTTGCTAAATCAGCAGCTCAACGACCCTTCGCAGTCAAATCAAGACTCGGTACTAGCCACAATCCTCCTCCTATGCCATTATCGTATGATGGAGTCCGGAATTGCCAAGTTTCACACGCAGTTTGCGGGCGTGAACAAGATTCTCGCTTTGAGGTATCGCCAACTTGCCAACACTGGAGATTCAGCTTGGATGGAGGCATTGTTCACGTATTTTGATGCAATCTCCGCGAGCACCAATGATAGGGAAGCTCAGCTCAACCCTACCTATGCTCATCTGGAAGCTGATGCCCCTTCGCTGCCTATTGGTGCCGAAAACTTGGTGGGCTGCGATCGTGAACTCTTTAAGACTATTCGAAAGCTAGGTCGTCTTAACCTCCTTTCACAGAACCGCCAGGTGCAAAGCCCAGGATGGCCATTCGGCCCCCAAAGTGTGGCCGTCGGGCCCCCCTCGCCTTTGGCTTCATCGACCTATCTGAGCCCGATAGGCCATGCCCACAAGGACAACGCGGCAACAGGAGCCCCCCAGGCGTATCAGCTCGGTGACTTCAGCAGGAGTTTTATCGGTCATCAATTTGATGGGAACGGACTCGGTACATGCCACAACGGAAACAAGGGATTCGAGCCTGCACCTATCTCGCCCACAAATTACGACAGCGACCGCACTGTTTTCTGGCAGGAGTGGAAGGAGGCGCGCGTTGCACTGCAAGAGTGGCAGTTTGATGCCTCTCGTGTTGCAAGTTCACTGCCAGAGCCGCCAACTCAAGCTCAGCTCAGGGACCTTCATTCACTCTCTGAGGTGTTTCGATACGCGGCTCTTCTCTACACAGAGCGATTGGTGAGCCCTTCCTTGCCATCGAACCACCAGAGCATCCAAGGCCTGGTGAGCCAAGTCATCTACTACGTAACCAGTCTGGAGACGGGCAGCAGCGCAGAGAAATTTCTTCTTTGGCCTCTGTTCATAGCTGGATCTGAATGCGTAAACGAGATGCAGCAAAACATTGTGCGAAACAAGTGTCACGATATGATGTCCCGTTCTGGCTACATGAATAACTTGGCGGCAATGGAAGTATTGGAGAAGCTATGGGCTGGAGAGTGGTCCAGCGCGGATGGCCTGCTCCACCCTGGATCCCAGGTGAAGGCCCAACGAGGACCATTCAACTGGACCAAGTGCATTGGGGGGCCAGGGGTAGAGGTGGAGTGGATTATGTTTTGAAATTTCTCGCATTTGAAGAAAATGGATGTAAGACAGAGGGCCTTTCTCGCCTTCAGGGTTGTTTTGGCGGTACCGGGGTGAGGGTGCTAAGGTTAACCAGGGCTATTTTTCATGACAAAGGACAATTGGGAGGGTAAATTTGATTTCGGTTTTATGGCAGAATATGCCTCGGTGGTATTGTGATTGATCTACTTGTTTGGACATTTTGGGTTTATTTCCTTGGTTGCATTTAGATAACAGCGTGGGCGTCACGGCTTAGCATTTGCATTGGCATTTTGGGTTTAGATAGCTACCGATCTGGGTAGAATTGGAGAATTTTGGAAGAAATATTCCTTGCATGTGCAGATTCTGACAGCCTTGCGTTGCTCGTGCTTAATTGCCCAGGTTACTATGATGATGAGTTGCTCCCCCACGCTGGGTGGTGGGCAGGGGAGACAGCCACTCACGACACCCACTACATCCCACATGTGCGCAAATGCTCGCAGCTTTTGGGCGGCTCTTATTCGTGCTTGGCGCTCGGCGGCCATTGCTGGCGGAGCCGGCCGACAAGCTGGGATGAGTTCTCCACCGTCCGGTGAGCGGGACGGGCGATAAGCGCTCTGCCAGGGGAGAGAGGCGCACGTGTGGTTGGGTGGGGGTATGGGAAGAGTCGAGAAGGAGCTGTTGAGAATGTGCGTGTGCGTGTGCGTGTGAGTGAGCGTGTGTATGTGAGTGTTTGTGAGTGTTTGCGTGAGTGAGCCAAGGTGAGTGGAAGTGGGTGTGGGAATAAGCAGGATACGCGTATCAGGATGCTTCACCCGGAGGATGGACGAGGGGGACTTTTGAGCACCGGAGCTCTAGCTAGCTAGGGGGAAGGAAGGATGGACTAGATGGTGGGAATTACGGTAACAGCGAAAAAAAAGTTCCTACATTAGTCGATGCAGCGTCGAGCGAGGAATCTTTGTATCGTGAACCAACAGCGGGGGAAGCAAGAAGGGTGGGAAGCGGATGGAGTGATGCTATATCCGGAATACCGTAAGTGGTCACCTCTCTAGTACAGATTGTTTGATGGATCAGGACATGGGGAGGGGAGGGGGTCTCTTTGTTGCGGCTATCTATCTTGCCAAGGTAACCATCCACGTTCTCGAATCATCCGTACTGACCACGGCCAATCCCAGTCTTTCTTCCTCCGCGTTCGAACCAGGGGCGTGCGAGCAAGTGTGTGGGTGAAGAGAGCGCATGTGCATGTGCGTGTGTGTGGTGTCCGTCTAAATGGGAGGGGAGGGAAGGGGAGGGGAAGGGAGGGAGGGGGGGGGGGGGGGGGGGGGGGGGGGGGGGGGGGGGGGGGGGGGGGAGTGTTGTGGGTGGTGGTAGTGGATGGTTTCGTTCCTCAACCTCTCTTTCTCCCACGGACATGCGAAATGCCGGCCTCACCGCCGGGGCTCCGGGATCCTTTGGACGAGCAGCAGCAGAAAGAGTAGCCGCGGGATGCAGGGAAGAGGTAACGGAAGGAAAACAGAAGGGCCCCGGGGTGGGAGAGAGGGAGGGATGAGGGATGAGACGGATGAGACGGGGGTGTTGGTGGTGGTCGGGATCCGAAGTGTGGAACCTGGCCTCACGTCGAGATCGTTTCCACACGGGAAGACAAGGGGCCCAATTGCAACTCCGACTGGCCCATCGATACGAGAATCATGATGCCATGCTTGGCGCGAAAAGGCCCTTGGGGGATTTCACCGTTAACGACCCCATCTCCCATATCTCGCCTCGCCGGGAATGGCGAATGCGCATGGGCTTTTGTCGCAACCAAGGTCCCGTAGCTTTCTTAGCCGATGCCACTTTCACCACGATATCAGTTTTCGCACCTATACAGCATGCCCTTGGCAAAACTATGTCAGATATGACCCGGCCGTATTTCTATTCATGGCATGTACCAGCTAAACTCTGTCTATTCCTTCTGCGCCTGCTGCATCCTGGCCCATCAAAAAATGGTTCGTATCGAGACATCCATTCTCGCCAACGCCCATCGCTACCTTAGCGCCCGTCGTCAATTTTGGTTTTTTTTTGGCTTCACAATGCATCGGGTTTCAGTCGTCATTCGGGCACCGATGCCTGACCCTCTTCGCGTTACTCTGCCTCAAACTCGCCAAGGTGGTGCTGAATCAAAGGTTCCTCGTCCCAGCCAGGATCAAAGTCTGGGTGAGAGGAATGCAGACTCAGACCCGCCATGACATGTTCACTATCACCATCCACCTCGGTTTCTTGTTGGTCCGGCTGTGTCTGTGATTCTTCTTCTTCCGCCGATGTAATCTCTGCGATGTGACCTGGCACGGGCGGAAGTTGCTGTGGTGGGCTATCAGGCGAAGGCGCCGCCTTACGCCGCGATCTGCGGTATCCTACATACTTCCCATCAGCAACACCATGTTGACGGCTAATAGGGCAGTTCCTACCTTGGCCGATCCACGCTGACTGCCGCCTTTGTTGGTGGAGGAGCTCCTTGCTATTGCGCAGCGCATCTCGTGTTACTACGAAATCCCACAGCCTCATCCCCCGCAGCTCCTGGATCCTCTGGTTTGCCCGGGCTGGGTTATCTGCTTGTCGATATAGGATTTCCCAGATTCCTAGGCCGTACTGGCATGTCCACTCGGCGACCCACTGAATCTCCTCAAGCTGGGCGATGCGCGAGCGCTCGAGCAGCTTGTACTCGTGCTGCTCCCTGGACTGCAGGTTGGCGAGAAGCTCCTCGCGGGTGTCGCTTGGGGCCGACGCCGTAGACAGAACAAGTTCCTCGGTGCGCGTGTTCCAGACCTTGGATCGCACATCAGACTCGGCCGACCAGAGGCGCAGGTGGCATTCCTCGCAGGACCAGAGGGAGCGTGTTATCAGCAAGGTGCGCTGCTCAGCCGTGGGGCAAAGGTCGTCGCAGTGCGCAGTACAGCCGATTTTGAAAAGAATGCTGTGTTGGCACCGTGGGTATTGGATGATGGCGATACAGCACGGCATGTCGTGAACGGTGTATGTAGCCGAGACGATTTCTGTTGAGGCCGCGATTGCTAGGGTGTGTGTGGTGCTGCCCAGGTGCCCCCGTTCACATCGCAGCCGTCAGGTCAGAAAGCAGATGGCAGCGATGATGAAGGATGCAGCGGTGGCGAGGCCATCCAAACGAGGTCGAGTTGACCGGGAGCAAGCGGCTGGCGGTTGTGAGCAGCCGTAACCAGTTCAGCCTTCTGCGCTTGTCAACCTTCTTGGGCGAGGAAAACACGAGGGAAGCAGCCACAGAGCCTGAATCATTGCCTTTGTCTCGAACTGCCTGCCTTGCATGCGTACGTTGACAAGATGCAGACGCCACGCAGCCTGAGACCTCTGCAACACACGCACGCTGGCAAAGGCGAAGGGCGGTCACACATGGCCCCGTTTGTGGCCGTCAAGGGCGATTTTTTCTTCCTCTTCTTCTTTGACATTTGTCTATTGTGACTCTGACTGCAGCTTTAATCCCCCCCCCCCAGTATTCCACCTTGGCTGTACTTTGCAAAAACAACACTGCCAATGCATGATCCAGCAACACTCAAAACACCACATTCCCTTGTTCAACAAGCAAACGCCCTTTTGCATTTCAATGATGCGCGCGGGTATCCTTACACACCATCCTGTAGGTGCTAGCTAATCCTACACAATGAATCGCAGTCCCCCTATTAAGAAAAAAATGACACCCAAAGAGAAAAAAAGACCTGTAAATCCCAATCATCAAAGAACAAGTAAAAACGCTCAAACACAAAACCTCCCGCGGCTTTTCTAAGCGGGTGCACCCCGGTTGGTAAACGCCAACTCGGGAAAAAACTGTGAAAGCTTCCGTGAGGTCTGGGCCTGTACTACTACCGGTTCGTCGCTATCGGATACTTGGTCCAAATCGAGGGCGTTGTCGGGCAGCTGGGCCGAGCGCCGCTTGACTTTGATGTTGCCTTGCGCCGGAACAACCTTGTTGTTGGTAGTGCTGGTGGTGACGTGCGTGACTACGGAGATCTGTGACTGCGACGACGGGGTGGTGGCTTCTTGCTCTCGAATCGATACGGGTGTCCTGGATCGGCGTGTGAGGTCCGGGCTAAGGCTCCGCGGCAGGCCAGTTGGCAGGGACGCTGTCATCATCTTACGGTATCCATCTAGGTCAGACTGGTGGTTGCGATCGAGAGCTGCAGGGCTGGTCGAGTCACTCCGAGTCTTCTCGTTCGAGGTCAGGCCCTTGGCCTGGACAAATGCGCTAGAGCGGACGTGATGAGGGTCTCGCTCGTAGTACTTGTCGATAATGGGGTGAACCATGACGGTCTGCTTGTGAATGGTCAAGATTGAGTTGGTTGGCACATTAACCCAGTTTTCTGCGTAAAGTCAGTATAATGGCAAATATTTGGCCTAGCAGGGTGGTACGAACCTCTCTCAAACGTCAATGGCTCGCTGGCGACGAGGACGATGTCGGCGCCCTTGTCCTTGCGCTCCATCTGGTACTCTCTGTTGTTCGGGCAAGCCGTTCGCGTAACCCACTGAGTTCCTGACGAGTAGTACAGGCTAGCCGCTTCATCAGTCGAGCTGCTGATGTACCTGGTGCAGATCACACTGTGGCCGTCGGTGACGGCAAAGTTTAGAAGGCTCTTTGTGTCGACGTCGTCTGACTGGAGGACGCTCTCGGGGATCGAATCCGTCATCTCGTTGATCTGAGCAATGGTGCGCTCAACAGCCTTGCGTAGGACCGTAGGCCCGAATCCCTTGTCGGGGCAAGCGCTGGGGTTGTGGCCAAGGCGCTCCAGAGTATCGAGGAAGAGGGCGAACGCCCACTCGCTGTCGGTGTTGCCCTTGACTCCAATGTACCACTTATCAGCAAGGCGCTCGCCGAGCCGACGCTTAATGTGCTTCCAGCCGCCGAGACCGCCATTGTGCATCCACATCAGGCTGCCATGGGTGAAAGGGTGGCAGTTGTCTTCGCTCAGCGAACCTTCGGTCGTAGCGCGCACGTGGCCAAAGATGAGGCGAGAGGCTGTCTTGGAGGCAATGCGCTGGAGGTTGCTGCAGTTCCAGGCAGGGATGGTCGAGGTGAAGAGGCAGGGCGCGGAGCCAAGCTTGGGATCGGTGTAGAAGCCTATGCCAAAGCCATCGGCGTTATTCTGGCCACGACGTGTGTCCTGTTCGACATGATTGTTAGGCGAGGGGCGATCGAGGGGCGGTGGCGGCGAGAGGAGGGGTGACTCACCAGACGCAATCGAGAGTCAAAGGATTGCTTGAGAATAGAATGAGTCGGATCGAGGATCAGTTTGGACAGGAGGATCTCATCGCTGCCCTTGTAGACCTGTGGAAGAAAAAAAAAGTCGAGTCAGTAAATGTTGAGCTCTGGGCTCAAAAGGAGCCGGGGTCGGAGGGTGAGTGACGCACCAGAAAACGGCACATGGTGAATCTGCGTGCGAGCGCAAGGTCGGCTCAAGGAGTCGACTGGAAGGAAAAGATGATAGGGAGTAAAGAAGGAAGAAAAGGAGAGACAATTTTTTTTTTCTCAAGGGTTGAAGAATAAAAGATTGGCGCAGTGTACAAGGAAAGGTGTTGCACAAAATCACAGGAGAAGTGGTAATGGTTGAATCAGTATGAGAGATGACACCATTGGCTTGCTTTTTCGGCCTGGGGGGGTAGTGCGGTGGACGGGCCACGGCTGTTTAAGACACGGCGGCTGGTGACATTAGCTGGAGCCAATGACAGGGAGATCAGATTGACATAGATTGAAAAAAAGGGGGGTCCAGAATACGGGATGCAAGAGGAAATGATTTATAGGGCGGGAGTAGTCTCATAAAGGAATACTGAGTCAGGCGGGAGTAGCAGATCCATTTTGCCTGTTTGCTCGGGAGCTTCGCGTTCCTGCGGGCTGCTGCCCAGTGGCATCACTCGGGCGCCGTCACTGACCGTGGTGCCACCATCGCTGAGCCTGGGCGGCAGCGAGAGGATGCTGCCTGCAGCCGCGTTCCAGCGCTTGCATGCGTGATGAGGGCTGATTGCAAGTGCTTGACGCCTCCGTGGCGCCGCAACATGCAATCTTCTCCAGCTTCGAGGCAGGTCCCCGTCATCATGACCGACAGGTCCGGAGGGATGGATACGGTGCTCCCGGCGCTGTGGCCCCGCGGTGTGGGCCCCGTCTGGGCTGGACGAGTGAGACCTGGCATCGGGGGAGAAGAAGCCTTCCTGTGAATTCCAATCCTGCCCATCAATTGCCCTTGTCACCCTCGGCCTCGTAGCCTATGGGCTGCCCTCCTGTTCTCCAAATTCCAGCACCGTTGGCGCTCCCTTGGCCAGGCGTGTCACGCAACTCAACCCTCGAGAGGCCTAATGGCCCTCTCCTTCGCAAGCCCCTTCCTTTGATCAGTGCACCTCATGATGCCATTGATCCGATGAGCTTCGGCTCTCAACCACTTTTCAGGCGCGGCGGTGCTCCAGGTTCAGCTCCCGGTCTGGAACGCAGGCTAGCAGCTACCGTGTCTCTGTTGCGTGGCGGTCTTTAGCGCCGCTCGCGTGCCCGCTGGAGAGTCGAGTCCACGAGATGAGTTAGAGAGCTCTGGCAGCACCAGCTGCTAGGGCCCCTGCCAGCATGGTCCAAGCTCCTTCCTAGAGCACTTCTGCACCCCGACATCATCATCACTGGTAGCCATATGTGGCGCATTGATGTGTGGCGGTGCATTTTTCAATTAATGCTACAACGCGAACTAGTCGCCCATCGCCAATTTACACGCTCCGCGTCGCCGCGACCGCGTCCATATCTCCACCCTGTTTCCGCTTCGGCCAGCCCAGCCCCGGCCATTTAACTCCCCGCTCAATGAAAACGACTAGGCAACCCATTGCCCTGGTGATTCAGCTCAGATCCTCTTTTTTGCCATGTCTAAATCTGCCGTATGATAAATTTCTCCTGTTCAGTCTTGCTCGCACACAGTACATCTCGCATTTTAATTCTATACTAGCGGAACCGTTTCTTCTGCTCGCAGGTCAAAAGGCATGGCTCATCACCTCGGCGACTTGCCCTCGTTGGCGCTACCATCCAGCCCATCGTCATCCGCTCCCATGATGGCTTCCTCACCCGCCAGCGCCAATGGTCTCCTATCCCCGACCAGGACATCTCGAAGAAAGGAGAAGCGAAATCCTTCCGTCACTCCTCGACGCTTCGGTCGCTTTTTTACACCCCGGTCCAGTCTCTCTCTCACTCTTCCCACCAGCCGTCGAATTCTCGGCAGCCTCGACTCTTCCACTACCAACCGACAGCCTCTCTCTCCACAGTCGCTCTTCAGCGATCCCCTTGCCTCGGACCCGGTCTCCCCCTCCTCCCCTACCATTCGGTTTGCCGTAGGTGAAAATGAAGAGGGGTCAAGGAAAAGAAAAATGCATCAGGCCGGTGGATCGGTTAAGAGACGTGGTGGAATCCTCTCCGATATGCCGCCTCCTCCCCTGAACTTTTCCGCATCCACAAGCCATCTACCTGATGTTGAAGATGCTTCCGCTTCCAGCCCAACTCCAGCTACACAAAGCAGTCAAGATGATCTCTCCGACCGTCGCAAAGCCACTTTGGTAAGCTTATCTTGGACTCAGATGCTCTGTCATCAACTAACCCGTCGACAGAGCCAGTTCTTCAAAGCAAGCCGTGGAGGTGTCAAATCATCCAAGGATAAGACGATCACAGAGTCATCAACTGTTATTGCAAACGTCTCGCAAGCTGAACTCGTATGCCATATTCTAAATTGTTTTCATCGTCCAACCCCTAACCATCGCCCCAGGTCCTTGAGGGATATGAACCTACTCCCATCCGAAAATTTGGCAATCGAGGCCTCAACGCTCAACTCCTTGACCGCGAACATGGATACTCATCTCACTCTGGACGCCAATATCTTGCTTTCCCAGCAGCCGATCACCGAAGAGAGACGGCATCCTTTTACAGTCGCAGCACCGATGTGCACCAGGTTACGGCTCACAACGCACAGAGCAACACAATTCCTTTCAGTCTAGCTAGCTGTCACAATGCCTCGGTAACTGCTATCGGAGACGAAGAAGGTTATGTGCGCTTCTTTAAGACAGACTTGACCAGCAACCCCGGTGAATCCAAGGTTGATGTTCACTTCCCAGTCCACGACAATGCCATTATGGACTTGGCATTCTCCGAGGACGACATGCGTCTGGCCACTGCCTGTGGTGACCGAACGGCCAACATCGTGGACACGGCAACTCAACGAGTTGCTGCCGAACTCAGCGGTGGACACTGGGACTCGTTGAGACAAGTCAACTTCCAACCTGGATCCTCTGCGGGCAATGTCCTGGCCACGTCGGACAGGGCCGGGCGCATTCAAGTATGGGACTTGCGATGTTCCGCCTCTCCCGCTAACGCCTTCTCAACCTGTGGTCCCAACGGCCTCATCCCCAGAGACTCTCAGCTTGAGCCTTTCTCGGCCCGAACCCTAAACACTATCGACAATGCCCACGAGCGCGCCTCGCAGGGCAAGACTACCGCTGCTTCCGTCACCGCCATCCACTGGCTCCCAACTGGCCGCGAGCACCTCATTCTCTCTGCTTCCGAGGCCAATGCCTCCATCAAGCTCTGGGACACTCGATACATCAAGCCCAGACGACAAGCCGAGGAGACCCCCCTCGCCGTGACCCTCGAGCCCACATCCCATACCTGGCGACCATACGGCATTACTTCTCTCGCAATCAGCTCAGATTCCGCGCGACTGTACGCCGTCTGCAAGGACAGCACCATCTACGCCTACTCAATGGCTCACTTGATGCTCGGCCATGCCCCTGAGCTCGTTGATGGTGCCATCAAGCGTCGACCCGCCGGTGTCGAAGGCCTTGGCCCCATATACGGCTTCAAGCATGAGTCCTTCCGGGCTCAATCCTTCTATGTCAAGTGTTCAATCCGCCCCAGCCGCAACGCACACTCGTCGGAGCTCCTGGCTGTTGGCAGCTCCGACTCGTGTGCTGTTCTCTTCCCCACAGACGAGCGATATCTCCGCAGCTCCTGGGCCCAGCGCGCACATCTCCTCGAGGAACCCGCCCCACCTCCCTCACAATCCTTTTCTTCGTCCTTCTCCTCATCCTTCTCCGCGCCCACTTCTTCTACCACCCCCATCTACCGTGCCGGCACCTCACTGATCCGCGGCCACTCCCGCGAGGTCACCACCCTCTCTTGGGCCCACGACGGCAAGCTCGTCACCGCTTCTGACGACTATTTTGTCCGCCAGTGGCAAGAAGACGACAAGGCGGCACGATACCTCCGCCAAGTGGGCGAGTTTGGTGGTGAGCGCCACATGGCCGGATGGGCCGATGTGGATGCTGACTGGGATGCCGAAGACGACGACGAGGAATAATAAACACCACCGGGGACGGGTAAGTAAATAGGCCACCGTTTGGCCACCGTATATTCTCGTTTATCTCATATTATACCCCCAACCATACACCATGGCGTTAATAAGCATGGACTCAATTGATTTTATAGCGTCGGAGTTTACAAGGCAGTTTAGATTGGTTTTTTCTGATCAAAATGTATATCATAGCATAGCACAGTACAGTACAACATTCATGATGAAATGCGTATCATATTCTTATCACAAGAAATCAGCTTCCAGTCCCATTAATCATGTCCATCAGCGTAACGTACGTGATCAGTGAATTATCAGGTTAATCGAGCTGTTCTGTCTGTCTGTGTCTTGAAGGGGGAAAAGGGGGAATCTAGACTTCGTGTATTTTAGGAAAAGCAAATAACTCCGTGTTATTCTATTTGTACTTCCTCTCCCGTGTATAAACATTCGTCCGCCTGCGGCTAAGCACAGCGCATACCAGTCATCATATACATATCTCATAGACTTGTGATTAGAACCGTCACATGGTTGCCCGCGGTAAGCCTCAGCTTCACCGCCCGGACATGACTGCCCCGACCACGACCGCCCCAAAAGCTATCACCAAGAGCCAGCTAGGCACCTGGACACCAGACAGCCGCTTAGATGCCGTCTTAATGCTTCCACTTAGGTTAGTATGGGCTTCTCTGGAGCCGGTTGAGTAGGCAGGTCTTGGCGAAGGCTTTTCAAATCTCATAGATTTCGACATGGCCGGGCAGAGTTCCATATCGTCTCCGTCCGACACGCGTGGGTGGGTGTGGTGGCGGTGACTTGCGGTTGTTTCAGCAAGGTACCGGCTTGCCCAGGTTTGTTCCGTATTGTCCTCGCCGCTGGGCTTGACCACTTTTGATGGTCTCAGTCCTCTCTCTTTGGCCACCGTGAGGCTGTCGCGAGGACGGCTGCTTGGGGGGTTGATCATGCGTGCAAGGGTGCGGAGTGCTGCGAGGGCCTTAGCTTCCAGTGGTTCCGCCGAGGCGCACACGGTATCCAGCTGGTCGATGACAGACTGCATACCCTCAAAGAGATACACTCCTTCTTCAATAATATCATCCTTCTCGCTATCGCTCAAGGTGTTCTCGACATCCAACAGTCTTTGCTTAAACTCCCGTTTCAAGTCTTCTCCATCTTCGGCGGTTTCAAAGTTAAAGAAGCGAAGAGGCAGCTCCTTGGCAAGCCCGCCGCTCGCCTCGTCATTCTCGGATGCATGTCGGCAGGGCAGCTGGTTAGGTTTGATTGGCGAAAGAGGCTTTTGCCAAAATGCGTCGCCAGCTGCTTGAAATGTGGCTCTCATATAGCGACCGCCAGAAAACAGGGCCATGTGCAGGATATAAGCGTATGTTACAAGCAAATGAGGCTTGTTCTCAAACACAGTCTCCATATGCAGGATAAACTCTCCCAGTCGCCCGGACTGGCCAACACTCGCCAACTGCTCCTCGACAATGTAGTTGGGCCATCCGGTCAAGGAGGCAATGTCCGCCTTCAGTTGCTTCGATCGCATGATTTTGGGCATATAGAGCTTCTCGAGCACAGCATATATACGAGGACTAATCGGAGGCGGTCCAGCTTGGTCATATATAAATATTGCTCCCTGCGAAGGTTGTTTGGGGTCCTGGAGGCTGGATGTGGCAATTTCATGCTTGGTCATATGGTTTTCAGCAAGGATGATTTTCCACCGTTCTTCGAACGCCAAGTAGATGGGTGCAATATGAAGCAGCCCAGTAACGTACGAGGAAGAATCCTCCGAGTAGGGTGGGATAGCGAAGGCAACCCGCGCCGTGATGAGTTTGTTAATCGCCGCATGGTTGGGTCTGGTGGCCGCGATGATGGACTCCGCAAGAGTGCGCTTGCGACTCTCTGGTTCCTGAGGATAGTCCTGGGGAACGGACGTTGATGCAGAGTCCGATGTCATGATGTCAGAGGCGCACCCGGGCGAGTAAGTTGGTGGATGCAGCTCAGGGGTATAATACGTCTGTGAGTCTGTAATGGGAGAATATCAGGGTGCCGCTCTAGGTAAATTGACCTGCACTGTATGAGGATGTCTAGGTATGGCTGATTGGCTGGTGTAGGTGGCAGCAAACTCCCAAGACAGTACTTAGACGGAGGTGTTGATGTGCCGCGATCCCAGCAGGGTCATCTAGAGATTAAAAGGGAGGAGAAAGGAGGTTCTCTTTCCTCGAGCAGTCCGTCACCACCACATCAGCATGTTTGCTTTGTGTGGCGTCATAGAGTCTCAACCGGTGAGTTCTTGGGCAGTACAAAGTGCAGCATGACTACCCCGTGTAATGCTAGGAAGAGAAAGAAAAAAAAGCGTCTCCTCACATCCAGGTCATTAAGCGTTCTTTTTTAAGAGGAAATACAATTTAACTGACCGCGGGCCGCACAATTGCCCAAACTATGCCTGTGTTGCCCATGAGCCAGGTGGACGCTCGACCCCACACACTCACTGTGCGGATCGAGATTTTGGTGTTGAATCGATGCTTCCGGAGAGGTGGCTCCTGGCCTTGGCTGGCGCCAGCACAGTGCAGTCATTAGTGGCCTCGGTATAATAAGATGCGGTGCTGCAAGGTACTGGGATGTTTATTCGGGCATTTCGTTGTCGGGCGGAGCGACCCGTTGGGAGGTTATCACATACTTTCAATGTAACGACTCTTAGCTGGCACCCATGTCGCAGTACAACCATACAGTAAGTTGAAAGTTGAAATCCCCTCACAACACGTCACCTTGGGTCAATGCCACAAGTCTTGTCTATTTTCTACTGCTCATATGCTGGGCTGTTGTATCGTTCTATTCCTTTTTTTTCTTGTCGTCGTCTAGAAACAACATTGGTTAGAGTAAAAACCTCCGATTGAGTAGAGTGTTTCCAGACGTATGGCGCCTACTCATGAACGGGTGGCTTCGCCGTCGGCCAAGTCACGCCCTGCGCGCATGCTAACCCTATCAAAGCTGTCACACGCATACTTCCTCAAAGTTGACTAGCACGGCCAACACCAGAGCCCATGACATTTCGCGCATGACTAGGTCCCTCCTCCGGCCACGTCCATCTCCCGAGATCCGCTCCGCTGCGTGGGGCCGCCCAAGATGCGTCCGACGATCACCAGGCATGACGCACGCCATCGGACACCTCGGAATCCAGGGTCCCGCGCTTCGCGGCGTCGGATGAGCTACCGCTAGCGACCCTGAGCTGTGATGGTTAGCCTCTAAACATAGTGGGAACAAATAAGAGAAGGATAGAAAAAAAAATGACAAATAGGAGGTACACACCAAGTGTGCTTTGGCACTTCTACCCCGCCAATACCCGCCTCCCCAAGAACGCAAGAGGTGAATATGAAATTCCAGCTCGCTCCCGGTTTGTTTGTTCATTGGCAATGCGTCGCGGTGCTTGAGGAGATGGTAGTGCTTGGGTATTTTATGACGTGTGGCCGGAGCTCCAAGTCTCGGTTGAAACGGTTGCGAATGTCTTTGCTGATCTGCATCTGAATCAAACTGATGGGGTTTTGTCGATGTGTGTAGCCATCTTGGCAAGACAGGGACACCAACTTGAGTACGATATCATGGGAACGTCTCGGTAGGCGACCCTGAGTCAATGATCTTTTCTGGATCGCCAAGTGAAGAGCTCAACGACTAAGGCTGCTTGAGAAACACGAATTGCATGCCACTCTCGTGGCGTCGCTCTTCTTTGGATTGAGCCTGCCGCCTTTTCGCAGAAACAAATCCAGGGTTCATTGTAACGATGCCCGCTGGAGAATCGGGGTTTCAACCGAATATGTATGGATTTGCTATGTAGTCAGGTGCAAGTGGCCTGCCTGCCAATCCCAAATATGAAAATAAACTTCCTATCCCAAAATATGCTTCATAAGGTCGATCAAAAAAGTCTGCCCGATATTGGGTATCTATCTATGCGTCGTCACAGGCAAAACCATGCCATGAACCAGAACCAAACACCCAGAACGCCAATCCATCCGTAAGATCAATACGGTTGTGCCCACGCTAAACCAGAACGTCACGATTCGCCTCATCATCATCCTCGCCGCTCTTCTCGTCAGCTGTGTGACTCTCGTTGTTGATGACGAGAAACGACATGAACACCACCGTCGCTCCGATCCAGTACAAAAAGCTCGAGTGCTGGCTGTACTGGAGCATTTGGCCAATCAGCGACAGCGGGATGTTCAGCGCCAATCCGACGGTGACGACCAGAGGAGTGGTGAGGAGCAGCGCATATGCCCATGAAACATCGCTAATAAAAGACCCCATCGCATTCAACTATTCCACCGCGTTAGTTTGGGCTACAGGTTCGGGCTACAGGTTCGGGCTCTTGCGGGAATGCTCACAGTAATGATGATCCAGATCTTGCCGGAGGGGGGTAACTCAAACTATCACCAGCGTCAGCCACTGTTACATACTGATCCACCCTCTGCGCATGACTTACTGGTTCCAGTCCCGTCCAGTGCAGAATGAAAAACATTGGCCAGAGCAGCACAAGGTTGAAAACGCCCACAAGGCCGAAGAAGAGCTGCATGTCGACGCGGTCCTCGTCGCCCACCCTGTACTTCATGACGGTCACGTAGGCGCCGTAGACGACGGCGCTTATAATGGCCATGCTGTCACCAATGGCGATCTGGCCCGGCGTCTTGTGCGGGAAAGACCCTCGGTTCTCGTCGCTCTTGCCCGACATGTCCACCGTGGAGATAAGGATGACACCAATGAATGAGGCGCTAACTCCAAGCAGCTTTCGAGCCGTAAACGGCTCAATCCCCCACATGGTGCAGAAGATGAGGGTAAACATGCTGCTCGTCGCCGACAGGATCGTGGTGCTCGCCACGCTGGTGTACTTGAGACACGCCGAGGAGAAGTAGTTGGCGAGGAACCACAGCATGCTGAACTCGAGGCTGATGTAGGCTGTTTCCCGAAAGTTGAGCTTCTCAGTAACCAAAGTCATGGGCTCGAGGTGGCTGTGGCTTTCGGTGAGCAGGCGCTCGCTGGTGGCGTCGTCGTTGACTTCGGCGAGCTTTCCCTTGGCGGTGCGGCGTCTCAGACCTTTCCAGGCCTGGACGGCATCATTCCTGACGCCGCGAATCCCCTTGACGCTTGCATATCGAAAAAAACGTGGTACTAGTGAAACAGCAAACATGGATGTGTTGAAGTAAACAACAAAGAAGGGCTTATCGAAGGTGTGGTCGGCGAAGATGTACTGGGCAAGCAGGTTAGCGGTCCGTCTTGCAGCGGGGGGGGAAGATGACGACATACGCTGGCCACGAAGTTGTAGATAGTCCAGAGAAATACCGTCAGCATCAAGCATCCTATACCCAGCGTGCGCCTGGCGACTCCGTCGAGCCCAAGCTTGGCCCGCAAACCTGGCTTTGGCGGGGTAGTTGGCCGCGATGGCAGCAGCGGGCTGCTGGAGGTTGGCACTTCCATGACTTCGTCGTGGTGGTGGCGCTCGCGTGGGACTCGCACGCCTTCGCTCATGATTGCGTCGGTGGATGTCATGTCTGGGCCTTGTCGCATCGTCGCTCGCGGGCGTTGTGCTATAGTCGCTTTTGGGTAATACTGCACAACCAACAGCACCGAAGTTGGTCCAGGAAGCCAAGTTCGGGGGTTGTTGGGGGGGAGAAAGAGCAGGATTGGGGTGCTGCTGCTGCGTTGCCAGGTCGGGTCCCGAGACAGTTTTCTAGTCGCAACGGTTCCGGCAGGCTTGAAGAGAAGGATCCGGAAGAGAAAATGCCACAATAATAAAGCGATCTACCGACCGTCCGAGGTTCCGCAGGACGTCCAAGCCCCTCCGAGAAGCGTCACGAGTCGCGCTATCAGCACAGGTGGGATTGTATTTATGTTCCTTTACAAAGTTGCTTGGCCGAACCCCACGCTGTGCCTAATCCGGTAAATAGATTGCAGCCACGGATGGCGATAACCCTCCACACAGCCGTTAGCGGGTCGCTGACCGCCTTGCAGCCCAGGGTCCAGCTCATTGTCTCTGGTCTTAACCGCCAAGGCATCTTTAGCTGTGAACCATCTTCAGGTGTTACATAATAATGCAGAGCGTGCAGTTGCAATGTGACGACACCATGTTTCAAACCATCACATGATGCGCCGCCGCGGTGAGGGTGGTTGGCCGGAAAATAATACGCCAGTAGAGAGGCACGACTAGAGCCGGCTGGCAGCGCATCAACCGTTGCGTTCCGCGATTAGCCCTGCGCTTGGGGGACGGTTGTCTAGCGCTGCCCCTAGCCGACCCCGAATAGAAATGGCGGCAACACCGAGGTTATAGGGCTAAACAATGACTCGCCAGGCGCCAGTGTTATCTATCAGTTGTCTAGAAGCAGAGATAGACTAAGATAGAGCCATTCTGTTGGGGGGAAACTTGCGCCCAGAGATAAGCAAAGCATTCTCGACCCAATCCGAAACATCAGGGACTTTGCCAGCGCCCCAATCACAAGGAATCGGACCGCCCGAATCAATCACAGACTGTCCGTCTCGCCAGCAACTGGCGTTTCATTTTTAATTTTGACAGAAGGTTCGACTCGGTTGGCGTTTCCCTGTTATGGCCCGTCTTTGCGCTCCTCCCCCCCCCATACACTTTCACATGTCTGTGCTGCGCATGCGGGTAACCCGATAGTGTCGAGTCAAGGCTCGGGCAATAATGTTTTCGGATTGATACCCGAGGACCATGGCATTTCGTTGGGCAGGAAAACACTTGCAAGAGCGGACGTGCCGTGGTTTTGGGACAAGCCAAAACCTTTGCAATACAGTGAGTAAAGGTACTTGTTGAACCGCACTCGTACCGCCGAGAATGGAATGATACTGCCACTCGGGCGTGTGAATGTCTCTGGGAGTTTGAATCACATTTTTAGCGGCATCTTGACGGGCAGGCGGGAGGACGCCAATTCAGGGGATGGGATGCCGGTGGCGATTGATATGGAATAAATGCTAAATACTAAAAATAAATTGTTGGACCGATCATGACATCGGTGTTTGCGGGTTGATTGTTATCTATTCTCCGTGCGGAGGGGGTTCAGCTCAGACCCGTTTCCTAGGTGAGCAGATCGAGCCTGCCCCTCCTCCACAAGGGACATACCGGGGGCCTTGCATCCGTTAAATTGCCCGATGTGGATTCGCATTGAGAATAAGTGAAGTGGATATGACATGGCTGAGGGGTTGTTATGAGGGGTTGTTATGATGGAGGTCATGATGGATACTAACTGCAGTCTGTTGGTTCAAAAGAATACGTGAATGATAAGGCAGCGATTTCGTATTCTATTGGCGATTCAGCTTAGTGTACATTATGAAGTCTGGAAGACCATTTCCTCCGGCTTCATTCCCTTGCCCTCAACCATGATTCCAGCCTGGACAAGAATGTCCACGCACTTCTGAACGGTCTCAATCGACACAGCATTCAGGACAGGCGAGAACTCAACCTCCCCGAACCACTTGTCAGCATCTTCCTTGCTGTACTCGAGGTTCTTGGTAATGAAGTCAATAGCCACATCGCGGTTCTGGCGGAACGCCGTGACGCTGTCCTGCAGCTCCCGGAGCAGGTCAACGACGCGCTCGTCCTTGCCGCCGCCCGCCGTCTGGGTGGAGGCGACAATCAGCCAGCTGGGCCAGGGGGTGGGGATCTCGCCGGCGTAGGCAATCACCTTGGAGTCGTAGAACTTCTTGGAGGTGAAGTACTCCCACATGAAGAAGTCGGCCTCGCCAGAGTTGACGGCGTTGCGCAGGTTCAGGAAGTTGTTGAGCACCACAATGTCCGAGTAGGGCTGCGGCTTCTCGGCGTCGAGGTAGCCCTTTTGCTTGGCCAGCACGTACGACATGATGTGGCTGCCGGAGCCGAAGCGGGACACGCCCACCTTGCGGTCCTTGAGGTTCTCGGCCTTAAGGATCTCTTCGCGGCTGGCGCCGGTTGAGATGGCCCAGCCTACAGATGAGAATTACACACATGTTAGCTACAATCCGGGGCACAGCTTGCCTTTTTGAGGCTGAAGATCAAACAAAATAACGGGTTGTCTCACGGAGTGGGGAGTTGACGTAGCTGCCGACAATGCGATACCCGCCGTCGCCCTCGACGCCCTCCTTTCCAAGTCCGGCAATCCAGCCCTCGGTCAAGCCAATAGCAACGTCAATCTCCCCGGCGCGGATGGCCGTCACCATGTGGCCGGTGCCGGAGGGAAAGGGAACAAGCTCTGCGGCATAGTTTTTCTCCTTGACGAGGATGAGCAGAGGAGCCGAGAAGTGCTCGGGCACGTAGCCGACGCGGAGGGGAGCGCTGGACATGGCGGGCTGAGCGTCGCGAAAAGCCTTTTCTTTTTGTTGCCTTTCGTTTGAGGATGAATCACCAACCGAGCGAATTGATGGCAAGCTCAGAGAGGTTTCGGCGTCGCTGGGCTATTTAAGTTGAGGGGGTAGCTGGTGGGGTTTGGAGAGGTGGAGGCCACAGGATCTTGTATGACGGACACTGGGTGGTGTGTGGCGCGAGACTTGCTCATGATTAGTTATGGAATTACCTGAGGCAAGCTTGGGTTTTGCGCGCAAATCTGAGAAGTCACTTGCTATCGCAGCGGGTGTATATTCATATATTGGGGCTCGGGACCATGTAAAACTTGGTTCCCGCAGCATATTAATTTATCTCGGTCTTTCCATTAATCCCCAACTTGAACTTGAATTGTGCATCTACTATTTTTGCCGGTTGCTCAAGTGCTGAACCCTATTAAATGCGAGTACGGCATTGCGGTAACTGAAGCGGCTGGGCTCCTGGCAAGATCGACGGCGAGTGGATTCAAGAGTGTATTATAAATTCGATTTCTCTTGCACAGATGCACCAGGCGCGGCATCAGATGTGCGGCATATCTGCAATTGGCTTGTTGCAGGTTCGGGACCGGGTGGGTGTAAAAGTGAGGGGTTATCGCTGTGGTATGAGGAACAAGTATGGGAAACCGAATCTTAAAAAAAAAACCGAACCCCCTTTCCAGACATCAAACCTGGGTGGGAAAGCCCTGAACAAATTGTGAAATGGAAGCGTAACGAAATGGATCTCACATGGACCAGGGCAGTGCAATGATGATTGACGGCCCCAATCAACTGTGCCACCCCGCCTTACGGCCTATCGTACATATATGTCCCGGATCGTCCATATCCTGTTTGGCGATCCAAGATATGCCGTATCTGCTGGCTCCAATGCGCTAGGTTTCCGCGCACAAGCGCCGCATACGTCTTCCCATGTGGCTGAGATGCATGGCCAGCCTGGATGCAACCACGCGGGGTGACGTCTGGGGGGCTGTGGGAGCACCCTATCAGCGGTGCATTGCTCCCGGCTAAGGGGGTCGCGTAGGGGTTGTGCATCATCGTGAGGGGCTTCAGGGGCTTTAACCCAGGCTCCAGAATTATCCCCCTTCTTACAGGGCTGTATTCCGGGGGGCGTACTGCCGCATAAGCGGCCTCGCCTATGCCTATGCTCTCATGGGCCAGCGCTGTCAGACGGGCTAAATACGGACGCGCTAGCACCACCCAGCTGGGAACGTGTTCAAACACGACCAGAGCTTAGTTAAGCCATGGCCCAACTTGATTCCGATCTGGCTTCCCTGTGTTTCATCATTCTCAATCCAATCTTTCATCAATTTCCCTATACGGGGTATTTCTTGTTTCTTTTTTTCTGCTTTCCACGTCTCCATGTCCATTTCCGTTCTCTAACGTTCAATTCTTGACTTTTCCGTCTCCCCGCCACGCGCTGATCTGAATCATGGCGCCCTTATCTCCGCCAGCGCTCGACCTCAATGACCTTGAGCTGGAGAGCGCCTACAGGGAGGACGAGCCCTTCCTGGACTCCCGTGAGCGTCTTGATGACCCGCCCCGCATCAGTAGCGATGGTGTGCCTTCCCCTACAGAGTCTGCATTCAAGATCCGCAGATGGGGCGTCAATTCGCCGCGGCGCATCGTCATCATGATCGCCGTGGTCAAGTTCCTCCTCGTCTTTAGCGGCATGCTGTTCGTGGTCCCGTACGCTCGCCTTGTCGAGGATGCTCTTTGCCATGCGTACTACAAAGATGATTCTTTCGACATCATTGAAGAGATGAAGTGCAAAAAAGATGAGATTCAGTCGCGCATGGGCTATCTCTTTGGCTGGATTGGCCTTGTCTCATCCATTATAGGTACCGCCCAGCTGAGAGACACGGAAATTTGAACATGGCCAGTGCCGTGCTAACACGCGAGTAGGCCTCATTGTTGCATTCCCGTACGGAATGTTGGCTGACAAAATCGGTCGCAAGCCCACTGCTCTTTTTGCCTACGCCGGCGTGGCAATTTCATTGGGACTGGGGCCCTTCTTTCTGAAGGATCTTTCCAAACTGATTCGCGAGAAACCTTACTACCTGTTGCTGGGGACAGTCTTTCAGATTTTCGGCGGTGGCGTCCCAGTTCTCTTCTCAACTCTTTACTCCATTGCATCAGATGTCAGCTCTGAAGAACAAAAGTAAGTCCATCTCTTGTTCCTCACTGCCGGCCAATTGAGTACTGACTAAGAATTTAGGGCCACCCACTTCCTCTACCTGACATTTGGCGCCACAGCTGGTGGTGTACTGGGACCAGTATGTGCGGGTCTCATCATGCAGACATTTGGCCCGTGGGTGCCCATCTACTGCGTTGTGGCTTTTATACCTTTAATTCTAGGCGTTTTGGTTCTCATCCCGGAGACTCTCACCATCAATATCAAGGACCAACACAACGAGGATCAAGAGTCTACTTCAAAGACATTCAAGCAGCACATGATCCATGGGGCGAATGAACTCGTCTTCTCCCTGAGATTTTTGAAGGATAAGAGTGTCCTGCTGATCCTGGTCAACTTTTTTGTTCAAAATGCACAGTACGCCGCATATTCGACCACCATGTCACAGTATCTCAGCAAATATTTTGGATGGAAGCTGGCCGAAGTGAGCATCCTGCTCTCCCCGCTGGGAATTTTCCAGCTGGTTATTCTGGCTGGGTTGCCCAAATTGGGCGAGGTCCTCATGTCACCACGATTCCGCTTGTCGGCCTTTAAGAAAGATCTACTGCTGCTCCGTATCTCGTTGTGTATCTTGATCACCTCCTCTCTTATTCAGGGTTTCAGCCACAACATCGTCCTGTTCATATTCGGACTGTTTATCTCAACGTTTGGATCTGCCGACAACCCTCTGGCTCGAGCAACTATCACGCACTATGTCCCACCTGAGTATACATCACGCCTATTTGCATTGGTCGGGATGGTTGGAGTGATGGGCTCCTTTATCGGAGGGCCAGTACTTGCATGGTGCTTCTCAATCGGACTGAAGCGAAGGGGCCTATGGATTGGTTTGCCATGGTTCTACGTTGCATTCCTCGTTTCAATAGCCGCAGTTGCGCTCATATTCGTCAAGCCGCCGAAGAAACAGTCCAGGGAAGAGCCAACCGATAGTGACGGTGACGACATGGACGAATATATGCCAGATGACCCTCTGCGATTGGAATAGAATTCGAAAACTGATAAAATAGAGAATGGGATACCAGGCTGTTTCAGAGGCTTCACTGTACATTTTTGTAATTGGGATACTTCATTTGTTAAGGTGGGATGGCGAAGAATGGTATGGGCTACACAGAGGAATACATAGATACCCGAATAGACCCCGTTTATGGGCCAATGTGCATTTTATGGCTTATCGAACGGTTTTCAACTCCCTTTTTTTGGTTCCCATCTTGTCTGGTAGTCCACCTTCCATATTCGGCTGGCCGAGGAACTTTTGCTCGTACTCGGTACAGCAACCGAGTTAATGGGTGCGATTGATAATTCCGCGTCTTCGAGCCGTCATTGATATTTGGAAATGGCCGAAGAATCAAGACGGGGGTGCTTGCTGATTAACCTTAATTTGTAGAAATACTTTGGCTTATTTTCGACCCATGGCTCAGCGATCCAGTATCGCCACAAGCAGTGAGTAGGAGTGTACGCCATGACGAAATGGTGAAAGGCTGCATCGGAAAAATACCCAAGCTAATTAACCGACTGGATAGCATCTTACAGCGTTGACTTCCGCGTAATTGACTCGTCAGCAACAGCCCGGGGTTGTTATCGCTGCTCTACAATCGCCCAGACAGAGTCTAGCCCAGGGCATGTATGTCGCTGCCTGAAACTGCAGGGTTTGTCCCACCCCCGTGGGAATGGGACGCGCAAAGGATCCAGATCTCCAAAGCTTGCAGGTCTCGATAAATAAGAGGCGCCGTCCCCAAAATCATCCTAAGGGGCCCATATCGAGGTGTTGGACTGGTCCCCGTGCTGCGCCATGGAGTCCTACAACTCGACGCAGTGCCGCGATGGCCTCTTTGGCCCAAGTGTTTGGTCAGAGGGCTGCCGCGGAGGGTTTGACTTTACTCGTAAGCAAATTACGACAAGCCATAGTTTCTAAGTTTAGGGGTCACCACTGACGTGTTTGCAAGTTGCTTTCCATGAGAGCATCCTCAGTATAGCGCCTTCGGTACTGTTTCTCCTCCTCGCCGCCCCAAGGTCAATATATCTTGTCAGGCTTCCAGATAAGGCAAAAAAGCGTGCCGCTTACACGCCAAAACTTGTAACACGTTCAATAATCGTGGTTGCATTCATTCCTAATCCATCTCCAGGTTGTATCCACCATATATGCAATTTTGCAAATCGCCCTGCTTGCTCTTGTAGCCTCCAACAAGAAGCCAACCACCCGCTTCTCCCTGGCTTCGGCCATATTGAGACTCCTCGCCGCACTTTTCATCGTCCTCCTAGCTCATTTTGAGCATGTAAAGTCTATCCGGCCCTCGTTTCTCCTCACAGCCTATCTCTTCGCTTCGCTGCTCTTTGATGCTGCGCGTTTAAGGACTGAGTGGCTAATGTCGGTCCGCATTGCATATGCGGCCGTGCTGTCGACATCCGCTGTATTTAAGCTTGCTCTTCTGGTATTGGAAACGATCGAGAAGCGCAAGATTCTGGTCAATCCTTCCAAAGCTCCTTCCAAGGAGAGCACAAGCGGTCCCTTTAGCCGGGGGTTCTTCGTTTGGCTCAACTCGCTCCTCCTCTCAGGCTGGGGTACAGCCTTAACCAACAATGACCTGCCCGTCATTTACGAGAAGCTTTCTTCTGAAAAGCTCGCCATTAGGTTTGGGAAAATCTGGGGGACAGGTAAGGCTGGAGGAACACTTGCCCACACTGATGCGATGTTGAACTAACACCTCTGCCATAGCATTGCAGAACAAAAAGCCTTCCGTTTTCCTTACCACAATACGAGTTCTGAAATGGGAGATTCTTAGCATTGTCCCTCCTCGTGTTGCCATAATCGCGTTGAGCATCTCTCAACCATTCCTCATTTCCAACGCGCTACGATTTCTCTCCGCGCCGGAAACCGATGCCACCAATAATCTTGGCTACGGCTTGATCGGGGCTTTTGCATTTGTATTTATCGGTAGTGCTGTAGGTAATTCCAGCGGTCTCGCAAAGAATTAATCTGATGAGTGGATAGCTTATGACGGCTTGGTACGAGTATCTGGCTTTCCGCGCCGGTGCCATGGTTCGCGGTGGCCTCATCACGTTGATATACAGCAAGATGATGAAGCTTCCCTCAGCAAACCTGAGCGAGTCGTCCGCAATAGCATTGATGGGCAACGATATCGAGATGCTCACAGAGAAAATACACATCATGTTCGTAGAGTCTTGGGCGAATGCCGTTACAGTGGGAATTTCGATGTACTTGTTGGCAGATCAGCTTGGGGCAGTTTGCGTGGCTCCCATTATCACGGCTTTGAGTAAGTAATGGTTTTAATTTTTCTGCCTTTATTCGATTTCAAGACGCTAACGTTAAAGTCTCGATCTCTCTCTCGAGTCTCGTGGGCAGGTGGATGGTTCCTCGCCAAACCGTGTATCAGAAAGCAACCCAGAATCGCATCAATTTCACCTCGGAAGTTTTGAGCTCGATGAAAGCTGTAAAAATGCTTGGGCTGACTGAAAGGTTCCGAGACCTCATTGCGCAGAAGCGGGATGAGGAGCTTGAGGTAGGCATCCAATTCCGTTGGATATCCGTGTGGGCCAATTGCATTAGTAAGTTTCGTCTCGGAAACCATTGCTGAGATGTTGAAGCTCATTTCCGATAAAGCAAACTGCAATATCAGTCTGACAGAGGCAATTACCTTCGCTGCTTACGCTATAGCTGCAAAGATTAGCGGTGGTGCACCGTTTTCAGCTGCTCAAGCCATTACTACGTTATCCATTCTTGGTGTCATGATGGACCCTCTATCACAGTTGGTTGGGAACATTCCTCACTCATTCTCTGCATTTGGATGCTTTAAAAGGATTCAGGAATTCTTGCTGTTAGACGAACTGATTGATTTCCGTGAAATTCACCATGTCCTGAATAAATACAACTCTGGGGGAAAATCCAAGGCTACCCAGGAAGTGATCCAGAACCGGAATGCAGTTCAACTCGATACCTACAGTACGCAACTAGCCATTGTTGATGGAAGTTTTAGCTGGGGCGAAAAGGAAGTTCTCAAGGATATTACGACATCGTTCCCACATGACCCCAGTGGTTCGCTCACAATGATTATTGGTCCTGTTGGATCTGGGAAATCAAGCTTGCTCAAAGCAATTCTAGGGGAGGTAACCTCTTCAAGCGGTGTTGTGTCTTTGAAGTCTCCGGAAATTGCGTTTTGCGACCAAACACCATGGGTCATGAATGCGACAATCCGAGCAAACATCATTGCCGAATCCAAAGGCTTTGAGAGTACTTGGTATGATACCGTATTGGAAGCTTGTGACTTGACTATGGATTTATCACGGCTACCAAGGGGCGACCTTACCGTCGTTGGTGACAAGGGAGTCAAACTAAGTGGAGGGCAGAAGCAGCGATTGGTAAGCTGATTACATCCTTGATACATGATGAATACTAATGAATCTCAAGGCAATCGCCCGTGCTGTCTACTCTAGAAAGCCTATAGCGATATTCGACGATGTATTTAGCGGGCTAGACAAGGTAACAGAACAGGTCGTATTCACCCGCGTATTTGGCAAGAAAGGTCTTCTTCGGGAAAATGGGACGACAACTATTCTTGCTACACACGCTGGTCAGTCATTCTGATTTCATATCTTCATGTCATTGATACTAAAAATAAACTAGTTCACCGACTGCCAGAGTCCGATCATATCGTTGCTCTTGATCATCATGGAAAAGTGGTCGAGCAGGGTTCATTCCCAGCTCTACGCTCCTCCAGCGGCTACGTCAGCAGCCTAGATATTTCCAGTCATTTCAAGGAAGATGATACAATCGAGGGGGAAAAGTCCGAATCTGGCTCAGGTAGTAAGCCTGCAGAGCCCGAAACAATAACCGCCAAGAGCAATGAACAGCATACCTCACCAAGTGACATGAGTATTTTTCTCTACTACTTCAAGGCTATCAAGGCACACAATCTAGCCCTAAAATTGGCTGCAACAATATCTGAAGGGTTCATAGCCGCCTTTAGGTGTAGGTTTAATCACTCTTAATGGCGAGACGGTTCATTGACGATAATATCACAGACGTTTGGATCACCTGGTGGGGTGATGGCAAAGGGCACGCCAGTTCCGACCTTGCATACTGGGCTACGATCTACGCAGTCATGTCTCTGATGGAAGGCGTTCTGATTACAATTGCAATTGGGTATGTTGACGGATCCCAGACTCAACAGCAGGGCTGACTGGCCTCGCAGATTGGGCCTTCTTGTCATAGGACCGACCAGTGGGAGAACGCTCCACAGACGAATCCTGGATGCGGCAATGAGGTAAATGGCTTGCTGTGCTGTAGTATTTTGTTCTCCTTTCTAACATTTATCCAGCGCGCCTATGTATTTCCTTGCTAATACAGATACTGGGTCTTTGATCAATCGGTACTGTTGATAACACTGTTGTGTGCTGTGCGTCGGCTTACATTTCATAGATTCAGCCAAGATTTACGGCTTGTGGATATCACCCTTCCTCTATCCTTGTCGGTTTTCCTCTTTGGTATGTTTTTATTGGGATGCATCTGGAGGGTGATGAGCTAACTTGGTAGAAATCATGGCATGTCTCGGGGCTGCTGGCCTTGCCATAGCGGCAGTAAGCTGGTTTGCCATCTCAATACCATTTGTCGTTGCAGTCCTCGTTCTCATCCAGCGATTTTACGTCCGGACTTCTAAGCAACTTCGTTTGTTGGAGTAAGTACCCAAGAGACTTTTATCTAAATAACTACTAACGAGAACCATAGACTTGAACACAAAGCCCCATTGTTTTCTCACTTCCTTGAGTCCATCCATGGATTAGCTACCATTCGTGCTTTTGGTTGGATTCGACCTTATACGGATAGAAGCCTCTCCCGTCTGGACGATGCCCAGAAGCCAGCATATCTCCTAAATTGCATTCAGAGATGGCTGACTCTGGTATTGGACATGGTGGTGGCACTTCTGACCGTCATTCTTGTTGTTTTTGCTGTGACGCTAAAGGGAAAAATCAACCCCTCACTTTTGGGCGTTGCTCTTGTAAACATGATGCGTCTAGGGTCAAACATGAAGGGAATCATTATATCATGGTCAACCCTAGAAACATCATTGGGAGCCATCACCAGGATTGAGAACTTCTCCCGGACGACGCCAAGTGAGTTGCTGTATGAAGATACACGGCCGCAAAATGATTGGCCCAAAACCGGCACACTAGACGTCAACAACATATCAGTTCAGTACGAGTAAGTTGAGATAGCGACCCACAGCAACGATAACTACTAACAAGCAAGTCAAACTGCGGAGCCCGTTCTGCGCGGGATCAGCTTCAAAATCAATCATGGCGAGAAGCTTGGGATTTGCGGTCGCAGCGGCAGCGGCAAAAGCTCCTTCGTGCAAGCCCTCCTCAGAATGTCAGATGTAGTGGAAGGTCAAATCATTTTGGACGGCGAGGATATCACGACAGTGCCTCGGTCGGTGATCCGCCAGAAGATGAGCTGCCTTACGCAAGATCCGTTTCTTTTCAGAAACACCATCAGATTCAATGCGGACCCATTGGGCAAGGCCACCGACGAGGAGATAGTCAACGCCCTGCAGCGCGTTGGAATCTGGTCTGTGATCACCGCCAAGGTTGACGAAGAAAAGAGCCCCCTTGATGAGAAGATGGACGAGAGTTTTTTGTCCCACGGGCAACGACAACTATTCTGTCTTGGACGGGCTCTGCTGAAGAGGAGTTCTGTGCTCATACTTGATGAGCCAACCAGCAGGTAGGTTATTGCCCAGCCATTCCCTTTTATTCGACAACGCTAATCATGAATTTAGTGTTGACAAAAAGACCGACGCCATGGTCCAAGAGGTGATCCGAACAGAGTTTCCCGATTGCACAATAATCATGATTGCTCATAGAATTGATACACTGCTTGACTTTGACAAGGTGGCTGTTCTCAACCAGGGATCTCTCGTGGAATTCGGTTCACCACAGGAGCTTCTAGGTAATAATGGAGCTTTCTCCAAACTTTATCATACCGAAGATAAGAAGGAAAGATGAGTTTCATAAGGGTTGATGGTCATAATCCATTATTGTTGGCATTCTTGGATAAATAAATACTTGATCCAACACAAAGTTGTGTTTTCCGCAAAATTGATGCATTTGGAAGTATACAACCGTTTTATCCTTTATCAATTATTTGCAAAGTCGTTATCCAGAAGTTGATCATTCAGGATACCGCTTGGTAGATATTACTGTTCTATATCTCACCACTGGTCATCGACGATGGGTTCGATAAAAATAAAGATTCAACCAAACTCGAAATTACTTTGTATCCATGCAAATACATTACCAGTGCTTCTCAGAAATAGACACCTCATTTATGTCAACGCCGTCCGTGAACCACCGCTCAACCTCGCCAATTTTTACATCGTTTCCGCTCATCTGTCGCTTCCTCATCAGTCCATTCTCGGCAAAGGTCCAGTCCTCCAACCCATAAGTACGCCACCATTGCCCAGAAGCGTCATGCCATTCGTACCAAAACTGCACAGCAATCTGACGTGCATCAGTACTTCTAAACTCGAAAAAAGGGCCAATCGCCATGGTGGGTCATTACCTTGTCATCCGTGAATGCAAATAGTTCCTTTCGCAGACGGTAACCATGCTCCCTCTCCCACTTCTTGGTCAGGAATTCTCTGATGGCTGGGCGGCCTTCCAAAAACTGGTCACGGTTGCGCCAGACGGACTCGGGAGTGTACGCCATCTGAACTACCTCCGGGTTTCTGGATAAAATTAATGAGCACTGGGGCATCCTTGTTTTTTGTTCTGAGGGAGCAGACCTACTTGGTATTCCATGCATCCTGTGCGGCTTTAACCTTGATTTTGGCAGTCTCCAGGGTGAACGGCGGGCATGGTGGTTTGGATTCTTGGCTGGCCATTGTCGACTTGTCTCTATGTCTTTGTCCTTTTTTACGTGCAAAACTGGTATCAGCTGTTTCGGTGGTGATGAATTAATGATGCAAATCAAACGATCGAAAATCGTTAGTAGGATTAAGCACACTACTTATAACCTAGACGGTATGCACGACTGGTGACAGCCCCGCTTCGAACTCGCCGCCGATGGCGATGTGCCATCCCTTACACGTGAAGCGAAGGATTGAGTGGGGTCGCATCAGCGTCACGGCGGCGTAAGAAATTGCGGACGGTGAATGGAGGATTAATCGCAAAACCAGCCGGATACTATTATCAACAAGTCAGAACACAGGTGTTGTATGTGGACCTTTGTAAATGCCGCTAGATAGGCCTTGTCGCATTGAGGATGGTGCCTTTCCACAATACCATATTCTGTGACTCACAATCTGATTTTAGTCATTGATGAATTAGGAATCCAAGGATCAACCGGTGTTTGATCCACGATGGGATATGCAAGTAATCGCCGAATAAAGTGGATTCATGCCCGAGGCTTCCGTGATCCGGCAAAGACCTCAATTTCGTCTCATTTTATTCATAGTTTATGCAATCATTTTAATCCCCTAAATAGACATAGGCTTTCGGAATAGACTTGCAGTCATTGCACATCCAAGATTGGAGGAAAACGATTCGAATTAGAATGATGATATTGCACGGGCTCCGAGGTTGGATGTGACAAAAAGACAATCGATATTTAGAAAACAATCTCCATAGATTGATAGTCAGTTTCGTGTTTATCGTCTAATGTTCCCATTGCTGTCCAACTAGAATAGGTAGCTATGCCTTGTCGACCGCGCGACTAAGTGTCAAACAAAGCATCCTCAAAAAATGCCACCGGCATAGGCTCAGCACAAACTTTCATCATTGTACCACGAACTATTAAACTGAATTTGGTTGTGTCATAAAATATTTTCCTCCTAAAAAGTGAATATATCCTACAACTTCCCAGTTTGGCTAAGCCTCTCAACTGATATTTCCCAGTCGTCTCGCGGTCTCACCAGGAGTAGGTTGGTTGTCTTTATGCAACAGAATCCATAAAAAAGAAAGAGTGACAGATATAATATAGTAGAAAGCCGAGAGTAGGATAAAAATTGGTACCTTCTCCCGTCCTGAGCTTGTTGTAATTCTGTTTCAAACAACTCTGGTTCAAGTAGGTACGGCACCAGATTTGGAGCAGGCGGTGGGTGTGACAAAGGGCTGCTTTTCGAATGGGTTGTAGTTCAGGCATTCAGCATACTTGGATGCACAGCTTGAAAGGTTGGCGTTCGGCTTGTGGCCGCAAGCGTGGAACTCGGCACTGCAGGCCTCGGCGCAAGCATCTCGTCGAGTT